>CM076582.1:1269345019-1270000572 GCA_034641835.2 Pinus albicaulis
CTTTATTTAGTTCTCGGTAGTCAACACACACCCTCCATTTTCCATTTTTCTTTGGCACAATTACCAAAGGAGAAACCCACTGACTATCTGAAATAGGATAGATGAAATTAACATTTAACATTTTTTGCAATTCCTCTTTAACAATTTCCCTAAGATTTGGATTCATCCGTCTTTGAGGTTGTCTGATTGGTTTGCAATTTGCCTCTATATAGATGTGATGAGTACAAGTCTTGGGACTTATCCCTTTCATGTCAGTGTATTCCCATGCATATGCATAAGAATGTCTCTGTAATACTTTGACTAACTCTTCTTGTTGAGATTTTTCTAGGTTTTTGTTTATGTTCAAGGTTTTGCCTGGAAAAATTTCACTTGTAGAGCTGCCAAATTTGTCCATAGAATGAAGAGACATCTGCCTAGATGACAAAAAATCAATATTGGATCCCTCTTGAAATGATTCATGTTTATGTTCTGGAGAGGATTCAAAATTTTCTAGAGTATTCAGAATTTGATTATCTTCACTAATTTCTGAAATTGTGAAGAGTGGTTGTAAATCTTCTTCATCCTCTATCCATTGAGTGTCATCTAGATCTGTAATTGTCCTAGCTGGAGGATATAAATTGAACTTTTTAGTTGAACTACCATCAGAGATATACATATCACCAGATCTACAACTAATAAAGGCATCAGCTGTAGCCAACCAAGGTCTTCCTAATATAACAGGATGGCCTCCTAGATTATTCTTAGGAGTTAGGATCATGAAATCCACAGGGTACTCCCAAGAATCTAGGGACACTAGAATGTCTTCTATTACCCCATCTGGTTTGATCACAGATCTATCTGCTAATTGTAATAGTGTGGGTGTAAAGAGAAGATTAGGAAGTTTTAGTTTGTCCATGATTTTTCTACTCATGATATTTATTGCTGCTCCTAAATCAATGAGCGTGTTTTGAATTTCAATTCCATTGATGTGAATTTTGACAACTGGATTTCCTGGGTCAAGATACTTTGGAATAGCAATCTTACCCATCATAATGTCTCCTATTTGTCCTACCAGTTGAATTTTCTTGGTTTCTCTTATTCTTTTTCTTGTTGTTTTCATACTCAACTCCTTTATTGTTTTGGCTAAAATTGGGATTTTCTTGATGGCTTGCAATAATGGAATTTTAATGCAAACATTTCTCAATTCATCTAAGAAATCATAATTAGGCACCATGATTTGTTTTTCTACACCTCTATCAATTTGTAATCTTTCTGGAAAGGGAGGTATAGAAGTAGATGTGGATGGTTGCTCTAATATAGGAGTTGGATTTATTGGATGTTTTTGTTTTAGTTTTTCAATGTGTGGGTCTTGAAAGGATGTGTCTTCCTCAAGACTTTTATTCACCCGTAGGGAGTCTTCCTCAGAATTATCTTGTTCTTGTATGATCACAGAAGGTTTCCTCTTTTCAAGTATCCTTCCAGACCTAAGTTGAACATCACTAAGGTCTAGAAGAGTAATTAAATAAGTTGGAAACTGTTGGCCTTCTATCATGTATGTATTCTGAGGGTTCTTATTATTGGGGTTTGGTATGGGTTGAGCCGGCAATTGATTTTATTTTTGAGGGAATGGTAATGGAAGTGGTTGATTTTGATGTGGTTGGTTCTGATGATGTTGTTGAGGATTTTGTTGAAGATTTTGAGGAAAATTTTGTTGAGGATTTTGAGGATAAAAATGTGGATATGGTGGATAGGATGGTGGATACGGATAATATGGAGAGTATCTTCCATAGGGACCTTGTGATCCTTGTGCCCAAGCTTGAGATTGATTTTGAAATTGGGGCCAAGGTTGCTGCCAAGAATTCCAAGGTGGAGGTTGATTATACATTTGATCATGGAATCCTTGTGTCTGAGGTCCTTGCCAAGGTCTTCTAGATACAAAATTGAGAGACTCTGTGGAATCTGTAGGAGTTTCCTCCTGAAAGACAGCCTTGAGACTAGGAAGAGAAGGACAATTCTTGGTCTCATGTTTTTCAGAACAAATGACACAGGTTTCTACAACTTTTACATCCAAAGGACACTCTCTCAAGGCATGTTTCTTTCTACATTTGGGACAAAAGATTGCCAAGGCATCAGATTCAACCTTTTGCTTGTTTTGTATCTTAAGGGTGTCTATTTGTTCACTAAGACTCCCTAAGATGTCAGATTTAAAATCATCAAGCATGTGTCATATTTCTGATCTACTTACTGTCCCAGAAGCAGACTTACTTTCCCTTGCAAGAGCGGGATCTCTTGGACCTTTGACAGTTTTAGATTTCCCTCTTGAAAGGTTGATACATAACTCAGATATTTCAGGTAATGTGAGTTGTGATATATCTCCTTTTCCCATCATGTTAAGGATATCCAACCATTCATCCCTAATTGCTTTCAACAAAAGAGCTTTTAAGGTATCTTGATCTAGGTTTTCCATTTTTTCCCTTTTGATGTTGTAATTAAATCTCTCCAACAAATCTTCCAAATTTTCATCTTCTTTTTGTAACATATTGAACACTTCTTCCTTATGATTAACCGGCATACAATAATCCAAATATCTCTCTAGAAATGCTTGTTTCATGTCTTCCCATGTTCTAATAGAACTACTGATTAGACTCATAAACCACTTCAATGCTGCTCCCTTCAAAGTTGAAGGGAATAATTTCAGTTTTTGAGCATCTTGTAAGTAGTCATAAGTTCTACACAGCACTTCAAATTCGAATAAGAAAGTTTCAGGATCTGCAGTTTTAAGTCCATAGACGTTTGGAAGGACAGAGGGTGAAATTTTTTTCATGGTTGTATTGGTTTCTTCATCAATTATAGGGAACCCAAAAGAGCTTCCTATTCTACCTCTTCCTCCATTTTCACCTCTACCTCCTTCTCCTCTACCTCTACCTCTACCTCCAAATAGTGTGTTTTCTCCATTAAAAACTCCTCCTCCTCCTTCTTCTGCCATGGTTGACTCTCTTGTGGAAGTGGAAAGGTTTGTGTCCCTAACAGGAGTTTTTAGATCTTCTTCTATGGCAGGTTCAGTGGATGAAGTGGAAGGTTTCTCTAATGGAATATTTGACCTTAGATTTTCTAGAAGTCCAGGATCAGAAGAGGATGGAATATGGGTTTGAGTTGAAGGTGTACTAGCTCTGGATCTAGATGAAACAAGTGGTGTTCTAGAAATCAAACTTCTGCCTCTGCTGCTTATAAATCTTCCCCTTGAATCTCTCTCCCTATGCATATAATTGTTTTTGGATGCTAAGAAACAAAGGTTACCTAGTTTTCACTTCCCTGGCAACGACGCCAAAATGTTTGGTCTCAATCTAGTCTCCTAAATTGAGCTCATTTAATTGTCAACCAGGGTTGGTAAACTGCTGAAGTGAAGTGTACTGTATGTACCTAGGTGTTTGTTTCTTAATGCATTGTGTGTAGTGTTTTGTGATGTTTTTGGTCTTTTGTGATGATTTATGATGTTTTTGATCTTTTGGTGGTTTTATGTTCACAAGGAAAATGACTAGAAATCTAATGATTAAAAATAGAGTGAAACCTAATTGGTTGATGTCAAATGGTAAATGCAAATGCAATATTAAAAACATAATCAAATCTAAACTATGACTAAGCAAAAGCAAAGCTTGATAATGACTTTTAAGCAAATGATTCAAAACACAAACTAAACTTGTCAAATTCTTTCATCAAAGGCATTTGAGAGAGAGCTTGAGACATGGTCAACTAAGTATGCAAATCTTCCTAACTAAAAAGTTTAAACAACTAACTTATAATGATGCAACATTTTATCCTTGATTAGAGATTTGTTGAAGCATATTTGGAATAAAACATTTATACCATCATAAGATCTTCTACTCTAAAGCTGGTTCCTAACTCTATTCTGCAACTTGGTTTGATGACACTACACTTCACTCAAAGGTTATGGATTTTTAAAATAGTATTTTGAGAAAATGTTGTTTGTGAGATGATAGGGAAATTGCAGAAGTACTTCAAGCCTTAAAATGATATTGTCTTCTGTTCATATGGTTATGAATCAATTATGGATTTTAGAACAAGAAGAGATTTGTGAATAATGAAGGCTGTTTTGTTAAGTTTAACAACTGAAGTAATCTAATATGCAGTGAATGACAACTGAATATGGAGTGCAAATGTAATGAGTTGAGCTACAACCAAACCTAAAATGTCACTAGCCTAAAACAATGTTAAACTACAAATTATCAAACTTAAAGCAAAACAACTGAACATGAGTTAAGTGCAATTAAACTCTGGAGCATCCTAACTAAGCTATCATTCATTATTCTATGGAATTATACAGTCTGTTTGTCTATCATGATTGGTATTTTGGAAGAGTTCCTTCTTTTGGAAGAGTTTTTAGAACAATCCTGACTGTGTAATTGAGTGCAAATGCAAACATAAAGACTGAAAGCAATGAAAAACTAAGATATCATAGCCATATCCCACTCGTTATTATGATATTTTGGACAAGCGTTTAAGAGCAAGAACAACGATGGTACTTAGTGAAAACACACAACTAAAACGTTCAAGATCACAATCATGCTTAAGATAGTATAAATATTTCTTGGAAGAGTTTCTTCTTGTGGAAGAGTGCTTATTATAAGTATAACTGTGATGGTGAATAAAAGAGACTACAATTAAACCCTACAATACTATAGCCATTTCCCATTCATCATTATAATCTTTTGGAAGAGCTTCTTCTTTTGGAAGAGTTTTTAGAATGAGTATAACCACGGTAGCTAATGAAAACAACTACTAATTCAAATTCAAAAACGTAAAGGCGGCTAGAATACTTATCTAAATTACACAAATAAATCCGTGCAAGAGGCAGGGGCCCTCTACCACCTGACGGAATCTAACTCCAAATCAAATCAACGCTTTCAAAACAACACTGTCTGTTTCATTAAAGGTGAAATAACTTGAACAGAGCACTCTGCGTCTTCAGAAATGTAGCACAGAATCTAAGCAAAATCTAGAACAAAATCTAGCCTAGCTCTCGGTTTCCCAAGTGTTTATATAACAAATATACATAACAAGACTTGCAACAATTCCAGGAGCATTGTCTTTCCTTATCAAAATCACATTAGGACTCTTGAAGTGGCAACGTAAAAATGAAAAGGACATCTGGACTGAGACAGTCCTAATAGAAGTCTGCCTTCCTAAATGTGTTCCCACGTATCAAAACCATATCCAGAATTTGTTTCTTCCTTCATGGTGAGCAACGAACAATGTAGACATGACGTGGAATATGCCCATATGCGGTTTTTCTTGAGAGGCCACCTGGAACATACCCAAACGTAAAGACAGCTGCAGAATTGCCGGTTAGCTACGGAATGTCTGCATTCTGCAGCTAGTTCCGGTCAAAATGCATTACAATGGAAAAAATCACAAAACTTTAGCAAGTCAATCATGTTAATCATTCTAAAAGTAATTTTAACTAAATTCATTGATCAATTGGGTCTACGATAGCAATGGACAAAGGAAAATGAGGTAAAGTAAGATGAAAGAAAGCACAATTTTGAGGCTCAACAGGGATAACCATGGGAATATTATCATCATCGTTCCCATCTTCTTGATTATGAAGAAAACTATCTTAGTGAACTATATCACTCATCAATCAAAAATTTATTTTTGAATTCCTTACTAGTTAATGCAATCAATTTTGAGCAACATCTATCAAATATTGAAGAAACAATTTCTATCGATATTTTGACCAAACCTGGCGTTGTAGAAAATATTCATGTTGGTGTATCTTGTTCTCCATCAGAACTCGAATCATATCGCTCTTTATTTCGTGAATTTCGTGATGTATTTGCCTGGTCTTATGAGGAAATTCCAGGCATAGATAATAGTATAGTTGAACACACTATTAATATGTATCTTGATGTCAAACCAGTGCATCAAGGGCTTCGACCTGTTCATCCAAAGAAATCCGCTGCCATCAAAACAGAAGTTGAAAAATTTTTGTGTGCTGGTTTCATTTACCCTATTCCTCTAACTGAATGGATTTCCAATATCGTTCCTGTCATGAAAAAAAAAGGAACCATTAGAGTGTGCGTCAATTATCAGGATGTTAATCATTCTTGTCCAAAAAAAAAACTATCCTACTCCCTTTATCGAACAGATTATTGACGATTGTGCTAGATGCGAAATATTTTCGTTTATGGATGGATTTTCCGGCTACAATAAAATCAGTATCTACCCAGATGATCAACATAAGATAGCTTTCATTTGTCCCTGGGGCATGTTCGCTTATAGGAAACTTCCATTTTGTTTAAAAAATGTTGGGGCAAATTTTCAGAGAGCAATGGATTATGCTTTCAATGACATCAAGCACATTGTTCAACCATATCTAGAGGATTTAACAATGCATTCACGAAATGAGATTGATCACCCGATGCATTTGAGAGCCATTTTCTTATGCTGCCGACACTACAAGATACGCCTCAACCCACATAAATGTGTGTTTTGTGTTGGTTATGGTCGATTGCTTGGATTCATAGTCTCAAAAGAAGGAATTCTAATAGACCCATTGAAGGTTCATGCCATTCTTAATTTTGCTACACCATCAAATTTACTTCAGAAATAGAAACTTCAAGGAAAGGCTAGCTTCCTAAGAAGGTTCATTCCAAACTACGCTGAAATGGCTAAAATATTTACTCGAATCTTGAAAAATGGAGTTCCCTTCGATTGGGACCAAGTTGCGCAAGATTATTTTGATGCTGTCAAGGACACTCTTGTCCGAGCATCATTAATGTATCCTCCTAATTATCAAAATTATTATTTATTATATATCGCCATGGCTGAAATGACCATTGGTATGGTATTGGTCCAAGTAGAATGTGGAATTGAACATCTGATCTATTATTTGAGTCGTAATATCAATGATACGGAAGTTAAGTACTCATATGTAGAAAATCTTGCCTTAGCAGTTGTTCAAGCTGTCCAAAGATTTCGCCATTATATCTTGCTCCGAAAAACCACTATCATTTCGGATTGCAACCCCGTGAATTATATCTTATCACGTTAGTTGTTGGGGGGGAATATTCAAAAGAGATTGTCATTTTGCAGGAATTTGATTTTGAATTCATCAAATCCAAGTCAAAGAAGTATTTAGTTTTGGCTGAGCTTCTCTGTGACCTTCCCTCTGATAGTACTGCAACTATGTCGGAACCATCAATTCCAGACGAGTCTCTATTTCTGATCAGATCATCTGATCCTTGGTATGGATATTTCATCATTTATCTCCAAACTAAAACTTTTCGACCTAATACCTCTCACTCTGAAAAATGACATATTCTATACCAAACCAAAGATTATCTAATCCTCAGTGATACACTTTATCATCGTGTTGTCGATACAATTTTAATGAGGTGCCTCACTCTTGAGGAGGTCAAAAAAGTGTTAAATGATTGTCATGTTGGGGCTTGTGGCAGACATTTATCTGGATATGCTACCATGTAGAAGATACTCTGCGCAGGTTACTTTTGGCCTACTATTTTTTGAGAATGCATCCTCTTGGTCAGAAGTTGTCATGCATGCCAAATTTTTTATCGTAAGATCCACAAACCACCAGCACCAATGCATCATGTTGTCTCCGCCGGACCATTTATGAAATGGGGTATTCAATTCATGACCTATAACCCTCGTTCGTTTGGGGAGGCATGGTTATCTTATTGTCGCAGTCGACTATTTTACCAAATGGGCTGAAGTAATGCCTACATTCAACAACACAGGACAAACAACTGCATTTTTTTTCTTCATTCATGTCATTGCACAGTTTGGGGTTCCACAGGCTCTAGTTACAGTTCATGGGAAGCATTTTCACAACCACATGGTGTCTAAATTGACTGCCAAGTTAGGATTGTCACATGATAATTCTACTCCTTATTATCCACAATCAAATGGACAAGTTGATGCCATCAAAAAAATTCTTAAATGAATGCTTCAACAAATGATAGGAGCTCGTAAAAGAAACTGGCATTTGATCCTGTACTCCGCCTTGTGGGTGTATGGAATCTCGGTGAGAAATGCGACCAGATTTACTCCTTTTCAATTGGTGTATGGTCTGGAAGCTATCTTACCAATCCAATACAAAATATCATCGTTAAAACTCACAATAGACTTGTTACCTGACACCTCAGAAGAAGAAGTGCATCTCCTTAACCTCATCCATCTTGATGAAACACGTCGTGAAGCCCAATTTTCCAATGAGGTGCAGAATAGACGTACAAAGGCACAATACGACAAAAATGTCTAACCTTGCATCTGCTCAGAGGGTGACTCGGTCCTTGTTTATAATCAAGAAGCTGATGTAATAGGTACAGGGAAATTTGAGCCATTATGGCATGACCCTATATTGTCGAAAGAGTTCTTGCTAAGGGTGCCTATGAGTTAGCTGATTACAATGGAATTCCGTTGGCACAACCTACAAATGGGTTGTATCTGAAAATTTACTATGCTTAATCATGAGCATAGTAATTTTTTGTAGTATATTGTATATGTGTTGTTGATTTGCATTCACTATCTTAATTTGTTTTTAGAGTTTTTCTTGACGTTAGTAATCCACTTTAAATTTCATTGCAGATGTTTGAATCTTCGAAACCATTTGTTGGATATGCTAACGATACTAGTCGTAGTACGCAGAATCTATCCTCTACAGCGTGGGCCATTTTCACTTCGAATGACGAGTTAGTGAGTTTTCAAGGGATTTGTATTGGTATATCGACGAACAATATCGCTGAGTATAGCACGTTGGTCGAACTTCTCTCTGATGCCATTTCATTTGGTATTAACTGCATAATGATAAGGTTAGACTCACAACTTGTGGTATTACAACTCACTAGTATATATACTGTTAGAAATCCAACACTTCTTAGATTGTTCCTATGAGTTCGACTTTTCGACAGACATTTTGATTTTATTCAATATCAACACATTTCTAGAAATTTGAACACATTAACTGATTCATTAGATAATCAAGTTTTAGACAGACATTTGCAACATATGTAAAGAAAACATTTGAATAGGATTACACAATAAACATAATAAAAAATCTGAAATCATATAGATATATAGTTATAGGTTTTAAAAAAAATTGTGCCCAACAGAAATTGGTCATCTGACCTCAAAATGTATGCAAAATGTCACAAGTAAACTAGTGGTGCTCGTGGTAACATGCTATAGATCTAGCAATCCTACGGAGCAACCGCATCTAGCGGTTAGGAACACCAATATTGTTTCGTTGCAGTCGCATGGGTAACTCTTCGATCCGGAAATCCAGAATCCTGAAGGTCAACCCCTCTATGTGTTGTCGAAGCTCAACCAGAGTCTCAGCCATATCAAGGTCCTGAAGGATTGTTCTCCCGACAACCCTCTATGTTGGAAAATATTCTTCATGCTCTAGTTCCTCTACTGGTTGAACACGACCAACATCTACATTACATCAAACATTTAGTTTGGTCTTGGGAAAAAATAAAGATAAAAAAACATTGTATAAACCTTAGGAAAATTAAAAAATATGGTCAAACATTCTTACCCATTGCACTCCACTGAGTTGTAAGAGTTATATAACATAATGCATGTATATATCTAGATTCTCCTGATCTAACAATATTTTATCTTCTTGCTAAATATAGAATCCTTCCACTGTTAATCTTTTGAGGAAATTATAAACTCAATTGCAAACACATGAAGCAATAAAAAAAATCGCACATAACACAGTTTTTTAACAGGAAATCCTGAAGCTAAAAACCAAAAATATCATATATTATGTATCATGGATATCATGTAACAATCTCATATAAAGCTTAGTACATCAAGCTCTCAGTACAACCAATCATCACACACTAACAAGATGAAATCTGCAAATCCATGCACTGATTTTTTCCCTCCTGATAGCCTGCCTCCACTGTGCAATCCCTGCTGAAGAATAGCTCTGAATGAATTCTAATTACCCTTGCCTTGACTGTACAATCCTCATTGGCAACTCCAATGTGTATATGATGCAATCAATGCATCACTATAGTCACAACGGATAGTCCATCTCACCCTTTCACCTACCTCTCCACTGGGTCTCCACTGGAACTGACATGCACTGTAGTTAAATACTATATTTTTTCAGTTGATTAATGGGTTATTATTTGTGAATTAATTAACTAATTAATTCACTCCACTCTCACTAGTGTATCATTCAGTTAGAATAGATACAACTAGCTCAATTGAGTTTAACTCAATTTAACTGAGTTAAACTGAATACAACTCCATGAACTACTCTTCGAACTCTGTCATAACTTTGCTACTTCAGTTCTAACTGAGTCCTCCATGCATGAACCACCAGTCAACCCTAGGAATTGTGTAATTCCTTCAGCACACTGATTTTCCAAATCTGTATGCTGAAATAAAGTGCTCCAAGAGAATAAGTTGAAGTTTATTGTCGGATTATTATTAAGGGCTAATAATTATTGACATGCATCTATTTTTAGATCGACGATCTATAAATAGACTTCGCCCAATATTCTAAAAATAGAATTTCATCTATTTTTCCAACTTGATCAACCATCCACAAATAGAATCATGCAACTTCTGAAATATGATCATCGTGTCTAAAAATAGACGTAGTCTAAAAATAGATTTGCACCTAAAAATAGCCTGTGGGCCCACTTAGTGAAGGCCACTGATTTTCACTAAGCTCCATCATCTTGTTGAATCTCAACATGAGCACCTTCTTGTAATGCTAAATATATATCTCCTCGGAAATCAACACCTACGTATGCGTACTCATAGAGGGCGACGATCTGTCGTTGGAACCAGGCAAAGAATGCAATATAGAACACAACAGTTGATTGGCCTGCATGCCGACCCATGAGTTCTACCCATCTCTACATTTGAGGATCTCTAGGAATAGCTATATCTAGTGTTACATGTTGTAGTTGCTTCAGTGTAATCTGTTCTAAAGTGAGGGATATAAGGATTGAACCATAACTTAAATTCTTCTTCCTTACTCCCTTTGCTTTGTTCAGTTGTTCCTTTATCTGAGAAAGAATAGCATCAGACCAGTTGAAGATAGTTGGCTCTAAGCACTCTCGCGCATACTGCATATATGATATATTCGCTACATGTAGTGTAACGGTGCCAATAAGTTTAGTGATCGTGAAAAGGATAGTTCTCAAAGGAAAATCTCTGACATCTCGGATGTTTATTTTTCCATGTTTTCTAGGCTCTGTCCCTAGATAGCAATGCTGCAGAATATAATCCCTCACTGTCTCTCCTCCAACGGTAGACCCTGAGAGTGGAATGGGCAAACCTCTCCCCGACAAACCCGTGAGAAAATACACATCCTCAACTATTATGGGAACCACTTGGTTGTTAATATGAAATTCCTCTATATCTAGATCCCATGCTTGAACTAAGAACTCCAAGAGTTCTATTTGTTGCCTCATTCCCGAAAATTGAAGTACTTAAGCAGTCGACAATCTCTTAGGGCTCTTACTGTACCCGGATTTTTTAAGGAACTCATATCCTGTTCTTCATTTTCTCTTTCCCTCCATGTAATTGTCATTGTAATCCGATAGAAACCTGAAATACAACCATAAGATCCATTAGATTCCATTCATTGCAAAAAACTAGGCAAATTTTGGGCATAACATGAAAATAAAAAACTTGAACTGCACCCAACGCACTCCCTAACAAGAGACAGTGTGTTGCACATGCAAGTAACCATCACTGTGCTTTCTATGCAATGCAGGTTTCAACATTCAGGGGTGTGTTTCCCTCTTTTTGGGAAGAATTTACCCTATGGGCCTTAAAACCCTAAAAAATTGCAGAAATTGGAAATTAAATGAATACCAAAGGAAAGAGGAGGTTCATAGTACTAACCTGGATCAAACGGTGACGAAATTCGTCCATAGAAACGATCACAATCAACAACTGAAGTTCGGGGGAAAATCAGGTTCAGAGCTCCAAAATGCAAATGGTAACAATGGAATGGTAAAAATGAATAGTGAAACTACTTTTAATAGTCATTTAATTATTTTAAAGTTAAATTTATTGCTTGACTAGTTTTATGATGTTTTTATCATGAAACAAGTATTTTTGATCTATTTGATGTTGTTCTGAATAGGAAATACAACAGATGAACAAATTAATCGTGCATATTTATTCAAATAATGACTTGACCACAAAGCATACTTTTTCTCCTTATTTTTCAAGCTTTGTTAAAAACGAAAAAGAATTTTAAGCACACTTTTATCTCTTTTTTTAGCTTCGATAACAACGAAAAAGGAACCCCTGGAGTCTTCTTTCAGCTCTTTTCAGACTCCGATAATGTGAAAATATTTCCAAGCACTTGTCTTTTTGAGCTCATAAAAGTAAATGAATAGATATCTACTCAGTGTAAGTTTAACCCTTTTTCGGAGTGAGATAGATTATTTACAAAAAATGAATATCTTGGTTAAACGTGACCAAAAAGGTTCTCTTAGATATTATTTTACACTTTTTCGGATCTGAGTGACAAAGTTACGAAAAAGTACTTATGGAGTTTTCTCTCATCCTCTTCTTCAAACTCTCTAAATATGAAAAAGGATCGGCTATCATTGTCATTTAGCTCGTTAAAACATAAAATAGCGACGGGCTTGTCGATCATGGCAAGAATTGAGTTTCATTCATCGTTAGACTCATTAAATTATTAACTAGCAATACTTTATTCACCAAAAGGGTTGAATTATAGATCAAGAAAATGTTATCCTCCTCAAGCTTGTTAAAAACTAAAGTGGCACTGATCGACAAATGACTGGGGAAAATTTGGGAAAAGTGAGCAAGAATTCTTTATGGTAGCAAGTTTCTCTTGAACATGACACTTCCTTCACTCCATGTCTGTGACTGTTTGGGTTGGGTAATATTCTTGACAGTTCATTCACACCTATGGTTCATCATACCTTCACTTCGGTTTTGGGTCAATTTTGCCAACTCATCACAGTGTCACTGATATGTTCAAGAGAAGTCATCCTTCTGCAATACTCATAAACCTTCATTCTCATGACCGTCATCCATGAAAATTACTATATCAAGTCATACCCTTGTCTCCGAAATCAATAACTCCCATTTCGCAATAAGGTGGCTTCCTTCCGATGATAAATCAATATCTAGGAATTTCACTTAGAAACATCAGATTCCAGTACCATGAGGCTTGTTACAACATCGACAAGATCCTCGCTTCCGGACCTTTGACCGAAAGATTTTATTTAGCATTCGACATCAAATAATCTATTCACACCTTATGAAATGTACTGCAGTACCTTGAGGGCCATTGAAATTAATGGTGGTTCTTTGGTGTTTATTAACAACTTACATCATTGGTTGGTAATCAAACGATGTCTTTCCATGTTCGACTACAAATCATATATTTGCATGGCTAGACTTGTACCCGAATGATCGAGTGAACAAGATAAGGAGACCCTGGATCTAGTTTCATCCATCCGGGCTATGATTTCAGGATTGTTGTACACATCATCTGTACGGTGACCTTACATACAGATCATCATCCAAAGATGGGCCTATATCTGTAGGCATGTCTGCATTGGGCAACATTCCAATCAAGAAGACTTTTTGAATTATGTACATGTTATTAGATTGTTTATGTGCTGAACATGGGAATGCCTACCCTCAGAAATTATGATCAAAGAGGATATATCATGATGTAATGTGTTGTAATATTGATGCAGGTGACCTCTCCGCTTCATCTATAGCCCATCATAGTGTAAAGCATCTCAATAAAAAGTTATTATTATTATTTAGACTTCATGCTTTAGGGGAAATTTGTTATAGGTCAATTTGGGCACCATTCCCAATGACCTGGTTAACTGGACATCATCTCCAGGACCAATGATTAAGGGTCTATCATTCCCTATCATTTCAAGTTGCTACATGCCCTAAGACAAAGAACAAGATAAATCAAGCATAGCTTTCATCAAGCAAAGGTTTCCAAGATTTTAATTTTATTATATAGCATATGAGAGCTCACCAACGCTACCTCTAAAGGGACTAAGTGAGTTGCATATTCAAGTATCCCCATGCAAGGCTTCTCTGCAAATCACTTCTTGACATCTATAGGTATGTTGGTAACATTGGGAGAAAAATTCTCATTATTCCAGAATCTCCACCTGACCAGTGCCTTCTAGAAGAGTTCATATGTGTCAAGCTTCGAATCCCTGTGTCCATTTTACAACTACAATATTGAGAACATGTCTTGCCTATTATTGGAAAGTCATTGATTGTGAAACTACCTTAATCTCCTCTATAAATTGAGCACGGATTTGAGTGCTTGGTAAGGAAGAATTTGAGTAGAGAAATGCTGGTGGATTTTCAATTGAGAACAAGATTTATGTAACAGTTGCTGGAGAGACTTATATTGTGATGAGGTTGAGGATCGTTGCTGGAGATGGTCACTTCAAATCATTCATTGGGTTGTAACCTCTCCTTCTATCATTAATAAAGAGTACAACTTATTTTTCCCTATATGCATCTGTATTGGCTTTGATTTTCCATATTGCAAGATCTTGGTTGATGTATATGGTTTATTCTTTACTGATTTAGTAAAATAACTTGAATAGACATTTGTATTATTGCTATCTTCTATTGTTTAGTGTTCATTCTTGTAGGAATCATTTTGCAGAAACTGCTAGAATTTGAAGCTGCAATGAAAGCGATAGAAGGAACCATTTGGAAGCGCTTGGATTCCAAGTAAGCTTCTAATCTATTCTATGTGTCTGTTCTTAGTTAGGAGAAGAATTCGTATAGTATTTAATCTGTTGATCTAGATTATCACCTGTCTAGAGAAGCACATTTTATCCGTAATTCAAAATTCTGTCCAACACTATGCCACAAATTGTCAACAAAAGAAGACGAACAACAAGACGTCTCCAAGAGCTGTAGTGAGTGAACCTTTGGCCTCATAGTTTGAGTTGGAATTCTCTCTCATCACATGCATGATGTCAAATGTGATGGGATCTATGTGGTACTTGGATAGTGGAGCATATTTCCACATGATTGACAACAAAGAATTATTTAGTAGCTTGGAGGAGAAGGATATTCAGATGCACATCGAGATGGGTGATGACGGGAGGTATAGTGCTACCAGGATTGGTAGAGTTAATTTCCAGAGAGAATCATGTAAACCCCTCATACTAAAAGTTTTCATGCATGTACCAGGTTTGAAGAAGAATTTGGTTTCAGTTTCTATGTTGGAGGATCATGGATATGATGTGGTTTTCAATGAATGAAAGGTGTTCCTTCATCACAAATCCATAAGAAAGGTAAATAATATTGGGGTTTTAAATGGAGAACCTCTATAAACTTGATGTATATGTTTGTACAAATTGAGTATTAAAGAAGATGAGGTGGTGAGCTAGGATACCGGTGAGTTATGGCAATAGAGGTTGGGTCTTCTAAACCATAGTGCTTTGAGGATCATGCAACATATTTCTATAGGGCTTCCAAGGGGTACACTTATGCAGAGAGACACATGCAAAGGTTGTACTATGGGTAAGTATACAAAGGCCACCTTTCACGATAAGGAAATTCGAGCAACAACGATACTTGAGAGAATTCACTCAGAATTTTTTGGACCATTCTCAATAGCTTCCACAGCCAATCACATGTATTATGTGATTTTTGCTGATCATTTTTCTTAAAAGTGTTGGATTTTCTTCAAGCAGTAAAAATATTATACGTTCTCTAAGTTTTATGAGTTCAAAGCACGGGTATAAAAACATACAGGGAAGAAGTTGAAGGCTCTGAGGAGTGAAAATGGTGGTGAGTATATCTCTAATTAATTCAAGAACTTCTGCACCACAAAAGGAATTTGGAGAGAATTGATTGCACCTCATAACCCATAATAGAATGGGGTTGCAAAAATAAAGAACAGAACAATTGCGGGAGAAGCACAAGCTATGTTACATGATTACCGCCTATCATTTCATTTGTGGGTAGAAGCATGAAACACAACGGTATTTGTGCAGAACAGTAGTCCTAATTGAATACTTGGCACTAGTACACCAAGGGAGGATTTTTCAGGGAAGAAACGAAATGTTTCATATTTTAAAATTTTTGGCTCATATATCTATTTCCCTGTGACCAAATATGCCAGGAAGAAGCTAGAACCAACATCATAGGTTGGGATATTTATGGGGTACATAGATACTCACCACAAGTATTGAGTTTTTTTTCCAGCACACAAGATGACAGTTGTCAGAAGAGATGTGGTATTTTATCAGGAGAATTCCAACGATTGTCCCTTGAAAGGAAGCTTGAATTGCATGCATCAAAGGAACTCTTTTTTCCAAAGGGTGAAACTCGGAATGTGGAGCAACCATAAGCAAATGATAAGAGAGTGGAAGAAACTAGTCATGGAGAGCCATCCACCAAAAGTGGTAGGAAGCGCACGAGAGCGGATGAATTTTTTTTTCTAGATGTGATAGAGATTGTAGGTGCACCTACATCACAACACAGATAGGGAAGGTCCCCAGATAGGTATACTGGATACATGGCTCTTATGAGCGAATTTATTATGAAAAAACCATCCTCTTTTGAGGAATCAACACAATAGCTATCATCGGTTGATGTAATGGTTAAGGAGTATGATTCCATTATCACAAACAATGCATGGGAAGTGGTCCCAATAGTAGTGGGGAAGTCAGTAGTTGGATCCAGGTGGACCTATGAGGTGAATAAAGAAGTTTATGGGAGTGTAGAGAAACACAAGGCTATATTTGTGGCCAGAGGGTTCTCACAGGAGATTTTTTCACTAGTTGCAAGCTACTCATCGATTAGATCCATCCTTGCACTCTCAGTGCAGATGGGATGGCAGATACATCAAATGGATATAAAGACAACTTTTCTCAATGGATTTATTGAGAAAGAAGTGTACATTGATGAGCCATATGGTTTTGAGACCTTAGACAGGGAGCTGCATGTGTGCAGAATCAAGAGAGCATTGTATGGGCTGAAGAAATCACCTCATGCTTGGTAGACCAGGATCAAAAAATATTTCACCAAGTTGGGCTTCAAAAAGAGTGAAGTAGATTAAAAAATATATCATATTGTGGTTGATGGTAAGCTTGTGATCATTTTACTTTATGTAGATGATTTTATATTGACAGGTTATGAGCATCTCATAATTTCTTGCAAAGAGGATCTTGCAAGAGAATTTAAGATGAAGGACATGGGCTCTTGCATTATTTCCTTGGTTTGGAGAGCTATTTGTATCTGAGGGAAAGTATGCCAATGGGATTCTAAGGAAGTTCCACATAGAGGGCATCAAACCCATATAGACTCTTCTTCCAGGAAACTGAAGGAAGGAGGATACTACTTCAGGTGAGGTAGTGGATGCTACTATCTACAGGCAACTTATGGGTTCACTTATGTATTTGGTGAAGACATGAACATACATATGCTACACAGTTAAACAAATTATTCAAGCTACATTTAAGACAACCAAGCTCTTTTTTAAGGCATGGAATCATGTCTTGAGATATCTCAGGAGCACTACAGAGTATGGATTATGGTACATACAGAAAGAAGGAGTGAATATTCAAGGCTTCACCGATGAAGATTGGGAAGGTATTCCATCAGACATGAAGATCACATCAGGGGGAATCTTCAGCATAGTATAAAAACATTTTCTTGGTACAATAGGAAACAAAGAACAGTTACACTCAGTCTAATAGAGGTAGAGTACAAGGAAGCTAGTCAGGCTGCATGTGAGGCCATCTAGATGAAGAATATAATTTTTGGTTTGTTTGGTCATCAGATGGATCCGACGGTGACACACTGTGATAACCTCTCGGTTAATCCTGTATTCCATGACAGGTCCAAGAATATTGATATCTATTATCACCATCTCAGAGATTTTGCTCAGAGGCACATTATGGTGTTTCAATACATTCCCACAGAGGAACATGATGTAGACATATTGATGAAGGCACTAGAAAAGAGAAAATTTGAATACCATAGAGGCAGGATCAGGGTATCTGATAATCCATTTCTTGTTGAGAGGGAGCATTGAAATTCAACAAGAAAATGCACCCACATTGGTGAGGAAATTTTGATGCACACTGGTGAGGAATTTCTGATGCACATTGGTGAGGAAATTCTAATGCACACTGGTGAGGGATTTTTGATGCACATTGGTGAGGAGTGTGGGGCATATAATTTATTTTTCCCTTAAATAAATTGTCCAATTTAATTTATTTTTCCCTGATGCACATTGGTGAGGAATTTTTGATGCACACTGGTGAGGCATTTGGGGCATCTAATTTATTTTTCCCTTAAATAAATTGGACAATAAATTGTAATTTCACCTCATAACAACTTGTATCAGTTAAATAATTCATGATGACTGAGTTAGCTCAGAAAATTTGATTTGAGGGCCTAATATGAGGCATGTAGAGTGATACTACTATTTTGGGGGTCCAGTTGTAGTTAATGCAATAGTGGGTTGCAGGTGTGAATCAGTTAACTCAATTAATTGAGTTAAAATTAGGTTAACTAGCTCTAACAGAGTGATGAGATAGTGAGATGTAAAGTGAATTAAAGTAGATTTAATTCAAAAGTAGTGATCAATTAAATAACTGATAATTCATTATTAATAGTTGCATGCATGTCATTTCTAAGGAAGACCCAGTTGAGATAGAAGTTAAAGGGAACATAACTATTAGTTGTATTTATAAACAATTTCTCGAGTGAATTATAAAGTCATGAGAATGCCATCATGGATTGTGAAATCAAGGAAGTCTCATTTTCCTATTTAATAGTGGCCTAATTCTTTAAGAATTGTGTGAGCAAGGCATGCTGAAGGAAGGATGAGAATTGGCTATGTGTTTGTCCAAATTTTCCTAGATCATTGTGAGACAATTGGTAGAATGTGGGAGATTATTGTGAGCAAGGAAAAATTTTATTGTTTCATGATTCCTTGACTTTATATAATATATGATACTGGGGGTTTTAAAAGTTTCCTTCCCCAAGATACATCTTGTGTTATGCGATTGATTTACTTCTTTCTCTTACTTGCATGCGATTGAGTGATCATGTTTTGTATTATGCAAATATTGTAGAAGGATTCAATATCTTTTTTTAATACATCACAACATCAGATTGAATCCATTGATATAATTTCTACATGGTATCAAAGCTTCTATAAATTTATACAAACACACACTAGTTTATTTTTTTTCCACCATTTAGCTTTGAATACATGTCCCATGACCTTGGTCTTATATTTTTTTTATATGGATTTTTAATGAGGGTCGGTTACAGTTTATGGGTCCCAAGCATCCCAACATCCTAAGTACACCTATAATGGCCAGGTTGAATTTTCCCAACATAAATTTCGAGATTCCAGTTTAGTGTATGGATTATCTATCTCCAATTCCACCAAAGAAACTCAAAAATTATCTATATTTCATACTTGTTAAAACTATTATGACAAAGGGACTTCCACTATTTTAGTTACAATCAACCCAAAATAGAGTCTTCTCCTATTGTGGAAGCACTTGGAAAGGTGGGAAACACCAAAAATAAAGGATACATTGTGAATAAAATCCAAGGTGTGTCCACCCAAACTGCTGCACCAAATCCTTCACCTACGCTTTTTGCAATCTTCACGTCCATGCCATTTTTTTTATCTTCTTGAGCTTAAATATCTCATCAAATTGGATGAAATTAAATTGCACCAAAATATTCTATAAGTTCAAATAAATCTTCTTGAATTATCTATGAAAAACAAAACCATATGCATAAATTATCTATGTGCTTTGTAAAATACACAAGGACATTATTTTCATCATTAACCTTGGATTCCACCCTTCCATGACACCTTCATTGTTATTCATGAATTGCATGCTTCTCCTAGTATAATTTATATTCCTCTAACTATGACCCTTGGTAGCTCTTCTTTTCTAGGGGAGAGAATAAAAAAACTAATCATTGAGATTGTTTCCACTAATGTGGAAAAGGATGACAATATGGTACCCATTATTTATCTATCATTAACCATGAGATAAACATATTCAAATCATCCTATTCCATATGATATAATACATCCAAACATATGTCCTATGTATCATGTCGCTTTAATCTCAACATAAGTGGAGCCTTAATCCACTAGTCTTCAATCTACCCCTCTAGACATTGTCTATGTGAACCATGTTTCTCATTCCCATGGAGATGATTCAATATTCACTTTACTGCCCATTACATATATTAGTGTAGAATATGGTACCATTATTCTTCCTCGTCATGAGGAAATTCAAGAGTCCCATATCACTCTAGATCACACTGGGGTTGATTCACCTAATCATTCATACTTATTACCTCAATAACCTAGCCCCTCTAAAAAACAAATCATTGAACTCAAGTATCATATGGATGAGAATTGGTTCACTATATTCCAGGACTCTCCTTTATATGGTGAAATTCATTTGAGAACCTTAAAATTTAATCACTTTGACTCATGCTAGAGTAGTAAGATGTATTTTCACTCCATCATTTTCTTTCTCCCATTTCTTTATTACATCCATATATATATTATAACAATATTGAACAAGATGGCTACTACAAAAAACATACAAATGTGCATAATCATATTATGTGTAACATAATAGAACAACATCATCAAAAAATGGTTTAGAGTTCAGTAGTATAAATACATTTCACATGTCCATAACATGCTAAAGCATAAATAAAAAATATGGGGGCACACTTTCCACCTGTCTAATCCTCCTTGGAGATGTTCCCATGCTAAAAACACCACATCATTTGAAAATTTTCATCCCTAGTGAATATGTGTATAAAAAACATTTCGGGAATTCCCTTAGCATGTTACATACACATCTCACAGGGGGCATCATTCTCAAATCTGCATACCAAAGTATTCCCCTTCGTCATCATTTGATAGGGGAAACATCTTATGTGTGGGGTCATGATGGTCCATTTGCCCAAATTTTCCATTTGATTGTTATTAAATCTCATACTAGTCCCAAAATATTTAGGTAAGGTGTATTATCCTCTTGTTCCTTGGTTAATTTGTCCTATTGGCCCTTTGGTGAGCCATCTACACATTGTATATAGTAGATGATTAGTAACATAGATTGGAACATTCTACTAGATGTGATTCGACATTTACCATATGGTCACCTATTTGACTTGGTGGGTCAGGGGGAGGAATGGGGGGACAAATTTTGTCTCTCTTTGTTAGTTCATCCTCTTGTCCTTTTTAGATTTTATTATTCACAACGAAACATTTTTACAATAATAACTAAAGAGTTTCTCTTTAAACCCTTTGTCCTTTTTTGCATCATTCTTAGATAAGTAGGGCCACATACCCAAATTTCACTTCCTAAATTATAACGATTAGTTTTCTCACAACAATCTCACTAATATTTGGAGCATCCTCCTCCTCTCCAAATTCTCCATAAGGAAATGAAAAAATGACGTGGAATTGGAGGGAAAATCCCTTTTATAGAAAATTTCACCATTTTTCACTTGGGAATCATGATATCATCCTATCCTTGTTTTATAAACCATTAAAACTATTGGAAATATCTTTCCAAGCCCTCAAATTGGTCTTCCTCAATCCTTCCCACTTTGAAACTTCACCTAAAAGCCATTTTTCCATGAGGTGTCAAGGCTGCCTCTTTTCAAATTTAGTTTATTCATATTGGTCTCTCTTTATTTGACACTCCTTAACTTTGTAATCATTGAATTATGAGTGGGATTTTTTCGTGAGTAGGCCACCTTTACTCATGTTTGTATGGTCTCCTTTAGGCCCAATCCATATGGAATTTTTTTTATCAACAACATCAACTTTTTCATTTCATTTGTCTATCATTTAATAGATATCATCTTAGATACCCCCATATTTTGATAGATGGATCAAGCCACCAATCTATTATATATGGCATCCATCATGTTTTATATCTATTATTACATGGGAAATCTGGCATGATTACCCCTTTTATATTTTGGTGTCAATTCCATTCAGTACCCATTAGATTGGGAATATAACTTTCCTTCATATCATAGGTACCATCTCTTCCATTTCTCATTATCCCGATGAAAAAAAATGTCCCCCCCCCGCCAACTCCCCTTGTTGATGACCTCCTGGTTTACACTGTTAGAGCCTTGTACCACTTGTACTTGGTTTAGCCAGTGGTAGCATCATTGATTCACTCTTGTCCAAACATCTAAATATCATATTTAAGGCCCTCCCAAAAAATTTCCTTCTTCATCATGTGGTAAGACTTTTAAAATCCCAAGTGGCCTGTTATAGGAGAGGTGTGAAATTCCAAAATAACCTTTTTTTTTTTTTTTTTGGATTTATTACATAGATATAAGTTATTTTTGTACCACATTGAATATTTTTTTCAGAAAAAATTATTGAATGCACTAGGATATTGTTGCAACTTTTGTATGATTTTCCACACTTCTTCATCATTCTTCCATTCATCATTTTATTTAGTTGTCTACTCAAGTTGGAGGATATAAATGGCATAGAATAATGCCTCCACATCCTCATCCCTTCTTGGGAGTGCATCTGCAACAACATTTTTATTCCCTTTTTTGTAGATGACTTCGAAGTCATAACCCAAAATATTTGTGACCCATTTTTGTTTCTCTTCTGAAGATAATTTTTGTTCCAAGAAGTATTTAAGACTTTCATGATATTTTCTTACCTTGAAGTGTCTTCCCAATAGGTAATGGGATCATTTCTTTAGGGCATGTAGTATTTCCAACATCCCCTTCTAATAAGTAGGTTTTCTTAAAATTTTTCCTTTTATTGGACAAATGTGAAAATAAATGGGTCTTCCTTCTTGCATTAAAATAATGCCAATTCCATTTCTTGAGGCAACACTTTCCATGTTAAAGGTTTTTGTTAAGTCTAGTGTAGCTAAGACTAGAGTTTGTCCCATTGCCTATTTAGGATGTTCAAAGGCTTTAGTTGCTTCTGGAGTCCAAGAAAATGCATATTTATTTAGTAATGTTGTTATAGGTGCTTATTTTTCCCCATAATTCCTAACAAACATGCAATAATACCCTACAAACCTGAGAAATCCTAGAAGATGATTTAAGGGTTGTGGGGATCTTCCATTTCTTGATGGATTTAATTTTTTATGGTCTAACTTAACACCCTCATGAGATAAAATATTAATCAAACATTCGACCTACTATATGTATAAATTAATTGTAGATTCAAAATTTCTCATGTAATTTAATAAAACATAAGATTCAAATCTACTCTACTCACCTGCATAAGCAAATTCATGATCTAGAACACATATCAAAATCACGCATCATGATTGCACACTCATGAATAAATATTTAGCTAGGGAAAAGAATCTTCTCAAAACCCCTTCCTATGTGTATTTCATTAATCAAATAATCTGGATGGATACAACATGTTTTCTCAAGCTTGAGCACAACCTGCACCTCTATCTTCTATCCTTTACATGTCTAACTGACTCTGGCAAAAAATTAGCCAAATTTAAGCCTTCCAAAGTTCCTATTTCAATTTTTTGTTTGATGAGGAATTAGCCCCTATTAATTAGGGAAATTTCTCATTAAGAACTGAACCATTAGGCCCTTCTATGTTTACATGCACCATGTGTACAACTTGGAAAATTTTAAGATTGATAGTATAATACCCTTAAACTCCAATATCAACTGGGTAACTTGAATTTCATAAATGCGTGAGTTAAATTAGGCTAATTTCTTAGTTAAATAGTTAAACAATGAAAATTCACCCGATTGCTAGACCTCCCACTAGTTCCTTCAAAATTTGGAATTAGTTTAACTGACCTTAACTCAATTTAACTGAATTAAATTGTTACAACTGAAATTAAGTGAAGCTAGGATCCTAAAATTTAGTAGTCACTGTACACAACTAAAGTTCATTCATCCAAATAAAATTAACTAAGATAACTAAGTGATACCAACTATATCACCCCAGTTAGCTCATTCAAGTTATTTGTTGATGTGGAATTTCAAATTTCTCGTAATTTAATCAAGGGAAAATTAAATTAGAATTTTTTTGTTTATTTTTCAACACTCCTTATCAACAAGAAAGGGATTCAGATCTACCCTGATCCAACACCTTTGGAATTTATTCCATGAAACACCTCATACTGTTTTTGTTGCTACTACAACATCTGGAACTGAGAATAAATAAATAAATAAAAATAATCATTGAATCAATCTGCAACTGTCTACTGGGAAAAATATTTTGTTGCTGACTCTCCTATTGAGCCTCCTTCTCTATTGTCAACACTTCATTTCACTGCTCAGTATATTACTGACGTTGATCCTCCTACTACTGAATACTTTGGCCCCCCCTAACAACATAATGATCCATGAGACAAAACACTTCAGTGGACCCTGTGCAAATTTCTACACTGTTAGGATAATTCCTTCACATCGCCCAACCTCACACCTAGAGGTATCACTTCATGTGATATCTTTGTCCACTTATCTCGAAATATCCCCCTACTAGAGGTTTCTGCTTTAGTGGATGTTGTTAGGGTCCTATAATAATATGATTCATAATTTTTGAATTGAATTGATTAGTCTTGTAATATGAACATAATTTTATTTCTGCAAATTGTTTTCCCATATTATAAAAATAAAATAAAAAATGTAAAGAGGGTAAAATTCCTAAAATAAAAATCAAAGGACTTAAAAGAAAAAATATAAAAAAGAATAGAAAAATGGACCCCAAACAAAAAAGAGATAAAAATAAAACATGAAAGTGATGAAAATCAAAATGCCACAATCCATAAAGGTTAAATAGATTAATCTTAACCTCTCATGTTTTAAATTTCATGTTATTAGATAGAGAATAATGATCTAGCCAAATAGTTTAATCTTGGTAGATCAGTAGTGAGGTAGAAAATAATAAAGTGCTCAAAAGCTTAATCTGATCCCTTGGAAGAAATAAGGATAGAATTAGTTAGTTTGTTGTTTTAAAAGAAAACTAACAAGGGTTTGCAAGCTCAAATGCACCCAGGTAAATAAAAAACATTAGGGTAGAATATGGGTAGGCAGAAGTAATTTTTACAATCATGGATAAGCAGAAATTTGGTCATTTCAGTCACTAAATTCCTTCAAAAATTATCCCCTTTTAAAAATACTTCATCCCCTTCATTTTCATGCTTTCCCCTTCATTTTTCCTTTTTCCCATTATCATTCAATTTCACCTGCGAAAATCTCCTTTTCCCAAGTTTAGAACTCATTATACTTAAGGAAAGTAAAACCCTTTAACTAATTCCCCTTTTACCCAAAAATACTTTATACTAAGTGTCAAAACATTATGTAGGGACCCACAACAAAGGAATTTATCCCTATATCATGTATTACACTAGATAACTGTATTTTCCCTCATCTCATTCATTACTAACACATTAATTTATATATTAACTTCTATATTCACCTTTTAACCCGTATTAGATTAATTCCTTATATAATATATTCAAACCCATATATATTTTAACCTATGATTAAATTTCCCATGTGATATATTTAACCCGCACCCCATAGGTTAAAACTATTAAACCCAACTTATATACCCGTCCCACTATTAAAATAACCCCCACCAATGTTAAAAATTACATACGCCCTCATTTCATTTGTTAATAAAACAATAACATCCACCTATCATATAAAGCACTCCAAACTATGTATTAAACCTTATATTTAAATACATATTCCACATCTCATTATATTAAAATCTTGGGCCCCACGCCATCTCACCCCATAGCTTTATCGTATCATCTTGACCATTCGCTTTTTATCTCCCAGATCCAATGACGATTATCCCATATCTAAAATTTCTCAACGCAAAGATTAATCAAACCCAAAGCTTGCAATAAAACCGGTTTTTAGGGTTTCTCTCACCTACACACGTGTTAATTCCATTGGATCAAATCGATTATTCCAATCCTTCCTACCACCTTATTGAAGCCCTGAAAATTGGGTCTACAACAAGGGGGATACCCACCCAGTTCGGACCTTGGTTAGCAGCTCCTTTTCCGTTTGGTGTAGTGGGTCCGACTGGGGATAATGGGACCAGTTTCCCAATATGTGTGTGTGTGTTTGAGATTTGATATTTCTTTTCTAAAATTCCTAAGTAAAACACTTTTAATATATTTCTAATCTATTCATATGCAAACTGTATTCTAAGAAATATCTAACTCTAAAAATAACCCGGGATGTAAATCTTTCTATTTATGCGATCTAAAATGATTTCAGATAACAATCGATAATAAAGATCATTCAATTATTATGAGAAAATAATTCAATAAAGATAAACCATTTCATATAAAAAGTTAGATGAAACAGTTGTGAAAAACATATCGCATAATAAAATATTCATACATCAAGCACAAATAAATAGTTATCACCGTACAAAAGTGCCAAATGATAACTCAAGCATTCAAGCATCAATATATAAATAACTGAACATAAGTATCACTTTTAACACAGAAACAGAAACAGTTAAGAGATAAAAGTACCATTTATAACTAGTTCTACTCATGAGCTAGAAGCAATAATGATTTATCTCTTCCTAAGCCAACATCCATTAAGAGTACAGAAATGCAACATCAGTAACAGATATTAGATACAGATATCAATAAATATCGTTCCATTCATTCATCAAAACCTCCTCTGAGGGTGCAGAAGTGCATGTTCTGAGGATAAGTTTTTGACAAATTTCAGGACCCTTCTCTAAATGCATGGGAAGGGTTTAAATACTACTAACTAAATCTAAAAATAGTTTATTACAAAAATTTAGGATTCGGTTTAAATGAACGTCCTTTTTCTAGGCAAAAATAAAGTAAAACTGAAACTAAATCTAAAATTGAAAACTATCAACTAACTACTTATGAATTTGATCTCTGAATTTGCAAGCATCCAGCATTGTTTTGAGAAGAGGTGGCTGGCCGACTTCATATTTCAACTGTCCCGAAAAGACAGAATCGGCAAGTGTAGGCGCAAAATTCTCAGCAGAATTAATGATGCAATTAAGAGTGTTGCATTGACTGTGTGGTTTTACTAGATATGTCCAGTATGAATCCCAATTTAATCTTGTCAATCCTTGAATTGATTTTGCTTTTTCTTCTGCCTTTTTTTTCCATTCTGTTTGCAATTGTTGTGCCTGTGGAAGATATCCCAGAATAGTTTCTGAAATCAAATTAGCCTTGTGAAAATTCTCATTTACACATATTCAGTAATATTTCTTGCTGCTGTAGCTGACTCCTCTGTCGCTTTCTCTGCTTCTTTGATCTGTGCATCCCAATTATTGAAAAGTATTTCTTTATGACTGTTATTGATAATTGGTGCACCAGCTCTTTTTCCTTCCTCTGTATTTTTCCATGCCAAATAATTAGTAACTCTTTCATTAGTTAAATCATAATCATGTCGTAATTCTACGACATGATTAGTGATTTTATCACTTTCTAGACAAAAAGAGTTCCATTGCGAGATTTTCTGGCATAATACATCTTGTTGTTGCAGTAGTTGATTGTTTAAAGAAATATATTCTGAAATAAACTTTGGAAGTTTGGGATCATCTTTGTGCTCTTCTCGGATAATATGTATTTGTTTCTCTTTATCGGCCAAACTTTTTTGATATCCGATTTGCATCTCTTGAAGCTCTTGCTGTAACTTTTCAAGCTTTACCTGTGCTTCACTGCTAGCATGAGATTGTTGCAATTGCTGTTGCAGAACTTGTATCTGATATTCTTTTTCATTTAATAATAGTCGTACCTCAGATGCTTTGTCACTAGTTACGGAGGCATAAGCTCCTGTAATCTAAGATAACTTGGTAAGATTCTCAGTAGGATCCATAGTAGGATCTTTCCATAAGACATCTAATTGTTTTGCATTAGTAGAGATTGCGCTCTCTAACTTTCTCTTTTTCCTTTGCTTCCTCACTACTGCTTTATATTGCGGGCTGTAGAATACATCCAGGGGAGGAATGTCCTCTATATTAAGTACAATTTCAAAGGAGGGAGTGATAGGTATATGCTCAGTTTCTGTGACATTGCCACTTATTCCCGTGCTTAAAACTTTTGTTGTCTGTACAGGGGTTTGTGTATTCTGTCCTTCAACATTAAGAAATTCAGTAAACGTTTCCCATTCTTTATCTAATTGAATGCTGGTGGATGGTTGATGTACAATGGTTGAAGTCTATAGTTGTGAAAGCTCTTTTGACTGAGCTGTATCTTTCACTGAGCCTTCATCTTTATCAGATTTTTGAGAATGTTCAAAATTTTCTTTGTCGGAATTTTGATTTAGACCTGTCAGTATCTGAGCTACCATTGAGACTGACACTAGGAGTTGGTTCCCTTGTGGGTTCCAAGCGTAAATTATCCAAAGGGATAGTAGTCAATCTTCTTTCTCTGTAGATTTTAAATTCCTGAAATTCTTTTGGGGGAAGCTGTGTTTGAGCTAAATGTAAAACTTCTTTAAATGAACATTTCTCTTGAAACATATCATCAAAAATATCTTCTTCTCCAAAAATACTCTCACTTTGATTGCAGTGGTGAAATCCTTGACAACACCATATGGATCGAATAGCCTTCTCGAAAACTTGAACAGTTGTAAGCATGTAATATTGCTTACCTCTTTGAATGCATGACCAACATCAAACAATGAAAATGCTCCACAGGCTACGGGAAATTGTGGCAAGATGGCCTTCTTATTATCCTTTAATTCCTTTGTCAAACCTCCTTCACCACAGGTTTGGTATGCAATTTCCCGAGCTATAAGTTTATCCGGAACATACAAGGGTAAAACATGAGGAGAAGTAGAGCTTCCAAAAACCCTCACATAGGTAAACCACTCTTCTCCAAACCATCGTGCGATATGGAGAATGTCGACTCCTTCTTCTGGGGAAAACCTTGGAGCATCCTTATTATACAATATTCTGTACAGCGGCAACATTATGCCATGGAAAATCTTGTAAAAATGAGGAACAAATTTTGATTCCCACAGTTCTTTGTGATACACATGAATAGTCAAAGGATCATGAATTTTCCATTGCCAACCCATTAAAGGGAATTTAGAAACAAAGCAGATAGAATCAATAACATAGGCAGACAGATAAAAAGGAGGATAAATCCTCTGAGAGACAGTCCGTTTAGACCGGTAATTGAAAATAGCAGTGGCTAAATTATCAGACAGTATTTTGGGCTAGTCTATAATGATAGCATAAACAGTAGCATTTAATAACGGAAGCCATTCAGGCAAGACCTTATTTATGTCAGGCTTTCCAAAAAGCATACATAACATAGCAGCAGCAAAACAATATGGAGAGGTGAGTGAACCAGTACTGTACATACCATGTTTGTCTTTCTTCAATGGTTCATCTCTTTTGGTCCATTCCTTTGTGCATTCCACCAAATTTGCATTTTCCCTGGAAAATTTCTCCATAAATTGTTTGTTGTAAGTCGCCGAGGCTCCAGCAAGTGATACATAAGCCTCAAATCTTCTATAGTGAACGACCCGATGAGTTCTTGTCCTTGAGTTCTAAATTTCCTGTCTGAAATATCAGTGCTATCCAGCACCCATTTTACCATATCTGTATATGGAAGAATTCTCGGTCTTGCTACTATCCGATCCAAAAATGAACAAGCCAATTCTGTAAGAGATGCTTCAGATGAATTACTTGAACCTGCAGTAGCCGCGACTTCCATTACCCTGGGATTTTCTTCTTCGAGCAGATTATGCATTCCCTCCCAGTTGGTGATACCGGCATCCTTGTTGCAAGCAGTATCTGCATATAGGGAAGCCATCTCTTTGTTTTCAGAACTTGGAGTTTTCTCTTTCTTTCCCATAATACTCTGTGAATGCTTTGTATAGTCTTCTGCTCCTTCGTGCCTACGGTTTTACGAATTAAGTGAGAGTAATGACATGAGAAAGGTGACGGGATAGTTTTAAATGCTGAAGGCGGATGAAATATATTATTTTAACATGAAACAATCTTTCAATCAAAACAAAATCCTTTTTATCGATAATTGACAATCCATTCATTAATTCAATCATTAAAGCACATAACGGATATTGATTTATGAAAATATTTTCTTTGGACAACGAGATTTTAAGAATATGTGACATTGCGATCTGTGATTTGCTGTGCAATATCGCAATATCACAATATCGCAGATCGCATTTTTCTCAAATCAAAATCATCGCAAGATCGCAATTATCGCAAATCGCAATATTCACGAATCGCAGTCTCATAGCATCGCGAAATCGCAATATCACAAAATATAATATATGAAAAGTATTTGCTAAACATATTTTCTGCGATATGTGGTTTGCGATCAATATTTTAATGCATAGTTTTTTGGGATCGCGCTATCGCAATATCGCGAAATCGCAGTTTAAAAGATTCTGCCTTGCAAAGGATGTCTACTTATTGCGATGGATGTGATATTTTCTTCAAAGAAAAGATTTGATTCTAATTTATCATAAACTTAGGTGTATTTAATGATTTCCTAAGGAATTTCCATAAGTTATGATAGTAAGTTTTATTTGAGAAAGGAAACAAGCACTAATTAACTTTTTTGGATTTTTTGACTAAGGGTCCCCTCATATTTAGTATTATTACTAATAATTAAATAAAAATGGGGGTTGTTGCTGGCCACAACACACCTTTAAAATTTGCGAAAACCACTTAGCGGTTATTCCCTCCCCCGCGCCCAAACAACTTATCTGTTTGAATTGACCCGGCATTTAATGCATTCACTGTTCAATGAAATTGTTTATAAGAACTCTTGAATGCAGTCATTCGAACTCTTTTGTTACTGTTTTCCGTGTAGAAGAAGTATTACAGACCAAAAAAATTGTTGCAGCCTTTTTTTTCTAGCCTGAATGAAACAGAACTCATCAATTTGATTTCTACAACCAGTACAGAAGTCATCCAAGTACCTATAAAAATGAGAAAAAACTTCTGAAAGCTTTCCAACCCCAAAAAGCCCTTCTACACAGTGAAATTCCAAATTCCCATGTATTCTTTAGGAGAAAATACTTATCCATCATTATAAAAGAGTTATACAGTGAAATAAATCATTTAGGAGCCTGTGTACTTAAAGAAAACCCTGTTGCTTCATAAATCCTTTAATTCTGTAAACCCTTAGCATTTTCTCATAGATTCTAAAGTATTGAACTGTTTTAAACACAAACTTTGATTAATTGAAGCCATCTTTGGACCTAAAAAGCCTTATGTAACCTTCAAAAACCTTTCCTATAGTTCTTAGGCATCCTTTTGATGCCCTAAAGATTGTTTTATCACAAAAAAGTCCACTATAAACCCTAGATATTATTTTTCGGAGGCTATAAGGTCATGAAGTTTCTCTTTTGATAAAGAAATTACATTTTGAGTTAAATTGATCAGAATTACCCCTTTTCAGACAAAATATAGAACCCTTGTCATATCTAAAATCCTTCTGCAAATTGTTTAAAATTATGGAAGTGTTTTACAGGCCTAAATCCTTGTTTTATAGGTAAAAAGTATTGAAATTTATAAATAAAACAACTATATGGCTTCCAAAAGCACTCTTGTGATCAACCCTCTACAACCCCCTATTGTAGATGTAGATCATATTCCAATGGAAGATGTGGACTTCAAAATTAGTGATAATGTGACAGAGTTCAACCTTCTTGAGCTCCACTACTAGAGCCAAGAGAAATCCCTAGATTAGGATGATGAAGTGTTTATCTGGGAATAAAACTTGCTTAAATATGTTGTTCCTCAGACTCACCAATGCCGAGAAGCAATCAGACTCTGCCAATATTGCTACTCTCCTGATCAAAGAGCCATTGTGAACCCTGAAAAGTGATGTAGGAGCATCCTACTTCATTTTTATTGAAATATTGTGTAATTAGGGGGGTGATGATTTTTTAATTATTTTGTAAATTATTGTGCTCATTTTAATAAATTAAGAGAGAAAATTGTAAGTGAGGATTATTGTAAATATTATTTTAATAAATTAAGGATATGAGTGGAGTTCAATTAGCTAGATAATCTAGGGATTAGGAATTCCTTAAATGGGACTTAGTTGAGTCCAAAAAAGAGGATAAATCTAATTTAGATTTTAGTTGAGATTTGTGTGGAGGGAATTATGGATTGGAATAAATTCATTATTATGTATAAATATGAGGAGTTTGTAAGGATGAAAAACAGTGAGGAATACAAAGCAAGAGAGAGGGATGGTTTGAGAGCTTTTGTAAAAGGGCCAAGAGCCGAGAGGCCATCCATTGTAATATTCAGCCAAGGAATTTCTTGTGTTATTATATATCAATATTTTTGTTTGTATGGCTCTCTTTTCTTTATGTATATGTTAAAATGAATCAAATGTAGTTTTTGATGAAGATTTTTCTTGACAATATTCATGTTGAAGGAAGCACACATGCTATTATATGCTAGGATCTGTTTTACAGCAGAATCCTGGCATCATTTGGTATCAGAGCCAGAGATCCATGCCTAGCAAGGTTGAATGCATTCAATATAGGTCGATATTTGAATAGAGACAAACAGTTATAGTGTGATGATGCCAAAAATAGAAAAGGGAAGCCAATGAATAGGTGTGCGATGGGAGCCAACCCCGTTTGGTAAAATGCTGATATGGTGGAAAGCGTAGAGGCAATCAAATGTTGGGATTGAGTGTGGAAGAAACTGAATGTTGAATGCGGCATTGGAGAGTGTTGTGAATAATGTCATAGAGGTAAATCAGTACTAAAGACTATGCATTCATTGTTATTCTCAGCGTTGACGATGTTGTCAAGTGTATGGAAGCGCAGACTTGTTGGAATGCAAGCGATGGAGAAGATGAGTTACTGTGGATTGAACTCGATATTGCGTTAGAAGTTGAAACATATGGTTGGATTTTTGTTTTATAATATAATCACTGTGTATCTGTGGTGTCACTACAAGAAAAAAGCACATTGGTGAGGGGCGAAAATGGTCACCATAAGCTCATTGGTGAGGGTCAAAAGAGCCTTCGTCACCAAAAACTGAACGTCACCAAAGGTGGCGTCGCCGAAAGTATAGGTGTTGTGGTGACATTCAAGGTCCGTCACCAATAATGATTTATAATGACGAATAGTGACCGTCACCATTTCATATGAGCAATGGTGACGGACAATAGCCTCCGTCACCAAAAAACTGAACGTCACCAAAGGTGGCGTCGCCAAAAGTATAGGTGTTGTAGTGACATTCAAGGTCCGTCACCAATAATGATTTATAGTGACGGATAGTGATCACTACAAGAAAAAAGCACATTGGTGAGGGGCGAAAATGGTCACCATAAGCTCATTGGTGAGGGTCAAAAGAGCCTTCGTCACCAAAAACTGAACGTCACCAAAGGTGGCGTCGCCGAAAGTATAGGTGTTGTGGTGACATTCAAAGTCCGTCACCAATAATGATTTATAGTGACGAAGAGTGACCGTCACCATTTCATATGAGCAATGGTGACGGACAATAGCCTCCGTCACCAAAAAACTAAACGTCACCAAAGGTGGCGTCGCCAAAAGTATAGGTGTTGTGGTGACATTCAAGGTCCGTCACCAATAATGATTTATAGTGACGGATAGTGACCGTCACCATTTCATATGGGCAATGGTGACGGACAATAGCCTCCGTCACCAAAAAAATGAACGTCACCAAAGTTGGTGTCGCCGAAAGTATGTGTTGTGGTGACATTCAAGGTCCGTCACGAATATTGATTATAATGACGGATAGTGACCGTCACCATTTCATATGAACATCAACGATTTTCTGTGATGGACCTTTCATGGCCGTCACTATTGGTGCATATATATGGCGACGTTCATTGACCGTCACTATAAACTCATTGGTGACATCAAGGTCCGTCACGAATAATGACTATAATGACAAACCGTGACCCTCACCATTTCATATCAACAACAACGATTTATGGTGACAGATATTTAATGGTCGTCACTATTGATGCGTATATATGGTGGCGTTCGTTGACCGTCACCATTTCATATTTTGGTGAGGGTCGAAAAATGTCACCATAAGCTCATTGGTGATGGTCAAAAGAGCACCCGTCACCAAAAACTGATCTTCGTCATTCCCTATATATGAATATCAGGGCACAATGGAATCGAACCACCAACCTCCTGCTTGTAAAGCAGGTGCTCTTCCACTGAGCTAGCACCCTTTAAAGAATTAGACTTTTAAAAATTATATCTTGAAACTTCATAGATTGCAAATTCTACAACTTTCAATAAATTAAAGTCTCGACAATCTTTTACTAAACAAACAAAACATCATCGACATTGCAGGTCCCTACCTAATGGTTATAGAAGTTATGAAAAGCAGGTGAAGGGAAGAATTAGACTTTTAAAAATGATACATGGACTACCACCACAAGAATCCCCCAAGAGAGATCCAGTGGGAGAATCTCTTGAATCAGATTCAATGGAAAATGAAGGACTAGATGAAAGAGAAAGGCCTCAACAGGATGGGGAATCCACCACCTCGAGTCAAGGAATAAAAGAGGTCCTCAAAAATTCTTACAACACTTTGAAATAGAGCTAAGGGTAGGATATCTACTTAAGATCTGCTTATGAAGATTGCTTATGTAAAATAACTCAAATAAACAAGCAAATCCACAATTATAAAGTGATTATTTGGCATTTCAATCACTAATTTCAGGGTCAAAAACCTAAATAACCTAAAGCACTCAAATATCCTAAAACAACGTGTGAAATAAATACAAAGAAAAAGAGAATATGTTCTCGAACAATAATACAAAACAAAGACAAAGAGAATATGTTCTAGAACAATAATACAAAACACATCCAACATTTTGAAGTATTTGACTTATCTTGGTGAACATGCATCCTTAGCAAATACAATGTAGCAATACCTTCCCCACAAAAGAGAAGACATGTCAGAATAGTATGTTTGACACAGACAATCATAAAGATGCCACAATAGCTACTCCACTCAACACATGCACAAGCAATACAACTTAGATGTTGATGGCAAAGTATAGGATAGAAACAAATATCCTAGATGCTAGTTGTCTCACAATAATTAATTAAGATTTTACATATTGGTATGATGTTGTGGTGAAGTTCCCAGTTTCTAACCAAAAGAAAAATTAATAGATCAACATAACATACACTTCCAACATGTAACCTAGCCAATGGCTTCATCATATGCCTCATGCCAGGAATTCGATTTTGCATACTAGACCAGTGATAGTTAGGTTCTAAATTTCAACCTGATTATTTCAAACAGTGTATGAGCAGCAGTAGAGAAGTCCTATAATAGAACTTCCATCACATTATAGTGATTTTGTTGTAGCATTTGTTTTAGTTTTAGGGCTCATGTTTCAAACAATTTTAACATGGTTTTAAGGTTCCAAAAATATCATGGGAAAGTCTCCCTTATTGCAGTATTTGCAGCATTTTGTGGTAGCCTCCATAAACAGTTTGACATCAATAATATTGTTATAATACAAGCGTTTTTAGTAGCATGTTGTCATCCTCCATGATCTCCAAACAAAGCAAACAGATCACCATCCAAGCATAAATATAACTCGGCATATAAGATCAACTTTTGTTGGGAGGATGTGAGGTCATGTAACATACTCTTGTAGGATTATGAGGCAATATGAAGATGATATATAGAATAAAATGACCGCAGATTCAATGGCAGCATGTGAAGAGCCCTAAATAGAAGATACAACAGTAGATATATCCTTTGATTGGTGGTTCTCTGGAACCCAATAGTGTTGGTCTTTCCAATGGTTGATACCTCCAATTTTGGTAAATTTTCACCAAGAAATAGAACTAGGGTTAATGACAGCACGATTATGGCTCTGATACCAATGTTTGGACAGATAGGGCAGCATGAAAACAAGTATAAAAATACAAGTGCAATCAACAAATGTTTCCAACAATGATGTGGGGGTTTTGGGAAGCTTGTTGTGGGATAATTTGAGGGATTTCAGACAACTTTTCAGCCTTGTGAACAACAATAATCTTTATTACTTGTTTGTGACTACATCTAGGGTCATTGTAAGCAAATTATAGCCAACAATAAAACTCTAAATACCCATCAATATAACAGATCATCTTTCCTTCAAGCAGGAACCAATTTAAATCTTCATGTGTCTTCACCTTATAGATATTTTGTGGTAGAAATGGTGGTGGTAAAAAATATCATAATGGCTGTTAATATCTAGTGAAAGTTTTTTTTTTGAAACCCTTGGAAACATACAACGAACCCTTGAACAAAGGCACTAGAACCTTTGTGAAATCCTTAGGTAGAATTTGAATTGGACATCAGTATGTCATTATAAACATTGGAGTGCTTTGGTATTCAAAGGCATTTCAAGAGCCCTTTTCATATCTTACTTGGAGTGGTTTGTGGATATACCTCTCGTTGTTGGGTGTTCCTAGACTAGATCCTAGCAATCTAAAGCATGTATCAGATCCTAGTAATCTGTTGGGTGTTCCTAGTAACTTTTTGGTTGTATTAGATCCTAGACCAGCAGGTGTTCCTCCTCGGCAACATACATTCCTTAATTCATAGAGAATAACGTGAAGAAAAGGAGACCTTGAACCACATGTATATGCATAACCTTATGTTTGATCGTTAGCTTGAGTACAACAGCCTGAAATAAGTCCAGCCTCCTCATCTTAGATATTATCTAGGCTTTACTCAGACAGTGCAGTTGATAAATGGGTTTCAACTGACCAACAGTTAAAACCCAAAACCGCAATTTGAACTTAGTTCAAGCTAGCAATGGCAAAATTGGATCTTCTAATCATCCAAAAGGTTATATAATTTCAACATTCTAATTGCCCCATGGCCAGGAAAAGCCAATCCTTTGAGTGTAGGAACCTCTTTTTTTTATAAAAAGGCAAGGTTATACAGGTGATAGAAAATTACTTGGTTATATAGGTGGTAGAAAGGTCAGAAAGGAATTTGGCCAGCCCAACTTTAGAAATGGCATCCACAAAACCATGTTGCATTAGTTTAGGTCCTTCAATCTACAAACAACAAAAATGTATTGCTCTAGGGTTTTTTCAAGGTGTTGAATCCATATATGTAGTCAAAATTCCATTTTAAATAACAAAATTAAGATTTGGCCAAAAACAAATTTGGGGTAATAAGAAAAAAACTCAAAAATGTAACATGTTTAGATTCCAAAGATTACATTTTTTGGTAGCCACAGTGCATGGGTTGTCTATAGTTGCACACAATCCATGTTATGTCTTACACCATGACCTTATCTTAAGGCATACAGACACACCCTAGTCTAGTATTGATTATGTGAGTCTCTCTATATATATCATTGAATGTTCTGCTTTAGCTTATCCATCCATCCCTTGATCAGTCAATCAATCGATGATAGTGAAAGTGTCATCCATTCTCTTGCATTTTTGGTGCATTCAGGTTTTCATTCACCTCTGCAAATTCCATGCTAGCATTCAAGGGTGAAAATGGGAATTGAATCCAAGAAATTTGGAAGGGAAAGGCAAGTTGGCTCATTATGGTCATCCCTATAGAAAGATCAATGCCCCAAGTTTCTTTCAATTTCGCAGAGGCGATCTGTATATAAATATAACCAACTGGGGAGCTACCCTCATCTCCCTCGCTCTCCTTGATGCTAAAGGTAATCATCCCTAAACCCTACCCTTCAACTGCTTTACCATCATTTACTCAGAGGGAGCTAGCTCATTAAGTATTGGTATTTATGCATTTAGGCCATCTAGCAGACTTACTTCTTGGCTATGACAATATTGCCTCATACATGGTATGTATTTGCATTTCCCTTTGGAAATTAGTACTGCCATCATATGCTATAATTTTAAGATAAATTTACAGTTTCTACTCACATATTGGAATGGATCTCAAATGTATGTGTTACCATGGGGAATATGAGATTGTTTATTAATGCAGAACATGAGCTCCAATAGACCTTACTTTGGTGCCTTGGTGGGTCGTGTAGCCAACCGTATCAAGGATGGAGAATTCACACTAAATGGGAAAACATATTAGCTGCCTAAGAATGATGGCAACAACACACTCCATGGTGAAAATTTTCCTTTTCTATTCTGCATGCATGTTTTATCCAGCTAACTAGAGCCCTATAATGACCACTACTCAGGAATAAAATCTCTCTTTTTCTGTATATGTATGTTTGTTTGTGGAGGTCTAGAGCACTACTATTTCAGGTAACATATGTGTAGTTTGGTGATCTAAATGAATGCAGGAGGGCTGAGAAGCTTTGACAATGTCCTGTGGGAAGTGAAGGAGCAGAGAGACTTTGACATGCATAATTTTATATGACAAAAAGAGTCTTTGAGCCACAAAGGAGGGATCTAACATAATTTTGTTGATACCCTACAACTATCAAGTGTTTAGAAAAGGAGGTGTTAAAACAGGTCTGCACTACAGCAGAAGATACAACAAGTACCGCTATATTGTATGGTGTTCCTATCAAGTGCTGAGGCCCAGACTTAACCATAAAATTGCCCCCCTGTATCAGTCTTAAAATTGGTTTAAATAAATGCCAAAAATGATGCACAGGTCGACTCAAATCGGTATGTCATCTCCTTAATCAAAATACACGACTGTTCAGTTCATACAAAAACAACTATAAATAACCAGTCATGCTAATCATTTTGGAATGAAAATTTCGGTGAAAAATACAGTGAGAATTCAGAGATAAAACAGGAGGCCAAGGAGATTAAAAGGGAGATCATAATTACAACGTTTTGGGCTAGAAGGATATATCTCTTGCAGACCTATTTGCACCTGTGGAAATAAATTTTTTCGGAACTCTATTCAGGCCTGAAATTTCGGCCCTATCAAAGCCTGAAATTTTGGTCCTAACAGGCCTGTAACTTTGGCCTTTCCAGAAGCTCGGACCTGAGACTCTTCTCTGCAACTCAGACCCTTCTAATTTGGACCTGTCGTGAAATATGTGACCTTGCAACAATCTTGTAATTCGGATCTATAGTGGAAGTTTTGAAGACAAATTCAGACCTGCAGATCTCTGTTTTTTTTGTATTAAGGTTCCCTCAAACTCATACTAGTGGACAAGTATATATGGAGAAGCAGAGTGCTAGGCTTGGATAAGAACATCTGTGGAAGCTCGATTATCATTACACAGGACTGTTACCCTACAAACTTGGATTGTAGAAATTACAGTTTCAGTTAAATGAATTTGGAGGCTCGGATCAGTGTTGAAGAAGCTCAGACTACTAACTGTGGAGCTTGGGTTAGCTCGGACCTATGTGACTGTTTCAAGCTTGGTTGAAGGCTTGGTTTTGGACAAAAACAATGGTAATACAGTGGGTTCAGATTCTGGAATAAATTCTGTGGAGATGCTTGAAGGTGCTCGGAGCTGTGGCTGTCCTGTGGTAGCTTGAAGTGTAATCTTGGACTATATTATAGTCATCTGGAAGCTGCTGGGAAAGGTGTAGTCTTGTAAAAGGTTGAGTTGAAGCTCGGGCCAATTGAACTATGGTGTAATAGGTAAAAACTCAGAACACTGACCTCGGTGTGTGAACAATCATCACTTTATCTCGGGCTACAGTTGGATAGACCTCACCACATTGAATAAGTGTTGCCTCAGACCTATGATAGATCAGAGACACATGGAGTAAGGAAAAATTTGGTTTATTGAACAATTAAAGAATTTAGACCTGATATCACTCTGGACTCAACTTCCAGAATCAGCATTTAAAGAACAAGACTTCTTTGATATATGTTGTTGTAGCGCCACTTCTGGACAACGTGCCATTTTTTGGGCAACATTATTTGTGGGTAGCTGGTGGAAATCTTTGAGAATTTGTTAGAGTAGTTTGGAAGGCTATTATTTGGAGAACTTAGACATAAGGATAGTCACTTGGAGAAGACTTTGGAACCTTTGGATTATAGTCTTCTGAGCAAACGTTGATAAGAACTTAAAGAAGTCTTGAAGCAAACTTGAGGACTTGAAGCAGATTCTTGGAAGTGTATGGAAGGCAGCTGTAAGAGACCTTTGTTGAGATTGTGTAGATCTATTGATGATAGTGAAGTCAAAGCCCCTCTCAGTATTTCCAACAGTGAGGCTGTATATTTCCAAAAGGATAACGCAGAAAATAAGGCAGTTTCAATACCCTAACCAGGGTCAAGAGTATTACCTATGCTGTCAAGATTCATCTGAAAAGAGACACATAACTGTGACCCAAAAGGTATATTCAGAACTCTGGGTATTTTTGCTAGGGATAGAACATTGTTTGTGATGTCTTATGTCAAAGCTTCATGTGCCCTAATCTTCTGTTCTTGTGATAATGAAGATTGGGAAAATTTTTAGTCATTGTAAATACAATGTTTGGACAGTGTTTGAACAATCATAACAATAATGTAAGTATAATTCATGACATCTACATCAAAAGAAAATATGTGCCCTAGATTGTGGGGCCCTGGGGAAAATTTCTGAGTGAGTTCTAGTTTTTGGAATGATGGGAATATCGAGCCCTAATCTGAGCAGAAAACAGTAATTGAAGAAGCCTCCTAGGACCTCATATCAGTCTTTGTAAGTGCTTGGTAAGGGTGATTTCCTAAGGCTAATAATTGAAGCCTAATCTAGAAACATTCTAATTCAAAAGAAAAGCACTACAACAGAGGAGACAGTGAGTCATTGGATTGGTAAACAATATGAAAGCATGCTTGAAACATTGCGGCTCTGAATGTATAGAGGCGTGAAGCAGACAACACTCGTTTGAGATTCTGTCCTGAAGAAGTCATTCTACCCTCCTAAAGAATTGAACTCCTCATCTGATGTGCAAAGATTTGTCTACATGAAAATAAATATTGGTTGATCAATAACGGAACAAGAAACAGATCCAGTCAAGATCTAGTTAAATGTAGTTTTTAAATTACTATTTGATAACAGTTACTCGAGTTTACTGTAGTTTATTGAAATTGAAATTTTATGTTCCACTTATTTAAAAATGTCATCTGATCACTAGGTTTACTTACCAGGACCTTATTCTCTGGTTGGCTCGCTTAACCAGGACCTTGCCTTCCTGATCTCTTTCCTACCATTCTGTAGAGAAAACCATTCCATCTCAAAGTGAGCTGGGTCTGGTTTAGATCTAATATCCCTATGTAGTCCTGGTCTTACCCGAGGTAGAATGTCCTAAAAAGTCTTATTGAACTCAAGTAAGGTCTTGAAAGTTCTTACTGAGTTCATGTAAGACATTGATGCTTTTAACCGAAATATTCCAAGGTCAGAATTGAGTTTAATGAGGCTTTGTTCCTCTAGCTTATTCATCATCATAAAAAAGTTGATGGATAGTGGGTATTGTGTTCTTTGTGGCAATGGATTTTTAGCAAAATTCAAATATGACTGGGCAGGTTGACATAAAATTCCATCAGGTTGCTACCCATTTTGTATAATACATCCCGAAGAAAGATATTGTGCCCGGGCCATAAACCAAAATCCTAGGTTTTACTGAAAAGATAAAGCTTCAATCTGTCAGTTATTAATAAGAATGCACATTCAGTTGTTGAGTTATTTTTCTAGTTTTGTATCTGCTTGTATGCAGCTGAGATCAAGTCATAAAGGAATATAGTGGTGATGCGGCAGTCTACAAAACATTGTCTGATTTAGTCTTACATTTATCTACAAAAAAATATGTTGAGCAATACATCAGCAGTTGTTTTCAAAATTATGAATTTCAATTGATAATGGGAGGGTCATTTCTGTAGGATGTGGACGACAAGAATTACAATCACAAGTGTGCTTCCTTCTTTTCTGGGACTTATTGCAGGGCTCATTAGGAATCCTCTACATGGTTATTTGTTCAGTTGCTCCTATTATTCTTTTCTTCTAGCTAAACTCTTTTATTATCTGTAACATGGAGCAATATGTCTTGTAGCTTTTGAAGAGATGCAAGAATGCTAAAGAAAAGTAGCCAAAATCCATCTCCTTTATGTGCTATCATCCATGGTTGGTTGGATATTTTGGGAAGCTTTTGGCCATATTTGAGGAGTTATATTTTTGACTGGAGCAATATTCCTTTTTCTGCCTAGGAAGTTACAAAATATTCTCGCATTTTCTGACATACTGTGTTAGGCCCGTTATCCTTGCTATAACCACCCAGTTCTTAGTGTGAGGCCCGGAAATTGGCTGGCAAAAAATTCCTTCTTCACTCTAATTTGTAAAGTATATTTGTTGCAAATAATTGAACTCTATATGCAGTCTTAAATCTTTTAATAAACAAATAGCAAACCCAATAAAAGTGATCACTCCCTGAGCACAACAATATCTGTTTGACATAAATTTTTTCACAACAAACTGAATTCATGGGATAACAGGGGAAGAAATATGCCCCTTTACTAGACTAAGTACTATGAAGAGGCTTAAATGAACAAAAATAGATTTGGTCTTTCGGCTTGTCTCTCCTATCCCTTTCAAGTTACAAATAGTTTGTTAGATTTACATGGAAAACCAGTTGTTATCTAACTAAAAGTTGTGAGCCCCACGAATTGACAGAAAGATTTTTGGAAACAAGTGGAACAGAGTTGCAAAGGACTATATCTTGAATCTTGAAGGTGAATCCAAGATTTAATTCTGCTCTCTCGACTTGTAGTTGCAAGTATTAGTCTCATGTCATCATTTTTTTTTTAAAAACTACATATCATATTTTTTTGCGTAATGTTTTGGGTGAACACCAATTTTTCACCTATTCACCTAAAACGTTTCGCACAAAATATGATGTGGCATACCAAAATAAATATTTACAATGTGGGCATGTTTGCATTGAATTTGTGCCCAGAAAACCCAAAGAGGTCAAGAGTATTACCTACGCTGTCGAGATTCATCTGAAAAGAGACACATAACTGTGACCCAAAAGGTATATTCAGAACTCTGGGTATTTTTGCTAGGGATAGAACATTGTTTGTGTTGTCTTATGTCAAAGCTTCATGTGCCCTAATCTTATGTTCTTGTGATAATGAAGATTGGGCAAAATTTTAGTCATTGTAAATACAATGTTTGGACAGTGTTTGAACAATCATAACAATAATGTAACTATAATTCATGACATCTACATCAAAAGAAAATATGTGCCCTAGATTGTGGGGCCCTGGGGCAAATTTTTGAGTGAGTTCTAGTTTTTGGAATGATAGGAATATCGAGCCCTAATCTGAGCAAAAAACAATAATTGAAGAAGCCTCCTAGGACCTCATATCAGTCTTTGTAAGTGCTTGGTAAGGGTGATTTCCTAAGGCTAATAATTGAAGCCTAATTTGGAAACGTTCTAATTCAAAATAAAAACACTACAACAGAGGAGACAGTGAGTCATTGGATTGGTAAACAATATGAAAGCATGCTTGAAACATTGCGGCTCTGAATGTATAGAGGCGTGAAGCAGACAACAATCGTTTGAGATTTTTTCCTGAAGAAGTCATTCTACCCTCCTGAAGAATTGAACTCCTCATCTGATGTGCAAAGATTTGTCTACATGAAAATAAATATTGGTTGATCAATAACGGAACAAGAAATAGATCTAGTCAAGATCTAGTTAAATGTAGTTTTTAAATTACTATTTAATAACAGTTACTCGAGTTTACTGTAGTTTATTGAAATTTAAATTTTATGTTCCACTTATTTAAAAATGTCATATGATCACTAGGTTTACTTACCAGGACCTTATTCTCTGGTTGGCTCACTTAACCAGGACCTTGCCTTCCTGATCTCTTTCCTACCATTCTATAGAGAAAACCATCCCATCTCAAAGTGAGCTGGGCCTGGTTTAGATCTAATCTCCCTATGTAGTCCTGGTCTTACCCAAGGTAGAATGTCCTGAAAAGTATTATTGAACTCAAGTAAGGTCCTGAAAGTTCTTACTGAGTTCATGTAAGACATTGATGCTTTTAACCGAAAGATTCCAAGGTCAGAATTGAGTTTAATGAGGCTTTGTTCCTCTAGCTTATTAATCATCATAAAAAAGTTGATGGATAGTGGGTATTGTGTTCTTTGTGGCAATGGATTTTTAGCAAAATTCAAATATGACTGGGCAGGTTGACATAAAATTCCATCAGGTTGCTACCCATTTTGTATAATACATCCCTAAGAAAGATATTGTGCCCAGGCCATAAACCAAAATCCTAGGTTTAACTCAAAAGATAAAGCTTCAATCTGTCAGTTATTAATAAGAATGCACATTCAGCTGTTGAGTTATTTTTCTAGTTTTGTATCTGCTTGTATGCAGCTGAGATCAAGTCATAAAGGAATATAGTGGTGATGCGGCAGTCTACAAAACATTGTCTGATTTAGTCTTACATTTATCCACAGAAAAATATGTTAAGCAATACATCAGCAGTTGTTTTCAAAATTATGAATTTCAATTGATAATGGGAGGGTCATTTCTGTAGGATGTGGATGACAAGAATTACAATCACAAGTGTGCTTCCTTCTTTTCTGGGACTTATTGCAAGGCTCATTAGGAATCCTCTGCATGGTTATTTGTTCAGTTGCTCCTATTATGCTTTTCTTCTAGCTAAACTCTTTTATTCTCTGTAACATGAAGCAATATGTCTTGTATCTTTTGAAGAGATGCAAGAATGCTAAATAAAAGTAGCCAAAATCCATCTCCTTTATGTGCTATCACCATGGTTGGTTGGATATTTTGGGAAGATTTTGGCCATATTTGAGGAGTTATATTTTTGACTGGAGCAGTATTCCTTTTTCTGCCTAGGAAGTTACAAAATATTCTCGCATTTTCTGACATACCGTGTTAGGCCCGTTATCCTTGCTATAACCACCCAGTTCTTAGTGTGAGGCCTAGAAATTGGCTGGAAAAAACTTCCTTCTTCACTCTAATTTGTAAAGTATATTTGTTGCAAATACTTGAACTCTATATGCAGTCTTAAATCTTTTAATAAACAAATAGCAAACCCAATAAAAGTGATCACTCCCTAAGCACAACAATATCTGTTTGACATAAATGTTTGCGCAACAAACTGAATTCATGGGATAACAGAGGAAGAAATCTGTCCCTTTACTAGACTAAGTACTATGAAGAGGCTTAAATGAACAAAAATAGCTTTGGTCTTTCGGCTTGTCTCTCCTATCCCTTTCAAGTTACAAATAGTTTGTTAGCTTTACATGGAAAACTAATTGTTATCTAACTAAAAGTTGTGAGCCCCACGAATTGACAGAAAGATTTTTGGAAACAAGTGGAACAGAGTTGCAAAGGACTATATCTTGAATCTTGAAGGTGAATCCAAGATTTAATTCTTCTCTCTCGACTTGTAGTTGCAAGTATTAGTCTCATGTCATCATATTTGTTTTTTAAACTACATATCATATTTTTTTGCGTAATGTTTTGGGTGAACACCAATTTTTCACCTATTCACCTGAAACGTTTCGCACAAAATATGATGTGGCATACCAAAACAAATATTTATAATGTGGGCATGTTTGCATTGAATTTGTGCCCAGAAAACCCAAAGAGGTCAAGAGTATTACCTACACTGTCGAGATTCATCTGAAAAGAGACACATAACTGTGACCCAAAAGGTATATTCAGAACTCTGGTTATTTTTGCTAGGGATAGAACATTGTTTGTGCTGTCTTATGTCAAAGCTTCATGTGCCCTAATCTTCTGTTCTTGTGATAATGAAGATTGGGAAAAATTTTAGTCATTGTAAATACAATGTTTGGACAGTGTTTGAACAATCATAACAATAATGTAACTAAATGAAACAATCATAACAATCACAGATTTGGACAGTGTTTGAAAAATCATAACAATCACAGATCTAGAAATAGAGAATAAATAAATGAAACAGAATATTACTGATGGTGCAATTGTCGTTGGGGGCTCTGAAGCATCTTTTCTATTCCCTTGAGGTTGAGTGAGGTGCAGAGGATTGTCGCAGCAACCCTTTTGGCTGCAATGCTGGCCTTCATCTAAACCTCTCATTTAAGTCTTCTCTTCTTGCTCCTTTATTATGAAAAATGGCCTCCCGAACTCATCAAAAGCCAACGCCATCCTTGCATATAGTAACAAAATGCAGCACAGAGATTAAAGCCGAAACATACAAGCATGGATGCGAAAAAAAATAGTAAAACCAGATACCTGAGGTGTGTGTACTCTCTGTGTGGACAGAAAATCCGATGGTGGGGTTCAAGATCGGATATCGGGTCTGTCACTGGTAAAACCCCAAGTCTAAACTCTGTGGTTTTCGCTCCCGCCCTGTGCAAGCCCAAAATATTCTACTTAGATGCTGTGAGAGTAAACGTTTTCGTTCCTGCCCTGTAAAAACCGAAAAAATATATACTTACGAATATTTGGGTTGCCATGGGTTTTGTAAAAACTAACGCTTTATTGTATGTTTTTGGTTGTGATGGAAAGCATTTTTTTTTTTATATTTTGGTATATTTATTATAATAATAATCTATTTTTAAAATTATTTATTTTTAATGTAATAATTTTATTATTATAATTTGTTGAGATAGGAATGTTGCATTTTTTGAATTTTAATATGAAAGTACTTCTAACTTGGTTGTATTGAAAATATTTATTTTTTTATTTTTATTATTATTATTATTATTATTTTTAATTAATTGGGTGAGTGTCAAAAAAAGAGAGTATATGGTAAGTGGGTTTAATAGTTAAAAGTATTAGTCTTTTAAATGTCATATGACAAATTTGGAAGGAGTAGGGTGTGTATCCTTCTTTAGGTTAAATATATTCAAATTGTTGTGTGAATGGGGTTGTAAGAGCTTATGTTTTCATCTTGAGAAAATAGAGTCATTTTGAAGTCACTCTCATAGTTTAGGTTGTCATAAGTAAAATATGTGTTTTGTCTTAAGATGTGAACATTTCATTTTAGGCAGTGTGATAATGTGGTTTCAGCGAGGCATTAAAAGATGGAATGAGCATGCACATTTGGTATGCTAGTGTTATGTTCTCCTTGAGGCATGAGTGCACGTCTAAGAAGACTCTAATAAGGGTTGAAGAGGTGGAATACTTAGAGAGGTTTTGGGGGGTTGTAGTCTCACTTAGAGGTGTAGAAAAGAAAGTTAAGCACCATAAGAAGTTTTGAAGCAAACTTAAGATATTTGACAAGCTGCATGAAGGCAACTCAGCAGTGGTACTAATTGAACATTCTTTGATCGAAGTTGATACCCTCTCCTTGGCACTACCACTTTGCAAGCAAAGAAAAAATGTGAAATATATGTGGAACACACTAAAGAAGTTGGCAAGGTTGTTGCAACATATATAGGTGGTTTTTTCGTGTTGCAAAAGGAGTTATCAAAACTTAGAAGGTGACCATTGGAGTAGATTTTTCATGGAGTGTCAAGGAGGTGCAAGGGTGTAGGCCACATCTTATGGGTATCTTGTACTTTTGGTGTGTGTTAGCGATGTTAGTGCATTTTTTTTGATGAGCACAAGCTATATTATGTTTCATGAAGGAAAAAACCCACGAGTTTGAGATGTCTTAACCATTTGGCATTGTAAGATGTGTTATGCCCTAGTTTTGAGGAGATAATTAGAACCATCTCAGAGTATGATGGGTTGTACCATGGAATTAGGTCCACTTGCATGGGTTGAGGTGTAAAGGTGCCCCGTGAGTTGAGGAAAATGATTGCAATTCTTACCTATATAAAGTGTTTATGATATAATATTAATTATTTTTTTGGAGAATGGAAGAGGAAGATAAGAAAGGAGAGGCACTAAGGTTTGTTGTAAATCAAACAAAAGGAAGGAAAAATGTATCCTATTAGAGATATTTTTCAAGTTTCCTCTTCAATAGTACTAAATTCATTGGAGCTAGGAAGTTGGCCTCAAAAACATTGATTGGGTACTAGAGAAATCCAAGACCTGATATATCCAAGCTAGTCCATTAGATAGATTCGTCTTGGGCAAAGGTTGCAAATTCTAAGGTGCAAATTTCCCATTTTTAATGTGGGTTTTAAACCTTCCATTTGAAAATTCTAAACATAAGGTCATGATCTTGAAAGGAGGTCCTTGATTTTACCAAAAATCAATGCCAATGTTTAATCCATGGTGTGATTCTTTCTATTTGGGTTTTGTCTTTAACATTGAGATCTATCTTTGGGCCTGGTTATTAGTCTATCGTCTCATTTATGTGTTGAGAAGGTTGTAAGGGTTGTAGGGGATACGATGGTTATTTTCCAATACCCCTCCCTTGAAATCTTGTAAAGAGATAGTGTGCCCCATTTTTTTGTTGTAATATTTCAACCATGAGCCCTTCTTATGAGTATGCCCTTGAAGGGAGGTTATGTAAAGGAAGTAGAAAAACAAAATTTCATGTTGAGTCGAAGGAAGGGTATAGATTTTAGGTGTATCTAGAGGTCTTGACAAAGGTGAAGGATAAAGGATTTTACCTCTTATTGAAACAACTTCTATTCCACCATTCGAGTTGCTAAAGGGCACTGACTTTAAGGGTCATAGGTGAGTTCTCACGAAGATCTTAAAAATATGAAGGTAGGTGTGATTTAGCATAGGATTTATTCTTCAATGGTTGACTTTTAGGGTGATATTTCCTAGTAAATGGAAAAACTGAAGCCCTACCAGCCATAGATTAAGTAGAGTATGATAAAAATTTTCCTAATTTTCAAAACTTCTCACCATATATTGTCCATGAGATCCATGAAAATTATGTTCAATTGTCGATAACTCATGTTATGATATCATCTTTGATTCTGGGCACATATACTTCTTCAACTAGTGGTGGAGAGTCCAACCAATGAGTAGGTAAGGTTTTTCATTTACAAGGTTGGCATCAATGAAGTATTCTCCCTCTTTGCCCAACTCTAAGAGGAGAAGTATGCATAATTGACTTATTATTGTAAACAATCGTAAAGATTGGGTTATATTGAAGTTCAAGGGCTTGAAGTTCTATGTTAGTGAGTTCTAGGTGTGTTAGGTGTCAGGGAGTGGTAGGATGCGCTAGGGAGTGCCAAAGCATGCCAAGGAATGAAGGGGATGCTAACAGGTGCCACATAGTGTGAAGGGATTGTTAGACGTGCTAGGTGTTATGGCATGTGAAGATGTAAAATATGTTGCTTAGTTGTTTTACGACCAAGGTTGGATGTGAGCCTTGTCTTCGTAACTCATTAAGTTGTATGATTTGATATTCGACGTGAGTATCCTAAGATGAGTTATAGGAAGTACTTAAGTGAACAAGGAATAGTCTAGTTGTGGTAACTATAACTTGGTCAAGCTATTATAGTCGAATTAGGATTTGGTTGGGTTATTTGAATATTGTATTTGCTGCCAAGATCATTATGTACAAATTTTATCAATGGGTGAGAAAACATGGTTAAGGCTAACTTACTGTCTAAGAATCTGCATTTCTGAGAAGATGTCTGACTGAATGCCTCAAATCTGGATCTGAGGTTGATTACATTTTGAAAAAACAGTACTCACAAAGCTATACGCAGGTTGGTGTGAAGGAAAGCGTGTATACACGCGGGTTCAGTGAAGCGAAGTAGCGTATGCATTTTAAGTTGATGAATGTTCAGGGTTGAGTTTGTATCTGCATATTTATTCTGAAGTTTGGGTTATTTCTGATGTTCTGATTACAATGGTCTCACTGTTCTATTTGAACTATTGGGTAAAATACAAGGTTTTTGATGTTTATGAAGAGTTGTGTTGATGTTGTTTGATCCAGTATGAAAATTGATGAAACGTGGTCTGCAGTGGTTCTGAGGGTTGAAGCCTTCAGTATGATGACCCTTTATTATCACACTGATACAAGGAGTACAACTAGAGCTTGGTGTTAGTCCTTTGACAAACAATATACCTTGAGCAAGACAACACTTGACCCAATGTTTGATGGTGGACACACATAGCCCTTTCAATCCACATGTCTTGAACACATATGGCACGTCCTCTTTCCTCCCATTATGCAAATCTTCAATCTGCCTCTATCAATGAACTCAACTCCTTTATGTTACTGAACTCGGATAAATTTTTTTTTCCCTCTATCTAACTATTTTTTCCTTTAAGGTCTGCAACACTACAACTCTTTGGTCTGCCCATTTTTTCCATACTACTGCTCCAAGATGAAAAGTCTAGGGATATGGAGGTTTCCCTTATTCTCAATGACACAATCCTCTACAATACAGTGAACTAGGGCTAGTTGGCTAGCCCACTTAACTCCTACTTTAGTCCTTCAAATTATTTGGCATGTCCTTGAGCCCAATACACCTACCCTTCTACCAGTATTGTTTTCCTTCACAAGTATAGGACTTAGAACTCTTATTTGATAGTCACCTAACAACCCTCCAATTATACTTGGACTGCCATCAGATTTCCCAACCACAGTAATTTTTTTTACTGGTCTAGTTCCCACAACAATGCCCTCATCTAGGGCTCTTCAAATATGCCACCTAATAGTGGTTTGAGTTCTCTCAAAATCACTATTTTTTTGTACCAAATTCTTTGTCGTCCAATCTATGAACAAATCTGAACTACTCATCATATCATCCTTCTAACAATTTGTAGATGATTGAACTAGGGTCACAAATCATCCATTAACAGTCCATCGACTAACTGTTTATAGGTTGCTTCAGATCTCTGTCCAAAACTCTATGGACAGTCCAACAAAATCAACTCCTCTTCATGTCAATCCATTCCTCACATGGCACATTTCTTTTGCTCCATCTTCCACTTAGGTTCCACCTTCCTTTGGATTTTCTATCTCCACACATACTTCTGCAAACCATCTTCCAAATTTGTGGTATATATTGCAGAGGTAAACCTCTCTCTAAGGGTCACAACCCCTCTTCTTCTATGCATATTTTTCACAGTCTTAATGGCATGCCTTATGGATTGAACATGCTAGGAAACCTCCCTAAATAGGGAATTATACTTCTATTCCAATTTCTTTAGAACAAACCATATCCACCCATAGAAAAAAATACAACTCTTTCCTCCATAAGATACTCAACCTAGCTCATATGGATTCATAGATTATGGTCATTTCTTTGACTGAATCTTGAACTGAACTTTAGATCTCTATGACCCTCAAACTATGGTTACCTCAATCAATATTACACCTGTGCCTACTTATGTTTTGGCCCTAAATTCTAGTGCATGCCCTCCTCCATTTGTGTTGGTCTTTATCACAGACCTTGCAACCTAGTAACCACCACAAGGTAGGGTCTCAACCCTCTCAACTATTTCGAAATTTGATGCAGACTTCACACAAAAACACCTTTGAAATGACATGCCCAAATTCTCATGAGTCGCCTCTCTTGAGCTTTATCTGCCCTAAGAGAACCAAAAATATGCCATCCTACTTCCTATCTCAAACCCATTAAGATATGTGACATTCTTGTGAACCCTCACATGATGATATTACTCTTGGTGGATGATCATGGCCTCCCTTTAGCAATGCTTACTCAGCCCTCTAACTCGACCTACTTTAGGACTACATCTCTCCTAGCCTCCTTGATAAAATGAGCTCCTTATCACTTGATGTTCTTTCCTTCATACTAAGGCCTCCTTAAATAGCTTTTCCTAGCTAAGCCTCTTAATAATGCTCTAGAACTTACGAACTTTATCTACTTATACCTTAGTAAATGTTATTTTTTTGTTTAATTTTCTTTTAGATTTTAAACCTCATCTCGAGTCCAAAGCCCCTTCACTTGGGTTATTTTCCCACAAAACCTTTTGTGGTCAAACTCACACAAACCCATATCACTAGGATTGTGGAGTACCTCCCAAGCTACACAATTCAACAACATAGTCTAGTTGTAGTAATCGTAACTTGGTCAAGCTCCTATAGTCAAGCTAGGACTTGGTTGGGTTCCCAAGTTGAAAACTAAGTAAGGGTAGTTGTGAGGGCATGATAACTAGGAAGGTTTAGGGCATGCCAAGGAATGAAAAGGCGTGCTAACACATGCTGGACAATGTCAATGCATGTTGAAGAGTGTTAAGGAGTGTCGAGGCATCACAAGGGAGAACTAGGCAAAAATGCATGGAAATGAACAAATAAGAGCGTGTTCCAGGGAGTGTCAGTGAATTCAAGTGTGACAAGGATGAAGTGTGTTAGAAAAAGTTCATAATATGATTTGTAAGAGGCTAGCCTATGATTACGATAAGGGGCTCAACAAAGCAATTTTAAACAAAGGGATACTTTGTGTTGGGCACAACACTATTTGCCTTTATTTATTATTTTTATATGACATGTGGCACACTTTGGCTGAATGCTCATGTTTTAAACTATTTTAGACAAATCCATATTGTACATTGTTGTGTATAAGTTTTGGGGAACTTATCTTGTGCAACCTATATCTTGTGTGTCTTGTGTATCTTGTGGTTCTTGTAAACTCTCAGTTAATGCTCTACTGTTTATATGAAATGGACATACATGTGAAATATTTCATATGTAAGCTATGTTTCTTAGATGTTTTATGGCCATGGCTAGATGTGATCCTTGTTTTGGTAAGTTCTTAAGTGGGAAAATTTCAGCTTGGACATGACTGGCCTAAGATGAGGTATAGGAATTTCTTAGGTGAGCAAGGCACAATCTACTTGTAGTAGGTGCAATTGATCAAGTTGTTACGGCTGAAGCAGACCAATGTTACATGAACTGGAGTAGTTAAGGACTCGATTGGGTTCTCAAGTCGTGAAAAAATGTAAGGCTATTTGTGAGGGCATGAGTGCCAAGGCATGCTAGGGAATGCTAACATGTGCCAGATAGTTTGAAGGCATTCCAAATATGCTAATATGTGTCAAGTGCTAAGGCATGCCAAGATTTGCAATGGTGTGACAATACATGTTGGGGACTATCAAGGCGAAAAAAAGAAGAAACAAGTTAAAATACAAGGAAATGAACACATCATAGGGTTAATAAGTCATCAATTTACATTTTCCAAGAGGGGCATGCTATGCACACCAACACTAGGTGGAAATGAGTGTCAAGTGCCAAGTGTTAGTGCATTCTATGTGCCAAATCATCCTCTATTACTTCTCTTCTACTTTCCAGTAATTGATCTCAAATAAATTTAATATTAAACCATGCCAAAGCATACTGAGGTATCTTAATGAATGCTAGACATGATAATGATCATGGCCTCTTTAGGACTACATATCTCTTCACCCCCTTGATCAAATGAGTTCCTTCTCACTTGATGTTATTTCCTTCATCCTAAGGACTCCTTAAATATTTTTTCCTAGACCTATTAGGAACCCCCTAGAACTTATGAGTTTTATCGACTTAAACCTTAGGAAACATTAATTTCCTTTTTATTTTTCTTTTAGATTTTAAACCCCGTCTTGGGTCCAAAATCCCTTTTCTTGGCTTATATTCCCACAAAGCCTTTTGTGACCAAAATCACACAAATCCATCTCACTAGGCTTGTGGAGTACCTCCCAAGCTACAAAATTCAACAACATAGTCTAGTTGTAGTAACTATAACTTGGTCAAGCTCTTGTAGTCAAGCAAGGGCTTGGTTGGGTTCCCAAGTTGAAAATTAAGTAAGGGTAGTTGTGAGGGCATGATAGCTAGGGAGGTTCAGGGCATGCAAAGGAATGAAAAGGCATGCTAACACATGTTGGACAATGTTAATGCAAGTTGAACTATAGTGTTAGGGAGTGTCGGGGCATATCAAGGGACAACTAGGTCAAAATGCATGGAAAGGAACAAATAAGAGTGTGTTCCAGGGAGTGTTAGCGAATTCAAGTGTGCTAAGGATGAAGTGTGTTAGGGGAAGTTTATGATAGGATTTATAGAAGGCAAGCCTACAGTTGTTATAAGGGGCTCGACATAGGGAGAAGTTTTAGAAAAAGGGAGATCACTTTGTGCTAGGCACAACATTGTTTTGCCTTTAGTTATTTTTTTTATATGAGATGTGGCACACTTTGGCTACATGTTCATGTTTAAACTATATTTCTAGATAATTGCATATTGTACATTTTTGTGTATAATTTTTGGGGCACTCAACTTGTTTCAACTTATATCTTGTGTGCCTTGTAAATCTTGTGTTTCATGTAAACTCTCAGTTAATGTTCTATTGTTTATTTGAACTGATTGAACATACATCTCAAATATTGCCTATGTAAGCTATGTTGCTTAGTTGTTTTATGGCCGTGGCTAGATCATGTGATCCTTGTCTTGGTAAATAGTCAAGTAAGACAATTTGATCTTGGACACGAGTGGAATTAGATGAGTTATAGGCAGTTCTTAGGTGAACAAGGCACAATATACTTATAGTAGTTGCAATTGGTCAGGTTGTTGCGGTTGAAGCAGGTCGATGTTTTCACATGAACTGCAGTAGCCAATGACTTGATTGGGTTCCCAAGTCGTGAAAAAATGTAAAGACTAGCTATGAGGACATGAGTTCCAAGGTGTGCTAGGGAATGCTAAGATGTGCCAGATAGTGCGAAGGCATGTCAAACATGATAAGATGTGCCAAGTGATAAGGCATGCCAAGATGTGCAAGGGTGTGTTAATGCGTGCCAGGGACTATTAAGGCAACAAAAGGGAGAAACAAGTTAAACTACAAGGAAATGAACACATAAGAGGGTTAATGAGTCATCAATTTACCTTTTCTAAGTGGGGCATGCTAGGCACACCAACACTAGGTGCCAATAGGTCCCAAGTGAAAAGTCTTAGTGAATTCTAAGTGCCAAGTCTTCCTTTGTTACTTCTCGTATACTTTCCAAAAATTGATCTCAAATAAATTTAATATTAAACCATGCCAAATCATACCAAGGCATCTCAACGTGTTCCTTACATGCTAAGACTTTCCAAGTGCCAACACGTGCCAAGCGCCAATATGTGTCAGGGAGTGTTATGCATGCTATAAAGTGGAATGGCATGTTGAAGAGTGCTAAGGTGTGTTAGAGAGTGCTAATGCATGTTGAGGAGTGTTAAGGAGTACTAGGACAAAAAAATTAAGGGAGCACTAGGTCAAAATTCATGGAAGTTAATGAATATGAGGAACGTGTGCCAGGGACTAGTATTAATTGGTGCTGGTTGTCATGCCAAGGAGGGAGTGACAAGGTATGCAAAGCATTGGTAAGTCATGCTAGGGAATATAAAGGCATGTAAATATGTTCTAGGTACAAAAATGTTCCAAGACATGCGAGGTGCTAAGAAATGTTAGTGTGTGACAAAGCATTAATTTAAGTTGTGCCCGGATTATATCGAGGAGTGTTAGGTCTTTCTCATTAATATAATTTTCATAGCTTGATTATGTATTAAATAATATATTTGCTACACACACTAGTGGAACTTTATATAAAGGGAACTTGATAGATAATAAACTTAATAGATATGAATCATGTGTTGACTAATAGGAAAACTCAAATCGACTAGTGATTACTTGAGGGAAATGATACACACTAATTACTTCTTAAAAAATTGATTGATTCTAACCACTATGGCCTTGGAAATATCATAAAAAATACTCCACAATAATTGCCTTAAATCGCTACCTTTTGAAAATAAAATATATTAACATGCATATAGCGTCATCAAAAACTCATTGGAATGATCAATGGTGACGAACATTTTTTGACCGTCACCAAAAGTAACAAAAAGAGCATTGGTGAGGGTCATTAAAAGTCCGTCACTAGAAGTGTCACCAAAGAGAGAATTAGTGATGGGCCTTTAACGACCCTCACCAAAAGTGTCATTGAAAATTTATTTGGTGACGGACCATAACGGACCATCACTATATACACTTACAGTGACGGTTTTTTAATGATCAATGATGACGGACATTTTTTGACCGTCACCAAAAGTAACAAAAAGAGCATTGGTGAGGGTCATTAAAAGTTCGTCACTAGAAGTGTCACAAAAGAGAGAATTAGTGATGGGCCTTTAACAACCCTCACCAAAAGTGTCATTGAAAATGTCTTTGGTGACGGACCATAAAGGACCATCACTATATACACTTACAGTGACGGTTTTTTAAGGACCGTCACCATATGTGACATTGGTGATGGACCTTAAAGGTCCGTCACAAGCATGACCCTCACCAATGTGCTTTTTTCTTGTAGTGTGTGCAGCCTTAACGCACTGACGTGAAAGAGCAGTCTTAACATATTGGAGTGCGGCCAGGTATAAGCATTAGTGTGGACGCAGGCATTGGAGTAGTTGGAACTCGTGTAGTGCATCCAAGGTGGAGAATCCACTACGTAACAGCGTGACACCTTGAAAATGATGTGTTGGTGCTCGCAGTGGTATGAGAGTCCACTGCACTGCTATAATGCAGAATGGCGTTGTTAAATTTCTGGAATGAGTAGTGGTTCTAACAAAGAGGATACTGCGTAAAGACATTAAACAAAGACTCCGTATTGTTATGGTGTAAGACATGCGTTGGTTTTTTTTAACAAAAATATGTAACTATGTAGCGCCCTTCTTATATATACACAGTCATCGTGGAGTCATGGTAAGGAGCGGTATTCGATATATATGTTATAAACAACGTATTCCAATATGAATACAACTAGCTTGAAATTGTATTATTTGGTCATGATTGCTTGATGGCTGTGTGATGGTTTGGGCAAATAATGGTCTCGAACAAAATGCATTGTTTCTTCCAAAGACTGGGTTTTGATGAACATTGTTCATTGAGTCTATTGAAGTAAACCACAGATCAGTGGGAGGCCTGAGTTGAAAGTCCCATGGAGCCAAGTCTATGTGGTGTTGTCTTAGTGGAGCCTACGTCTAGTTTGAAAATCCACTCTACTGATAAGAACCATGCCTTACAAGAAGATCGTTGATCATGAGGAGACGTGTATTATGGGAGCTATCAGAGTTCTTGACAAAAGAAATTGCATAGCGGAATCTTGGTCAGATCTAGATCCTGCTGCAGATCAATATGGTGTAATTGCTATTAACCGTAAAGGAGAAATGACTGAACATGTGAGTCAAGGTCGTTGTGGATCTCTATAGGTTAGATTAAATCTTCTTTTTAGTTTCCTGCGAATATTTGATGCAGGACTATGGAGAACATAAAAAACCTGAGTTGCATGTCAACTTTGTTTGTGGAGTTGATTGTTTTGATGCTAGTATATGTTTTTGGATTATGACAAGACTAGTTCTGTTGGTCACAATGGGGAGAATCAAGGACTCAAGGTCACGTCTCGGTGCTTGGAGGTTGGGCTGCCATTGTTAAATGAGTCTGTTAAATGCCTAGTGTTTGTGAAACCAGAGGATATTGTTAGTGCGCGTGGAGTGTATGTGAAACCAGAGATCTCAACTACCCATGTGGGGATTTCATTGCTGGAGAAAATAGAAAATGTGTCAAAATTAATTGGCCATAATTGAGAAGAAAATAGTGATGAATTTTATTGCTTCATAATGAATTTTTTTATTTAGATCATGTGTAATAACCCATAGATCTACAAATTTTGAGAAATATGCAGTTTTTCTGAACACGAGTTGGAGAGGATATATCTAATGAGCATGAAAATACTTGGAAAAATCGATGAGCAAGAGTTAGTGGAGAAAAATTCTGTAGAGGCTTGAATGTATTCTTAAATCAATACGAGAGAGAAGGGTTGGATCATTTCAACCACAAGAATATTTAAGGTAAGTGCTCATTAAATAAATTAATATTCATTGAGTAAAGGTATCTTAAAATTTGGATGATTAAATTTCCGTGCCATACTCGAGAAGTTCATATTTTGTAAAAGTTATGAAAGCATGAAATAAATCCATACGTTTAAGGAAAGGAATTAGATTCCATCTCAGAAATTGAGTGTTGGGAAAAATACTGAGAGGGGGGGGGGTAAATTAGTATTTAGAGCTGACTGAAAACTTTTACTTTTTCTTTCTCTAAAACCCATACGCTACTTTACTGAACCCAACTTGCATATACATGGGGATATCCTTATTAAAACTTGTGTATTACCACATATCTCCTTATGCATATAATTCTTTACTTAGATCATTGCATCATTCATTCATTATATGTTTAGTGAGCAGTAAACATGTGCAGTAAGAACAAAATAAATCATCACACATAAGCAACACACATGAACACCAGGATTTAAGCTGGAAACCCAATTCGGGAGAAAACCACCGCTGCCATCGTCTCTGTCTTCAATATTTATTATAAAGAAAACTTCTTACAACAATGTACTGGCACAGACTCATACCAGCACGCAAGCACCAACCTGCAGAAGGCTACAACCTTCTCTCGTTTACCAACCTCTCTTGGAAGGGAGCTACAACCCCCTGATATCGTTTACCAGCTACCACTGGAAGGGAGCTACAACCCCCTTACTAAAGGCTTCGACCCTCAGCACCACTGCGGACCACGTTTCATCAATTTTCATACTAGCTCCGACAACTTTCACAAAACATTTCTTGTAGGCCTCTCCTCATCAGATTTTCAGACTCGACCCATTCCACACATACATCAAACTGAACCTTATAACCCATTCAATTTATTCATTGAATCATAAACCAATCAACCAACCAACCACTGATCTTTAATCATAATCAACCAACAGCATAATCAATGTTCAAACAACCCAGATCCAGATTTCTTCATTTTAGACTTGCGCCAGGTCTTCATCATTTCTTTGTTGATCTTCCTAGAGCTTTATCACTTCCTCGATCAATTCCATAGATGCATCATAGATTCAGTGTTGACAGAGTTCGATCATGCAGATATCTATTAAAGAGATTTATTTATTTACAATCCTTTCACCCGCACTCCCTGTAGTGTATTCCTCTTCTCCTTAAATAGATTTTCCTTTATCAATACCATGAGTAGAAAACCACTCAACTGCTAATGGTATTCCTGGATGGGATCAAAATATATAATCCAGCGGGGTCTTGGTAATTAAATAATTAATTTTAGGATTTTTAATATCAAAATGGAACCCCAACCTTCATTCTTCCATGCACGAATCATCCCAAGGGTAATATTTGTCTCTGCCAAATAATACTATAGCCAAGGTTAAGAAACATTAACGTGCCACTGACTCATCAAAATATATATATATATATATATAAAACCTTTCGGGCCATTCAAATAATATTCAGCACAAAATATATTTGCGAAACCCCTCTGTGGGTCCCTGCAGTGGCACCAAAAGGTTGATGCTGACTTGGCATGCAGTGCCCCCGTAGTAATTATCCACCGTTGATCTATGGTCAGTGCTTGATCTCCTGGTCAACTGTGGGGGCACCCCCTCCGATTATTTTAAAACTTTACACTATCCCCGTAACATTACTTTTAATGAAAATTTAATGAAATTTTTAACCTGGAATTCAATCCTCAAACAAATTGGATTTCAATCTTTGACCCCGGGCCCACATCGTAGTTAGCCATTTGCGATGTGCGATATGAAATGGCGAGATCAAAAAAAATTGCACAAAGTTAAAATTTGCGATTTGCGATGGGATCGCATCGCAAATTGGCGATCAAACATATGGCAGAACACTTGGATGTGCGATATTGCGATTGTGCGATGTTGTGATGTTGCGATGGTGTGATGGCACGATGTTGCGATTGTGTCGCGGCTTTCAATGGCGGAACATATATAATGCAACATGCGATTGCAATTTTCGATATTGCATCGCATCGCGATACTCCACATCAACAAGACACTAGACTCAAAAACTTGCGATTTGCGATTGGCGCTAAAGTGGTGGGGACCACTTGTCCTCCCTTTTCAGAAACTTTAAGTCTTTCCACTGTTTTAATAAATTTCCTTCATACTTGGTTGTTGAAGGCTTAAAAGCCCAAAATGACTGTCTTTAATAACTTTGCTCCTCCGTATATTAAAACTACGAGAAAATATTCATTCCTCCTGCCCATAACAAAAATTAAGTCTCCCTTACAAATTTCCCATCCTTCTTGAATGGGTGTTGCTGTTCACCAAAACTCTGCTGCGCCTTTGTACTCTTTTCTCCCATTCTGTCTCTGCTCCTTCTGTTCTTCCTCTTTTCTTCTCCGCTGACCTTTTCCAATTCATTTGCCATCAAGGACAACTTCATCAAGTAGGATTCCATTAAGGACAACACATTGCATCATATTGCCAACAATCATCAAGTAGGTTGCCATCGAGGACAACACATTGCATCATATTGCCAACAATCTCCCCCTTTGGACTTGATGGCAACCATGATGGTGTTTGATCACCATAACAGATAGATACATTGATTATGACCATTATTCAAACACCATGATACTCTCCCCCTTTGACATCAAGGGCAAAGGGTGGATCAAAACCAAAACAAGGTTTTTCTTTTCTTGTAGAAAGAAGAGCGCTGTAGATCTGATGTGTATTAAAGTTTCCATGCTCCCCCTGAGTTCATGCTGAATCTTCAAACATATTTTTCTATGAATTTTTCTATCACCAAGGATTCATACTTACATCAATGATTCAACCAAGTGGATTTACATATGAGACTCAAGTACTCAACCAAGTGAGTTTACACATTTTGACTCAACTACCCAACCAAGTGGGTTTACAAAAATGACAAAGTCCTTATATGACTGAATATTACAATTTTACATCATAGGTCGTAACAGGACCCTTTTCATCAAATTACAGAAATGATTTATACAATCAAGACCAAAGAATCTCAAGCATGAGATCAAGCCACAACAAATAATTAGAATGCATCCTTTCCATATGACCAAAGCTCCCCCTTAGCTTGTTCATCCTGAACACTTTCACCGTCAAATCATCAAGGCATATTCATCAAAAACATATAGAAATATGAGAGCTGAAACATCACCAGAGATACCAATCAGCACCACAGCTGTGTTTTCAGATGTCATCCAATAATTGTAGCATAAGCACGTCAGTAACCAAGCCTTCAGGCTCTTTTCCACATCAACATATTTTTCCCAAGCCTTAACCCTTCAGACTTTATAAAATATCCAACGTTTTAAAAAAAATTAACCTTTGATCCCAGGGCCCACAAATATAGTCAAGTCTGCTTTCCAGATCGATGGTATATATCGCTTTTCGCCATAATATTTAATTTAAACCATCTTGGTTGAGCCCGCAAACATTAAAGTGAAAAGGACCAATTAAAATAATTCGAACTGGGCACACATATATGATCAGTGACCCAATCACATTTCCACTCGTACATTGGTTAATCTTCGTGCCTTTTCATTATCGTCCGTGCCTCTTCATCAAGCAATCGTCGTCTGATGGCTTCCCTCCAGATCAATGGTGCACAACGATATCGCTGGCCATCCTGGGTTGATCGTTAACGTGCGATGGACGATCGTTATCGTGCGATGGCGCGCAATGATGGTGGTTTTGCAGGGACGCATGTCAACACCTCTATGGAATCGCTCCCCATCCAGGAAATACCACCTATCATCAAAAAGTGGTGCGATGAAACCCGGAAACCCCTTCACTATTCACTCGCAGTTTTTAAACAGTGATCAACCATCCAATCAAATTCCCGCTCCGTACTCCAGGTTCCGTTTTCATATATATATGAATTCTGCCCTTTATGTGTAATAAATTAACCAAGGTTCTGCTTATCCATTAATCTGCACCATCTCCCATCAACAAAGTATCATTCAAGCTTTCCAATTACACAGGACATCATTCGACTCCATTACAGAGATTATTCACACAGAGGTTCAGGGGATTCAAGAATTACATCAGTCAATACACATATAATACACATATCCCTAATTGAACTCTATTTCTCTGTCTCTAATTCCTCTGTTTCATCTGATACCTCTGCTACCTCTTTGTCTCTTCTGCCTTATGGATAGTTTAGGTGTTGCTCCTGTCTTTGCCATACGTTTTCAGTATTTGCTTAAGATATTTTTCTTGTGATAGAAATATGCCATCTGTCGTTTGTTTTTCTTCTTTTGAAGCAAAAATACCTCAAGAGAGAGGTCATATTTCAGAACCATCATAATGCCAACAATGCATTTCTCCCAATAAGGCTAATGCTCCCCCTGAACTTTTGCCACCTGTACCTGTCTTCTTTACATCAGATGCACTGTTAGAAATAAACACAACTCGAATTATCAAACCTACCATGGGAATCATCATACACTTCTCCCCCTGTGATGATACATTCCTGATTCCTATAGTGTATCTCACATCACTCCTGCAGTCATTATGATAAGTAAAATTTTTAGAAATAGATGACTGCAGTAGGGTCAATATTCCCTACGTTTCTGACCGGTCCTCCTTCTTTTTCCAGCTTTTCTTGAAGTTTCTTATTGTGTGCTGAAATTTATCCAATTTCTCAGATCTATTCATCCTGCATTCTTTTTCTACATGTCCATACTTGCTACAAGCATAAAATTTTGTGTGACCAGAGAAGTAAGCATAGGGATCATAATGTGTTTTTCTATTCTTTCTTCTATTGCAATCAACTGCTTTATGACCAAACTTGCCGCATGAAAAACAATATCCCTTAAAGAAACCTGAGTGCCTTTCTGTGTAGAATTTGTTTGTTTGTGACTGAAACAATCTGCTTCTGCAATTGGCTGCAACATGTCCATAATTATGACATTTAAAGCATTCAACATTATTGATCAAAGGAGGGAATGATTTCTTTTGAGAGTTCATGATTGTCGGTTGACCTTCTGTTTCTTTCAACACTTCAGATTTTGCATTGATATCCTTTGAATCTTTAGCACTTCCTTGTGAACTAGATTCTCCTTTAACAATTTCATGAAAACCAAGACCAAATTTAATAGAAGGAGACCTTTGACTACTAAGAATATTGTCCAGAATCTTAGTACTATATTGAAACCTCAAGAGTTTATCTTTTTCTTCTAATTTACCTTTCAAAATATTTACCTCAACCTCCAATTTTTGGAATTGTTTCTTCATACTTTCTTCGACCCTTCTTCCTTCTTCTACTTGATCATTCAATTTTAAAGTCTCTTTCTTCAACTCATTTTCTTCTTCAAATTTTTGTAGAAGTTCTTCATTCTTCTTATTTGATTTTTCTAGATCTGTTTTGAGTGAGATGATTTCTTCTTCACGTCCTTCTTTTTCAAATGATTGTAGAAGTTCTTAATTCTTCTTATTTGATGTTTCGAGATCTGCTATCAGACAGATGATTTCTGCTTCAAGTCTTTCACTTCGATTGGTTACTTTATCCTGTAGTCTTTGATATATTTCTATCTGTTCCTTCATTGTTTCTATTTGTCCATTCATTCTAGAGATCATATCTTGGTAGATAGATTCCTTCCTTTTAAATGGATCTTCATCATTGATTTTGAGATTTTCTTCTAGACTCATACTGTTACTTTCACTATCTTCACCATTTCATGCACAAGAAAGTGGATCAAAAGAACAACAATCAGTACCTATTTCATCTTCTTCATTTTCTGCTGCACATGTTTTTTGAGATATCTCCTTTTGAGTAGCCTTCTTCTTTTGCTTCCTTCCCATTGTGACGGATCTCCTTCAAGCGATCAAGCTTCTATAGAAGGACCCGCTCTGATTCCAATTGTTGGGAAAAATACTGAGAGGGGGGGCTGAATCAGTATTTAGAGCTGACTGAAAAATTTTTCTTTTTCTTTCTCTACAACCCATACACTACTTTACTGAACCCAACTTGCATATACATGGGGATATCCTTAATAAAACTTGTGTATTACCACATATCTCATTATGCGGATAATTCTTTACTTAGATCATTGCATCATTCACTCATTAGATGTTTAGTGAGCAGTAAACATGTGCAGTAAGAACAGAATAAATCATCACACATAAGAAACACACATGAACACCAGGATTTAAGGTTGAAACCCAATTCGGGAGAAAACCACTGCTGTCGTCGTCTCTGTCTTCAATATTTATTATAAAGAAAACTTCTTACAACAATGTACTGGCGCAGACTCATACCAGCACGCAGGCACCCACCTGCAGAAGGCTACAACCTTCTCTTGTTTACCAGCCTCTCTTGGAAGGGAGCTACAACCCCCTGATCTCATTTACCAGCTACCACTGGAAGGGAGCTACAACCCCCTTACTAAAGGCTTCGACCCTCAGCACCACTACGGACCATGTTTCATCAATTTTCATATTGGATCCAACAGCTTTCACAAAAAATTTCTTGTAGGCCTCTCCTCATCAGATTTTCAGACTCGACCCATTCCACACATACATCAAACTAAACCTTATAACCCATTCAATTTATTCATTGAATCATAAACCAATCAACCAACCAACCACTGATCTTTAATCATAATCAACCAAAAGCATAATCAGTGTTCAAACAACCCAGATCCAAATTTCTTCATTTTAGACTTGCGCCAGGTCTTCATCATTTCTTTGCTGATCTTCCTAGAGCTTTATCACTTCCTCGATCAATTCCATAGATGCATCATAGATTCAGCATTAACAGAGTTTGATCATGCAGATATCTCTTAAAGATATTTATTTATTTACAATCCTTTCACCCACACTCCCTGTATTGTATTCCTCTTCTCCTTAAATAGATTTGCCTTTATCAATACCATGAGTAGAAAACCACTCAACTGCTAATGGTATTCCTGGACGGGATCAAAATAGATAATCCAGCGGGGTCTTGGTAATTAAATAATTAATTTTAAGATTTTTAATATCAAAATGGAACCCCAACCTTCGTTCTTCCATGCACGAATCATCCCAAGGGTAATCTTTGTCTCCGCCAAATAATACTATAGCCAAGGTTAAGAAACATTAACGTGCCACTGACTCATCAATATATATATATATATATATATATATATATATATATAACCTTTCGGGCCCTTCAAATAATATTCAACACAAAATATATTTGCGAAACCCCTCTGTGGGTCCCTGCGGAGGCACCAAAAGGTTGATGCTGACTTGGCATGTAGTGCCCTCGTAGTAATTCTCCACTGTTGATCTATGGTCAGTGCTTGATCTCCTGGTCAACTGTGGGGGCACCCCCTCCGATTATTTTAAAACTTTACACTGCCCCCGTAACATTACTTTTAATCAAAATTTAATGAAATTTTTAACCTGGAATTCAATCTTCAAACAAACTGGATTTCAATCTTTGACCCCGGGCCCACATCGCAGTCGGCCATTTGTGATGTGCAATATGCAATGGCGAGATCAAACAAAATTTCACAAAGTTAACATTTGCGATTTGCGATGGGATCGCATCGCAAATTGGCGATCAAACATATGGCGGAACACTTGGATGTGCGATATTGCGATTGCGCAATGTTGTGATGTTGCGATGGTGCGATGGCGCAATGTTGCAATTACGTCGCAGCTTTCAACGGTGGAACATATATAATGCAACATGCGATTGCAATTTTCGATATCGCATCGCATCGCGATACTCCACATCAACAAGACACTAGACTCAAAAACTTGCGATTTGCGATTGGCGCTAAAGTGGTGGGGACCACTTGTCCTCCCTTTTCAGAAACTTTAAGTCTTTCCACTGTTTTAATAAATTTCCTTCATACTTGGTTGTTGAGGGCTTAAAAGCCCGAAATGAATGTCTTTAATAACTCTGCTCCTCCCTAGATTAAAACTATGGGAAAATCTTCATTCCTCCTGCCCATAACAAAAATTAAGTCTCCCTTACAAATTTCCCATCCTTCTTGAATGCGTGTTGCTGTTCACCAAAAATCTGCTACGCCTTTGTACTCTTTTATCCCATTCTGTCTCTGCTCCTTCTGTTCTTCCTCTGTTCTTCTCTGCTGATCTTTGCCAATTCATTTTCCATCAAGGACAACTTCATCAAGTAGGATTCCATCAAGGACAACACATTGCATCATATTGCCAACAATCATCAAGTAGGTTGCCATCAAGGACAACACATTGCATCATATTTCCAACATTGAGGTGCGAGTATGGTTGAGAATGGTTTGTGTTTGTTGCTGTGGAGAAATATGGTGATGCCACCATTTCAAAAGAAATTTTTGAGAAATTTTTGTGAATGAATTGTTTTGTGCACTGAGGAGAGACAGTGTTGCATGCGAACAGTCACTGCAAAGAATGAGCTGCATGGAAGTGCAGGAAAAATTCCTGCTTACGATGGTAAGTGTGTTGAAGAGACTATTGTAGGAAGGAAATGTGAATATTCTCAGTGATAAAGAAGACATAAAAGAGTGTAATCCAGAGAGTTTCAAATGCAAAAGAAAGGTTTATTAAATAACCTTGAAGGGAGCATAAGGTATGATACATCATTTCGAAAAAGGTATTTTAATGTGAAAATTAAATGATTTATTTTATTTTAAAAATAAATCTTGGGAAAAATGAATTGAATTTCAATATAAAGGCTAAAGTATCATGTGAGTAAATGATAATGGGAGATGATGTAATTGGTGACTTGTCATATTTTCTGAAGAATGGAGTATGAGAGAGAGTGAAGATTTTACATCATAAAAATGTATTAAGGGTGTAGGTCCTTTGGAAGATTGTATAACTTGAATTAGAGTTAAAATATCCACTATCATAATTATTGGGGCAAGCTTTGAAATCAAAATAGATGTTAGGGTCAAATGAAAGTTTGGATAGTTTGAGTTAAGATTGAGTATTTTTCATCCAAGATGAAGAGTTGGTGTAAAGTCTGAAGTCAAAGATTCATAAGATAAGTCAAAGGTCTAAATTTAATTGGGTGCATGATTGGTGGAACCCGACACCCAAATATTTTGGTCATTGTAACACAAGCATTAATAAAGTGTTGTTTGCAGCAAAGTGAAGCAAGAGAATTGCCCAGAGATGATTCCAAGATAGAGAACTGAAAGTGATCAAGTGCAGGAAGAGAGCTTTCACCATTTAATGGAAAGTATGGAGGCTTACTGAGAAGTGGATTGAATGAAATCCACACGTGAACAATGAAGTTCACAAAGGAGGAGAAGATGATTGTTGATAATCATTTGAGAAGATCTGATGAAGACCATAACAAAACAAAGAAGAAGGAAAATGCCAAGGTAAATGGCATATGTGAGAAGTTGACTAATATTGATTATGAGTGGGAGAAAGATGAGATAAGAGTTCACCTTGAGTTATTGATGGAATTTTTGGAGAGGAATAAATAACAGAGACATGGTTGAACCATGAGGAAGAAAGTGAAATGGAAGAGGCTACATGCAAATAGGGAACAACAGGTAAACATACAACTGACAAAAGAGTTGAGGAAGCTCGAGCAGATGATGAGTGTGAAATTTGGATGTGAAGAACTCAGAGAGGCTGAGTTGAAAATGGAAGTTTCCATTTGTGGCCCAAAATAGGGTGAAATTCTAGGTGAAGAGATCAATGAGGAAGATCTCATGGACTACTGGAATAGTTCAGAAAAATGGTTGACAGGAGAAGTAGATGAGGTTATGAAGCCTTGCATTTTTAAATCTCACAGTTTATGTATGTTTACAGGATGTGCGAAAGATGGTGGACAGTCTGGTGAAACTGTCACAAAGATGAATGAAACTCTTGAGGTGAAGTGTGATGGAGAATGCCTTTCAAAGGAGGAAGGTACTAATTTGTTTTAGCAGGAAGAAATCATAAATGAATTCTTGTTTGGTTTAAGACAACCAGTTTAAGTTGTTATGGAGCATAAGCATAATGAAAAGGCCAAAGTGATATTCCAAGGAGGTAAACAAATGAATTTGTTTAATGAAATTGCTGACAGAATTTTACAATGTGATGGTACACAAACCAGGATGACTCAGGAAGATTGCCAGAAGAAGAATGAAGTTGGGAATGAAGGTTGTGATAAAATGCTGGAAATATTTCACATGGAAATAGAGTTATTGGAACGATGGCTTAAGGAACCTAAAGGAGAAGTGAAGCTTGCAGAACCTAATCCAGAAGAAATTGCAGTTCCCATGCATGATAGGGATGAAATGTTTTTAACATTTATAGAGTTGAGTGAATGTTATAAATTTTCAAATAATAATGTGATTGTAGATACAGAAAATGACATTAATAGATATGATGTCAAAATCATAGAAACTGAATAGAAAGTATTTGGAGTTGAGATGGAATATCATAAGCAGCAAGGAAGTTGTGTCCTTAGAGACATAAAGGAAACAAAAGTATTGAACTAGCAGGATAAACATGAAAGCAACCAGCAATTCAAAATAGGATCTGTTGAAATCCAGAAAGTAAATGATGGGATATTGGTGCTTGAAGCATCAAAAGAGGCTGAAAGGTCTTGTATTTTTTAAACTAATATTTTGTTGATGAATGTAGGTACAACACCAGATGAGAAAGTTTTTTCTATAAAAGAAATCAATGACTATAGTTGTGTTCAAAAAAAAAAAATCTTGATTATTATTCGCTTCATAAAGTTGAGTGTTCAGCTCAGTTGGAGATGAAAGCATTAGACAAAGAGGAACTACTCCGAAGAATTGGCAAAAGAAAGTGTTGGAGAAGTCGATGGAATCCGATTGACAGAGTGAGTCATGAATTACAAAATGGAGTTGATATGTTAAAGGACCAATGGCAGAAAAGAGTTTGGAATCCTGGAGGGAGCAAGTCATCAAGACTTGTGGCTGTCGCATTATTATAGAAAAGAAACAAACCTCATAGACAAGAGTCTATGGAAAATTCTATACATGGGGAGTCTGATGTAGGAGCATCCTGCTTGGGTTTTATTAAAATATTGTGTACTTAGGGGGGTGATGATTTTTAATTATTTTATAAGTTATTGTGCTCATTTTAATAAATTAAGAGAGAAAATTGTAAGTGAGGATTATTTTAAATATTCTTTTAATAAATTAAGGATATGAGTGGAGTTGAATTAGGTAGATTATCTAGGGATTAGGAATTCCTTAAACGAGACTTAATTGAGTTTAAAAAAAAAGGAAAAATATAATTTAGATTTTAGTTGACATTTGTGTGGAGGAAATTATGGATTGGAATAAATTCATTATTATGTATAAATATGAGGATGAAAAAAAATAAGGAATACAGAGTGTGAGAGAGATATGGTTTGAGAGATTTTGTAAAACGGCCGAGAGACGAGAGGCCATCCATTGTAATATTTGGCCAAGGAATTTCTTGTGCTATTATATATCAATATTTTTGTTTTTATGGCTCTCTTTTCTTTATGTATATGTTAAACTGAATCAAATGTAGTTTTTAATGAATATTTTTCTAGAGAATATTCATGTTGAAGGAAGCACACATGCTATTATATGCTAGGATATGTTTTATAGAAGAATATTGGCATCAAAAAGGAATTTGTGTTTACTATAACTCCTTAGTCTATCAACCAGACGCTTCAATTACATCCGGGGCCAAATGAAGTTCCATTATCTATTGAATGTAATATTCCCAAATGGGAAAAGCAGGAATATAGTGCAAAATGTTGGAAAAATTACAAAGATAATCATTTATGAAGAAATAGGCCAATATGGAGACCTTTCATATGTTATTACAACAACAAAATATATGTAAAATATGGCCCATAAGATGCATAACAGGAAATACAAGCCTCCATTGAATAAAATGCCTCAATGAGAGGTGCTGCAACTATATAGAAAAGTTGTAAAACCCTTCCATTGTTACTTTATTGGATCTACAATAGTAGTAGATTATACATCATATCTAGAGATGATATGTACCTAAAAATTTAGATCTATATTAGATCCATGCACTATACAAGCTCCTCTAAAGAACCCATCAAGGGTTTTCAGCAAAACATCGAGTACAAGTTGTAGATCTGAGATCTAAGACTATAGATATAATAAAAATATAGATCTAGAAAGTGTAGCTGATCTGATATGATCAATAAAATAGCCTCCTCCAATAGATCCTCAAATTGAAGGGCAGATTCCCATCACTAGAAAATTAACTCTCCAAATGGTGTGCCAAACCACCCTGCAACTCCTCCTATAGAAATAATGTAGATCTGGAAGAAAACTGTGATGTAGGAATCAAAATAAGGTTGGCCTAATGCCAAGACCTTAAAATGAGCTCAATTCCCTCCAATATTGTCCTCCCAATGGAGTAGAACCCTCCTCCACTGAAAATGAGCAATGAGATGGCCTAGATATAGAGATCTAGCCTCCACTTGTTGTAGCTTGCAAAAACAACCAAAACCTCAACAGGATTTGCTATGTAGTTGAAAGAAGAAGCTTGGTATTAATCCATATAGTGGAAAATTTAGTGCAAGACTCCTCTAAGAGCTCCTTAATGGAAGAGGTGGGATTCCTGATCGGGAACACCCTGTGCTAAACAACACTCTTTCTCAGCTAAGCAACAACAAAAAGATATATGTCTAAACAGACCATATATTCAGAAATATAATATATTCAGACCATATATTCAGAATATGAGTTTTCAAACCCTAAACACCATCCAAAAATATCACTACATTCACACAAAGCATCTCCATCTAAAACTGCATTGTCCCTCATTGATGGCCACTCCTCCATGAAAATGAAGTAGATTTAGTCATGGTTGACCCAGTCAAAGTGATCCAGCTCCTTTCACACCAAGGGTGCTTCAATTATGTTGCCAAGATTTGTCTCTTTCACATTTGGCATTGATTTATTCATTATTAAGGAGAAATATAGAACTCCTTTTCCCTCTTATTCTTTAAACAAAGCAGAAAAACAAAAATGAATATTCCAACTAGCTCATGGCTAATTGGTAATATTACAGTCCTCCCTTCCCAAATGTTTCTTGTCCTCAAGCAACTGACAAGGTGAGTGCTACAACTCTTTTCTTCCTACATTGGTGACACCAATATGTAATAAGCTTCCCTCATAAGCTAAGTTTTCACCAATCCATCCCTCCATGAAATTCTCCTCCAAAGTTCTCATGAGATGCAAATAATCCATCGCATAAGGAGACAATAGCTCAAATGAAACAAACATGGTTTGTCCAATGTTCTCCCTAAAAAATGTAGGATATTGAACATGGAGAATCTCCATCCCATAGGGCACATACATACCTCCCATCCTCCCTTCATGCATTCCCATAAAATGTAAAAGTACAACATCAATGTATGGGATCAAAACTACATACATACAAACAAAAATTTGTGCATATGGGGGTGGGTGATAGTCCCACATTTGGAACCAACGCAGTGCATCTCCTGACTGCATCATATCATGATGTGGTAAGTGGTTTCCCCACCACTTACTTGCTGTCCAAATCATCTCACTATGGATGAAAGTGTGAGATATGTTTGGTGTTTTAGGAGTGCACCCACAATGATACAAATCTCCCTTTGATCTCCAAGGGAGAGGCCATGTTCAAAAATTTTTGTGGCCCAAATTTGGCCATGAATTTTATATATTATAATGCTCCTCCTTGGAGCTATGGCTTGCATAAACATAGTAAAAGAATGCACATGTTCATCAAATAAGACATTAGGTACACAAGCATATATTTCACCAACATTTCTCCTCGTACAAATGGAGTGGTGCATAGATCTATCTCCCCTCTCAAAAGAAGAAAGAGCTGGCTGAATTAACTCCTTTATAGATTTATGTTGTTGTCCCAACTCCACCTCGTTCATGCATCTCTGAAAATGTTGATATAGTTCTCCTTCAAAGCCCTTCCAAGTGTAGCTTCTCATGATGATGTTGTAGAATCTCATGGAATATGTGTGGCTGAAAAGGAACTCCTCATAAGCTCTTTGTAGTAACTTCTCCTTGAGCTTGGAGGCTCTAGATAAGAATATAATACCATGATAATAGATGAATCCTTCTTGGACTGAATAGCCCTCTTCAGGTAGTCGGTCATCAAGTATCATGCATGTATAATTATCCTTTGAATAATCCACCAATAGTTTGGATTTCCAATATGGATCAATCTCCCATAATGATAGTGCTGATGATCTATCAACAGAAATGTCTGTGAATTGGTTGCGTTCCTCCTTAACATCTCCCATGCCAAAGGTATATGATGGAAGGTTTCTATTCCCTCATTGTTGCCATTCTTTAATATGCACATGCTCCCGTAAAGATTGAGGCTTTTGAAAGTTAGTCTCCCATGGGAGGCTATCATCTATCCAATACCTCCTTGGTTTAATCAAAGCATGCATGTGTGTCCACCATATTCTATCATGTATGGAAGATTTCTTTCTAAGTGAGATCATATTCTAAGTATCCACAACCAAGGAATGGTCTCCTTGCCCCATTATGGTGTCACCCTCCAAACTTGCAGCATTTCCTCTCAACGCAGTATGAGATGAGAGAGTGGATAATGGTGATAGTGGAAGAATATCTCCCTCCTCATTGAGCTTACCCATGCCTCCTAGCGCTGTATTTTGGCCTTCTAATGCTCCCATCCTTTCTGGATCTATGAAAGTAGAATCAATAGGTGAGACATCTTTCACCAAATCTGAATCAGGTGGTCTCCCAGGGGGTTTACCAAAATATAATGATGTCTCATGGATCATCCTCATGTGTATAATAGATGGGATCACCATATCCCTGCTTCCATTGCGTAAATTCATCTCTGTTTCTCATGTGGAAATTTCATGATAATTGGGTATCACTCTTAATGATGCAAGAGTGCCTCTAATTGGAGAAATTACTCCATCGTCACCTCCAGGGGTGGTGGATCATATCCTGTTATGCTATCAGTGTGGCCCCTCCTTTGTTGTTCTTCTTCTTCCTCCCATCATCTGAGAAGACCTATATGTAATGTGCTTTTCCAGCTGCACATCAATGTCCAGGTGCCCAAGATTCTTGGGAAGTGAAGCAAAGCTTCCCTCTTCTTAGATCTCTCCAGACATCATCATCAAGAGGTTTTTTATATGATCTCTCCTTTGAAGGAGCGACCTTTTATTTTTTTCCCTTTGATAGAAAAGAGGGCTTATGCTGAAATGTTGCCTTTGATTTTGGCAAGGCATCATGTAGGGTAGTGGGCTTGGTAGACTTAACCAACCCATGAACACGTTCATATAAACCATCAATGAACATGTACACCCTTCTTGCTGCAGACAAATAAGGAACCATAACAGAAATTCTTAAAAATTCAGAAATGTAAGTTTCTGTATTACCTTATTATTTTAACTTTCCAAGGCTCATGAGTGGTGCTTTGGGATCTCTTCTATCAAATATTTCCACTAGCATTCTAGTGAACTCTGAATAAGAAGTCACATTGGCATGACTCAATGTAGACAAGCCATGGAACCACCACTCATGTGCTTCACCTTCAAGGTGCAGTGCTGTAATCTTAATGGCTTCCATCTCTGGAACCTTGTTCAACTGAAATTAGATGTTAATTTTTTCTACCCAAGATTCTGTAGAACACTTGGATGACCCATCAAAATTGGGTAAAAATAATATGCCCATAGTATGGTGTCGATCATGATTCTGAATGAATCCACCACTTCTGTGATGATGCTTTGGTCTTATATTGTCCTTCACTTGAAAAAACTCCTGAAAACTTAAGTAATAGTTGAACCTCTGAGTTTTAGATTCATACTCTATAAAATATTCTTTAAGGGATTATTGCTCCTGAAACACTTCATTTCCCATAGCAGAAAATATAGGCATGGTAGAGCATTGAGAAACTTGTGGTTGATGCACTAGTTGATCATTCCAGTGATGATACATGCCAGAACTTCTCCATGATGAAATAATTTAGGGGATTCCTTGAATCTGTCCATTCTCATCTCCTTGATCTCTCTAGCAATGTCTTGCATGGCTCTAAGAAGGATCTTAGGGAACTCCTTTTCTTCATCTTCACCTCCAGATAAAGGGGTTTTACCCTTGTATTCTTTGTCATTTTTATAATTAAATCTTCTGTGGCTTCTTCTTTGATACCTCTTCTCTCAGTCAGTAAGAGGCTCTCCTTCTTTAGATGACATATTGGCTTTTAGAATGCACATGCTATGCCAAGGTGATGCTTTGATACCACTGTAATATTCCTAAATGGGAAAAGCAGGAATATAGTGCAAAATGTTGGAACAATAATGCAGATCATAATTTATGAAGCAAGAGGAAAATATGGAGACCTTTCATATGTTATGACAGCAGAAAAATATAGGTAGAATATGGACCATAAGATGCATAACAGGAAATACAAGCCTCCATTGAATAAAATGCCTCAATGAGAGGTGTTGCAACTATATAGAATAGCTAGAAAACCCTTACAACATTATTTAATTGGATTTGCAACAACGGTATATTATACATAGGATCTAGAGCTAATATGTGCCTCAAAAGTTAGATCTATATCAAATCTATGCACTATACAAGCTCCTCTAAAGAACCCCTCAAGGGTTTTTAGCAAAACACCAAGTACAAGTTGTAGATATGAGATCTAAGACTGTAGATCTACTGAAAATACAGATCTGGAAAGTGTGGTTGATCTGATATGATCAATAAAATAGCCTCCTCCAATAGATCTTCAAAGTCAAGGGTAGGTCCCCATCACTAGAAAAGAAACTCTCTAAATGGTGTGCCAAACCACCCTACAACTCCTCCTATAGAAATAACACAGATCTAGAAGTAAAATGCGCTGTAAGGATCAAAATAAGGTTGTCCTAATGCCAAGATCTAAAAATGAGCTCAATGCCCTCCAATATTGTCCTCCCAATGGAGTAGAACCCTCCTCCACTGAAAATGAGTAATGATATGGCCTAGATCTAGAGATCTAGATTCCACTTGCTGCAACTTGAAAAAACAACCAAACCCTCAACAGGATCTACGTTGTAGTTGAAAGAAGAAGCTTGGAATTAAGCCAGATAGTGGACAATGTAGCGCAAGACTCCTCTAAGAGCTCCTCAATGGAAGAGGTGGGATTACCGATCAGGAACACCCTATGCTAAACAACACTCTATCTTAGGTAAACGTCAAGAGAAATATATATGTCTAAACAGACCATATATTCAGAAATATAATATACATTAACAACCTCCATATGGCTGCCATCCTCTTCCTTAAATAGAATATGAGCTTGGAAACCCTAAGTCCCATCCAAAAATATCACTACATTCACACAAAGCATCTCCATCTAAAATTGCGATGTCCCTCATTGATGGCCACTCCTCCATGACAACATTGTCGATTTAGCCAAGGTTGACCTAGTCAAAGTGATCCAGCCCCTTTCACACCAAGGGTGCTTCAATTAAGTTTCCAAGGTTTTTCTTTTTCATATTTGGCATTGATTTATTCATTATTAAGGAGAAATATGGACCTCCTTTTCCCTCTTATTCTTTAAACAAAGAAGAAAAACAAAAATGAATATTCCAACTAGCTCATGGCTAATTGGGAATATTACATTGAAGCCCTCACTAATATCTACTTGGATCGGGATTTTACCAAGAGATTCCATATTTTTCAAACTTTCATGCCATCCTATGTGGAAATTCACAAGCTCAAGCCCCCATACTCCTCTGCTAAATTCTCAAAAAGGACTAGAAATATTATTTCCATGTTATCCTCCATCCTTGGTTATTTTATAGATGAACATGTTGATGTAGCAGTACTTGGCTTCTTGTCCAATTTTACACCTAGTCAACCTCTTGCTACTATCTTTAACTTTGCTCAATATATAGCTGACAGTATCCATGAGAAATTAGTCAAATTTCATTTTGAAGGTGTTTTTAGGTATTCCTCATCCCTATTCCACATGTTCTTATATTTTCAGTCTAACAATTTTCCTATAAACCTTCAGAAGCTTGATGTGGAAGAAAATCCAAAATTTGTCATATTCTGGACTTCCTTGATAAGGAAGGATTCAAATGAGTTTACTTATTCAGAGTTCACTTATTCTTTCATCCATCCCTTGGTAAATGTTCTAAAAAACAATGTGCAACCCAGAATTAGCAATGAAATCAAGAGGGTTTTGCAATTATCTGAACATAACAGGACAGGTGATTGGTTCTTGTACCAAAATCACACTGAAATCAGATTCTATGGGTCAAGCCTTATTCCTTATAAATTTCCAAAATACCTCCCTATGAGGTTATTTTATCTGGAGTATATAAGGCAGATTTTAAATTCAGATGCTGTCAATTTCTTAATCGCAAAGAAGAAAAAAAAATTGAAGTTAAAGAATTAGGTTGGCCCATTTATCTGTAATAATAGAGAAGCATGTCCAGAGGCAAGAAAATAGTTTTAGGAGTTCAAATTCAGTCCTAGTTTTCTTTGGTATTATGATCCCATTGGTATTATCAAAAAAATGAGAGTTAAGTGCAAATTGAATCCATACATACATGAGAAGGCGACAGAAATTGAGAAATTATCAAACCAATCTGAATGGTTAGAGAACACATTGGTAGAGGTTGAGAAGCATAGTGATACTAGTCAAACTTTGCAAACTCCAGCCCAAGACGACAGAAGTGTTAAAAGAAACAGGGAAGAAAGGTATTATACAACTAAGACTACTACAGAGACAAAATTCAAACTAAGATACAACAAAAAGCCAAAGCTTAATCCTACTAGTAAAGAAAATGAGACAGTAGAGGTTATTGACACAAAAATTTCAAAAAAATTCGATGTACCTCCTATAGTAATTGAAGAGGAACAACAGCCAAGAACTTCCAATACACAGTTAATTCAGAAAAAACACATTATAGAAGTGTCTTCATCCAAGAAAACAACAGAAAAAGACATGGACATAAAGGAAAGATACAAGGAAATTAAGGCCAAAAATGAATAAATAAAAAATGAAATATATTCTCAGTACCTAAAGAAAAATCCTAGCATTCAGAACAGGCTGCTTTCGGCCTTTGACTACAAGCACAAAAAGATGTTGATGATAGTTCTTCAGCCCACAGTTCCAACTCCTAAATCATCCTTTGATTATACAAATATTGATTTTGAAGTTCCATTCTAGGATATTCATCCTTTGGATCAAATTGAAGTTCACAAACAAGCAGGAGAGATGATTTATTCCACCATGACCACCAAGGCCATGAGTGCATAGAAGCTTAAAAACACTTTTATAAATGTAAGAGATCAGCTCAAATTGGAGAAAGCATTATCATATGCAAAGGATACCATAATCAAATCCTTAGAAGAGTTAGTGATTGAAGTAGGATATGATCCTTAGAATATAAAAGTTGTAGAGGTATTGACCAAAGAGAGGAATGTTGATATTGCTGCACTTAAGAAACAATTGAAGCTTCCCTCTACAGAGCATCCTAATGCCAAATATTTTTTACAGGATTCCAATAAAAAATATGAGATGATGAGTTTCATTTTATAGTTAACAGCCCATATTAAAGAAATGGAACTTGAAATGGACAAATTGGTCCAAGAGAAAGAAGAAAACAAAGAACAGGAAGTCCCTGCCACTATGATTCCTATAGTTACAATGGTTGTACCATCTACCTTGGCAGAAACACTGGCTCCTATTGTTCCAATGGAAACTACAGTTCCAGTTACTTCATCTACAACCTTAGCCACTGAATCTTTAACAACATCAGTACAACAATAAGATGAGGCAAGTAAATTAGTAAAGGAAATGAAAGGCATGTCTATCCAAACCAATGAAATAAATAGGTTAAAAGAATAGATCGAAAATCCTGAATATGCTAACAAACTTGCACAAATAAATGCCAAGAATGAAGAACAAAAATCCAATAGGTTGAATGAACAACTAAAGAAGTTGGAAAAAAAATTAACTTTAAAGTAACCTATGGCTCATGTTAAGTAGCAATTGTGGTCCAATATCGTTGAAGTAGTCAATGATATTTTTCCATCCATGTAGGTAATATATGAGCATAAATATTTATTAAAATAAAAAAGAGAAGTAATACAGAAGAGAAAAGAAGAGTTATGTGAAAAAACCTGAAGAGGCTCTAGAAATTATCAAATTTCTCAATTCCAAAAATAAACAAGATTTGGAAGAAATTGGAATTACAGATAGAACTGAAACCACCCTAGAATTTAGGAAGGTAATATCCAAGAATAATTTGATGACAAAATTAGAGGAAAAGTGCCAGAACATGGAAATTGCAATTACAAGATTTATGATTAAATTTGATGTTCTAAGGCAAAAAGGCCATCCTAATCCTCTAGTGATTAATGGTAGATTAATGAAGTAGGAGGATTATGGAAAAAAGATAAGAGAGTTTGCGAAAGAGAAGGTGAACAAATGAGCCTTGTAGCGAACTATATAAGAATTTTAAAAATTTGTTTTACTTACAGCATGAAGTAAAACACCTATTTGTGAACAAACCAACATTTTCAAAATATACTGAAGCTGATGAAAACTTCAAAAGGTTTATGAAGATAAAATTTCTAGAAGTTGAGTTTTGGGAGAAGTTGACTGATTTACTATAATATCATATTACAATGAGCACAAAGCAGTGAAATTAAAAAGCATAGTTTGTTGTTTTTACACCAGCATTGACAGTTTCTGCAGTAAAGAGTATCAAGATGAAAGTGTATCCGATGAAAGGTTAAAGACAAAATTAGAGCAAAGATGAATTTTCCTGTGTGAATGAAACCTCATTGAACAGTTACAGTATTATTTTAACAAAATAATAGAGAAAGTAGTGATAAAATCAAAACATCAAGCTATTTTATTTCAATAAAAAAAGGATAGCTAGCATTAGTTAGGGAGTTGTCACTATCTTCTTGCATGAAGGTATTTATTTTCCATAAAAAATTCCTAAGTTTATTCTAGGATATTTTATACAAATTTTTGTATAAATACTTCTCATTAGGAAGTATTGAGTGTGGATGAATTGTTGAACATTTCTGTAGTTATACTATTCTGAACCTAAGAGTTTCTGTATCAATTTCAAGTCAGCAGACTAGATCACAGGAAATAAAGCATCATATTACAGGATTCATGTGTTGGGCCACTGCAGTGAAGTATTTCACTTGTTATCTTGTCAATTTTATTATTTTTTCCATCTATTCTTAAATGTGTTCTAAATATAAATGATAAACTAGAAATTGTTATTTCAAAATATATTAAAAGCACTCTGTTTTGACTGATTATTATTTATATGTTTTCAACTGATATCCAAATTAGGGAACCCTTAATTTCTCCCTGATTTCGATTGAACTCTACCTTTTCACTCATAATCCGGATTTGAGAACCCTCAATTTCTCTTTATCCCGATCAAAACCATTTCACCATCAACCTTGAAGACCTGAAGTGACTTAGATATCTTGCCCTATAAACATTTACCTTTAGACCTTGATCCTAATCTAACTACTTTACACATTGACTCCATTTATCCAATGGGATATAGACCTATAACTATCCATATAAGTAAGTGATTTCACCACCAAATCACATCCAAAACACAATACCAATTTTCCCTATATAACTAGCCTAAAATCAAATACAAATCAACAAAGTTAAATAATATAGAGAGAGCCCTCTCTGAGCATTAGGAAGGAGGATTCTAAGGATTAAAAGTAGGTTTGTGGTTACCTCTAATATTATTTAAAAATAAAATTAAAAATCTCAGAGCTTTTGAGAATTATTGGAGTGATAACATACTGGCGACCATACTAGGGAATTAACCAATCCTCAGTTTTTAAATAGATCTTAAAGGAAACATTTTCAATTATATTTTCACCTTAAGATTGTTTTAAAGAATTTGTGAGTATATTTTTAGAAAAAATGTAATTCTGGCTTCCAAAAGAGTCTACAATACCAAGTCAAATCCAAATCCACAACCTATTGTCATAGTAGATAATCCTGACATAATTGGAAAGAAAAACAAGAGAGTAGAAGATTTAGGTAATAAGATTTCATTAGTCAAAGAAAATTCCCTTCCCAAATAACTATCAAGTTTACAAGACATAGAATTTTATTGAAATTTTGAACAATATTTATTTAGAACTAAATCAAAAAGTGACTTACATAATACTGTAATAGATCTTGATTTTATTTCATTCATTGAAACTAAGAAGGAAATTGTTTCAGTCGATTTTGATCAAAATATTTTTGAATTTTATGATAAACTTGATGCCATAACTGCAACTTTGATTAAAGAAATTGATGAAGCTTGTTTACAACATTCAGTTGAATTGAATGCTTTATCAACCTATATCCCTAAGCCTTCTACCAGCCACTTAGATACTAGCCTTTTAGAATTTTTAGGCTCATCCCTATTCACTACCACTTCATCCATTATTTCCACCACACTTCATTCCATAGATTCATTTTTTCCTAAGCAACAATTTCAACCTAGAATTTTATTTCCATTTTACACCACCTCAAGTTCATCCCCTAGTATTTTTTACATTTTCCAGTACATCATTCTCATTCCCAAGAACCTCTTCTAGCATCCCAACTTCATCTTGTAGTATCTAAACCCCATTTGCAAGCACATCTTCTTATATTCCAATCTCATCTGCAAGAGCTTTAACTACATTAGCAAGTACTTCTAGTTCTTCACCGTGTACTTCAAATTTACCTCCTAGCCAAGCTAGAATCCAAGCCATGGCTTCCAGATATGCTCCCTTGGTCCTACCAGCACAGTTACATGACATGCCCCAGGATTATCGAAGAAAAATCCCTCAATTTGATGGAACCACTCATTACGTGGTACAATAGCATGTTATAAAATGACAGACTATTTTGAACTGCATGAAATTGATGATGATGATGTCCAAATCAGACTTTTTTCTCAAACTTTATTTGGTGAGGTAAAAAAATGGTTTAAAGGTTTGAATGATGGTAGTATTGTTGATTTAGAATTTTTTCATAGAATGTTTCTTAATAGATGGGAAAATAAGAAAAATCCACAACAAATCTTATCTGAATTTGAAAGCATAAAAAGAGCACCAAATGAAACAATTCAAGATTATTGTACTAGATATAACATTATTTATAATGTAATTCAGGCTAATATTAAGCCTCCTACAGACTCTGTCCTTATCAAATTCCCTGGTGGATTTGATACTGATATAGCTTATCAACTGAGAGAGAGAAATATAGAAACATTAGAGGAAATGCAAATTAATGCTAATAGTGTAGAGAAAAACTTGTTAGCAAAGAAAGCTAGATTATGAAATGAAAGGAGAGTGAAAAAAAGAGAGGAAATATCCACTTCAGATTTGAAAATAGATCAATTAGAAAAAACTTTAGAGATAATGATGGATAGGTTAGATAATATGGAAAGGAAGCCACAGTGGGATAACCAACAACAAGGACCTCAAATTAGAAATCCAAATTTTAGGAAAAACACCAACACTAGAAAATCTAGAGAATCAACACCTGACCAAGCAATAAGACCACCTTTCCAATAGAACTATGCTGAAAGTTCTCATCAAAATGAAGATGATGAAGACACCATTATTATAATGAGTATTAATGATGATAACACCATTTTTCTTACACAAGAATAACAGGAGTTATATGAATTACAACAACTACAATTAGATTATGGTGAATCTTTTGATTACAAGCAAGGTTATGAGTTTGCAATCAATGAAGTTCATAAGAAAAATAACCTTAGGAACAAGAAAAATGTAAAGCCTTCTATTAAGAAATATTCCCAAACTCAAACAAAGAAGACAATAGAGGCTCCTACCACTAAATTTCTGCAAATTCTCCCTAGGGAAACCAAGCAAAACTCTAGTTCAACTCAAAAAATTTCAAGTCCAAAAATTTCACCTAGTCCTAAAATTGTTGACGTTGTAGATGATGTCGTACAAACATCAACAGATCCTCAAAAATATACTACTGCCAAGGCAAAAAAATTTGTTAAAACATAAATTTCATACCCAAAAACACCTACTGCTGATCCAAAATCAGTTGATCCCAAAATAGCCACTGCTAAAATAGCTGCTGAAACCACAAAATCTGCAAAGACTTCCACTACATCTCAAATTGTCCTTGAAAATAAAATTAAAAGTAGTAAAAAAGTGGAAATACATGTAGAGAATGAGAAACCAACTGTAGAAAAGGAAAATAAACCCACCCAAACTACAGTTACAAAAGAAGAGATAATTTAGCTAGGAAAATCACAAGCACCATTTAATATCCAAGCTGAAATTGCCAAATTGAAGATACCAATTGTTAGTATGAATCTTAATTGCAAGTGTACGAAAAAATACCACTTTATCTATGCATAAAAAATAGCCCTAACAGCAAATATGGCTTCCAATATCCTTAGATCTTCAATCAGGTGATCAAGATAAATGCTGCAAAAATCTAGATCTATGCATTAAAAGACATTAAGCAGTAGATAAAACAAGATTTACTCCATGCATCCAATAGAAAAGACAAGAATATGTTGAACGAATTTTATATTAATGACATATGGGAGGAAAACATAGAAGGATGTTACCATTTCTCCTCAATGGGATGGGTTCTTGTAAGTCCTCAGCACTTCAGATCTAAATTCCCTCTCTCTTGATGGTGTAGAAAACCCAAACAAAAATGGTAGAAAAATATGACTATGATGGTGGATCAAAGTCAGACCAAAAGAATATATCTAGAGTGATCTTTAGGCAACAAAAGGTAGTGAATGATTGGAAAAACCCTTCTATTTATAACAAAATATTGAGTTATTTTAGATATTGGTGCATAATTAAAATATCATTAACCAAATCAAGATCCAACTTTTATGGAATATTTTATTATATTTTTTGGAGGGAAAAGGAATTTGACTTGGGTCAAATCCCTTTATTTGTAAATAATAAATAAATAAATGATTTATTTATCATTTTAATGATGTAGTTAGTAATAATCAAATAAATAATGATTTATTTTATTGTTTATGAGTGATTTAGTCATATTTAACAAGGAATATTATTTAAATAAGGTTTAAATAATTATTCCTAGAAAATAATAAGATAAATAATGATTTATCTAATTAATTTCCCTGTTTTGGGTTAAATATAACCAAGAATATTAATTAAAATTTTGTTTAACTAATTATTCCTTGAGGAAAATCAAACAAATGTAGATTTATTTAATATTTCCTCATGGGGTTTCTTGTTTAAACCATAAAAAACTTAATAAAGGTGGTTTACTAAGTTATTTTTCATAAGGAAAGAAATTTTACTTAGGGTAAAATTGGTCTTACATGGTGTACTTAGGTCCATCTAATAATAATAGGTTAGATGAGAAAAAGATGGTGTAAAAAATTTCCCCCTAGCGTGTGAGTGTTAGGAGCTAATCTTATGACCGAAGTATGTTGTAAGAACTCAATCACTGGACACCGAAGGGGAAATTAGAGAGATGGAAATATAAGGTATACCAAAGGGCTGAGAGGACTAGACCTTGAGGAGGCGAGAATTACAAGTGCGACAAGGCTATTTTATAAGTGAGTATTTGTGCTATAGGTGGCGAGGGAGGCATACCTATGCCCACCGAGACAAAGTACAAAGAATAATGCGTCCGGTAAACAAGGTACTGAAATTTATCGTACATGCTGGCATAAACATGAGCCAGATAAAAATCTAATAATGAATCCCACATACATACTATGCATGGGATAACAGCTAGGACTTATACAATAATATCTGAGTACATGAGATACAAATATAACCCAGATGCCCTTGTAAACAGGAAATGGCTCTGAAAATCAGACTGATACATGCAATCAAAAAGGTGTTGCAAGTGGTTAAGGCCAACATCATCAAATATATGGAGTTGTATCGAAGGCTAAAATGAAGAGGTCATCTGAGCATGTGGGGGGATACGTATAGGGCCACCCCTTCATGAGGGCTGAAACATCTCACACACACCCGGGAATCATCGGTCCAATTTGCTGCATCACTGGACCATCAAGTGTAGGGATCTCGATCATGTTTTAAGGAGCTGGAGCTGAGAAACAATCAATTCAAAGGGCAATAAGGAGTCCCTTTGCCTAATCTAAGGCACTGAAAAAGAGTAGAAGCTGGAACCAAGGTACACCGCCCTCTAGACCTGTCTTCTGGAATAAATGATCTGATGTCGACAAAAGGAGGTCTGCCATAGGTGAGGAAATAAGGGGCCCTGAACTAAGGCACGAGAGGAAATAGTAGAGCAACTAACAGACGGACACCAGGGGTGATGATAAAATGGGGGGGGGTGGTACTGAGTAGCAGATGAAAAAATTCCCTTGTTAGAGCATAAACGGCATGGATGACTTGGCAGCGACTGACATGCTATCATGAGGGATAGGGGGTAGTAGGACTGGAGGCCATAATGTGCGACATGAGAGAGAGACCAAACAATGAAGAATGTAAGCCTATAGCGGGATACAAAGGGACTCGGGATAGACTCCATGAATGCGATGATGACTCAACTCGGATGCTCTAAACAAGGGTGACCTGATGATGCTACCACACAGTAAAGGTCCAATGGGGACCATAAAAACATGACTACAAGATGGTAACTCATGACGAAAATTGAGACGAGCATGGACAAGTGTAGAGGCACAGTGGTGCCTCAAGTACAAGTGTTGCAAGTGAATAATTTAGATTTTGAGGAGTGGTGAAGTGACCCTTATTGGATAAAATGTGTCCTGGTGAAGCATCAAATCACAAGTTATGAGCTGGCTACCTACAAGAAATAAAACATGCATTTCGGGAGGGAAATGCTAAGGGTAATATTTCTTAAGATAGAGTGCATTGTGAGGGTTAGGAAGGGGGTGTCCTTCAAAATCCTCTAAGAGGTATGCCCCCTTTTCTAAATCCTTACTGATGATGTAAGGCCCTAGCCATAATGAGTCAAACTTCCCATGAACAAGGACATCGTGGGCCTAGTCATACACTAGAACAAGGTCACCTTTGTGGAAAGTACGAGGGTGGAATTTTCAGTCATACTGAGCTTTGGTGCATTTCTTAGCCGCTTCAATGGTTTGCAATGCAACACGACGGCCTTCGAAATCATGCTCAGGCATGATGAGTTGTTTTTCTAAAGGTTGAGTGTCAGGGAGAAGTTCAACGACTAGATGAAGGGAAGGGGTTTCACACGTGATCGGTAAAATTTCTCCTCTCCGAAAACAAGGTGGAAAGGAGTAAACCCAGTGGCGGTTTTAGCAGAAGTTCTATAGGCCCACATAGCAGGGAAGAGCATAAGGTGCCAGTTGGTTTTGTGCTTATCCACTGTCCGTTGAAGCATGGTTTTAAGGATTTTATTGACTGGTTCAACTTCGCCATTACCTTGGGGGTAATAGGAGGAGGAATATTGGTGCTCAAAACCCAACAGTGAGGATACCTCACACCATATCTCATCTTCAAAATCTCAGCCATGGTCAGAGACCAATTTTTTCAAAACTCTGAATCGAGCAATAACATGGTTAAAGAAAAAGAGGGCTACAATAGCTGCCATTTTGTTAAACGTTGGCATGGCCTCAACCCATTTTGTGAAATAGTCAACTGCCACGATGATATACTTGTGGTTAGCAGCAAATGAAGGTCGACATTCCATAAATTCGATGGCCCACTTACAAAAGGGACCAGCTGAGATGACAGGATCGAGGGGAGCTAGAGGAGCTCGTGCCTTAGGGGAAAAATGTTGGCAATTGGAATAGTGTTTGAATTATTCAATGCAATCACCGAAGAGAGAAGGCCAAAAATACTCAGCGTGCATGATTTTCTGGGCAGTGGCAAGACCAGAGAGGTGGCCAACACAAGCACTGCTATGGCAGGAATTGAGGACTTGCTCAACTTCAGTGTGCATGAGACAATGATGAAGGACATTATCTACATCACGACGATAGAGGTTATTGTCGATAAGAAGGTAGCGGGGGGCTTGGTGTCGGATACGTCATCAAGCATCATGATCAAGGTGGAGGGAGAACTTTTGGGTTCACAAGTAGGTGAGGATGTTACCATACCAATGATTGTCTGTGGTAATGGTGAAAAAGTGTTTATCGGGAAAATCATCATTAACTGGAGGATCCTGGGTAACGGTAGGTAATTTGGAAATGAGTTCAGCAAGGGCTAAGCCTTTCTTACTTTTAGGTGTGACAAATTCAAGATTGAATTCTCGGAGAATAACGATCCAACGGGAATAATTCCCATTGATGATTCGGTGACTTAAGAGGAAGGCCATAGGGTTGGAATTAGTCATGACCTTGGTGGAACGCGTGAGGATGTAATGACGAATTGTTTGGACGGAGAACACGACATCCAGTGCTAATTTATCTTCGTGTGAGTAGGATACATGAGGACCTACAAGGTTCTTACTGAAATAATAGATAACATGCTCGATTCCATTGTCATCATCATGTATAAGGACTCCAGCGACCTAATAGGTGGAAGCAGAGATATACAAGATGAAGTCCCTATCGAAGTCAGGAGGACAGATCAAGGGAGTGGATGTGGTAGCATGTTTCAGGGCATCAAAAGACTCTTGAGCATAGGCATCCCATATAAATGGAATGTTAGATCAGAGGAGTCTAAGGAACCCATGCGCGGTTGTGGCATAGTTAGGTACGAACCGACGAAGGAAATTATCTTTGCCTTGGAGGCTTTGTAATTGGCATAAGGTACGAGGAATAGGGAGCTCAAGGATGGCTTGAACTTTCAATGGGTCAAGTGTTATACCATATTTAGACACAATGAATCCTAGAACATGGCCAATGGGAACACAAAAGACACACTTCAATGAGTTGAGATGGATATTATACTTACAACATTGGAGAAAGACGGTATGCAGATCGTGGAGGTGTTTCACCTGATGTTTAGAATGCCTAGTGAGGTCGTCTAAATAAGCAAGAATAATATGGGCTAGGTCATGGAAATAGTAAGACATGGCCCACTGAAAATTGGCTCTGGAATTCTTAAGGCCGAATGACATGAACCGATAGGCGAAGGTTCCACATGGACTAGTAAACGCGATCTTAAGCTGATCAACATGACGGATAAAAATTTGGTTGTACCTAGAGAAACCATCCATGAAGGATAGAACCTCGTGCCCCACACACTTGTGAATGATTTTGTCAATGAATGGTGTGGGGAAGTTGTCTTTGGGACAAGCTTTGTTTAGGTTGCGAAAGTCAATGCAGACATAGATGGTGCCTTGTTTCTTGAGAATGGGAACCGGGTTGGACACCCAAGTGGTCTATTCGATAGGATAGATAAAACCAACATGTTTGAGCTTATCGATTTCAGCTTTTAAATCCTCTCACTTGGAAGGATTAATTGGTCTCAACTTTTGACGGATAGGATTAGCATCGGGCCATGTATCGATATGGTGCTCAACAATGGCGGGTTCATGTCCGGGAATTTTTAAATAGGACTAGGTGAAAATATTGCAGAATATGACTATGATGGTGGATCAAATTCAGACCAAAAGTATAGATCCAGAGTGATCTTTAGGAAAAAAAAGGTAGTGAATGAATGGGAAAACCTTTCTCTTTATAACAAAATATTGAGTTTCTAGATATTGCTGCATAATTAAAATATCATTAACCAAATTAAGATCCAACTTTTATGGAATATTTTATTATATTTGTTGGAGGGAAAAGGAATTTGACTTGGTTCAAATCCCTTTATTTGTAAATAATAAATAAATAAATGATTTATTTATCATTTTAAGGATGTGGTTGAGTAATAATCAAATAAATAATGGTTTATTTGATTATTTATGAGTGATTTAGTCATATTTAACAAGGAATATTATTTAAATAAGGTTTAAATAATTATTCCTAGAAAATAATAAGATAAATAATGATTTATCTAATTAATTTACCTATTTTGAGTTAAATATAACCAGGGATATTAATTAAATTGTTGTTTAACTAATTATTCCTAGAGGAAAATCAAACAAATGTAGATTTATTTATATTTCCTCATGGGGTTTCCTTTTTAGACCATAAACAACTTAATAAAGGTGGTTTACTAAGTTATTTTTCATAGTGAAAGAAATTTTACTTAGGGTAAAATTGGTCTTACATGGTGTACTTAGGTCCATCTAATAATAATAGGTTAGATGAACAAAAAATGGTGTAACACCAATTCCTTTGACAGAGTTGGTAAAACATGACCTATGCAAAACACATATCACTGAGACTTTAAACATGAATGATGGAGAAGATTCTGTAAATTTGAGTGATGATCAACCAGAACTAATATTTGGTCCTGATGTTAATGGGAAACACCAATATGGAGCAGTTCCACCTTTCTACATTAGCTTAACTATTCATGATCAGATTTTACATAATGCAATGCTAGATTCAGGGGCTTCACATAATTTGATACCAAAATAAATAATGGAAACCTTGAATTTAGATATCACTAGACCTTATAAAGATCTCTTCTCATTTGACTCCAGTAAAGTGAAATGTTTGGGCTTCATAAAATATTTATGTGTTACTTTAGTTCGATACCCTGGAAAAATAATAGTCATGGATATTGTAGTAACTGACATCCCTCCTAAGTATGGAATGCTTTATCTCACTCATGGGGAGCTAAACTACAAGGGTCTCTACAACTTGATATGTATTATGCAACAATATCAGTTTTTGGCCCACCCAAGAAACTTACAGTTAATGAAGCACATGGTTAGTAGTGTAGAAATACCTTGAAACTATCCTATTTACTCTACACCTACTGATATGGACTCATTCATTTTATGTAATTCTAAAACTTGCATTTAAAACATCATTGAACTAAAACAAAAAAAGAAAGCACCAGATAGTGACAACATTTTTCATGAATCAATGTGGCACCTAGATTTTGATGGATGAGTTAACAAATTAGGAGTAGGAGCAGGAGTTGGGATACATAATATGGAAAACAATCATGCAGAAGGTCATGCTTTTAGATTAAATTTCAAATTTACAAACAACATGGCTGAAAATGAAGCTCTTATTTTATGACTGCAGATTGTTAGAAATTTAGGAGGCAAAAGGATATCAATCATGGGAGACTCTAATTTAATTATGAAACAGATAACAAGAGAATATATTGTATATAATCCAAGATTAAGCCAATCTAGAGATACTTTTTTAGATCTGATGAAGGAACTTCTTGAATGTGACTTTGCTGCAATTCCTAGAAAACAGAATATACAAGCACACAACTTAGAAACTTTTTCTAGTACTTGTAATCTGCCATTTCAACCAAATCATAAATACACAGCAGAAGTTAAACATAGGACTACAATGCCAGATAATCTTAAATACTGGAAAATATTTTCACATGACGAACATATTTATCATTTCATGAACAATGAAGGAGAATATAAAAATTGTAATATAGACACAGATTGTATAATAGATCAAACCATAGATTGTAAGATTGATATAAATAATGTAGATGTAAATAACTTAGATTTTACTAAACCCACTAAATTTACTCAAGTAGAAATATATAATTTAGAGAAAGTAGAGATTGAAGAGTTAGCAGATGATGATTCTGACATTTTAAACCTCAAGAACAAATTTTTACCTAAGGGATTAGCCCCTTTAGAAGATCTTTTTTATTTTAATGATGTTGCAAGGAAACCTAAGATGGAACCATTAAGATCTGATATTGAAGAGTGAAATATAGGAATAGAATTAAAGCCTAAGATGATAAAACTTTCAAAAGACTTACCTCAAAAAGAAAAAGTAAAATACATAGCTCTGCTTAAGGAATTTCAGGATGTATTTTCATGGAGATATGAGGAATTAAAATCCTATGACACTAATATAATACAACACAAAATACCCATAAAAGAAGATAAAAAACATTTCAAACACAAGCTTAGAAGGATAAATCTAGTTTTGATGCCTTTAATTGAGAAAGAGGTTAAGAGAATGTATGAAGCCCAAATAATTGCACCAATTAGATATTTTGATTGGGTTTCAAATCTAGTTCCCACTAGGAAAAAGACAGGGGAAATCAGATTATGTGTTGATTTCCGGAATTTAAATAAAGTGTCCTTAAAAGATAACTACCCTTTACCTAGGATGGACCACATTTTATATAGAGGGTGGTTGGTTCCTCCAGAATTTCATTACTTGATGGATTGTCTGGATAAAACCAAATTTTAGTTCAACCAGAAGATCAACCTAAAACTACTTTTACTACTCCTTGGGGCACTTTCATGTATGTGAAAATGTCTTTTGGATTAATGAACGTAGGAGCCACCTTTCAAAGAGCTATGGATATAGCTTTTTCTAAGGAAATTAATGAAATCCTTGTTATTTATATAGATGATATTACTATATTTTCAAAGACCAATAATGTCATATAGATCATCTCAAACAAGTGCTTATCAAATGCAGGAAATTTGGCATTTCTCTAAATCCTAAAAAGACTCTATTTGGACTGGAAGAAGGTAAATTATTAGGACATATCATATCTAAAGAGGGCATTATGATAGAACTAGCTAGAATAGAGGCCATTCTAAACATTATTCATCCTAGGAATATTAAATAATTGCAAGCTTTCTTAGGTAAAATCAACTTTCTTAGAAGATTCATCTCAAACCTAGCTGAAATAATTAGAGAACTTAACAATATGTTGAAAAAAAACTCAGTACTTAAATGGCCTGTGGAGGCCAAGTAATCATTTGAATCAATTAAATAAGCCTTGGCAAAAACACCAGTCCTTATAAGTCTTGACTTCAAAAAATATTTCATTATTTTTTCCTTTGCTTCATGACATACTATTGATGCAATTTTAATGCATAAAAATGATCAAGGCTATGAGCAGACCATTTATTTTTTTAGAAAAACACTTAGAGATGCCACTTTAAAGTATAACATAATGGAAAATAAGTCACTAGCTTTAGTGAAAGATATCAAAGACTTTAGAGTGTACATACTTTATTGACATATCATTGCTTATGTTCCAAATGCAGTTGTAAAGGACATTCTGACTCAGAATGGGCCTAATGGTAAAAGAGGTAAATAGATTGCCACCATTTTGGAATGTGACATAGAAATTAAGCCCACGAAACTCATAAAAGGTCAATGTTTAGCCAAATTCATGGCTGAATCAAATTTCCATGCTTTAGATATTAATTTTATTGCCCAAATAGATGATCAGGAAGAGATGGCGACTCCAGAGATCAATGAAGCCTTTTCAGACTCACCATGGTATGCAGATATTATACTTGTATTAATAAATTTACAAGCTCCTCCTGAATTATCAAGAACTAAAGCTAGATTTTTAAAGTTAAAGGAAATAAGATTTTTTATCATAGACAATGCACTGTTTTGGAAAGATCACGGTGGAATTTTATTGAATTGTTTTCTTAAAGAATAAGTTGATAATGTTTTAGAAGAGCTTCATGCAGGTGACTATGGAGGAAATATTTACTGGAAGACTACTGTAGATAAAATCTTGAGAGTTGTTTTTTACTGGCCTACCTTGTTTGTAGATGTAAAAAAGTATGTCACCTCCTGTCACAAGTGCCAAATCTTTGAAGGAAAAAAAAGCTACTACCTTTGCCCTTAAAACCCATATTAAAAAAATGCATTTTCAGAAATGGGGTCATGACTTCATTGGTGAAATTCACCCCCCATCCTCAGTCCAACACAAGTGGATTTTGGCAGCCACAAATTATTTCACTAAGTGGATAGAAGCCATACCTTCCAGGTAAGCCAGTGATACTATCATAATATGATTTTTAGAAAACAACATACTCTTAAGGTTTGTATGCCCCAAAAATATCATCAAAGATAATGCAACAACATTCAAGGCCAAAAATATGATTGAGTTCTGTAATAAATACCACATTACACTTGGCCATTCCACTGCTTATTACCCTCAAGGTAGTTGCCTTACTGAATCCTCCAACAAAATCCTTGTGAATATCATCAAGAAACTACTTAAAGACAATAAGAAAACTTGGAACAAAAGGTTAGTGAATGCCTTATGGGCAGATAGACTTACCAAAAAAAAATCTATTGGTACATCCCCTTACTAGCTTGTTTATGGGATGAATATTATTTTTCCATCTTATTTAGGAGTACTAGTAATGAGGATAATCCAAGAAATGCAAGTTGAAACCAATGATATTCAAAGAAGGATTAACCAAACCATACACTTGCAGCAAACCATAGAAGATGTCAATCTTAAGTCTCAAGTTGTTTAAGAAAAGATTAAAAATAAATTTGACAAGAAGACTAAGGAAGATGATTTTTATATAGGTGACAAATTTCTAAAGTGTGATTCAAGGAGAGAAGAGAAAGGTAAACATGGGAAATTTGATTTCTTATGGAAAGGACCTTATGTTATTTATGGTTACAAAGGTAACAATGCTTTATTTCTGAAGGATTTGGATGGATCAGATCTGCCAAGTGGACCTGTGAATCGTAGAATGCTGAAGCATTACTATTCCCCATAATAACAAATAGTTCACTTTATTTACTTTACTCAATGTACATAACATTGCATATTTTAGATTGGATTGGATGTTTTTATAGCAAAGTTGAAGCCCAGAGAGAATTCCCTAAGCTTTGAAGGATAAAATATCATAAGTATGAATAATTGCAGAGCTCAGAAAATAGTTCCAAGGCCAGCATAGTAAAAATTCAAAGGCTACTAGTCTCAAAGTTCTTGACATTTCACTGGGAAATGCCATCCCCATGTGGAGCCACTGTTAGGGTCCTATAATAATAGGATTCATAATTTTTGAGTTGAATTTGATTAGTCTTGTAATATGTACATACTTTTCTTTATGCAAATTGTTTTCCCATATCATAAAAATAAAATAAAATATGTAAAGAGGGTAAAAGTCCTAAAAGAAAAATCAAAGGACTTAAAAGAAAAAATATAAAAAAGAATAGAAAAATGGACCCTAAACAAAAAATAGATAAAAATAAAACATGAAAGTGATGCAAATCAAAGTGCCACAATCCATGAAGGTTAAATAACTTAATCGTAACCTCTCATGTTTTAAATTTCATGTTATTAGATAGAGAATAAAAATATAGCCAAACTGTTTAATCTTGGAAGATCAGTAGTTAGGTAGAAAATAATAAAGAGCTCAACAGCTTAATCTAAGCCCTTGGAAGAAATAAGGATATAATTAGTTAGTTTTCTCTTTTAAAATAAAATGAACAAGGGTTTGCAAGCTCAAATGCACTCAGGTAAATAAAAAATGTTAAGGTAGAATATGGGTAGGCAGAAGTAGTTTTTACAATCATGGATAAGTAGAAATTTGGTCATTTAAGTCACTAACATACTTCAAAAATCATCCCCTTGTAAAAATACTTCATCCCCTTCATTTTCATTCTTTCCCCTTAATTTCTCGTTTTCCCCATTATCATTTAGTTTCACTTGCAAAAATCCCCTTTTCCTAAGTTTAAAACTTATTATACTTAAGGAAAGTAAAACCCTTTAACTAATTCCCCTTTTAACCAAAAATACCCAAAAATAATTTATGCTAAGTGTAAAAAGATTATGTAGGGACCCACAACAAAGGAATTTATCCCTATATCATGTTTTACACTAGGCTTAGTGTATTTTCCCTCATCTCATTCATTACTAACACATCAATTTATATATTAACTCCTATATTCACCTTTTAACTCGTATTAAATTAATTCCTTATATAATATATTCCAACCCATATCTATTTTAACCTATGATTAAATTTTCCATGTGATATATTTAACCCGCATCCCATAGGTTAAAACTATTAAACCCGGCTTACATACCTGTCCCACTATATAAATAACCCCTGCCAATGTTAAAAATTACATACGCCCTCATTTCATTTGTTAATAAAATAATAACATCCACCTATCATATAAATCACTCCAAACTATGTATTAAACCTTATGTTCAAATACATATTCCACATCTTATTATATTAAAATCTTGGGCCCCATGCCATCTCACCCCATAGCTTTATCACATCATCTTGACCATTTACTTATCTCCCAGATCCAACGACGGTTATCCCATATCACACATTTCTCAACGCAAAGATTAAACAAACCCAAATCTTGCAATAAAATCAGTTTTCGGGGTTTCTCTCACCTCCACGCGTCTTAATTCCATTGGATCACATCGATTGTTCCAATCCTTCTTACCACCTTTAAACATTAAGAAAGCTACTTGGTGGTTATTCCCTCCCCCGTGCCCAAACTGCTTATCTATTTGAATTGACCTGACATTTAATGCATTCAATTTTCAATGAAATTGTTTATAAAAATGCCTGAATGTAGTCATTTGAACTCTTCTCTTATCGTTTTAAGTGTAGAAGAATTATTGCAGACCAAAAAGAGCACTATTGCCTCTATTTTCTATCCTGAATGAAACAAAACTCATCAATTTTATTTCTACAACCACTGCAGAAGTCATCCAAGCACCTATAAAAAATAGAGAAATATTTTGAAAGCTTTCCAACCCCAAAAAACCCTTCTACACAGCGAAATTCCAAATTCCTCGGTATTCTTTAGGAAAAAGACTCATCCATCATTATAAAATATTTATACAGTTAAATGAATCATTTAGGAACCTGTGTACTTAAAAAAAACCCGTTGCTTCATAAATCCTTTAATTCTATAAAACTTGAGCATTTTCTCATAGATTTTGAAGCCTTGAACTGTTTTAAACACAAAGTTTGATTAATTGAAGCCATCTGTAGACCTGAAAAGCCTCCTGTAACCTTCAAAAACCTTTCCTATAGTTCTTAGACATCCTTTTGATGCTCTAAAGATTTTTTTATCACAAAAAGTCCACTGTAAACCCTATATATTATTTGTTGAAGGCTATAAGGTCATGAATTTTATCTTTTGATAAAGAAATTACAGTTTGAGTTAAATTGATCAAAATTACCCCTTTGTAGGAAAAATATAGAACCCTTGTCATATCTAAAATCCTTCTGCAAAATTTTTAAACTTATAGAAGTGTTTTAGGCCTAAATCATTGTTTTAAAGGTAAAAAGTATTGAAATTGATAAATCAAACATCTCTATGGCTTCCAAAAGAACTCTTGTGATCAACCCTATATAACCCCCTGTTGTAGATGTAGAGCATATTCCCCTAGTAGATGTAGACATCAAAATTACTGATATTGTGACAGAGTTCAACCTTCTTGAGCTCCACTCGTAGAGCCAAGATAAATCCCTAGATCAGGCTGATGAAGTGTTTATCTAGGAATCAAACTTGCATAAATATATTGTTCCTTATACTCACCAATGCCCAAAAGCAATCAGACTCTGCCAATCATGCTACTCTCCTGAACAAAGAGCCATTGTGAATCCTGAAAAGGAATTTTTGTTTACTATAACAACTGAGTCTATCAACCAGATGCTTCAATTACATCCTGGGCCAAATGAAGTTCCATTATCTATTGAAGCCCTCACTAAGTTGTACTTGGATCTAGATTTTCCCAAGAGATTACATATTTTTCAAACTTTCATGCCATCCTATGTGGACATTCCCAAGCTCAACCCCCCATACTCCTCTACTAAATTCTAAAAAAGGACTAGACATATTATTTCCATGTTATCCTTCATCCTTGGCTATTTTACAGATGAACATGTCGATGTAGAAGTACTTGGTTTCTTGTCCACTTTTACATCTGGTTAGCCTCTTGCTACTATATTTAACTTTTCTCAATATATAACTAACAATATCCATGAGAAATTAGTCAAATTTCCTTCTGAAGGTGTTTTTAGGTATTCCTCATTCCTATTCCACATGTTCTTATATTTTTAGTCTGAAAAGTTTCCTATAAACCTTCAGAAGCTTGATGTGGGAGGAAATCCACAATCTATCATATTCTGGACTTCCTTGATAAGGAAGGATTCAAATGAGTTTACTTATTCAGAGTTCACAGATTCTTTCACCCATCCCTTGGTCAATTTGTTAAACAACAGTGTGCAACATAGAATTAGCAATGAAATCAAGAGGGTTTTGCAATTATCCGAACATAACAGGACAAGTGATTGGTACTTGTACTAAAATCACACAAAAATCAGAGTCTATGGGTCAAGCCTTATTCCTTATAAGTTGCCAAAATACCTCCCTATGAGGTTATTTTCTCTGGAGTATATAAGGTAGATTGTAAATTCAGATTTTGTCAATTTCTTAACTGCAAATAAGAAAACATAATTCAAGTTAAAGAACCAGGTTGGCCCATTTATCTGTAATAATAGAGAAGCAGGTCCAGAGGCAGAAAAACAGTTGCAAGAGTTCAAATTCAGTCCTAGTTTTCTTTGGTATTATGATCCCTATGGTATTATAAGAAAAATGAGAGTTAAGTGCAAATTGACTCCATACATACATGAGAAGAAGCCAAAGATTGAGAAATTCACAAACCAATCTGAATGGTTAGAGAATACAGTGGTAGAGGCTGAGAAGCAAAGTGATGCTAGTCAAACTTTGCAAACTCTAGCCCAAGAAGACAGAAGTGTAAAAAGAAACAGGGAAGAAGGGTATTATACATCTGAGACTACTACAGAGACAAAATTCAAACTAAGATACAACAAAAAGCCAAAGCTTAATCCTGCCAGTAACTAAAAGGAGACAGTAGAGGTTATTGACACAGAAATTGCAAAAAAAGACATTGTACCTCCTACAATAATTGAAGAGGAAAAATAACCAACCTCTTCTAATACACAGCTAATTCAGAAACAACACAATATAGAAGTGTCTTCATCCAAGAGAACAACTGAAAAACACACTGACATAAAGGAAAGATACAAGGAAATTAAGGCCAAAAATGAAGAAATAAAAAATGAAATATATTATCAGTACCTAAAGCAAACTCCTAGCATTTAGAACAGGCTGCTTTAAGCCTTTGAATACAAGAACAAAAAGATGCTAATGAGGGTTCTTCAGCCCATAGTTCCAACTCTTAAATCATCCTCTAATTATAAAAAGGTTGATTTTGAAGTTCCATTCGAGGATATTCATCCTCTGGATCAAATTGAATTTCACAAACAGGAAGGAGAGATGATTTATTCCACCATGACCACCAACACCATGAGTGAATAGAAGCTTCAAACAATTTGATAAATGTAAGAGAACAACTATAATTGAAGAAAGCATCATCATATGAAAAGGATACCAGAATCAAATTCTTAGAAGAGCTAGCGATTGAAGTAGGATATGATCCTTAGAATATAAAATCTGCAGAGGAATTGATGAAAAATAAGAACGCTAATATTGCTACACTTAAGAAATAATTGAGGCTGCCCCCTACAAAGAATTCTCAAGCCAAAGAAGCTTTACATGATTCCAATAAAAAATATGAGATGATGAGTCTCATTTTACAGTTAACAGCTCAGATTAAAGAAATGGAACTTGAAATGGACAAATTGGTCCAAGAGAAAGAAGCCAACAAAGCAGAGGAAGTCCCTGCCACTATGATTCCTGTAGTTACAATGGTCGTACCATCTACCTTGGCAGAAATACTGGCTCCTAATGTTCCAATGGCCACAGCAGTTCCGGTTACTTCATCTATAACCTCAGCCACTGAATCTTCAACAACATCAGTACAACAATCATATGAGGCACATAAAATAGTAAAGGCAATGCAAGACATGTCTATCCAAACCAAAGAAATAAACAGGTTAAAAGAATAGATCAAAAATCTTGAAGATGCTAAGAAACTTTCCCAAATAAATGCCAAGAATTAAGAACAAAAAGCCAATAGGTTGAATGAACAACTGAAGAAGTTCGAAAAAGAATTAACTTTAAAGGAACCTATGGCACATGATAAGCAACAATTGTGTTCCAATATCATTGAAGCAGTCAATGATATTTGGCCATCCATATAGGTAATCTATGAGAAGAAATATTTATTAAAATCAACAAGAGAAGCAATACAAAAGACAAAAGAAGAGTTAGGTAAAAAAACTTGAAGAGGCTCTAGAAATGATCAAATTTCTCAATTCTAAAAATAAACAATATTTGGAAGAAATTGGAATTACAGACAGAACTGAAACCATCATAGAAGATATGAAGGTAATATCCAAGAAGAATTTGATGACACAATTAGAGGAAAAGTGCCAGAACATGCAAATTGCAATTACAAGATTCTTGATTAGATTTGATGTTCTAAGGAAAAAATTCCTTCCTAATCCTCTAGTGATTAATGATATATTAATGAAGCTGGAGGATTATGACTAAAAAATAAGAGAGTTTTCCAAAGAGCAGGTGAACAAATAAGCCTTGTAGGGAATCCCAACAGGGAAGGTGCTATATAAGAATTTTGAAAATCTGTTTTACTTACAGCATGAAGTAAAACACCTATTTGTCAACAAACCAACATTTTCAAAATATATTGAAGCTGATGAAAACTTTAGAAGGCTTATGAAGATAAAATTTCCAGAAGCTGAGTTCTAGGAGAAGTTAAATGATCTATTGTAAGATCAGATTATAGGGAGCACAGAGCAATGAAAGTAAAAAACAGAGCTTGTTGTTTTTACACCAGCATTGACAGTTTCTAAAGTAAAGAGTATCAATAAAGAGTATCATGATGAAAGTGTATCAGATGAAAGGTTAAAGAAAAAATTAGAGAAAAGATGAATCTTCCAGTGTGAATGACACCTCATTGACCAGCTACAGTATTCGTTGAACGAACTAAGAGAGAAAGCAATGATAAAATCAAAATAGCAAGCTATTTTATTTAAATAAAAAAAGGAAATCTAGCATTAGTTAGGGAGCTCTCACTATCTTCTTGCATAAAGATATTTCTTTTCCATAAAAAATTCCTAATTTTATTCTAGGATATTTTGTACAAATTTTTGTATAGATACTTCTCATTATGAAGTATTGAGTGTGGATGAATTGCTAAACATTTATGTAGTTATACTATTCTGAACCTAAGGGTTTCTGTATCAATTTCAAGTCAACAGTCTGGATCACAGGAAATAAAGCATCATATTACAAAGATTCATGTGTTGGGCTAGTGCAGCGAAGTATTTCACTTGTTATCTTGTCAATTTTCTTATTTTTCCATCTATTCTTAAATGTGTTCTAAATCTTAATGATAAACCAGGAATTGTTATTTTAGAATATGTTAAAAGCACTTTGTTTTGATTGATTATTATTTATATGTTTTCAACCGATATCCAGATTAGGGAACCCTTAATTACTCCCTAATTTCGATTGACCTCTACCTTTTCACTCATAATCCAGATTTAAGAACACTCAATTTCTCTTTTATCCTGATCAAAAGCATTTCACCATCAGCCTTGAAGACCTGAAGTGACTTAGCTATCTTGCCTTGTAAAAATTTACCTTTATACCTTGATCCTAATCCGACTGCTTGACACATTTACTCCATTTACCCAATGGGATACATATCTATAGCTGTCCATCTAAGTAAGTGATTTCACCACCAAATCAAATCAAAAACCCAAAACCAATTTTCCCTATATAACTAGCCTAAAATCAAATACAAATCAACAAAGTTAAATCATATAGAGAGAGCCCTCTCTGAGCATTAGGAAGGCTATATCCTAAGGATTAAAAGTAGGTTTTTGGTTACCTATAATATTATTTAAAACTAAAATTAAAAATCTCACAACTTTTGAGAATTATTGGAGTGATAACATATGTCTTCACTTTGCCTTCAATCTTATTCTCCATTTGTGGCTGCTCCACAATTTTGTGAGGCTTATTCTGAGGCTTCATTTTGAGAGGTAAATCATGCTCCCTCTCAACCACCAAGTATCTAACCTTTGGATTTCTCCTTAAGGCTTTACATGCATCTTCTATCTCAAGGCATACAATTTATTGACTTGAGCACCGATCTGCTTCACCTATCTCATGGAGATGTGTCTCAGGAATGCTTTTCCTTTGCTAAATGTCACATCGTAGCCACAATCTTCCAACACCCCAACGGAAATAAGATTCTTGTTTAGTCATTGAAAAAACATCACATCCTTGAGTCTGATATGGGATTCATGCTCCCTCTAAAAATTAATTGTACCAATACCGGTCATGCTATACCTTCCGTAATCTCCAAACTCAATGTTCTTCTTGATGTCTTTCTCTTCCAAGTCACTAAAAAAAACTCTATTCCCATTCATGTGGAACGAGGCACCACTATATAGATACCACATGCTTCCCATAAATATGTTCACCATGCATTAAATGAGAGTAAAATCAAGCTTGAATTGTTGAGCTAGAGCTTGATCTATTGCTACTACTGCAGGCTCCTTCTTTCTTTTCTTCTTTCATGGACATTTCGTGCCATAGTGCTTGAATTCATAACAGTGAAAGAACTTGATTTTAGTCAAGTATTTTTTCTTTCCCTATAGGATTGAATTAGCCTCACCTTAGGAATTCCACCCCTTGGAATTACTTCCTTTGTTGACTAATGCAAATTCCTCTTACTATTCTTTGGATGAGGTCCCATCTCTATTGTTCCACCTTATTTCTTCTTGCACTAGATCAAACCGTAACCACTTCCATTGTTGTAGTTGCTCTCTACTATTTATATAATTTTTATAACTATTCTATCTATTGGGAAGACCTAAGAGGGGTAGAGCTACCAAATCTTCTTCAGGGATAGTAACACTGACCCCAACAAGTTCATCACGACACTATGCAAACATGCTCAGGTACTGCCAAATTGTGCCATTATTTTACATCTTGATGTTTAAAAGCTTGAGCTTGAGTGCCAGGTTGCTATGGTCACTCTTGTTGTCAAACAAATCTGTTAGTGTTTTCTACATCATGAAAAGAGTCTCTTTCCCGTAAAGATTCGAGACAATATGATCTCAAAATCCCTCCAATATTATTCTCCTCGCTTTAGCCACATCCTTCTTCCACTGAGCGAGACCCAAGGAATCATATGCTTGAGATTTTTCTACATCTATCTTGATGCAATATAGAAACCCATTTTCATCAAATACTAGCTCCATGTACATCTTCCATGCGACAAAATTTGTGGTTCCTTCCAAAGTATACTCAAGCCTGAGTCCATTGAAATCCATATTCTCAGTCCTGGAGAAAATTTGCAACACTGATATTGAAATTCAAACCTTATGCAATGGAAACTTCTGATTCTCTTCTCTACTATGATTCTAGCTTTGATACCATGTAAAAATTTAATTGTAGATTAAAATTTTTTCATGTAATTTACTAAAACATAAGACTCAAATATACTCTACTCATCCGCGGAAGAAAATTCATGATCAAGAACACATATAAAAAACATGCATCATGATTTAACACACATACACATAGATTTATCTAGTGGAAATAAAATTCTCAAAACCCCTTCCTATCTTTATTGCATTAATAAAATAATATGGATGAATAAAATATGCTTTCTCAATATTGAGCACAACTTGCACCTGTATATTCTATCCTCTACCAGATCATTCACTCTAGAAATACTTAGCCAAATTTCAAGACTTCTAAAGCTCCTATTACATTTTTATCTTTGATGAGGAATTAACCATTATTAAACAAGGAAAATTCTCATTGATAATCACATAATTCCATTAGGTGCTTGTATGATTGCATGCACCACCTATACAACTTGGAAAATTTTACAACTAATAATACACTACACTTGAAATCCAATTGTAACACCCTCCTCCCACATCTACCCAAGTAACCAAAAAACTGGTGTAAAAATGTGATGAGAGGATACCATAATCTAATTCCACCTACCAAATCACCTTAAGGAAGTGGAGTTGACACCACATAACTACACAAACCTTCTGCACCTACTAAATGACACCCAAGAGCCATCCAAACCTTCTAGGAGGCTATACCATGAGACAAAATTACCTTTTAGTGCATCAATACCCTGGTCATTCCCTTGACAAGGGAAAAATTTCAATTGGGAACCTATAGTTGCTGGAACATGGGTATGTGTGTGACTAGGGACTTTTCCAAGTAATTCTAAGACCATGACCCCGATTTTTGTGCCACTTTTTTTTGGAATAGGGCTAAAGTCACTTATGAAACTCCATGAAATTTTTTATGAATGGAAGATAACAATGAAATAATGATACACATGCAATTACGTGAACAAGTAATTGACTAGAACCCTACTAGCCATGACATGCATTTCGTCAAACATGTCACAAATATGTAATTTATAGGTTTAAACAACAAATTTGAGCATAGGGTCTCATACTTATCTAAAAATCTCTAAGAAGCATTGTTCCCTTATATCATTAGCTGCATTACCATCTATTAGGTCATATATTCATTTCTCATTCATTTAAAAATCAAAAAATGATGAGAGCCATACGTATTCACTGTCATAAAAGAAATCTGTAATGAGCATATAAACAACAAAAATTCTGAGGATAAAACAAAAATAAATTCTACATAGAATCCAATACATTTACACACAAATTACCAAGGAAATGAAATCTCATTCATGAATGCAAAAGCCAACCTAGTATGGGGCTACCACGTTCCACCCGACCATATATTGGCTGAGCCAAATATCTCTTCAGCCAATCACCCCCATTCCATATTCAAAGCATGAATGTGGGAATTAAACCAAAAGAACCAACTAGGGATTCCTAAGGCTAAATCACCTCACCCTTATCAATAGAAATCAACTTTACCGCAATCCTCACCATATCACTAGGCCAGAACAATAAACATATAATAACATGATTTACCATGATCTCCACCAGATCACTAGGCCAAAACAAGTATGGATGCCACCAGATTTCTCCAGCTACACCATAATGAATTTTTTTATTTCCTAGTCTCTAGGATTTACCATAATCCAACCTGGATCAATATTCCCTAACCCAAACTGCACCCTTCAGGCTTTACTGTATATCCCATCATGGGATTCCTAGGCCAAATGGAAAGCATCCTCCTCTAGGCTTTATCGTATATCCCATTATACATTGGTCGAGGACTCCTAGGCCCACTGAGGCAACACAAAATCTAGCTTTACCACAAACCAAAATCTAGTTCAGGGGTTACTAGGCCATGTGTTCTATCATTGAAAGATACACTTCACTAAGCTTTGAATCCTTCTGCCAATCTAGCTCAACCAAAACATGAGAACCCCATCACGACAAGGCTATTTGGAAATGGAAAGGCTAGGATGAAAACATTGTCACACCTGGAAAAACCCATGCCTGTGATAGAAAGAGAACCAAGGCAACACATGAAATATATTCTTGATCTTTCTCTTCCTTGCTTTATTGGTGGCTTCATGTTTTCCTTATTTTCCTTTTTTGATCCAATTCTGAAATGGTCCAAGAAAACTCTAAGAGTCCAAGAGTGAGAGAGAGATATAATAGAGAGAGTGATACAAAAATTCACTGACAAAAGGTTACAATGAGAAAAGGTACCAACTGATCCTCAGAAGCCTTTTTATCAATTAGGCCTCTATTTTCTTCATTTTCCTCCTTTTTTTATAGTTAAATCCTCTTCGTCGATAGAGACAATCCCTCTATCCCTAAAGTGGGTATAGAAACAAGGAAAAAAAACTAATACCTACTTCCCTAAATTATAAATGAAACATAGATCGAAGAAGATGACCTACCTTAATCTGATGTTGCGATTTTGTTGTTTGTCGAAGCTCCTTGATCCTTTTATTTTCCAAACGTGGTCTCTGTTGCTACTAATGTTAAACTATTTGCACAAGTGATCAAGAAAAAACAAGAAGCATACAAGTGCAACACGCATATACAAATATAACCTATCCAACTGCTGAAGGAATGCTATAATTCTTAATCATAAACATGAACAAGAATGGAAAATAAATATTAGTTTTATCATATTATTAATAGAAGAGGAGTTCTAAGATGTGCCTTGATGTCAAAGCTCTCATTCAGCGGGTATGAATTCAGGCACCTATCCAAAGCACTTGTTTTCAACTCAGTATGAGAAGGCTAAGGGTTCAAATCTCTTGTTCAAATCTTATGAAAATATTCAAACCTCTCTCTAATATATTTCTCTTCTATTATGTTCTAACTAGCATAGGCATTGGAGGATGATGAATTTACAGAAATGGAGGAGGGGACATGGATCCAGTTATGATGGGAAACTCACTTATATCTTTGGGAGGTTCCTCTTTTCTAGGAATAAGAGGCCCAAGGGAGGAAGCTCAGCCATATCTTGACCAACAAACATCCAACTCTCTGCTCTCGAAGCTTCTAGGCCACGAAGCTTCATTTATGTTAGTGTCAGTCTTGTCATACTGCCATCAGCGATCAAAATCTTCTCTTTTTCATTTGTATAGTAGGAGTCCCATACTATAAATTTTTATCATTCCATTAGGTCATGCATTCATTGATGGTAGTGGTCACCTCATCAGTTTCCATCATGAACATACTTGTTGGTATCTTCTCTATGGTATTCAGTCATGATTCACTTTCACTCTCAAGTTCACTTTGCTAGATCATAGGGTTGGTCTCATTAGGTCTTAGGGTTCCACCATGGTCAAATTTATCATCAAAGTGTCAATAAATATCAACAAGGACATGAGGATGCCTAATAAACTCAAAGCACAGTATTTTCATAACTCAAAATTTTTTTCTTTCAGCTGAATGTAATTTTCACCTCAAAACATGTTTTGAGGTGAAAACAGGGTACTTTTTTTTTATTATCATTTTTTATGTAATTTTATGTCTCCATATGTAATAAGTTGAACTTCAAAAAGCTGCTATCTCCAAGGACCTAAAGGGGATTTTTCTCTGCCTGGGTTTCAAAGGTGTTCTCCACAATATTTTCAGTGTAAATAATATTCTAAGTATGTTCATCAAAAGGAGCTAGGAAAGATATTTCCAACGATATATCACACTCCTCAAACTGACTTTTGGATTGGAAAATATGCCCAAATGAATTAAGGCCTCAAAAGCACAACTCCACCCCTTTTTTCTCATTTTCCCTTTTAACTTTATATTTTTCCCTTTTTATAAGTTTTTCACCTTTATAGAAAAATTCCATTTTCTTTCCATTGCTGTTTCCTACAAACCGTCGATGCGAGGGCCAATCGCCGATGCGATGCCATCGCACCATCGCATTGCGACTTCGCCTTCCCACAATGCATTACTCCACCTCCCCGATGTCACTGATGCGATTGCATCACTTACATACCATCACATCGCATTATCACTGTGATCCCTCCAGCACTAATTCTATCACCCTTTCCGCCAATGTGATAAATCACACATCCCGCAAATCGGCAAATGTCGTCGGCACTTGACCCCGCACTCCTGTCTTCCGCTGATGCGATGTCCCACCAATGCGATGATCACTCCATTTCTCTGATGCGATGATCACTCTGTCTCCTTCATTGCATTCGCTCCCTAACTTATTCATCTTCCTTCCTCCCATCGGCCTCTGCCATCGCTCATTGCAGTTTCTTCCACCCAGTAGTCCCGCCCCTTCCGCTTCCGATTTTTCTATTGTGATTTTGGGCCCACCACAACTCCTTCAATCCTTTTAATGATAAAAAGGGATTTTTCTCCATTTAAAAAAAAAAGGAAATTCGATTTGTATTGGTTTAAAAGGGGTTTTTCTTCAAGTTAAAAGAAAAAGACATTTTTAAATCCGTGAGCTAATTACGAAACACAGAGGTCATTCTAGCATTGACATCAATGATAAATGAGCAGATCAGTTCTATATTTTTTTTTCTTCCCATCTATTGGAGTAAATGTAACAGAAAATATTCTAGATGGTTGAAATATATTGTTTCCTCTCTTTCAGAGGCACACTGTTGGTTTCTTTTCTATCTTCAGATTTTGGTTTCAGGATAGGTGAAATAGCTCCTCCTTCTACGGATTCAACCCCTTGAAACTTGTCTATTTAATGTAATTTTTGAGTCATTTGTAAGGGTGGAAAAATATCGGAATCACTGAGATGCACCGAGCTTCATTGTGTATCTTTGTAACCTATTGGCAGGGAATTAATAAAGACTTGTAACTATTTTTTATGGGATCCCTGTGGTATGAATTTTAGCACAGTCTCTTCTTTTGTGATCATTTTTTAAATTTTATGTATGCAATTCATTCATTCCAGTATTTATGTTGAATTTTTTCAAGTTAGATAGGTAGAATCCACTTTTTACAATGCTCTGCCTTGGGAAAATCATTCGATATTTTATGTTTTCTGCTATTTGAGAAGGATCCATCTCATATGCCCTCCTCAGCTCCTCACCAGTCTTAAAAATTGCATAATCATTAAATCAAAGTTGTTAAAATTCATGCCTACCTTGCCCCATAGAATACCGTGTATTTCTGATTTAATTCCCCAGATTTAAACTTCTCAGCTCCATCTAATCCAAAACAAAAACCCAGAAACTTTATAAAAATATTTCGAGCTACTATACCTAGCCTAAAATCCTTTTGCAGTCATACTTCATTGAGATAATCTTATGGAGCGAGCCCTCTCCCTGCCTTGTAGGGCTAGCTACGAGGTTAAGCATGGTTTGTGGTTACCCTGGTTTTCCTTTCATCAGTTTGAGGTCAAATCAGGTGATAACATAGTGGTGACCATACTGGGGAAGAAATCTAATGAAAAACTTATCACTGCAGTAATATTTTTCATATAAATTCTTGAATTCTGGATGATGGGTTTCAAAATTCGCTAGGCTGAAATAAAACATTGCAAACTAGAAATTCAATCACACTAGCTTCAAGGAAATACACAAGGGCCAATCTTGATCCAAATCCTCCCCCTGTATTTGAAAATCCTAACCTTATTCATCAAATAATCAAAAGAAAATAAGGTTCAGTAAGCCCTAGACTGATTTTCAGATCCCATTCTTGGCCCAGTGAGTGGTTGTTTGTTGAAGAACTCCCTTTTGATGAGAGTTTTGAGCTTTCTCTGTTCATAACCAAATCTGAAACTGTATTGGATGACACAGTTTTAGATCCAGAGTTTCTTGTAGATCTTGAAGTTCAAAGGGAAAATAGATCAATTGATGATTATATTTTAAATTCTCCTCAGACATCTATCACTGCTACCAATATCCCTGAGCCTTTAGAATCATCAGAAACAACATTTGCTACCCTCAATTCATCAATATTCCCATCAATTTCAGAAATCAATTCTTGGCTTCCGACTCCTCCATCAACATCTCCCTTGAATCCTAGTAGTTCAAACATTGTTGTAAATCCACCTCGAGTCATGGCTGCCCGATATGCACCCCTATTTTTACCTCAGAATATGAATAATATGCCTGCTGATTACCAAATTAAAATCCCTTTCTTTGATGCCACTCAAAGCATTACATCCCAACAACATGTTGATAAGATGAATGAATTTTTTGACCTTCATGAGGTAGAGGAAGAAGATGTGACCATGAGATTTTTTGTCCAAAGCTTTGGAGGTGAAGTTTGAAAATGTTTCAGAGCCTTACCAGCAGCCTATATTCACACTTTTCCAGAGCTACATAGACAATTCTTAGACCGGTGGGAGGTAAAGAAAAACCCACTCGAGATTTTTTCTGAGTATGAAAATATTAAAAGGAATGAGGGTGAAAGTGTACAAGATTATTGTGTAAGGTTTAAGGCAGTGTATAATTCTATTTCGGCCAACCTCAAACCCCCCATGGGTTTAGCTTTGCTCAAATTTCCATATGGTTTCGATGTTGATATGGCATATCAGTTACGAGAATTAGATCCTACCACACTTGAAGACATGCATAAAACTGTTGTAAACGTAGAAGCAAATCTGCTGGCCAAAAGAGCACGGACGAGAGCTGAAAATAGAGTGACTGTAAAAGAGGAAGCATCTCCTTTAGATAGATGGATACTTTGATCCTAACAATTAACAATATGGTTGATTGATTGAAAATTTCAGAGAGACTTGAAGCACAAATCAGGAATCCAAATTTCAGAGGAGAGCAGTAGCCCCAATTCCAGATCAAGCAAAGGGAACATAAAACACAGGAGCAAACAAAACAGCAGCAGATTAGAACTCCTTTGCAGCAAAATTATGTTAAGGGAATGGAAACTAATGATGATGATGATCTATTAGTTGAAGCTAACCACTTTTTCACCGCTGATGGTACGCCCATTTTCCTGACATAAGATAAAGAATATGCAGTGACTCCAAACACTCGAAAGGATGAAGATTTCATATTGGCCAATGATGTAGCTTTAGAGGAAGAGTCTGATGATTGTCAATGAGGATACATGAATGCTTTGTCAGCACAATAGAAGCAGTATTATTTGGAGCAGAGATGTGCCAATCAATCCCATTCAAAAAAGGAAATAGCTACAATCAAAGAATGACTCTTCAAATACTCAGAGGAAAGGGAAAGAACCTGTTGATCTGTCTTCTAGCAAAGCATCCTTGACAAATAACCCTGCAAATGAGAAGAATAATTAGCCAAAGGAGCAAGTGGAGAAGAAAGATCCTCCTGTCAAAGAGGTAGAAAATTTTCCATCTTTTAATTTAGAAAATGAAATTGCTAAGCTGAAAGTGTCCATTCCCGTAGCAGAGTTGGTGAAGAAAAGCACTTATAAACATCAGATATCTAGATTGTTGCAAATAGAATCTATATCATATATGGTGAATGTTGAAGATGATTATCCTAAACTCATCTTTGTTCCCGCCATAGAAGGTCAATCTGAAGATAGTGAAGTCCCTCCCTTTTACCTGAGTCTTAGATTGCATGAGTATATTCTACACAATGTTATGTTGGATTCCAGGGCCTCTCACAATTTGATGCCTAAAGCTATTATGGAGAAGTTGGGTCTTGATATTACTCGAAAATACCATGATTTGTATTCGTTTGACTCTGGTAGATTCCATTGTATTGGTATTATCAAAGACTTGGTAGTATCTTTAGATCAAATCCCAACTAAGAATGTTTTGATGGATATAGTTGTAGTAGATGTTCCCCACTGCTTGGAATGATTTTGTCCAGAACGTGGGGTGCAAAGTTGAAGGGGACCATACAACTTTATTTATATTATGCTTTCGTCCCCGTGTTGGGTCAATTGAGAAAGCTATACAGGGAGAAGAAAATGAAATATATGACCACTAGCAAAGAGAAGCCAGTTAATCATCCAATTAATGTTGTACACACAGAATTAGATTCTTTTGTATTATATTCAGGTAGTGGTTTGAATAATGAAGATGTTCAGTTGGTAGAAGTAGATGAGGTACCTGAAATTTTAGAGAATTTTAGGGAAGTCCTAAAATAGGAAAAAGAAAAAGCAGCCAGCCTTTCTGAGCTTTCCACCTACCAGCAGCAAAAGGAAAGTGAACAGTAGAAAAATGAAGAAATCGGTGTAAGGTAGAGAAAGAGACAAAATTTCAGCATCTAGAAGAAGAGGAAGAAGGCCTTTGGAGCATGGATTTTGACGGAGCTATTGGTAAGGATGGTGTTGGTATAGGAATTTGGATTCGAAACCTTGTTTTCCAACATGAAAAGGTTCCTAGTAATGTTAGAGTATGTGCTTACAAGTTGGCCTTTGACTTCTCTAATAATGAAGCAGAGTATGAAGCTTTGATTTCAAGTTTGAAAATTTTGAAGAAGTTGAACGCAAAAAGAATTTCTGTTTATGGAGATTCAGAGTTGATAATCAAACAGGTAAAGGGATAGTATCAAGCAAAGCATCTGCGATTGAGAGCATATAGAAATGTGGTCCTAGACATCTTGAGAATGTTTTCTGAATACACTTTGACAGCAGTACCCCGAATGCAGAATCTTATTGCAGAATCTCTCACCACTACTACAAGGAATTTGAATATTCCAATGAACTCCAACAACAAATCTGAAATTTATGTCAAAAATCAGGCTGACATTCCGGATAATTTAAGGTATTGGAAAGTGTTTTGGGATGACAATGAAATCAATTTTTTTTGTAGAGTGAACATAAATTCAAGGACACTTCCATAGAGGGTGATTGTGATGCCGATGATCAATAGATTGAAGCAAATCAGATAGATGTGTTGTAGCTGAAAGACAATGTTATTCCTAGAGGTGTCATACCTTTAGAGGAGATTTTTGATCAAGATGATGTTGCAAGGAAGCCAAGCTTGGTGCCCACTGATAAATGAGTTGAAGATGTCAATCTTGGAACAACTGACAAGCCCAAGTTTGTGAAGTTATCAAAAGCATTGTCTCCTGAGGTAAAGGCCCAGTATGTTAAATTACTTTCTAAATTTTCTGATGTGTTTGCGTGGGATTATTCACATTTGAAGGTGTATGAAAAAAATATAATTCAACATACTATTCCCATCAAGTTGGATCAAAAAACATTTAGACAGAAGCTGAGAAGAATCAACCCAAAGTTGCTTCCATCCATTGAACAAGAGGTAAATAGATTGCATAAAGCTAGTATCATTGTTCCAATTACATTTTCAGATTGGATTTCGAATTTAGTCCCGGTTCGAAAAAATACAGGAGAGATAAGGTTGTGTATAGATTTTTGGAATCTCAATAAAGTATCCTTAAAGAATAACTATCTGCTGCCAAAGATGGATCATATTCTACAAAGAGTAGTTGGAGCATCACGTATGTCACTACTTGATGGTTACTCAGGCTATAATCAGATCTTGGTCCATGAAAAAGACCAAGACAAAACTGATTTTACGACACCTTGGGGAACTTTATAGTATGTCAAAACTCCATTTGGATTGAAGAATGCTGGAGCCACTTTCCAGCGAGCAATGGAAATCTCTTTTGCCAATGAGAAGGATGTTTTTCTAGTTGTTTATTTAGATGATTTGATAGTGTTTTCTGGTTCTGATGATGAAAACCTGCACCACTTGAGGATTGTATCTCCGAGATGCATAAAGTTTGGGATTTCTCTCAATCCAAAGAAGAGACTTTTTTCTGTGGATGAGGCCAAGCTTCTGGGTCATATCATTTCCAAAGATAGTATCCACATTTATCCTTCAAGAGTGGAGGAAATTCAGCACATAGACTTCCCACGCAACAAAAAGGAGATTCATGCATTCAATGGTAAGATGAACTTCTTACGTAGATTTATACCCAATTTGGCTGAACATTTAAGAGAAATGACTAATATGTTGAAAAATGACAGCTCTTTCAAATGGAGAGAGGATGCTATCAAGTCATTTAATCTGGTAAAGTTTTCTTTCTCCAATGCCCTAGTCTTTATTAGTCCCGATTACACTCAAGGTTTTATTATATTTTCATTTGCATCAGAGCATACCATGGATGTGGTATTGATGCAAAGGAGAGATCAGATTGAACAACCCATTGCCTTTTTCAGTAGGACCATTCGAGATGCTGCCTTGCGGTATAATATCATTGAAAAAAAAGCATTAGCTCTTATAAAATCATTCAAGGATTTTAGAGTATACATTATGCATTCACATACCATAGCATATGTTCCTAATGCAGCAGTAAAATATGTCCTGATGCAAACTAATCCAAAGGGAAGAAGAGGCAAGTGGATAGCAGCGATGTTGGAATATGATTTGGAGATTAAACTCACAAATTTAATCAAGGGACAAGGCTTGGAAAAATTAATAGCGCAATCAAACCTGTGCACCCTGGACATAAATCTCATAACAACAATGTTGGAGGATGAAGATGATGGCTCCTTTGTTCCAGTTTCAGAAATTTTTCTTCAATCACCATGGTATTCAAACACATTTTATGTTCTTCAACATCTTATGCCACCTCCAGGGATGTATAGAAGTAAAGGTAGATCACTGAAACTCAAGTCTGCTAAATTCTGTATTTTAAAAAGTGCTCTTTATTGGAAAGATCGGGGAGGCATTATACTTAATTGTTTGGTTGAATATGAGGCTCAGCAGGTAATGCATGACTTTCATAAAGGTGATTGTGGTGGTAATTTGTTTTGGAAAACCACATCTAAAAAAGTGTTGAGAGCAGGATATTATTGGCCCACTTTATTTTCAGATTTGTATAAAACAGTAATGAGCTATCATGGGTGTCAAGTTTTTCAAGGGAAAAGGAAAATGCTTCCTCTTCCCTTGAAACTAGTTCAAGTGAATGCACCTTTCTAGCAGTGGGGACTTGAATTCATAGGGAAAATCCATCCCACATCATCAATGCAGCATCAATGGATCTTGATAGGTACCAATTATTTAACCAAATGGATTGAGGCCATTCCAGAAAGGCAGGCCACTGACAGTAATTATTCAATTTTTTGAATCGAATATCCTGTCTCGTTTTGGTTTCCCTCACAAGATCATAACAGATAATGCATCGGTGTTTAAATCCAAGAAGATGGTCGAGTTCTGCAGTAAGTATAACATTATACTAGGCCATTCGACAATGTACTACCCACAGGGAAATGACTTAGCAGAATCATTGAATAATACTTCGGTGAATATAATCAAGAAAAATTTGGAAGCGAACAAGAGATTAGCATAATGATCCAACATTGTTGTAAGTGACAAAGTTAGCGACGATAAATCCATAGGTATATTTTTTTTTACACACAATTCCAGTCATGAGACTATTACAAGAGGCTGGCAGCGAAGAGGATGATAATTAGTGAAGGATCAATCAATGATCCACCTTCAACAAACAAGGGAGGAAGTTTCTCAAAACACTTTTCGATTTTAGGAAAAAATAAAGAAAATCTATTACTGCAAAACCAAAGCAGAGAAATTTTAGTTAGAATATGTGGTGTTGAGGTGGGATGCACGAAATGAGGACAAAGGGAAGCATGGTAAGTTCGATAAGCTGTGGAAAGGACCGTATAAGATTTCTACATAAAGGGGACAGAACACCTTTCTGCTTACAGAGATGGACGGCCAAGGTATCCTAGGAGGGCCAATGAATGGTAGGATCTTGAAGCACTACCACTTTTGAAATTATGGATTGAAAATTATGTCACAGTCATTATACATACCATATTCATTGTTGGTGATATTTCAAGTACACAGTCATTGAAGCTTAGGGCCTGAAGTGAAGGCTATAAAACTTGAATGATATGTGTAAGGTTTGCTGGTTTTAATTTAAGTTCACAGTCTTGGTTTGAGTCGGAGTCAGTCTGCATGGTGCTAGTTTTTAGTCTTTGAAGTGTTTTGACCGTATTGCCCAATGGATAAGGCTACTAGGTCTACGGTGTTCTTGGCACCTCCAAGGAGCTACCATCCCCATTGGAGCCAATGTTAGTGTCAGTCTTGTCATACTGCGATCAATGATCAAAATCTTCTCTTTTTCATTTGCATAGTAGTAGTCCCATACTATAATTTTTTATCATTCCATTAGGTCATGCATTCGCTGATGGTAGTGGTCACCTCATCAGTTTCCCTCATGAACATACTTGCTGGTCTCTTCTCTATGGTATTAAGTCATGATTCACTTTCACTCTAAATTTCACTTTGTTAGATCATAGGGTTGGTCTCATTAGGTGTTAGGGTTCCACGATGATCAAATTTATCATCAAAGTGTCAATAAATATCAGTAAGGACATGAGGATGCCTAATAAACTCAAAGCACATTATATGCATAATTCAAAGAGTTTTTCTTTCAGTTGAATGTAATTTTCACCTAAAAACATGTTTTGAGGTGAAAACAGGGTACTTTAATTTTATTATCATTTTTTATGTAATTTTATGTCTCCATATGTAATAAGTTGAACTTCAGAAAGCTGCTATCTATAAAGAGCCAAAGGGGCTTTTTCTCTGCCTGAGTTTCAAAGGTGTTCTAGATAGATTTTTAGTGTAAATCATATTCTAAGTATGTTCATCATAAGGAGCTAGGAAATATCTTTCCAACGATATATCACACTCCTAAAACTGACTTCTAGATTGGAAAATATGCCCAAATGAATTAAGGCCTCAAAAGCACAACTCCACCCCTTTTTCTCATTTGCCCTTTTAACTTTATATTTTTCCCTTTTTATAAGTTTTTCACCTTTATCACAAAAGTCCATTTTATTTTCATTTCCGTCTCCTGCAAACCACTGATGTGATGGCCAATTGCTGATGCGATGCCATCGCACCATCGCATCGCGACTTCACCTTCCCGCAATGCATTACTCTGCCTCCCCGATGTCATCAATGTGATTGCATTGCTTACACACCATTGCATCAGATTATCACAGTGATCCCTCCAGTGCTAACTCTGTCACCCTTTCCGTCGATGTGATAAATCACACATCACACAAATGGTCAAATCCCACCGGCACTTGACCCCGCACTCCTATCTTCCGCCAATGTGATGTCCTGCCAGTGCTTTGATTCTCGCCTACTCCATTTATCCGATGTGATGATCGCTCCATCTCCTCCATCTCCTTTTCTCCCTCATTTCTTTATCAGCCTTCCTCCCATCGGCCTCCCACATCGCTCATCACAGTTTTTTCTGCCCAGTAGTCCCGCCCCTTCTGCTTCCGATTTTGCGATTCCGATTTTGGGCCCACCACAACTCCTTCGCTCCTTTTAACAATAAAAAGGGATTTTTCTCCATTTAAAAAAAAGGCAATTCGATTTTTATTGGTTTAAAAGGGGTTTTTCTTCAAGTTAAAATAAAAAGACATTTTTAAATCCGTGAGCTAATAATGAAACACAGAGGTCATTCCGGCATCAAATTGGTTCTATATTGTTTTTTTCCCATCTGTTGGAGTAAATGTAATAGAAATTCTTCTAGATGGTCGAAATATATTGTTTTCTCTCTTTCAGAGGCATACTATTGGGTTCTTTTCTATCTTGAGATTTTGGTTTCGGGGCAAGTGAAACAACTCCTCTTTCTGCGGATTCGCCCCCTTGAAACTTGTCTATTTAATGTAATTTCTGAGTCATTTGTAAGGGTGGAAAAATATAAAAATCACTGGGACGCACTGAGCTTCATTGTATATCTTTGTAACCTATTGGAAGGGAATTAATAAAGACTTGCATCAATTTTTTATGGGATCCCTACGGTATGAATTTTAGCACAGTCTCTTCTTTTGTGATCATTTTTTAAATTTTATGTATGCAATTCATTCATTCCACTATTTCTGTTGAATGTTTTCAAGTTAGAAAGGTAGAATCCACTTATTACAGTGCTCTTCCTTGGGAAAATCATTCAATATTTTATGTTTTCTGCTATTTGAGAAGGATCCATCTCATATGCCCTCCTCAGCTCCTCACCAGTCTTAAACATTTCATAATAATTAAATCAAAGCTGTTAAAATTCATGCCTACCTTGCGACATAGAATAACCTGTATTTCTGATTTAATTCCCCACATTTAAACTGCCCAGCTCCATATGATCCAACACAAAAAACCAGGAAATTTATAAAAATATTTCGAGCTACTATACCTAGCCTAAAATAATTTTGTAGTCATACTTATTTGAGATAATCTTACAGAGAGAGCGCTCTCCTTGCCTTATAGGGATAGCTATGAGGTTAAGCATGGTTTTTGGTTACCCTGGTTTTCCTTTCATCAGTTTGAGGTCAAATCATGAAATAACAGTTTCTATTTTAAAAAATATTCCAGAAGTAGATTAGCGCAGGTGTTAGTTCCATTCTAGCGCCGATAGGTGTTGCTCACAAGATTAGGATGGGTCATTGGCATTGGTGAGACATTGAAGGGTCACGTTTCTCCAAATAAGTATGTTTTTAAGGAGCTACTCTAGGAATGATCAACAGAGAGATTGTTCTTCAAATAGAAAGGGATGTAATGGCATATTTTCATGATGGAAAAGGCAGATAGGGATCACTATTATGGTCCTCCAGGATTCGAAAATAGGGAGTTTAGGAATAGTGACAAAATTCAATGTAATAGTTTCCCCCTAAATCATGAAGGAAGAACGAGAGTGAGGGGTGAAATAATTTACAAGAACGTGTCAAGACCAAGACGCCGTCGTCAGAAAATATGTGAATCAAGTACATATATACAATTGAAAACTCTAATATAAATACATGAGTATAAGGCATGGATGTAACCATCCGTAAAAGAGATCATGTAATAGGATCCATGGCATGGATGCAACCATCCAACAATAAGAAGGATCACAAATATGGAGTCAGGTACGGTCACAGCCATCCAGCTGAAAGATTCATGTATGTAGTCATGAATAACTCTTATCGCCTCACAATATAGACTTCATCATACCAAATACAGGGTCTAAAGCTTCGTCACTACCCATTTAAGTACAAATGTAGGCACGTGAATGAGTGAGCTGGAGTCGAACATGCAAGAAAAATGCGTGATTACTAGCCAATGATGTAAATTGTTAACATGTGCAAGAGATACCAGCAATAATGACAATGGCCCTAAAGGTACTAGTAGTACAATCCATTAGATGTGAATAAGAAATTCAAGCCGAGAACCCGTGAAATCATTCAATCGAAGGCCAATGAGGTGAACCTTTCGTCGAATGCGAAAAACCTACGATTAAGGAATGCAAGCTCTAAGGTACTAAAAGGAGTCTGTAGATCAACTTCCTGGATAATGAGCTGAATCTGACAGGAAGTGATATGTCAAAGGAGGGCCATGATGTATCCCACATCATCAAAACAAGACAGAGGAACAATATGGTTGTGAATCAAGACTGTACATAGAATCAAGTAATGAAAAAATGTAGAAGGAACTTCCCTTGAACATTTCAGCAACACGACTCTGGATTTTGGCAGTATTTGACTCAAATGGAATCAGAGGTGATGTTGAAAAGATTGGTAATTGAATGAGAGACAAAAATATTTCCCGAAACCATGGAGGAAAATTGATTAAGGTAGAGTGTCACCAACCCGACACGAACTGTAGACAAGTGTCATGTTCAAGAGTGACATACTGCCAACATAACTAATAGATACTTCCATTTTTCTCCCACCATTTTTGGCGAGTACCCCAAATATTTTTTAATACAAGCTTGAAGGGGATAGCATATGCTTGTCATATAATTTTTTCCTTCGGAAAAATCCATCCTAGTGCATTTTACGAGCCCTAGGAAGGAGTAACTCGGTAGTGTCATGGTGAGGATTCCAATGTCGTTAAAGTTTAATGAGTCCCAAAAAGGTGAAACTCAATGCCTGTTTATGTTTAGAGAGTTTGAAAAGAGGATTAAAATAAAACTCCATAGGGCCCTTTTGATAGATTGATCTGAATGTGATCGATTAAGTGCTAAGGTAGTTTTATTAGTTTTTCCTTTAGATTGATTTTTAACTGAAGAAATATTTTTAAATGAAAGACGACATAAACCAGCAGCAATAAATGATTAAATCACAACATAAAATAGAGAGAATAAGAAGAAAACAGTTGATTACGGAGTTCGTCCCTGGTGGACTACATCTTCGGGTTCGGTTTCAAGTGGGCGTTCATTTTATTAGGATTGATCATGAGGAATTTATTTACATATAAATGAATCATAATAAATATTCTCACGGGCACCTATAGAATTTATAAATAGAAATTACCCTCTCTCTCCTTTCCGACGCCTACCTCCACACTCAATTCCGACACTTGACGGCTGAGAAATGCTGCAAACAAAACTGCCTCTATTCCTGCAATTGCATATTCAATTCTCCAAGCCTTCAAAAACCAAAGATGAATTTCATGAAGAATTTTCATGGCTTTATAATCTTCTCTCGAACCTCTGAATACCAAGTTTAGAATATGGTTGAGAAACATTTGTGATAAGGGTCTCGAACCCTATCTCCATATTCAATACCTAGGATAAAGGTGTTGACCTTAGCACTGAATTAAATGTGAAAACCCATTTATAAACTATATAATAAAATCTTGAGCCATAGCGTTAGCTAACAGGTCAGAGGATGACAACCGTCAACATGTGAACAGATCTCTAGGCAGCTATGTTTTCGGTTGGATCTCGACAGTTAGGGTGGCTTTGGAGGTCACGGCTACACCTAGGGGTCATGGTCTTATCTGTTCACATAACATTTTAACCCGACGGTTTCTGCGTTTACAATTGTCACCTGTCGTATTTTATGTTGCGGTGTATTTCAAACCCATTCAGATAGATAAAAACTATCTTCGACATGGTTTCACTTTGGCGGTTAATAATTTAACACTGTGGGTTTATTAATAAAGTTTATTTGAAATTTTTTTATATCACCCAAACCCTCTTAAAAGGTTTATGACATAGATTTTTACCATATGAAATAGATATATCATAGTGCTTTATATTTGGGTTTTGATTTCTTAGGATTTAGACTTAGGTTTAGTATATGGAAATTTGTGCTTATGGTTTAGGACTTAAGGTTTACCATAGCATTTTAGGAATAGGTCTAGGTTTTGCACCATGCTTAGGTTTTAACACCATAGACTTTTAGGTGTAGGTTTTAGAGATAGTGCTAGGAATTTTTACATAGGATTGGATGCATAGTGCTAGGATTTAGCTTTAGTAATATGATTAGGTCTTAGCAATAGGTTAACAAATTTAACCATTTTTACATCCAAACTCGAAACATGTCGACCATGACATTGAAGAACCTTTCACTGGCGAAACTGATGGAACTAGCGGATTGGAGACTGAATCGGACGTCGGTTGTACTTGGAACTCTGTCGATATATACTGATCAAGATCCTCCTGGATAAATCCTCTCCACTTGAAAGCTTTTGGACCACAAAAGCTTGATTTTTAAGCAGACATTAAATGAGGATACAACTCCCTCACTTTTTCGATCTCTTTCCTCTTCGCCTTACTCAGATTTATGCCCTTGAGACCCACTCGAAGACATTCCACCTCTTGTCACCTGGAAGTATGAACTCTTCTATATAATATGGTGTCTTCCTACAACTCTATCATGTACTTAGGTGATAAGTCGTCAACATAAGGGATCGGTATATCATTCTCAGAGTCAACAATCATCGGAGGTTCATGCAACTTCAGACTTTCAATATTCACAACTAAGTAAATATGCATATAAGGCATTAAATCAAATCGGAACGCATTATTTACAAACTTCTCAACAATTTTAAAGGGACCATACCTGAATAAATTCGGTTTCTTACCTTCCCCTTGTAGCCTGACTTTGCTGATATTCAACCATACTTGTTTTCCGATATGAAAATGATGATCGACTTGATTCTTTTCGTGGCACAATTTGAACTTGGCCTAACTCTCTTTCAACTAATTCCATACTGCCCTATGTATCTATTGTATCTAAGAAGAGTGACCTTTAACTTGCTCTTTTCCTTTCTGCAGTATACACAACTTACCCAAATAATATAACAACCTTTCATAAATATGATCATTGTTTTCTTCTATCTCAGTACCATGAGTTAGCGATTCATAACTTTATTTGAAAATAACATCAGTACTATATTGTTCTACATAGCTTTCATATTTCAATGAAATATTCTGCAGTACTACTGAAGCATTCAAATAAAATCTATTCATCATATCAGCTACTCTATTTATCACACCCTCCTTGTCCTAAATTTCTAAGTGAATTTTCTGAATAAATCTCATCCAACTATAGTAGTGAGATTGTTGCATCTTAGGCTGTGACTGAATGTATTGAAGATGTTGATGATTTATATGAATCATTGTTTCCATTTCATAACCACAACCATCTATTTCAAATGGTTTTCGATGATCTAACAAAACTGAGATTGATGTTGTGAATATTTTCTGCTTAGTTGATTTAAAAAATTTAAAATTGACACACATTCCCCATGTCTCGTTTTTCTTATGAGCGAAAATTATGGGTGAAATTTATGGAGATGAATTGGGTCGCATGGATTCCATCCCTCGAATTTTTTTCTTTATTTCTTTAGACTCTACAACTGACTTGTGACACATTCCATTATTAGAGGCATCAGACATCAACTGCATCTCATGTGATATTTCCTTTTATGAAGTAGATGTTTTGGTTCTTTAACTAGATCTTGAAATGAATCTACATTTTTAACCAAATTACCTTCATACTGAAATTCACAACCTGAACAAGTATCATTAAGATCCTTATGTTTCTCTTTTATTGACATGAGTATGTATCTCTTACTTGAACTAATTAAGCGCTTCATCTGACTAGAATTGATTAAATTCAAGTGATTTTGAGTTTTATGTGCCTGAACAATGTACTTAATCCCATCTTTCTTGAGATGATACATATGTTCCTTCCTATAAAATACTGTATCATGGTCATAGGGATAAGGGATACCTAAGACAATTCCACATATGTCTAACGGTATCACATCTAGATCCACTTTTTCGATATAGTTAGCTGTGATTGAAAATTTTAACCGACACTATTTGTTAACATGAATTTGAGATTGTTCCTTTAATCATCCTAAAGGATATCGTTTTGGATGATTATCTGTTTTCAAACCCAATTGTTTAACCAATGACTCTGAAATCAAATTTTCTTGTGATCCTGTATCAAACAATGTATCTATCTTAGTATGTTTTGAAGTTACCCTTATATGAAATAACTCGATTCTTTTTCCTTCATTCAATTGTGTGATATTAGAAGAAGCAGAAGTACTAGCTTCAGAATTTTTTCCTATTGTAACCATAGCAGTGATTTTGCCTTCATCACCTGAATCTGATCCCAATTCCAAGCCTTATTGGATTATTGTTTCAACCTTCTTTTCACCCTTCATTTGGAACTTTTTTGGCTTGAGTTCGGAATAAAGTTTCGAACACCTAGCTTCATCATGGCCGATCCTTTGGAAATGTGTACAAGTAGGTCTATCATCTTCCTTCTAAGTTGTGGCAGCCTTCTTTCCCTTTGAATTGCCCTTCTTTTTTTTGTCTTTAGTTTTCATCTACTTGGATGTCTTTGGTGTAAACTTGAATGGTATACCACCTGATTCGACATGAATAGCTTGAACAAAAACTTAATAAAAATAATTAGGATTGAAAATTAATAATTTATGTTGAAAATATGAATGAAAACTTCCAATATAATTCAACAAAGTTTCTTTTGTGTCCAAAGAAATTCCAAGTGCTAATTCTTTCTTTCTGAATTCCTGTGTGAACTCTTGAACATTATGTCCCTTACCTTGTCACAAGCATTGCCAATCAATTACAGCTTTGTGTGTGTGACCCAACAGATAGAATTGTTTATTTAGAGCCCTTATAAACTTAGTCCATGAGGTGATTACTTTTCCTTTACGCTTTAAATCTATCTATGTCTTACTCTCCCACCAGATCAAAGTGGTACCCCCCATTCTAAGAGTAGCTAATTGGATCTTTGTCTTATCATATGTAATATCTTGAATGAAACAATAGACTTCTAACTGTTTTACCCAATTATCTAGTTTCTCAGGGTTTATTTCACCATCATACACAGGTAATTCGAACTTAACATAAAGTTTCAATAGTGGAATATTAGGCTTCTTTTCTTTTTATGATTCAGAACTAGAAGTAGAAGAGGAAAAAGAAGATGATGGAGATGATGGAGGAGAAGGACGTTTATCTGCCTTGCCTTTACCCTTGTCCTTCCTTGATGACTTTGATGATGAGGCTGCATCTCTCTTCTTTTTGTCTTCATATAATTCTACCAACATTTGGTGCATGTTCATAAACATCTGTTGGAATTGAGTCTCATCCATAGGTTTTGTTTCAGTAGCTTCATGAGTCTTATTGTTCTCATTCCCTGTCATTGTTGATTGATGAATGACTTTCCCTTTTCCGATCTCTCGATCGAATTCCTCAAGCTCACCTTTTCCATGTTGCAGTCCCAACCTGGTTAACATCCACTGACAAACAAACTACAAAGTACAACTTGCTCTGATACCAAATATGATCTGAATGTGATCGATTAAGTGTTGAGGTAGTTTGATTATTTTGTTCTTTAGATTTATTTTTAATTGAAGAAAGGTTTTTAAATGAAATATAACATAAACCAGCAACAATAAATGATTAAATCACAGCATAAAATAGAGAGAAGAAGAAGCAAACAGTTGATTACGAAGTTTGTCCCTGGTGGACTACATCTCTGGGTCCGCTTTCAAGTGGGTGTCAATTTTATTAGGATTGATAGTGAGGAATTTATTTACACAAAAATGAATCAGAATGATTATGCCAATAGACACTTCTAGACTCTGTAAGCAGAAATTAATCTCTCTTGCCTTTCGGACGCCTATCTCTGCGCTCAATTCCGACATCCGACGACTGAGCAATGGTGCAAACAAAATTGCCTCTATTGTTACAATTGCACACTGAATTCTTCAAGCCTTCAAACACCAAAGATGAATTTCATGAATAATTTCCATGGCTTTATAATCTGCTCTCGAACCTCTGAATACCAAATTTAGAATATGGTTGAGCAAAATTTGTGATAAGGGTCTCGAACCCTATCTCCATATTCAATACCTAGGATAAAGGTGTTGACCTTAGCGCTGAATTAAATGTGAGAACCCATTTATAAACTATATAATAAAATATTTAGCCACAGTGTTAGCTAACCAAGTGGAGGATGACAACCATTGGCATGTGAACAATTTTCTAGGTGGCTACGTTTGTTGTCGGATCCCGGCAGTTAGGGTGGCTTCAACGATCATGGCTATACCTAGTGGTCACAGTCTTATCTGTTCACATAATGTTTTAACCTGACAATTTCTGCATTTACAATTGTCACCCATCATATTTTATGCTGTGGTCTATTTCAGACCCATCAAATGGATAAAAATTATTTCTAGCACAGTTTCACTTTGGTAGTTAATACTTTAACACTGTGGGTTTATTAATAAAGTTTATTTTTAATGTTTTTATATCACCTGAACCCTCTTAAAAGGTTTATGACATATTTTTTTACCAAATGAAATAGATATATCATAGCGCTTTATATTTGGGTTTTATTTTCTTAGGATTTAGACTTAGGTTTAGTATATGGAAATTTGCGCTTATGGTTTAGGACTTAAAGTTTACCATAGCATTTTAGGAATAGGTCTAGGTTTTGCGCCATGATTAGGTTTTGACACCATAGACTTTTGGGTGTGGGTTTTAGAGATAGTGCTAGGAATTTTTACATAGGATTAGATGCATAGTGCTAGGATTTAGAGCTTTAGTAATATGAATAGGTCTTAGCACTAGGTTAACAAATTTAACCATTTTTACATCCAAACTCCAAAACATGTCGACCATGACATTGAAGAACCTTTCACTGGTGAAACTGACGGAACTGGCAGATTGGAGACTGAATTAGACATCTGTTGTACTTGGAACTCTATCGATCTGTACTGATCAAGATCCTTATGGATCATAGATAGTCCCTCGAATTCAAAAAGGTAGCAAACAAAGTTTGAGAGAACCTCTTATTCATGATTGACTAAGGTATTCCTTTTCTGTAAATAGTTTATCTCAGGCCGAAAAAGGGGTAAACATATACAGGGTAAATGAATTTTTTTTTACTTTAACGAGTTTAAAATTACAAATACATGACAATATTTTCATTTTTCGAGAGTCGGAAAAGAGCTTAAAGATGACTCCAAGGGGGTGAATTTTCATTTGTTTTTACTGAGTCTGAAAAAGTAATAAACTAGAACTCATTTTCATATCATCCTTCAAAAATTTTACCTTGTTGCTACATAAGGGAGAACACATTATCTGTTCTCAAAGAAAAAGTAATTAAAATATTTAAAAACCATAAAAAATGACTAGAACATTTATAAAAAGAAAAAAATTAAAAAAAAAATCACTTTTCACTTTCACAAGTCATTGGAGAGGTTTTTTTACCCTTTTTACCTTGATTCTTCAGGAGCTGACTGTGGGTGATCCAAGGAACTGATCGATGAAACGTTGGTGCTAGGTAAGAGCCATGATCATTATCTCTGATTTCATACTTGTTTTAGAAATTTTTATGGTATATATTGATTTTTTGGGAAGTAGTTTCAAACTCTTTTCCATCGTTTATCGACACAAAATTCCCTATGGGGATTGTGCCGATCTGAATTTTTTCATATAGGCTGTGCACCAATCATAAAAGTTAGAAAAACGCAAAACATTTCTCAAAAATCACCACCCAAAATTTATTTTCATGCTCAGAATTTTAACAAAATGTTGTTCAAATATTGTGATAGGAAGAAATCATCAGGGAAAATGGTGATTGAATGGAGAGAGAGGGAGCATGAAAATGTGGAAATAGAAGCCATGGACTATCAAGAATGTTTTTATGCCTTCAGGAAATATGGGCTCCTCACATTCTTTTTAACTCCTGGCCTAATATATCAACCAAAGTTGATACAATACCTAATGAGTATATGGGACACAGGATGATAGAGATTCATTATCGATGACAAAGAGTCAGAAATCCAGGTTTCATACATCTAATTCATCACCATTTTATCATGGAGAGGGGAAAAATCTCGTCTAACACGGAGCTAGATCATGGGTGAGGGAATGGATATGCTAAAAGGGAGGCAATGTCGAGAGGTAAGAAAGTCTTCTAGTGGGAAGGTGGACATAAGAAGCATAAACAAACTACCTCTCAAGGTAGTCCTGTACACCATCACATGTGTCACTGGGTCACAAGCACCACATGAGGCTACCAAGACTTAAATCCATACTACTATGGACTGTATGGCACCCACGGTCTTTAACTAGGCATAAGAAATGTTGGAAAATATGGAGAAAAAAATTTCCAAATGCAAAAATGGTCGACCTAAGAAATTTGGGTATGGTTCAATCTTAGTAGCATTGTTTTTGGAATGAGTGTCATTGTTCCAATTTCATTGGGCAGAACTGGCTATGTCGGCACCATGACATCCACGCATGATCATATGGAGCGAGTTGATGCCTCACTCAAGAGGCAAGAAACACATGTCATACAAACCTTATTTCTTCGTATGGCTGAGGTGCCAGCTCATTGTCGTGGAGGATTGGCCGTATTCTGGGACTGATTTCAAAGGTGACCCAGACCTTCAACTTTCAGAGGGTGATTAGTGGGATGACATAGCTAAAACTTATTTTTTTTCAAGTTAAGCATGTTTATATTCTTTTGATATATGTGTTATGATGTTTAAACTTATGTTCTGCATATATTGGACTCCGAAGACTTGTTGTAATGTCCCTTATATATAGAAGAGTGGTGAGGTAATTCGAGGTTTCTCTGTATGAGGAGGGAGTAGATGCTGAAGAGGAGATTTTCGGGAACCTAGATGCTTTGACCACTAGGATTTTGGAATATGCTCATGTTCATGATATCCCCTGCCGCTACTAAAGGCACACTGTAGGGGTGTCAAACCAAATCCATCGGTTGCTGACTTGAGTCATTCGAGAAGTGATTTTTTACCACAAGCACCATGCTAATTAGTCCAGTTTAGCTTTATTTCTGCAGTTTTTGTTTTTGGGACATGCAAGTCTCTTATGTACCATAACACATATTTTTTGGAATATGATGTACTAAAAATTTTGTAAACAATACTGACATACATACATACATACATACATATATATATATATATATATATTTCCTTGTTTCATGTGTGATGTAATGATGATCATGGTTTTACAAATTTCACAAATGTCTATCTAAAAAATAATAAGCCAATGCATCTATTAATGTATTCATGTGTCTTGGAATATGCTGATATGTAATGTAATCAAAATTTATTTCTAAGAGCCGAACACACAGATACATTCTCAAAATTTGAGAGTGTATGATGGAATATTGCCCATTGAGTTTAACGACAACAAGTTGTGAATCAAGGTTTACAAGCAGGTCTCTAATGCAAAGAGTTGTTGCTTTTGACATAATTTCAATGACTGCACTGTACTCAACAATAATGTTGGTTGTATGACCTAAACATATACCTTGTAGATACACTAACTCACCATTAGGGTCATAGATAACCCATGCTATAGAGGATAAGTTTCAAGTACTACGGCAGACACGATCATCAAAACTAACATAAGGAGTTAAAGACATCTGCAAACCATGTAAAACAAGATAAGTAGGAAAATTTTTCAGAAAAATCACACCAAATCCAAAATGTACAAAAATGAAAACACACTAATGTACAAAAGTAATTATTAAAAATAAATTAAACATAATAATTTTTTAGATAAATCCCATTCTGAGGATGATACAAAGGGTTCCCTTCATAATCAAATAATTCATATGCCCCTTTTTGCAAAACAATTTTAACAACGTATGGGCCATGTAACATACATTCAAATTTACCCACCCCCACCTTAACGTGAGCTTGGTCATATAGAAGAATTAAGTCTCCTTCAGAGAAGGCATTGGGAGAAACAATATGATAGAAATGGACTTTGACCCATTTCTTCTGAGCTTCAGTGGCTGAAGCGGTAATGTGATGGGTTTCATCAAGCCTTTCCAGATATAGAAGAAGTTCCTCTTCTGGTGAGGTATTATGGATAAATTCAACAACTAATTTGAGTGAAGGGATATCTCATTCAATGGGTAAAGTTTCTTCTAGACCATATGCCAGGTGAAAATGAGTAAATATGGTAGCATTTTTGGCTGAGGTTTAGTTAGCCCAAAGAGCTGAAAAAAGCATGAGATTCTAGTTTGACTTGTGTATCCCAATGGTGTGTTGAAGCATAGTAGCTAAGAATTTTTTGACTGCTTCGCCGCATATTGATTTTGCTGCTATTGAAATTTTTGGAATTTGGTACCCTAAGGTTGACCTTATGAACCCAAAAGATAACCTTGGGAACCTAAAGGTTTACCTTCTGATCCCAAAGGTTTACCTTGATGCTGTAGAGGGTTGGACATCACGACACCTTGAGGATTTGACATCATGATACCTTGTGGCTACTGAGGTTGGCCACGTTGACCCTGCGATCTAGGTTGACCTGGTTGAAAAAAGATCTGACTTTGTTGAGATGAGGGTTGTCCTTGTTGGAAAAAAGGTTGGTGTTTTTGGTATGTAAGGTTGTCCTTATTGACCAAAAGGTTGACCCTATTGAGAATAAAAAAACTGACTCTGATGGGAAAAAGATTGGCCAGATTTTACATAATGTGGTGCTTGTTTCACATAGGGTTAACCTTGTTTCCCATAGGGTCATTTTTGACCAAAAATAGGCCCCTGTTGATATGAATAAGCCCCTAACTAAATTCTAGATGGACCTTGAAATCCTTGCAGATTCAGGAATGGAGTTTGGAACTACTCAGAACCAAAAAGGACATAGGGTTTTTGGTTGATTATTTGGTTCTACAAAGCTTGCTAATACTGATCATAGGTTAACCTTGTAGGAATAGATAATCCATAAGGCGTAGGGATACTACCAACAGGTTAAGAAGATCCCAGGATGTGAGTTTGTACTCCACTCACAGATGGTGTTCGTGTCCAAGTGTGAATAAAATATTCAACCCTTTTTCCACATTAATTTATCAATCCAGGTGCATACATTATTTCAAGGTAACGCTCAAGGTATATGCAAGGGAAATGGCACAATCCAATATTGATCATAGATTCAACAACTAAAATAACTAGAACTACTGTGACAATAATTAAGGATAAATTTCAGAATTATGAAAGCATTATCAACAATTAAAGAAACGTACCATAGCAACAATTAAAATACCCAAACAAAAATGTGAAAGAAACACACAAAAATAACGCATCACCTAATCAGAAGAGTGGGCCAAACTCTCTGACAAGGGCTGCGATAAACTCACAACTTACAGATAGAACAACAAAATAGCTTACATTGAATTGATTAGTAGTATTTTGTTACAAACTTGATATTTTGTATGCTAACCCCATTCATAGTCCTCAGACCCTTCTTATAACAACTAATATCTAGAAATATAAAATTGTTACAACGACCAACCTAGTTGCCGAGAGAAAACCAAGAAAGGTCTGAAATAGATCTGGACTTGGTTTGGAATATGCTATGTTGTTATAGCATATCAAAATAGTGTTGTGAACTCAGAGTTTCTTTTGTGACTTGTAGATTGGACCCTTTGACTACGCGAGAACTAATTTTGTTCTCGTGTAGGCAAAATCCCCATGAATATTATTTCATTAATTAAGCATTCCAGATAAGATAGTGAAAGGGGGTTTACCTTATGTGTTTAAATCATTTAATGAATATTAATGATACAAAGAAGTGAAAGAGTGGGTGAAAATGGGAGAGAAAAGTATGTAGATTTGGTACCCAACATCTCCCCCTAACTAGTCTATCTGCATGTCCTCATGCAGCTCGTTGTATTTTTAGGTCTGGGTTGGACTGAATGTGGTCGGCATGAAACTGAGCGAGGTCGTATTCTGCGGCTGTCTCTGTTCCAGGGGGTTTATACCCTTCTATCAGGACGATATCCTTCCATCAATCTTCACTTACAGTGCATGCTGGAGTATACTGATCCATTGGCAACCAAAAGAGGCGGAAATAAAACCTCAGCCCCATCCACCGGACCCCACAAGTCTGAATACATGCAACAAAAAAGGCACTCTTTTTAATTCCCATGCAAAATTGGATGCTCCAAAAGGTTCCCGGTTTCTGACAATTGATGACGATAGCATCCATCTCCTTTGAAAACTTTCGAGCATTTCATTTTGGAAATAAAATACCTATATGACACAAAGGTCAACACACCACTTTTTTGTTTTCAACATATGTTCTTTATGTCCCTCAATCTGTTTAAAGGTAGAGTTCTTGTTATAAATATTTACTGCTTGGCCATGCTCCCTCCTTATCATCAGTGGCCTTGTAACTTGATTTTCCTCAAAAGTATCAAAGGTCTGCCTCCATTTAACCTGGTTTATAGCGTAGGAGGTGAAGGCTCTCAAGTGAATATCCCCATAAATGGAACAGGATTGAAGGTTTGGTAATCCTTCAGAAAATAATTATGGATGTAAAGTTCCTGCATCAAGTGCTGACCCACAAAATCATGGATTTTAAAAATACAAAGGAACTGTATCAGATCCTCAATCTCATGGTTGATTTCCTTGTAAATACTTTCTAGGCAGAAGAAAAGGAACTGCTCATGAAGAAATAAAGCATAAATATGGGTGGGAGGTCTGCATGCCATTACTTGTTGCACCAAGGTAAAAACCTTTTCTTTATCTGCTTTTAGCATTTGCACTTGTTCCTCTAGATCCTCCATCTTACCCTATTGTTTCTCTTGCTTTTGTCATGCTTTGTCTAACTGGTCTATATACCTAGTAATAATCTGAGCGGCCTGCTTTCGAACCTTATTTGTCTTCTTCCTATGTTCATTTGCGACAGATTTCCATTTATAAATTTCGGCAGCCATGAAGAATTCTCGAGATTCAAAAAAATGTTCAAAAGGGCTAGTCTGTGTGGCAGCGGAGGAAATATTGACCTTGTGTTTCACAGCCTTCATTTATATTTTTTTACTCTTTTATTCAATCGAGATACTTTCTTTCTCAGTCTTTGAAATTCCTTCTTCAGCCATATGGTTTCGTTAAACTGAACTTGATACCTTCTTTTGAGAGGTGGTCTCCTATTTTCACCTTGTTCTATCAATTCTTGCTTAACAGTGAATTCATCTCCCTGCCCTACAGCAGGTTCAAAAGGTAGTGGGCCACTGTTGATGGCATCAAGTATCTTCTCTACCAGGTCTTCTTTACTTGGTTCCCTTTTTTCAGGGGCACTCTCCTCTTCTTATTTCATTAATTCAGGAACTTTTGTCGCCTGGTTGGTGCCTTCATCATCAATTCTCTATTCTAGGGTTTTTGCAAAATTTCCTTCTTCATTTTGAGCTTTAGGATGCCCCTACTGAAAATTAGAAAGCGGTGGGCTGACACCAGCCATATCCTACCTTGAATCAAAAAACTTTAGTATTGGCCGGACAACAATTTCTTTTTTTAAATGTCGGGGAGAATGAAACCCCCTTTCTCCTCTTGGAATCATAGTCTGAAAATTAGAATGGAGAATATATTTTACCTAATCTATGTTAATCTTGTCCGCCACCTTTGGTTCCTCGCCATCATCTCTTAATTGGGTCGAGCCTCCTTCATGCGTTGCTTCTTTGTCTGTGGTCAACACTGGTTCTTGTGGAGTAGTGTCAACCCCGAGGGTCGTTCCTTCCATGTTTCCTTGTCCTGACTGAGTCGGGGGTAGTTCTTGTGTAACACCCCTACCTATTTCATTATCCACATTAATTTGCGCAGGTGATGTTGTTTCTTGTGTAACAACATCACTTGCTAGCCCTCTGTCTAATGTTTCTTCTCCCCGTGCTTCATTGATAAAAGTTGATTTTTGTGGGATAGTATCAATTTCATCCCATATATCCATGATTCCTTCCTCAATAGGTTCCACAGGTGAGGCTAGTTCTTATGTGACAACATCGACTGTATCACCAATTGTTTCTTCCATTTCCATTTCTTCTGGTTCTTCATCCTCTTCCTTCATTTCCTCCGGCTCTTCCTCTTCTGCTGAATTAACCAGAGGTGTTCGTTCTTCCTCCATTTCCTCTGACTCTTCCTCTTCTAGATTAACTAGAGGTACTAGTTCTTCCTATATTTGCTCTGACTCTTCATCTTCTGAATTAACCAGAGGTGGTTTTTCTTTCTCCATTTCCTCTGGCTCTTCCTCTTTTGCTTAATTAGCCAGAGGTGTTGGTTCTTCCTCCATTTCCTCTAAATCTTCCTCTTTTATTGAATTAGCTGGAGGTGATGGTTCTTCTTCTCCTTCCTCTTCTTAGTCAGCCAGAGGTGCTGGTTCTTCCTCCCTAGCAGTGATGACAGTTGCTGCTTCTTCTTCCGAGAGTTCACAGAGTTCTGTCTAGGGAACATGGAATCGAGCCATTGCGTGCATAACCAACAAATGAACCAGTCTGTTGGTGGTGAGGACTTCCAGCACCAGGCGCGAACATCAAGAGGACTGCACCATGAGTTGGAGACATTTTAATAAAAATAAAGTCATGTTTAAAGAGTGACCATGTGCCTATAGGAATCGAAGGTGAGCTAAGATTTCGAAATGGTACTTGAAAAAGGTTATAGAATGTCTTTCGAAGGTTATATATTTCATCACAAAGCTGCTACCTCATCCCATGGATATGGTAAATATTTACAGTCATACCCTCTCCCATACTGAACAATGCTTTCTCCTGCCTGTAGAAATAGTTCAGGAAACTCCGGTAGGGGAATCCTCTGAGCAAAGAATTGTTGTCCTTGTTGTGCTAGCCAACTAACTTCTGCAATGGCTTCTTCTATGATGGGAATTTCTAATCCTTTGACCCGAGAGTGATCTCCAACCAAATTAAGCACAAAATCTGTCATAATTCCATTGTTGAATCCCTACAATCTATTAAAATAGGTATCCCATCCTGCATTGATGAAAACTTGCCACACATCGGCATTTCTACAGGCAGAAATTGTATCTTTGGGTTCATGCCGAACAACTAGACTACCCATCCTGTTGAGACTATAGTAGCACTGTGAACGCAATAGACCATTGGAAGGAGTGACGGCTACCATTTTTTTCAAAAACGTGGTGAAAAATGAAATGGAATAATGGTAAATATGATAGGTGATTTCTCAGGAAACGAATAAAATCATGGTAGATTATGGTACATGTGATGAATGAGATGGTAATTATTTCGCATGAGTTGGAAAGGACTGCTCGATTGGAAACATGTGCAGGTTTCTAATTCCAATACATGTTAATAATTATATGAAATACGGTTAGAATCGTGGAGTGTACCAACAACACGAGGTTTTAATAATGGCCTTGGAATAATAATTAATGTGGTTTAATTATGTCATCGTTTAGTTATGACATCACCCCCCCCAACTTAAAAATGGTCGTCCACGGTGTCAATTTCTTATCCATGGAATATGTAATTAAATCCATAAGAGTCAACTGGAGATGTACCTAGCGACCTACCTGAGGGAAGTGACAGTTGACAGAATAATGGCAGAATAACATCAAAATAACAATGTTGTTAGAGCAACAACACCATCGAAGTAACAACTAAAGGAGTAGCAGCATCGCAGAGTAAAAACATCGCGAAGTAGAAGCATCCGAGGAGTAACAACGTTGTTGAGCAACAACATCACAAAGTAGCAACATCCTAGGAGTAACAACATCATGGAGTAATAGCATCCAGAGTAACAACATCCAAGGAGTAATAGCATGACGGAGTAGCAACATTCGGAGTAAAAACATCCAAGGAGTAATAGCATCACGGAGTAGCAGCATCCAAACTAACAACATACAAGGAGTAACATCAACCAAGGAATAATGGAATCATGGAGTAGCAGCATCCAAGGTGTAATAACATCACCAGTAGCAGCATCTAGAGTAACAACATCCAAGGAGTAGCAGCAACCAAGAAGTGGCATCATCATAGAGTAGTAACATCTAAGGAGTAACAACATCACGAGTAGCATCATCCAAAGTAGAAGCATCCAAGGAGTAACAACATCATGAGTAGAAGCATCCAGAGTAACAATACCCAAGAATTAACAGTTTTAGATACTTAGAATATTTCTGGCAATAGTAGCAGTAGCGGACTGAAAACATCCAAGGGGTAACAACATCCAATAATTAGGAAATTTCCAACTCTGGAGCATTGCACCTCAGTAGTAGCTCTTGCAAAAAGAAATGAAGTTAATATTAACAATATTTATTAGTTATTATTATTTTTTTAATTATTATTATTATTATTATTATTATTTAAACAAGGGTGTAGAGGAGGAATTCTTTGCACTGGTAACCTTCAGACTATATTTCTCGGAGAGATGTTTAATGAAGGCATCCTTAGGGGTTGGATGGTGGTACAGTCTCAGGCAATGCCGATTTACTATGAAAAAGGCATGTGTATTGTCAATTGTAATTAGTTTGACTATTCCATTACCAAATACAACATCCACTTCGTTAGGCCCCATACAGTGAGTGCAAAGCTTTCCTTTAAAATCATTAAAATGGGACCCATAAAGTAATTCCCAATATTCTCTATGAAACACCTTGATTTTTATAAAATTATCATGCCATTTCGTCCTCTGCTACTGAATAGCAGTAGTCCTATGTATAGCCATTGAAAATATTTCATATAATTCATTGAACTGATCCAATTGGTGTTTTTGGGCATCTAACAGGTCCAACCCTACTTCAAGAGCTGTTCATAGTGTAATGATCTCAATTTCTATTGGGAACAATGGGGATTTCCAATAAACTAACTCAAATGGTGAAAATCCGGTTGTGTTTCGCCATTTTGTTATGTATGCCCAGAGAGCTTCAAGCAACTTTTGAGCCCAATCCTGATGATGGTGTGCCACAGTCTTTGTCAAGATAATCTAGAGTACCTTGTTTGTGCTTTCCACTTGTCCATTCACCTAGGAGTGGTATGGATATGTAACCCTATTCTTGACCCCATAATTTTTCATAAGCCTCGCTATGATGTGTGAAGTGAAATGTGCTCCTCCATCTGAAAAAATATCCCTCAGAGTACCATAACGAGCAAACATCTCCTCAAATAGAAAATGTGAAACCACCTGTTCTTTTGCTTTTGCAACAGCCTTGGCTTCTATCCACTTAGTCACATAATCGATGCAGACGAAAATGTGAACCTTTTTCTGGGAAGGTGGGTTAAAGGGCCCAAAAAAACTGACAGCCCACTTGTTAAAAGGTTCAAGGATTACTTGGGTCTATAAAGGAATTTCATTAGATCGACCGGGCTGCCCCATGCACTGGAAACTGTCACACCTTCAGACATAATCTCGTGCATCTTGGAAGATAGAAGGCTAATAATATCCCATTGCAACACCTTATGGACTGTTATTTTATTTGCAAAATTCCCTCCACAAGGGCCATCATGGGAAGCCTTCAACACTTCATGGATATCATCCTCAAGTACACAGTGCATGACTTGATGATCAACTCCTATATGAAAAAGGTATCCTGCTATCTAGGAATAACACGAGATATGATGAATGATTTTTTTGTGTTCCCTGTATAACAAATGATGAGGCACCTTCCCTGTAGCAAGATAGTTAGCAATATCTGCATACCATAGAGGATTAGTAGAAATTTTGAAAAATATTCTCATTCGGAAAACTATCTTCTATGGGTGTGCCTTCATCATTATTATCCATTCTGGATAGAAAATCATCAGCTACGTTATCCTTTCCTAGTTTATCTACTATTGTAATATCAAATTCTTAAATCAATAACATCCATCTTGTAATACGACCATAAGTGATAGGTTTATTCATAAAACACCTTATTTCTACATGATCATTATGTATGAAAGTAGGATACCTAGTGATATAATGTCGGAACTTGTTGATAGCATAAATGACAACCAAGAATTATTTTTCAGTCACCATGTAATTTAACTCAGCAGGAGTCAAATTCTTGCTGACATAGTAGACTACATACGGTGTCTTGCCTTCATGTTTTCCTAATACTGCTCCTACTATTGGCTGAGAGGCATCAACATGTATATGAAATGGTAATTCCCAATCAGGTCCTTGAAGGACCAGAGCTTCACAAACCAGTCCTGTGTCCACAAAAATTATGCATCTTTTGTTAGCAATTGAAAAAGTGGATGTGCTATTTTAGAAAATTTTTCCATAAGGAATCTATAATAACTAGCGCAACCGATAAATATACGTACATGAGTCGGTGTCTTAGGTATGGGGAAGTGTAGTATTACCTCTACTTTGGCCGGATCAACTTGAATTCCAACAGTTGAGAGAAAATGTCCAAATACTATCCCTTATTCTCTCATCATGTGACATTTAACTGTACTCAGAGACACATGGGTCTATTTACATATTTCGAGTACTTTTTACAGATTCAAAAATCCTTCTTAAAATGAATTTATGTATGGAGTAAAATCATCCATATATATTTCAACACTGTCATCGACTAAATCAGAAACAATTTCTAGAATTTCCCTCTAGAATGTCATAGGTGCATTACACAGAAAAAATGCGGGATCCCTGTATGCGAAGGTCCCACATGGGCATGTAAAGGTTGTCTTATATTGGTCTTTTGGGGCTATTTGGATTTTATTATACCCACTAAACCCGTCTAGGAAGGATAAAAACTTCTTCCCATCTAGGATGTCAAGGACTTGGTCAATGAATGGCAAAGGGAAATGGTCTTTTTGAGTTGCTTTATTTAGTTCCCTATAGTTCACACAGATCCTCCATTTACCATTCTTTTTGGGAATGATAACTAGTAGGGACACCCATTGGCTGTCCAAGATGGGGTAGATAAATCCTACATCCAGTAATTTCTGAATTTCATCCTTGACAATGTTCTTTAGAGAAATATTCATTCTTCGTTGGGGTTGTCTCATAGGACGAAAATATTCCTTAATGTAAATATTATGAGCACATAAACTAGCAGAAATCCCCTTCATGTTGGTATAATTCCAGGTGAAGGCTTCCTTATGGTTTTGAATGACTTTTAGAAGCTACTTTGTTTTGGATTTTGACAGATTCGGGTTGATGTTCAGTGTATTTCCTGGTTCAATTTCAATAGGAATACTATCATGGGATGAATTTGTAGGGATTTCCTTAATTCCATATTCCAATGCAATAATTTCCTGCATTTCACAGCTCATGGAAGATTCTCAAATCTGGAGAGTCGAATCAAAAATAGAACAGGGATCATTAATAAAAGTGTTAAAGGTATCATCTTCAATTTCTATTTTGAATTTAAGGGACTACCAAATGGTAAGGACCAATCTAATTTATTCATTTTTAGGTTCAAATTCTTCCATTGGTAGAGGTTTTCACTTGGATAATGGTTTCTCTAATGGACTTGGTTCTGCAGGAGGATAGAGAGTGAGGTCCTTTGTAACGATCCCATTCAATATAGGCATCCATAGTTGGGAGCCAAGGTATTCCGAAAATCAAGGGATGACCACCAGCTGGGGATCGTGTCTATAATACAAGGAAGTCCATGGGATAGTGCCATGAATCCACCGAAATAGTAACGTCTTCCAAATTCCCTACTGGTTTAATTGTAGACCTATCTGCCAATTCCAAGAAATTAGAGGTCCGCTTAATGTTTCTAAGACCCAATTCACTCATTTTTTTGGAGGTAATGACATTTATGGCAGCACCCAAATCCACCAGTACATTTGGGATTTTAACCCCATTAATTTGTATCGTTATAATTGGGTTCCCTGGGTCCCCATATTTTATAGGCATGGATTTTCCCAGCACGATGTCAGAAAATCTGCCCATCACATGGATGGTCAACGGGTCCCTTGATTTCTTTCCAGGTTTCTTATAACATTATTCTTTTAGAGTTTTTTCATATATAGGTATATCCCTCATAGCTTGGAGTAGGGGAATTTTAACAAAAATATTTTGTAATTCTCCTAGAAACCAAATTCTGCATGAGGGCTTTGTTTACTCAAGGTCAATCTTTGAGGATATGGCAGATTAACTGGATGTCCCTAGTTAATAGTAGGTTGGGGAGGTGTTTGATTTATAGTGTTTTTTTTTGGTTTATTCCCAACTATTTTTGGTTATGGTTCCCCGGCTTTGTTAGTATGAATCTTTCGTCGTAAAATATCACTTTAGCTATGCATAAAAAATAGCCCTAACATCAATTATGGCTTCCAATATCTTTAAGTCTGCAGTTAGTTGATCCAAATAATGTTGCACAAATCCAGATCTAAGCATAAAATACATTAAGCAGTAAAAATAAAATATGGCTCCATGCATCCAATAGACAAGACAAGAACAATGTATTTGAAAGAATTTTTTATATTAAAAAGGGGGCACCTGAGAGGAAAACAAGAAAGGTGTTTTCCGATTCTGCTCAATGGGATGGGTTCTTCAAAATCCTCAGCATTTCAGATCTAAAATTTCTCTCTCTTGTTGGTGTAGAAAACCCAGACAAACATAGAACTCAAAGGGAGCTCACAAGACAAAATGGAGAATGTGACCAAGAGTATAGATCCAAAGTGATCTAATGCAATGAAAGGTGAATAATGAATGGGAAAACCCTTATAATTATAACAAAATATTAGGGTGGTCTAGAACTTGGTGCATGAATAAAATATTATTAATCAAATTCTAGAACCACCTTTTACGAATATTTTATTATATTTGTTGGAGGAAAAAGGATTTTTGACTTGGGTCAATACCTTTATTTATAAATAATAAATAAATGATTTATTTAATTATTTGTGAATGATTTAGTCAAATTGAATGAGGAATATTATTTAAATAAGGATTTAAATAACTTATTCCTAGGAAATAATCAAATAAATAAGGATTTATTTAATTGATTTCCTTGTTTTGGGTTAAATATGACCAGGAAATATAAAAAAATATAGATTTGTTTATTATTTCGTTTTGGGGTTTCCTGTTTAGACCATAAACAACTTAATAAAGGTGTTTTACTAAGTTATTTCACATAGTGAAAGCAATTTTACTGAGGGTAAAATTGGTCTTACATGGTGTACTTGGGTTCATCTAATGATAATAGGTTAGATGACCAAAAAATGGTGTAACAAACTTCATTATTGACTTTTTCAATGATAATATGTGAATTTGGAGCATTCACTATCCGCCTGGATCGTAAGTTGATTTCATTAAGCCCTGCAGTAGAAATTCTATATGATGGAAGGTTAAGATTTTCATCTTGTTGGATCCCTTATTGTTAGGATTCGGGTTGGGGTGGATAGGAATTTGAGGCCAAAGGGCTAGATTACCAGGAGGTACATTGGAAGGCAAATGAAGTTGTTGTTGTGGCATTGATTGGGGAAATTTTCCAGTAAGAGAGGGTCCACGCCAGTTCCGAGCCCAGGGAGGATTCGAACTAGTCTGAGGAAACCATTATGGCCAGGGTGGACATTGATATTTAGACCACATTGGTGAAAAAGGTACAAATTGGGGAACCATATTAAAGTTATTAAAATACTAAGACAAGTCCTGAGGCATACCTAGATTCATATTTGATGGTTGGGGCTGACACGGATTCCTCTATTCCATGAAATACAGTTGATCCACCATGCTCTCTTCACTTGCTCCTTGAAACATTACCTTAAATCCTGGAAAGGAAGGGCACAAGCTTGTCGCATGGGCCTATTCTCAATTTCCACAAGCTTCAACTATGTTTAATGGGCATTATTTCGACGAATGTTTATTTTTGCACGGATGGCATAATATCGCCATAGTATTTTTCAAATCCATTTGCTCCTTTGCTTGAAAGGTTTCCATCTGGGTAGATAATGTACTTAGGATATCATTCCTCAAGTTATCTAGTAGATTTCCAATTTCTTCCTTTGTGACCCCTCCACTAGAAGTTTTTGATGATCGAATTCCTTGTCCATTTCTTATAGCTCCTCATGAACACTAGATGCATAGGCCATAGATAGTATCGAAGTCTTCCTTCGAAATTTTCCCCTTTCTTACTAGTTTTAAATGTTGCAGAGAATCTTCCCTCAGAGCTCGAAGAAGGATGATCTTTAGAATAACTTTGTCCAGGTCACTTTGGACAGACCTCTGCAATATGTATTAAAATATTTCCACATAATCTTCCATATTCTCATCTTCTTTTTGCACAACCTTAAAAATCTCCTCCTTGATGTCACGAGATTTGCAGTAATCTTGGTATTTCCTTCATCACATCCCATGAGGAGATAATATTTCCCCCCAAACCCATGAACCATTGCAGGGCTATCCCCTTTAAAGTAGCAGGAAATATATTTAATTTATGGGCATCATCGATATAGTCGTACACCCGATAGACAATATCAAATTCAAGGAGGTATGTATCGGGGTCCTTAGAGGAAAGTCCATGAAAATTAGGCAAAGCTCTTAAAGGGATGGGCTTCATTGGTCCATCACCAATGATGTCCCCAATTGGGAAATCAATAGAATAATTTGTAGGTTCCATAAATATCCTCCAATACTCACCTGGGATTTCAACTATTTCTGCAACTCATAATTGGGGTGATTCAATTACAGGAGGTTTCACAACACTCCCTCGATCTCGTGGTGATTCCAACTCCTTCAGGAGTTCTTCTTCCCAATTGGATTTTCTCAATTCCTCCAATCCCCTTCTTGCAATTTCTTCTCCTTCTACCGAAAGCAGGGGTATTACTTCTACTGATACTATATTTACTTCTTCTTTTGTCGTTGAAAGGGTATTCTCAGGTACCATGGATGGCACTGGCTGCTCAACCAACTCCCCCTCAAACTTTTTCTGAATCTTTACCCTGACATCATCACGAGAGTATGCTTCTGATTCAGCCTTTGCAATTATTTCCTAGATATACATATTCCTTCCCAGATCCCTTCCTTTTTTTTATGGGTTTTCCTCTACCCCTCTTATTCAAATATTTGTTCATAGAATTGGTGGGAAGAAATCATTAAAATAATGACAGTGCTCAGGACCTGGAGTAGGAAAAATAAATTCCTCCCCAGGATGAGAGATTGGATTCAAGCAGAAAATAAAACAGAATTAAAAGAAATGAAAGCTGGGTCAAAATAGAAAATCACAAAAACTTGAAAAGTTATGGTTCAAGACCTGAAGTAGGGTAATCCAATACCCTCCTCAAGATGAGAAATTGGCCACTAGGAAAGAAATAAAAAAAAATAAGAAAGAATAATTCTACGCTCAAGACTTAGAACAGGGTAACAAATTCCCTCCCTAAGATGAGAGATTGATCTCTAAAAAAACAATCGAAAAGAAAAATAAAATAACAGAACACTATGCTTGGGACTTAGAGCTGAGTAGCAAATTCCCTCCCTAAGATGAGAGATTTATCTTTGGATCAAGTATGGATCGTGTTCTTGCACCCTGTTAGCCTTCCCCTGAAACGACGCAAAAATTTTGGTGTCCGAGTGTGAATAAACTATTCAACCCTTTTTCCACATTAATTTATCAATCTGGGTGCATACATTATTTCAAGATAATGCGCAAGGTATATGTAGGGGAAATGGCACAATCTGATATTGATCATAGATTCAGCAATTAAAATAACCAGAGCTACTGTGATAGTAATTAAGGATTAATTTTAGAATTATAAAAGAATTATCAACAATTAAAGAAACATACCATAACAACAATTAAAATACCCAAGCAAAAATGTGAAAGAAACAAAAAAAAATAATGCAACACCTAATCAAAAGAGTGGGCCCAACTCTCTAACCAGGGCTACGATAAACTCATAGCTTACAGATAGAACAGAAAAATAGCTTGCATTCAATTGATTAACAGTCTTCTGTTACAAAATTTATCTTTTTTACGCTAACCCCATTCACATCCTTGAGACCTTTCTTATACAATTGTTCAAAAAATTGCCTTCCCAATTCAACAACTAATATCTACAAATATAAAATTGTTACAACGATCAACGAAGTTGTCAAGAGAAACCAAGAAAGCTATAAAATAGATCTGGAGTCAGTTTGGAATCTGTTATGTTGTTATAGCATATAAAAATAGCATTGTGAACTCAAAGTTTCTTCTGTGACTTGCAAATGCAACCCTTTGACTGCTGAATTTATGACAATAACAAAATTAGTGATTGCGTGGGAAAAATCCCCATGACCATTATTTCATTAATTAAACATTCCAAATAAGACAGTGAAAGGGGGTTTACCTTGTGTTCTTAGAGCATTTAACGAATATTTATGATACAAATAAGTGAAAGAGTGGGTGAAAATGGGAGAGAAAAGTATGTAGACTTGCTACCCAACAGATGGCCCAGTTGAAGATTGAGAGACATTCGACAGGGATGGATGCTCCCTAACAATTTGAATCGATGGAATTGATATGGGAACACCGATGGGAGGTGCCAAAACATTTATGAAAATAGTTGGCTGTGTGGAAAAAAATGTAATTGTAGTTTGAGCGGGGATAGCAGTAGATGCACCAAAGACAAATGGACCAGATGTGGGTATCTTGGTAGTTTTCCAAATGGTATTGTGGTATAAATACATGGCACTTGAAACACTTGAAACAAGATGTGCCAAGGACGTGTAACAAGATGGAATGTATGGCTGGGTAGAGGGTTGAGAGGCTTGTCCCCCAAACAGAAAGTGTTTAGGAGGGAACTGATGCCCCTCATATAAAGACTTTTCCATACCACTAATGGAGCTTTAAACCTCAAGGAGAGATGAAACCTCTCCTTTGGAAGCCGTTGGTGGAAATAACTAATGAGCGACATCATGATGCCTGGATGGTGAAGGTACCAAAGGTACACAAGGTGTATCAAATGGGCTATACTTCCATTGAGGGGAGACTTCTATGGAATCAAATAATGAATTCTAAGGAAACATGATGTAACTATCTGGCTCATCCAAAGGAGATCGAGTAGAAAGAGGTTGAACACTTGGAAGGAATATGGAAAGCTCAACACTTTGGGCTCCAGCCAATGGTGAAGCGTCAGGAGAGACTTGTGATTATGTCCCTTTCGAAGATGATGAGGAAGGGGAAGCCGAACTTTATGGTTCAACCACGATGAATTTGACTCAATAGCGAAAGAGGAAAAGAGGGTGATTAATTCAAGGTTTTTAAAAGATATTCATAAGGAGTTACTCATGATGTGGGAAAGAAATATCTTAACGGGTAAGCCATGTGATCGTGGGTAATTGATTTTAGAACTTAAAAAAGAAAAGAAAAGGGTGAACTAGGCATAAAGGATTACTAGGTATCCATGAACTGCAATATAGACCATAGCAAATAAATTTTCCAAGTACTTAATGTACAAAAACCAATCTCCCTGAATGTTGTGTTCGGTGTATCACGTATACAAGGTGGCCGACTCGGTTACCTATGGCAGGTTTGTAGCCTAATGGTGTCTCCCAAAATATATGCGATGGTATGTGGGAGTCCAAGTCCATAGTAGTGTTGTATGATGTGTAATCATTTGATGAGAGTGTCCCAAATATACTTATCATACATCAATATACTTCCATACGCGGGATAGGATATCACCCCAGGATTGTAGCGCAGACTGTTAGCGACATATCCTACATTTTACAACGTCGAAACATGCCTCTAGCCTAGAACACTAAATTTTTTTCTCTATGTTCCAAATGCTCCTTGGGTTAATTGAATAAATTTTAGAGTTTATCTTGAATTAGGTTTCAGTTTCAAAGCCTTCCTGATGTCACCTGAATTCCTAGGATGCAACTATATGATAAAAAGGAAACTATTAATTTCTATGAAAGCTACACTAATTGGAAAGAATAAGTTTACACAATCAATGAAACAGTCAAGCAAATGCATGACATGAATCTTCACTATTTCTTCAAGTGCATGATCTAAAGCAAAATGAAAATTTCTTCCATTCTCCATGTTTTCACTAAATGCACTAGAAGCAATTGAAATGAAGTTTTTCCCTTAAGATGCAAAATAAATGATCTTTTTTTTTCAATGTAAACACAATGAAAAAATATGCAATAATCAATACGAATGAAATCAGTCGCTTTGAGTATTTATCTAATGAAATTCCTAACAATGCTACAAAATGCAACAATCAACATACCAAAGAGAAATCAAAAAACATTTTCTCAAAATAGGGCATTCTTCACTATTCACACTGATGAACGCACAAAGAAATATATTTTAGTTGAAGACAAGTAATGTAATATATGCTCATTGATTGAAAAGAGAATCAAATGCACACGAGATGGACACTTGAAAGCCCCAATCATAGAAATCAACTGAAAAAAACAATCAAACAAAAAGGTTCAAAATAGACAACAAATTTGTCCCAAAAACAGGTCTGGAACCCAACGAAGCATGCAACCAATCAACTGACTTGAAACATCTAGAAACCCTAGGATGAAGAAGATGCATAGTTCGAAAGAAAGGAGACCAAAGATGAACTGATTAAGACAATCAAGTCATAGAACAGAGGACAACAACAGAAAATTTAGCAGAGAAAAAAATCTGGAAGGGTAAGACACACTCGAATTGAATGAAGGGAAACCCTAAAAGCAATCATAAATAAATCAACGTGCCTCTGAGGCTACACCTCGCATTGGAAGGGAGAAAGCATGACTGCTTTAAAATTTTTAGCATTGATCAGCACACTTGTTAGAGAAATAACAACGTCGATCAAGGAAAATGACCAAAATCAAAAGGTTTTGACCAAATAAAGCCAGGCTTATCACTTCAGAATAAGGATTGATTACTATAAGAAATCACAAAATCTAGAAACAAAGGAAAGACATATATTCAATAAAACAAGGATGAAAAAAAAAATCAAAGTGTGGAAAGAGACTAAAGACAACGACTCCCGAGTCGAGTCGCCAAATTTTTGTATAGGTAAATATTATCTGTGAACAGAGACAATCCCTCTAGCCCTAGAGTGGGTCTAGCAATAAGGGACACAAGCTAATACCTACTTTCCTAGATTATAAACGAAATATAGATCAAAGGAGATGGCCTACCTCAATCTGATTTTGCGATGTTGCTCTTCGTCGAAGCTCCTTGATCCTTCGCTTTTCAAAAACCTGATCTCTCATGCTACCAACATTTAATTACCTGCGCAAGTGATCAATAAAAAACAAGAATCATAGAAGTGAAACATGCATATACAAATATAACCTATCTAACTGATGAAGGAATGCTAGAATTCTTAACCATAAACATGAACAAGAATGGAAAATAAATATTAGTTGTATCATATTATTAAAAGAAGAGGAGTTATAACCTGCGCCTTGATGTCAAATATCTCCTTCAGCAGGTACGAATATGGGCACATCTCCAAAGTACTCCTTTTCAAATTAGTGTGAGAAGGCTAAGGGCTCAACTCTCTCCTTCAAAGCTTATGACAATCTTCAAACCTCTCTCTTCTATGCTCTTCTATTATGTTCTAACTAGCAGAGGCATTGGAGGATGATGAATTTAAAGAGATGAAGGAGGGGAAATAGATCCACTTATGATGGGAAAATGGCTTATCTATTTGGGAGGTTCCTCTTTTGTAGGAAAGAGAGGCCCAAGGGAGGAAGCTTGTCAATATATTGACCAAAAAAAATTCATCTCTCTGCTCTCGAAGCTTCTAGGCCATGAATCTTAGTTTCCATTTTAAAAAATCTTCCAGAAGTAGATCAATGCAGGTGTGAGGTCCATACTAGCGCTGATTGGCTCTGCTCAGAAGCTTAGGATGGGTCATCAGTGCTGCTAAGACATAGAAGGGTCACACTACTCCAAATAAGTATGTTTTGAAGGAGCTACTCCAGGAATGATCAACAGAGAGTTTGTTCTTCAGACTAAAATGGATGTAATGGCATTTTTCATGATGGAAAAGGTGCACACGGATCACTGTTAGGGTCCTCTAGGATTCGGGAATAGGGATTTCAGGGATAGTGAAAAATTGTTGTGTAACACTCCTCACATGCAACTTGTGACCTTTCACCCTCCCTTTCACCTAATTTTCATTATTTTCATAAATAAATTTCCAAAAATGCCATTTTTCCTTGCCAAATCCTGTGTCATTTCCTTTACCAATTTCCTTAGATATAATAAACCAAATGAACACCCGGACTAGGATTTTTTTCCCAACATTCACCTTGGAATAAGTGTTCCACAATCATGGTTATTATTTTTCCTTTATTAACTTTTATTACATGGAGTTTTCACTAGGGATGTTAGATTTTTCAATCAAAATGATGTGATATTGTTGTTAATACTTCATTAAACCTCCGTGTTATTTATACCTCAAGAAATCAGTTATGACTACATAACTAAATATAAATGTAACTAACCTAACTAAATTCCTAACTGTACAACAATCGTGTAGGAATTAGCTCCCGTGGGATTACAACATTTCTACCCTTAATTCGAAGGGACGTCTGACATACCAAGTAAATATCTATTTTTTATTAATTTTTCACGCCCTAATGCTTTGGTAAAAAATCTGCAATTTTTTCTAAAGTTGGATAATGTGGCAGATGAATTTCTTTGGCCTCTGCATGATGTCAATTCAAATGATACCTGGTGTTGATATGTTTGGTTCGATCATGAAAATTTGGATTCTTGGCCAACTGAATTGCAGAAGAGTTGTTGAAAAATAGAGGAGTTCAAGTTTTTTGTTTCTCCTGCAAGTATTCGAGTATTTTCCGAAGCCAAATTATTTCCTTAGTGGCTTGAGCTACTGTAACATATTCTTCTTTGCTGGTAGAATCAACAGGAACAAATTTCTTGTGTGATCTCCAACTGATGGTATTTGATCCAAGATTCATCGAATATCCAAAAGTTGAGACTCCATTTTCTTTATCTCCATCAAAATCTGAATCTAAATAACCAACAATATGGAATTCTAAAAATTTGGAATATTTGATGTCGTAAGTTTGAGTTCCTTTTAAATATTTCAAAACTCTTTTTGCTGCTACCCAATGCTCCTCATAAGGATGATGCATAAACCTGGAGAGTATTTCGACAACAAAGGTTATATCAGGAGAAGAAATAGACAAATAAATCAAAATTCCAACAAGTTGACTGTACTTTTTTGGATATTCAAATGGTTTTCCTTCTTCGGAAGTGAGTTTCAAATTCTGCTCCATTGGTGTAGCAACAAGATTACAATCCGCAATACTATATTTTTTCAATAAATTACCAACATATTTCTTCTGAGAGATGAAAATTGTTGTGGTTTTTGATAAACTTCAATTCAAAGATAATAATGAAGTAAACTTAATTTTTTATATCAAAAACATTTTTTAATTCCTTCTTTATAGATGATATATATTCATCTTTGTTTTGTGATCATCAAATCATCAACATATATAACTAGATATACAATTGATCTTCCAACTTTCTTAATGAAAAGAGTTGCATCATTTAGGTCAAAATGTTTATAGTTTAACTTAAGAAGATGTTCAGTTAGCTTCTCATACCATACTCGTGGAACTTATTTCAAGTCGTACAAAGACTTCATTAGTTTGTAAACCTTTTTTTCTTTCCCTTTAATGAAAAAAACTTCTGGATGAAACATGTAAACATATTTTTTCAAATATTCATTTTAAAAGGTAATTTTCACATCCCTATGATGAATTTTCCATTATTTCTGAGCTGCAATAGAAAACAAAGATCTAATAGTGCCCCATTTAGTTGTAGGAACAAAATTTTATGTATAGTCAATACCTTCTTTTTGTGCATATCCCTTTGCTACAAGTCTTGATTTTTGTTTGTTTAGCGAACCAAAAATTTTATACTTAGTTTTATATATCCATTTGCAACCAATAGGTTTGATGCCAACAAGAGGATCCACCAGCCTCCATGTGTCAATTTTTATGAGAGCATCATATTCCTTTTGCATTGCATCTTTCCACTGATCATAACTAGTAGCTTCTTCAAAGAATGTAGGTTCACAATCCACAGGAAAATTAAATTCAAAATGAGAATAATTACATGAGGAACTTACAACCTTAAACTCATCATATTTATTTGAAAATTTTCTAATATGTGTTAACCTTTGCAAATATTTTGTAGGAAATTGTTCGGGAAGTTTCTCATCTTCTTCATTTGTGTTAGGTCTTGCCATATTTGTCATTGTTTCTATAGAAACAATTACATTAACCAATTTCTCATTAGCAACAAAATTATCATCATCAACCAATTTATCATCATTGAGAAAACAAAACTCCATAGACTGGTCTAAAATATGAATCCCCCCTTCTGGATGGGGAAGTATATTATTTGATTCATAATACATTTTTTTAGGCACAAAATTTTCCATTTGATTAAGCTATCTATCAACAGTGAGGGAATATTTATCAGTTTCAAGAAAAATTACATCACTTGACAAAATAAACTTCTTGTTCTTGTCATCGTACAATCGGTATGCCTTGGAAGTCATGGAATACCCTAAAAATATACATTTTTTGCTTCATTCACTCAACTTATTACGCTGATGTTTAAGAATTAAAGCATAACATTGAGAACCAAAAATTGGAATTTTTTTACAATAGGAAGACGATTATACCACATTTCATATGGAGTTCCATTGTTAATGATAGGGGAATGGCACTGATTTATAATGCATGTTTCATAGAGAATTGTTTCTCCCCAAAACATCAATTTTACATTCTTAAAAAATATCCTTGACCTTACCATATTAAGCAATGTTCTGTTCATTCGTTCAGCAACATCGTTTTGTTACAGATTTTATGGTATTGTGTTTTGATGTTTGATTCCATTCTCTTGTAAATATGTTTAAGAAACACGAGAAGTATATTCTCCTCAATTATCATTTCTTATAGTACTAATAGTAAGTTGTGCTTCATTTTTTATCAAGAGATGAAATTTATTAAATACATCAAAAACTTGTGATTTTTCCTTAAGAAGATAAACCCAACACATCCTTGAATAATCATGAATAAAATTCAGTATGTATTTATTTCCTTTTTAGTTGGTACAGGCATAGGTCCACATAAATCAAATTGTAATAGGCTTAATTTCCTTGTAGCTCTAGAATTATAATTCTGAAAAGACTATTTGTGATGCTTGCCCAATATACAAGCATTACATGGGGTCAATTTTCTTGGAACCGTTGGAAGTAATTTAATCTATTTCTATTTCATAATTCTAATACTTTCAAAATTAACATGAACAAAGCATGCATTCCATAATAAAGAATATGAAAGAGTATCATTTTTCTGAAACTAATATTTTTTGTTTAATGTAAAAGAAGCCATACCATTCAACTTCAACAATTTATCTTCTTCCACACCAGTCATTACAATTTTATTTTCAGTTGTTCTTCTAATTTCTACTTTACCATCAAATATGTGAATGGAATGTCCATGTTGTCTTATTTGTATAAGAGGTAAAAAATCCTCTAGAACTAAGGAATGTAAATAACATCATTCAAAGTATAATCTGAAAGTCCAGGAATTTGTAAATGAATTAAAGCAATCCATGATGATTTGATTTGTGGATTATTAGCAAAATACACAACTCCGTCGATATTATCATTGAATTGATCAAAAAAATATCTTCAGAAGGTCATATGACAAGTGGCACCTGTGTCTAGAATCCAACTATCATACCATGAAGAAAAAGAAGTACTAAAAATATCTTCCATGTGAAAATTAAATTGAGAAAAAACATAATGTGCATTCTCAAAAGACTTTCCTTTATCTAGAATTATATGATATTTATTTTGAACCATTTGATCTCTTATTTCATTAATTTTCTCCCATGGAAATCTACAATTTTCAGAAGTGTCTCCATTTTTACCACATCTAAAACATCTTACAATTGTTTTATCAGAATATTTTCTTTGTTTATCATTTTGTTGTCTATCTCCCTGAATATCTCTACCCCCCCTTCCTCTATAATTCTTCATACCTCGAACTCTATTACCCTTAGTATTTCTGACAGATTATTCTTGAGGTTTTTTTTCTTTTTGAGCTAGACATAGGGTTTCATTATGAGAATTATGGGATGTTTATTTCTTGCCAAAAGCCTTCTATCTTTCTGCAATTTTCCCTACAAATTTGTCAAAATATAAATCTTTTAATTTCCCACTAGCTTGGAGACATTCCAAGTAGTGTGAATAACTAGGGTAATGATATTTTATAAAGGAAGTAAGCTGCAAATAAACTTTAACTCCAGTAGATTCAATTTCATGATTGATGGATTTAATTTCACAGGAAAAATTTAAAGGATCATTATTGCTCATTTTCAAATTAAATAAATTCAATAGTAACTGAATTATGTCCAATTCATAATGTGAATCATATAGCTATTTTAGTCAATTTATGGCATCATAAATTGTTTTACTCTCAGCAATGTATCTGCTTACCTCTTCCGAGATTGAAGTGGAGATTAAGGCATAGGCCTTCTTATCCTTACTTGACCTGATTGTTAGTTTTTTCCGCTCATTAGGCTGCTTTGGTGAATTACCTCCTCCTTCAGAGACTTCATCCCAAAATCATTAAATATAAGAGTATTTTTAACTCTCCTAAACCATTCTTGGTAATTTTCTTTTCCATAAAGGACCACTCCAATTAAAGACACCAGGGAGTTCATATTTAAAAAAATTATTTAAAAAAATTGGAACCCTTAAAAAAAGCTTATGTTTTAATCACTTCCAAACAAAAATTAATCTCATAAATACTCTAGATTCCTCTTAAAAAATACTCTGTTCTTAAAAACTACTATATTTAATCTTGCAGATTCAGTAGTGATTAAAGGCACAAATTTATCGTTTTTTCTTAAAAAAAATTTGTTTTAACCACTACCACTCACACAAAAAAAGCTATTTTTAAATTTATATATTTAGTAATTAGTAATTATACAGCTCCATAGACACAATTGTTTCAAAAAAAAAAATTGTTTTCAACTTACTGGTTCAATCCAAATCATTCCTCGGTTCAACGCTCCCACTGGAGGTTGCGTTGGTCCACCAATAAACAAACAAATGTTGTTGAAAAAGTTTACCTCTCGCTGGAGGTTATGATGGTCCACGCAATTTAAACAAACCGTGCTAACAGGTTTTTCCTTCTGTTGCTAGTCCACCAATTCCGTACCAGTCTCCAATTGGTCGGTTTTACATTTGAACTCAGCAAAAAAAGGGTTTTGTTTTGCTCAACCGCTGGCAAGGATTTAATGTTGAAAATCACAGTCGTGTTTCCACAATTAGCACTTCAGGTTCCTCCACATTGATGGTGAGCAGCAACAGGAACATTGCACATATTACAGGGGTTATCTCACACTGGCCTCAAAACACCGCAAATCACACACATCACACTAGGGTTCACATCATAAAAAATGTTTGAGTCACATCTGGTTCACCTGGAGTCATCTTGCAGCAAAGAAAACATTGGTTTTGGAGGATATGTGTTGCTTCCACATTCCTCCTCTCCTCGCTTTGATACCACTGTTCAATCAAAATGATGTGATCTCAATGTTAATCCTTCATTAAACCTATGAGTTACATTTATACTTCAATAAATCAGTTATGAATACATAACTAAATACAGTTGTAACTAACCTAACTAAATTCCTAACTGTACAAAAATCCCTTAGGAATCAAAAACCTTAGGATTACAACATAGAAAACCTTCCCCCTTAGGGGACACTGTCCTTTGTGTTCAACCACACCTGTACGTCAAAAAAACTGCTAAAAATAAAACATACTACCCATGGAGCTTTATAACATAGCTCGATGTAGTATTTACAATGATCAACCTACTGAGAAAAAAACCAACATGATAACATAATAAAATGAAAACTATAATGACATGAAAGCATACCACTTATTGTATCTTTATAACATAACTCATGGTGGTATTTACATACATATACATATGTACATATACCAAAAAATCACAAAAAAACATATGCCAAAACATATTCCAAAAAAACATACCAAAAATGCTTTGCATGAACCGAAAAACAGTTAAAGATATGTAGACCACATCTGATCTGAAATATCCCATGTAGCTTCATGGGGCCCAAAGTGCTTCCACTACACTTAACCTGCTTGATTTATCAACCAATACAGACCATTTAATCACATGATCAACATATTTAACATACTTTTAAGCAATGAAAAATTGAAAACATCATGTAATTTCACTATCAGAGGTAGTGCAAGTCGATAGGATAATGGCCCAATCCTTTGAATAATATTGAAAGGTCCACAATACTAAGGTTCCAACATGGCACACGATCCAATCCATAAGGAGCTCTTCTTTTTTTTGATGCACAAGTATAGCTGCTCCCCAACCTGAAACTCCTCAAACAACATGTTCCTATCTTGGTAGATCTTCTTCCTATCGTATGTTTCTTTGAGATTCTTATTGATTGCCTACATTTATTGTTCCATATTTTCCAACATGTATGGTCCAATCAATACCCTATTCACTGGATCACTCCAACTTATGGGAGTGTTACAACTCCGCCCATACAATTCTTCTAATGGAATGATCCTCAGTGACTCCTGGTAATCATTTTTGTAAGAAAACTCAACCACTTGAAGGTACTCTTCCCATATCCTCTACTGATGCATGACATACATCCTCCACATGCCCTCCAATATCGTGTTGACCCTATCAATCTATCCATTTTTGTGTGGATGATAAGTTGTACTGAAGGCTAACTTTGTGCCCAATCCTGCAAACAAATCCGTCCAAAACTTGGAAGTGAAATTTGCATCCTCGTCTGACACAATCTTCTTTAGAACACAATGTAATTTGAACACATCTCTGATGAACACCTGTGCCACATGACTAGCTAAATTCATATTATTTACTGGAATGAAGTGTGCTACCTTAGTCAACCTATCCATAAAAACCATGATGGAATCATGTTTTCTAGATTTCCTTGGAAAACCTGTAATGAAATCCATGGAAATTAGCTCACTTTGGAATCACAATCGGTTGTAGTAGTCCACCTAGATTCCTACAATCTGCTTTTACCTATTGAAAATCCAAACATCTAGCCAAAAAAATTTCCTCATACTTCTTCATATTCGGCCAATAAGAGAATTTATTTATTGTGGTCAATCTCTTCTGATATCCTGGGTGACCTGAATATGGTTTTTCATGAAAATCCCTTAATATCACCTTCTTGAGCTCACTATCGTCTTGAAGATATCTCTTGTCCATAAATCTGATTCATCCATCTACTGAGAGATTATATTCTACATCTTTTGCACCTTTACATGTACCTGTACCACTACTTGTACCTGTACTCTGATGTAACCTGTGCATGATACCTCTATACCTATCATGCTTTTGACCTTCCTATAAAATCCGATCATCTTAGTTTGCCCATAGGAACTTATAGTTGCAATGCGATTTACCTATATATGCCTGCTAAGAGCATCTGGAACCATGTTCTCTTTACCTTTGATATACCTTATCTCAAAGTCTAACTCATTGATCGTGGCAAACCATCTACATTTCGTGGCATTCATATTCGGTTGGTCAAATAGAAACCTAAAACCATTATGATCACTCATCAGTACAAATTTTTGGCCCAAAAAATAGTGCCTCCACATCTTCAATGCATGCATGATCACTACCAACTCAAGATCATGTGTTGGATATTTCTTCTTGTGCTCATTTAGTTTCTGTGACTCTTAACATACCGCTTGTCCTTCTTGCATAAGGATTCCACCAAGTCCTCTCTTGCAAGCTTCTATACATACCATAAACTATTTTTCTAGATCTGTAATATTTAACACTGGAGCATGTGTCAAAAACTCCTTCAACTACTCAAAAATGGCTGCACATTCCTCTTTCCATTAAAACTTATTACCTTTCCTTTGCAATGATTTAATAGAATAATAAATTTGTGAGAAGTTCCTGATGAACCTCCTATAATAACCTTCCAACCCCATGGAGTACCTCACCTAATCCACAATTCTAGGAGCTTCCCACTCCATGATAGCTCTTATCTTTTTTTGATCCACTATTATGCCTTCCTTGGAGACCACACGCCCAAAGTAATTGTAATATACCAATTAGGGACTACTTAGCAAGGCATGCCTGAAAAACGCATTATTCAGAAGTATGTGAAATGAAATGAATTTATAGCTCATGTATCCCTTAGATCTGGAGATCTATCATCTAAATCCAAGAGAAGAGAAAAAAAAAATCAAACTAAGTGAGGTAAACAGGCCTCCCACACATAGTATGGATTGAAAAATGCCCAAGGAAGGGACTGCAGTAATATGTAACACAATTTATGGAATAGAAGCAAGAAATAAACTTATAAAATGTGTTAAGGAACACTTAACCATCAATTGATGTTACAGAAGCAAGAAATCTGATCCATTATATCAGCCAAAACTGGGGAAAAGCGGCAATATATGCCCTAAAAACGTTATTTCCATATAATTCCATTAAAATAGGGAGAAATAATTTTGGGATCCCTTAGATTAAGTAATATGGAACTCACACCCAGAAAATATTTAGAAACAAATATCTTTTTCTTTTTTAAACAGATCTCCCGGTCTCGATATGGCTCAAAATTTCCCAAATCCCATGACTTATGTAATGCAAAAATTATTGAAGCATGCACAGCGTGATTTTATGAAGGTTTCAGATGTAATATGGTATAAGTATCAGATCTGGAGTTTATTACATAAATACATGGAGAAAAATGGTGATCTAGCTCCTTTTACACATCAGAAAGATAACCCAGCAAGGGTTTAATGAAAGCACAAGTATAAGATGCATAGATCTATAGATCTGGATCTAGAATAATGCAGTTTTTTGAAGCACTGTGTATAAATGGCTTAATAATACAAAAATTAAGGAGTATCCTTCTTACAATCTTTCAGGGAGAAAGGTTGGAATTTTCCCTGAGAAAGCAACCCAAGATTGAGGGGATTGACCCTCTCACTGCAATACTCCAATAAATGACGCAATTCGTGCAAGGGATTGTGCTGTAGATGATGGAAGTCCTTTGTCTAAGTGCCAAGATATGAAAATCTACTCCTAAGCCTTCCTTTATGATCTCCCAAAGGAAAGGGGGCTCCCTCCTTTGAAAAATGAGTGTAGGAAGTGGTGTTGTGAACCCTCACTGCAACACCCTGCAACACAATGTTATACTGATACAGAAATAACACTGTAGCTGAAGGAGGGTGCTTGGCCTCAAGCTTGGATGTGAGGAAAATTAGTACAAGCTCCTTCAAGAGGCCTCTTAAGAAAGGATAAGGATTCCTAAATAGGAGGTCCTTGTGCTAAGCATCACAGCAACTTTGCTAAACAAAAAGAGAATGCAGAATAGTCTAAGCAGACAAATAAAATATCATTCATAAGATGTCTTGCTATGGATGCCTTGCCCTCCTTTTATTCATGTGTGAGCCTTCTTGCATGGGGCCCCACTCATTAGGGTTTCCTCCACCAAGGAATCTTCCTCCTATTATGTTTGCGTTGTCTCACAAGATGATCTCCACCTCCTATCCCAGCACTGTTGACTTGGTCAAACTTGACCTTGTCCACATGAAAATGTCCCTCTTCACACATGAAGGTGTGAAATCCAGATTTTATGTTGATCCCCGTTCACCTTATGAGGGATTTTATTCAGGTTTTTATCATGCATGGGCCTCCTTACACATTTATTTATCCCTTAAGTGAAAACAACAAAATTTAATATTCCAATTTGCTGCATGCAAATTTTGGAATATTACAGTCCTCCCCTTCCAAATTTTGCTTGTCCTCAAGCAACTGCAAGGATAGAACTAAATATTCTCCCCTCCTCCTACTGTATCATCCACATATGATGAACTCCTCCAAGGAATGAGATGTTGTCTCATCAATGAATCTCCATATTTCCCCTCCCAAGCATGCAAGCGCCAAATAGCTATCATCATGAAAAGGTAAAGTACTCAAGGAGGAAAAAAGGTGCTATCTTGAGGTCCCCTCAAGGCATGGAGTCTAAAATGTATTTGGAAACATCATTCCCATGTGGATCCTCCATCCCAAGAAATCATCCATATAAAATGAGTCACCTCCCAAAATGGCAACTCCAGAAATGTCTCCTCCACCTTTGGCTCATGCAAAGTAGGTGGGCTAAAAATCTAATCATGGTAGAAAAAGTAGCCTACCCTATGTTGTCCTTCTCTCCACTCATGATAAGTGTAGAGCTCTTGTTGATCTTAGGTTGCAATTGAGTTGCCCTCAAGGGGCAAGGTGAAGGCTAGATCTACAAAGATCTCCCCTCCAACGTTGTGAATCAAGTTGGCGCAAACCACACCGTATATGATGAATAAGACTTGATAATCATATTTCATCCAATCAATCCTATGGTCCACCTCATAAAGAAAATTTTTTTTTTATTGTAGTGTCCATATCATCTCCCATGCTCCCATTAGAACATGTAATGCAAAAAGTGTGGGAATCCTCTTCCCCAAAGGACAAATCCAACCCATGTGTCTCTCTCACAATCATGCTCTAAATATAGATAAGAACAATATCAGCAAATGGAATCATGATAAACATCAAAATGAGGGAAATAATGAAGGTTTCATGTGGTGCAGGAAGGTACCAACTGTCTCCCAATTAGTTATAGCGCAATTTTCCAAACTGTTGCTTCAAAAAATAGTATGGCAAGTTGTTTTTAATACATGGATAATTATGTATGTTCTTACATCTACTAATGAATAGTAAGTGGCTGGGTACATCAACTGAACATACATGGAAGGATAAAACACTTGCCTGAGGCCATATAAAATATGGTTGTCTCCATCATACAATTTGACCCAATGTTGACCATGGAGCTCAATGAAAAGCTTGCCCTCTTGTGAAGTAATATATTGAATAGGAATGGTAAGAGTATGCAAATATTGTGTTTGACAATCAATGGATGAAAAAACAATATTATTACCATCTGTTGAGAGTAAGATGATGCATATGTATATAAATAATTCCTCCATAGTGTTATGACACACTCCTGTGAAGAGGAATAAACCATGTGATGCATTAAGATACTTCCTCTTATGCTTGGAATTCCAAATCAAGAAGAACATATCATAGTAATAGATGTCTCCATCCACTACTTCATCATTTTTACCTACTCTTTTTCCATCAAGTGCAACAAAATTGAAGTGATCCTGGGGACACTTCATCAATAAGTGCATGCTCCAAGGTGGCAACGTTGTTGGCCTATGGAAATAGGCTCCTGCCAATACATAGCTCCATTCTTTGACATGCTCATTGTCAAAGACATCTCCCATAATGCTGCTACATACAAGAAGTTTCTTCCAAAGTGGAAGTACTTCCAGATAATCCAAGGCTAAGGAGTAGCCCCTTTGCACCATGATAGTGCCATCTCCTACTCCTACAACATCATGCAAAGTGTGAGAGAAAATCTGCTCTTGCTCTCACAAGAACATCCAAAGCAACACAAGTTTTTGCTGCCTCCTTATACCTCCATCATACAAATCATGTGGTGAAGAAATAATGATTGGTATGAAGAAATTCATATCATCATAATTCATCCACACTCATTGTTTCCCAATGATGCAGGTATCCTGCCAGGTTCCTTCCACCCACACACCCTTAGAAAAAGGATATGCCTCATGATGACCAAGCTATTTCAAGAGTAGCCAACACAACCAAGCCTCTTGCTGCCTAGTGTCATATATTTTCAAGTAGCCTTCCACCTTCTTGCTCTCCATCCACATCCACTCAATCACTTGTGGATGTATCCTACCATTCCTCCTCTTGGTAATCCTCCAATGAGGGCTACCATCCTCCCAAATCAGTTCTCTCTTCTTGCATTCCATGGGATGTTGAAATGAAACTCCTTGGAGATCTTCTAGAAAATATATCTCCTCAATGATCATCTTGAATCCATAAAGATCCAAGAGTGATGAAGGAAAATTCCCCTCATACTGTTGAAAGACCTTGCACTCCATGATATGTTGAAGTGCCCCTCCAATGAGATCTCTCCATGAGACCTTCTTTCCATCAATGGCCATCCAAAACCAATAAGGTTTTGATTCTGCTGCAAGTAGAAGTCTCTCTTTGAGCTGTGAGATGCTCATTGAGAAAGTGTCATATAGAAAGGAGATAGTATTTCTCATCTCAAGATGCCTACCATGTATCACTTCTTCCTCTATTGCTTCATGAATGAAGCTGCCATTTGATTGCTCCCATAAGGAATGGGTCCTCTTATTTTCACTACCGCTCTTGTACCACGCAGTGCAATTCTGTTGCTCTAAATCAACAACATGAAATGATGTAGATCCCTCCATAATATTTTCTGAAATGTTAAGGGATGGAAACTTAAGCATACCTTTTTAAAAATTGGAAGCACCTTGTGTGGCTGTAAGGGCTTCTTCCTCCAATTTGTTGGCTTCCCCAAATGCTGAAGATGAAGGTTGCTCCTCCATGGTTGTGACAGCGCTGGTACATGCCTCCTCAAGTGGTGGTGAGGGCTTCTCTTCCTCTGATTTTTATTAATCAAATCTCTTGATCACCTTTTGAGTGAAATCTGAAAAAGTATAGACTCTTGCATGTCTCACCTGGCTGAACCACCAAGTGCTTGCTTCACCTTCAAGGTGCAGCGTTGTAATCTCTATAGCCTCTCTTTCTACCACTGGATGTAGTAGGAAGAATGATTTTAGATCATCACCCAAGCCTTTTCTACACATTTGTGTGATCCATCAAAAGTGGACAATAGAAATCTATTGCCTCTCACCATCTCATTGTTGTAGGGCCTCCTTTCTTCTTCCAGCTGAATGAACTGGGAAAACGCTAGAGTCTCCTTGAAGGCTTTAGGTTGAGATTTTTACTTAACAAGTTAATCACTTATAATATAGTGATCCAAGTGTTCTTCATGCTCCTTGTCTTCTTATCTTTGAGAATAGGAAGTGCATGGCTCTTCCACTTCTTGAAACCCTCTAGGAGATTCACTGCAACTCTTCTTCTTTATCTGCTCAACCTCCTTGGAGAGGTTCTTTCTGGATTTGAAAAGTGATGAGAGAAAAGTCATTATTTTCATCATCTTGATCTATTCTCTTCTTCTATGTCTTATTATTCTTCTGATAGAATAATGGCAGGGACTCACAGGTTGAGCCAAGATTATGCTTTGATACCACTGTAATATCCCAATTAGGGACTGCTTAACAAGGCATGCCTAAAAAATTCATTCTTCAGAAGTATGTGCAATGAAATTAATTTTTATCTCATGTATCCCTTATATCTATAGATCTAGCATCTAAATCCAAGAGGAGAGCAAGAAAAAATCAAACTAGGTGAGGTAAACAGGCCTCCCACACCTAGTATGGCTTGAAAAATGCCCCAGGAAGAGACTGCAGTAATATATAACATAATGAATCAAATATAAGCAAGTAGTAAACTCATAAAATGTGTTAAGGAACACTTATCCATAAATTTATGTTACAACAACAAGAAATTTGATCCATTATATTAGCCAAAAGTGGGGAAAAGCAGCAATATATGCCCTAAAAACGTTATTCCTAGAGAATTGCATTATAATAGGGATACATAATGCTATTATCCCTTATATTAAGTAATATGGGACTCACACCCAGAAAATATCCAGAAAAAAATCTCTTTTTCTTGTTTAAATAGATCTCTCGGTCCCATTATGGCTCAAAATTGCCCAAATCCCATGACTTATGTAATGCATAAATTAATGAAGCATGAACAACGTTATTTTATGAAGGTTTCAGATGTAATATGGTATAAACATCAGATTTGGACTTTATTACATTAATACATGGAGAAAAATGGAGATCTAGCTCCTTTTACACATCAAAAGATAACCCAGTAAGGGTTTCATGAAAGCACAAGTACAAGATGCATAGATCTACAGATATGGATCTGGAATAATGTAGTCTGCTAAAGTACTATGTATAAATAGCCGAATAATACAAAAAATAAGGAGGATCCTTCTTACAATCTTTCTGGGAGAAAGGTTGGCCTTTTCCTTGAGAAACCAACCCAAGATTGAGGGGATTGACCCTCTCACTGCAATACTAAAAGAAATGACACAATTATTGCAAGGAAATGAACTATATATGATGTAATTCCTTTGGCCAAGTGCCAAGATATGAAAATTAGCTCCTGAGCCTTCCTTGCTGATCTCCCAAAGGAAAGGAGGCCCCCTCCTTTGAAAAATGAGTGCAGGAAGTGGTGTTGTGAATCCTCACTGCAACACTCTGCAACACAAAATTATACTGCTCAGAAATAGCACTATAGCTGAAGGAGGATGCTTGGCCTCAAGCCTGGTTGTGAGGAAAATCAGTACAATATCCTTCAATAGGCCTCTCATGAAAGGAGAAGGATTCCTAAACAGGAGATCCTTGTGCCAAGGAGCACAACAACTTTGCTAAACAACAAGAGAATGTAGAATAGTATAAGTAGAAAAATAAAATATCATTCATAAGATGTCTTGCTATGGCTACCTTTCCCTCCTTTTATACATGTTTTAGCCTTCTTTCATTGGGCCCCACTCATTAGGGTTTCCTCCACCAAAGAATCTTCCTCCTACTATCTCCGCGTTGTCTCACAAGATGATCTCCACCTCCTATCCTAGCATTGTTGAATTGGTCAAACTTGACCTTGTCCACATGAAAATGTCCCTGTTCACACATGAAGGTGTGAAATCCAGCTTTTATGTTGATCCCCTTTCACCTTATGAGGTATTTTATTCAGGTTTTTATTATACATGGGCCTCCTTATCCATTTATTTATCTCCTAAGTGAAAACAACAAAATTTAATATTCCAATTTGTTTCATGCAAATTTTGGAATATTATATTAATGTACCTTAGTATAAAAGAAATTGCACTTGCTGATCTTGGCATAAATCTGATGCTCTCTTAGCAATCTCAACATTGTTGTTAAATGTTCGACATGCTCTTCCTCATTTTTAGAATATACCAATATAGCATCATTGGACACAATAACACACTTTTCCAAATAAGGACACAACACACTATTCATAAAGCACATAAAGGTAGTTTTAGAATTAGTAAAACAAAATTTAACTACAACAAACTCATAATGCCCATACCTAGTCTGGAAATTTGTCTTGTAAATGTCCTCTTTCTTAATGTGTATCTAATGATATATGGATCTTAGATAAATGTTCAATAACACTGTTGATCCCTTCAACTGATCAAACAAGTCGTCAATCCTTGATAATGAATAATTGTTCTTGATTGTCACCTTGTTAAACTATCTATAATCAATGAACAATATGATAGTACCATCCTTCTTCTTCACAAACAATACTGGTGCATCCCATGGTGATACACTTGACCTAATTCATCCCTTTTCGATCATTTATTTCAACTGCAACTTCAACTCTACCAACTTTGGAGTGCTCATCCTGTAAGGTACATTTGATGTTGGCATTGCCCCTGGTACCAACTCAATAGAAAATTCTACTTCCCTATGACGTGAAAATTTTGAAATCTCTAGAGGAAAGACATCCTGAAACTACTATAGAAATTGACACCTTCTTAACACATTTTCATCCTCAAATTCCTTACCTTTATCACTAGAAATGTGCACTGCAAATACACACACCCTTTCTTGAGACTAAGCTTTGCTTGCATAGCTATCGCCATCCTAAATGGTATTTATTTTTTCTTTCCCTGTAAGAATATTTGTTCCCCATTTTCATCCAAGAACTCAATATCCTTGCCATAACAATCTAGTTTGTTCCTATGAATATACAACCCATCCATACCCAAAATTATGCTATACGATCTGAAAAAAAATACATTCAAATGTGTTGATGTAGGCATCTCATTTAAGTCAAATGTACAAGCTCTTACCCAATGATGAACTCTCTTCTTGGTACTTGTAGCCAACTTCACTAACCAAGAATATGCATGCACTTCTTTATTCAAAGCACACTTATCCACCAGGTCAGGATTAACCTAACTATAATTAGATCAAGAGTAAATAAAAATAGAAAAGACGTGATCACAAAGCTTACTATCCATCTCAATGATAGATGCCTGATGGTCTTCCTGCCTATTATCCATCACTGCATAGATACAAGGAATGCTTTTCCCAATGTCCCCAACAATTTGTGCCTCATGTATAGTATATATCTGAGTCCTAACCCCTGGTTCTATGGATAATATCTCTTGAAATTTTCTTTTCCACATTTATAACACTCCAATCTCATATCATCACCAATATGTTAATGTTGTGATCCATGTCCATGTCTGGATACATTGAACTTCTTGTATAGTGCCACATTTTCTTTCTCTTCTGCATTCTAAGGACTTGTTATTTTCACCTTCCATTTATATTTATCTTTGTCCTTCCCTTTCCATACCTGATGAGACTCATTCTTATTCTTTGAACACTCATAATAGTGCTTCAGTTTCCCAATAACTTCCTCAAGTTACGAAGGCTCATTATAATAAATCCGATCTCGAAATGCTAATGGAAATACACTGAAAAATCACTAAACTTTTCCTTTTCATCTTTAAGATACAGTACATACCTCAATATCTACAGGAACTTAGTCATGTACTCCTAATATATCATCGATCCCATACTTATCTCATAGAATTATTTGGCATTAATCTTGTAGTACCTTTCTAGCAATTACTTCTTCCCAAAAACCCTCTTGAACACATACCAAGCCAAGTCCTCTTTCCTTATTTCTCTAACCTTCTTCACATCTTCCCATGAGATATATTCTTTACCTCTTAGGCTAAAGGTAGCTACTATGGCCTTCATATTACCTGTTCAATTATGCACCTCAAAGAGCTTCTTCATTCAAAGTATCCAAGCCTCTTCCTCTTCCGGATTCTTCAAATATCCATTAAAAGTAGGTGGCTCTACTTCTTTAAACTCATCTGGAAAGTATCCCTTATCACTCCTCCTGTAAGGACGATAACGATGAAAATCATACTTCCTGTCAAAACTAGAACTATAGTAGTACCTGTTGGTTTCCAAATGTGAATAAATATTCAAACCCTTTCCCACATAAATTGATCAATCCAGGTGTGTTTGTTATTGCAAGTTAACGCACACAGTATATGCAGATACAATAGCACAATTTCAATACCAACCATGGATTCGATAATTAAACAAACAACAATAAATCTAGTAGAAAATAAATAAATAGCAGTAATAAATCGTAAATATTATAATGCATTCACAACAATAAGAATATCAAAAAATACATCTACTGTCACAACACTTGCAAATAGAAATAATAATATACATGGAATATGCAGCACCTAATTGAAGAGTGGGCCCAACTCTCTGATCAAGGCTGCTATATGCTCACAACTTACACAAGAAACATGAAATTAATCTTGCATTAACTTGATAAAATAATGTTATGATATACAACTCAATTGCTTACATTACCAACTCCCGACTCATAGATCCAACACCTTTCTTATACAAATGTTTACAATGAATATTCCTAAAATCCTGGCAACTAATGCCTACAAATATACAACATTATAATAGACAATATAGATTCAAAAGAAGGCGATAGAGGGATTTGGAGTCATAGTGATGTTTTCCGTTCTTGCCAAAATAGTGCTTCCAACTCAGAGTTATCCTAGGAATTGCGGATATGGTCATTCGATCACCAAATATGCAAAAATAGTGAAATTAGTAAATTGCATAAGGTGAAAATCCTTGTGAATTTACTTCATCGACTAAATATTCTAAGAAGACATATACAGGGATTCACCTGTGCACTTTAGAACATGACTTGAGTGTAAATGATACAAATGGATAAAGAAAGTGGGTAGAAATGGAAGGAAAAGATATACAGATTTGGCTCCTAACATCTCCCCCCAACTAGTCTTTCTACATGTCCTTATGCATCTTGTCGGCTTCGCAGGTCTGAGTTAGAATAAGTGTGGTCAGCATGAATCTGAGCAAGGTCATATTTATCCTCCATCTCTATCCCTGGGGGTTTATACCCATATGTAAGAAGAATGTACTTCCACCAATCATCACCCATGTTGTATGCTAGATTATACTGTTCTGTTGGCAGCCAGACAATGGGGAACTAAAACCTCAGTCCCATCCAATGGACCCCATGAATTTGGATGCATGCAACATATCATGGTAATATCTCTAATGCTCATGCAAAGTTAGGTGCCCCAAAAGGCTCCCTATTTTTGACAGGTGATGAAGACAACATCCATCTCCTTTGACAATCGTCAAAAGAATCATTCGTGAAAGTAAACACTTGTTTAGTACATAGATCAATACGCCATTTTTCATATCCATCATTTGTTTCTTGCATCCCTCGATATGTAAAAAGGTGGTATGCCTGCTGTAGATGTTCACAGACTAACAATTATCTCTCCTTATCATTAGTGGCCTTGTAGCTTGATTCTCTTCAATTGTCTCAAAAGCATTTTCCCACTTGACCTGATTAATGGTGTAGGAGTTAAAAGCCCTCAAATGGATGTCTCCCAAAAATGGGATTGGGTTGAATTTTTGGTCACCAATCAAGAAATATTCATGCATATATAACTCACACATCAAATGCTGATTCACAACATCGTGAATTGTCGAAATACAAACAAACTGTATCAGGTATTCAATTTCATGACTAATCTCGTTATGAACACTCTCCGAGCAAAATAAAATAAATATTTCATGGAGAAATAAGGCATAACTATGAGTGGGAGGTTGGCAAGCCATTATCTATGTTGTCAAGGTAAACATTTCCATATTATCATCTTTTAGCATCAGCACCTGCTCCTCTAATCCTTTAGTATTTTTATTTTGCTTCTCTTTCTTCTGCTTTACTCTGTCTGGCTGATCTATATACCCAATAATGGCCTGGGATACTTTCTTACAGACCCTCTTCATCTTTATTCTATGTTATTTTAATGTAATGGTCCCTTGCTAGAGATCATCAACAACAACTTTCCATTTCTGGATTTCAGCAGATAGAAGAAATCCCCATGCTTCAAATAGATATTTTATAGGATCAGTCTATATAGCAATAGTTTGAACCTCAACCTATGGCTTCACAGCTTCTATTTTATATCTTCTCACTTTCTTCTTTCTTTAGCTGTGATATTTTCTTCCTTAGCCGACCAATTTTCCTTTTTAACTACATAGTTTCCTTGAACTGGAGCTGATATCGCTCCTTGAGAGGTGGTATCCTTCTCGCACACTGCTCTATAAATTCTTGCTTAACAAAAATTTCTTTGGTAGGCACCGCAGCTAGTTCAGGGACTCGTGGGTTACTATCAACAAAGGTGTCGATAGGTTCCTTTTTCACCAAATCCTCCCTAAATTTTCCCCTCTCTTCGAGAGCCGCTTCTTCAGTGTCTCTAATTGGTTTGGGAATTTCTATAGTCATTTGAGCGACACCTTCAACATCCATTCCTTGTTTCTTCTCTACTGCAGGGTTTTCTTCTACCGAATCGGGCATTGATTTTGACCCCTACAGATTAGTTTCAGATTGGATAATTTCCACAGATGGAGTGGCCCCATCCATCTCCTGTCCTTCTGTCAACATGGGTTCTTTTGTTTCCATTTTGAATTCTTCGATCCACTATGAATGTGAATCACCAAGCATTGGTTCACGAATGGCTACACCAACAAATGTGTTTGATTTTGTCTCGAGGATCTATACAACCGAAGGACAAAATATTTCTTCTATAAGACGTCATGGGGATTGGGACTTCTTTACACCTCTTGATAGAGTAGAAAGAAAAAAAGAACAAGGGGCACCCTCCTCCAAATATACTCTAGCTATGTCTGCTACCTCAGGCTCTTTTTCTTCACCAACTATCTTCTTTGCATGGACCAAGACTTCTTTTTCATTGCCCTTTTTACCTGCATTCAACACTATTTCTTGTGGAACAGTGTCGACTACCTGACTTATTATTTCCATATTTCCTTGTCTTAATTTAATTAGTGGTGGTCCTTGTGTAACACCACTACTTGTTTCAATATCCACATTATCTTGGGTAAGTGGTGCTCGTTCTTGTGTATCAGCATCACTTACCAAATCTTCAACTAATGTTAATTATTTTTGTACCATCAAAGTGGGTGTTTATTCTTGAGTGACAGCATTGAATCCTCCTTCTATTTCCAGAATTCTTGCATCAATTAGCCCCATAGTCGAGGATGGTTCTTATGTAACATCCACAACTGTATCACCTTCCATATCCATTGTTTTTATTTCTGTTGTGCCAACATTAAATGTTGGTTCTTATGTAGCAACATCGGTTGTGGCCTCTTCCACATCCATTATTTCTTCTTCCTATCTTTCAAATGGACCAATAGTAGATGATGGTTCTTGTGTAACAACATCAATTGTGGCCTCTTCTACGTCCATTTCCTCTAGTTCTTCTTCTTCCAATGGGACTGTTAGCCACCTAAAAAATTTGTTATAGCAAAAGGTGGCTAAGACTTTTTGAGCCTTCAAGGAACAAATTTTATTGCTAAAAAGTGTTGGCTCTTGAAGACTCTTGAAGGCCTCATGCATCTCCTCTATCCAAATCTTCACTGATGTTCCCTTTTTTATACTCAGAATTTCTGCTGTTTCCATAAGAGAAAATACTGCTGTAAAATCATCATTTTCCCCTTCCCTCCACTCAAAAATAACCTTCATTTTTGTCCCCTTTTTCTCCATAAAATTCCTCTATTTTCATGATTCCTCTTCTTCCCTTCATGAAAATCATTTTTACAAGGTTAAGAACTCACTTTTTAACCTTACCGAAACCTTCAAATTCCTTTGAAAAACCATTGAAAATCTATAAAAAACCCATTTTTTGCATAAAGGCTTAAGCCCCCTTGGGCTAGGTCTTAAACCACTTCCCCTCCACATGCTCGCACTCTAGAACTAGGTGTTAGACCCATGAAGTGCTTATCGCATCGCAAATTCTGAGTGCGCAAGTATTTTTTCCATGTTTAAAAAACTCCGATGCGATTAAGCCCATGTACATACCCCCCGATCGTATTATCATTTCATGTAACCTGTGGGCCCGCCATCGAGCGCTAATTAATTGAAATTATTCATTCCCGATGGTCTCTTTCCTTTGTTAAAACATATAACCCACTTACCCAAAGTTTTGATCTGATGTGCCAAAGTCATGTTTTTAATATATAAAAAATGGTTAGATCAAAAAGACCCGAAGCACAATCGCATCGGGGAAATTCAAAATGGGTTGATTGAAAGACCCACATCAAACTTTCCGATGCGATTGGGTCCCACATATATTCTCTCGCCCCAGTGGTCCTCGCAAACCACTCACCATTGCAAAACCCAGCGGTATCCATCGCACCGCTTTTAAGAGTGGGGCGATTTTTCTTGTTCAGCAGCATTTCCATACACCGATTGATGCATGGCTTCGCCACTGTTCACAAAACCGCTGCTCATCGTGCATTAAATATCGGACGTGAACCCGGTACGATATTAACGTCCACCGTCCGATCTGAGGCCGCTCATCGGACAACGATCGCTCACTGAAGAAGCTCGACAGTTAACCAGGATACGACGCGGTCATTAAAGCATCTCCGCCGTCGATTTGATCTGCAGATCGACGGTGAGGGCTTAATCGCATCGACGATTTTCGTTAGACCCTGTCTTTTTTCCCCCTCAGATTGGATATGGACCACCCACGTGTCCATATCGGACGGCCCAGATCCTTCCTCATGGTTTCATCGCCCTCCACCTTTCCACCTTATGTTTTTCAACTAATCCCCACTGTTGATCTCTTCATGGTCGAAGGATCTGACATATTCTCTCCCTCTACTCTCCTTTCAACCTCCACAAAAATATCTACACCATTGGATGATGCCATCCAATGGATAGGCTCTCTCCCCACACCCTCTACAGCAGTTAAACCTACAAACGCATGATTTCTTAATATTGTTTTTCTTTTGCAGGATTAATGGTTATCCATTATAGTTAAAGAAAGGCCGAGGGCTGGGAATGACAATTCCCATGCCCTTGATTTATCAAAGGGAACCATTCATGGGGTTCAAAGATCCACGTTTCGTCAATGCTTCATGGGCATTGATGCCTTGAGAGCCCTACGCGGCCTGCACATCAACAAGACACTGTGATTTTAATCAAAATTAAAAGAGTATTAGTTTTGAAGACAGAGCATAGCAAAACAGAGGATTGAAGATAATTTGGGGATTACGACTAAGAATGATTATCAAAAGCCTAATCCCCAGAATTAAAACAGAGTTAGAGAAACATCATAAGTGTTATCAGACAGATGGGCCTCCATCGCCTCAACAGAGGCAAATTGATTCCTCTCAGCTACCACAGTGCCACCTGTAGCCACCAGCATCCAAACAGAGGCCAAAGTTATTGATAAAACGAAGATATTTGCCTCAGCGCAGCCAGAGAGTTAATTTTTCCAGAGAATTTAATGCATAAATTATCAGCAGAGTTACTTTAATATAAAACAGAGCCTCAAAGGTCAACAAAAGTTCCCACGAATCTTAATTCATGAATGTAAATTAATTAATATAGAAACACACCTGTAAACTTCTCCATCGAGCCCCTCAAAGGTCGAGAAGTCATTAATCTGTATTAATTATCCTGAGAGATCTTTTATCAGATCTCACGTCCTCATTCTTCTATAAATACTTCTGTAGAAGATGAGAAATTGTTGGTTGATGTAGTTGCTGAACATTGTAATGTAATTGAGAGCTTGAGACTCCTAATTGTAAATAGTGTTCACTGGCCCTTGAAGCTCTGCTTGTGATAAATAAGTTAGGCTAAGATGAGTAGATGATTTATAAACTAAAGCATTGGACTTAAAGCTGTAACTGGTTTGGAGCATCAATACAAGCTGATTTATGGGATCCTGGTCTATGTTAACGGTGATGTTTTTCTCATTGTAACTTGTTATTTTGTTTCTATTTTCACTGTGTTCATCTTCTCTTATAAAGAACAACATGCATGGAGCTAGGACCTACTGTATATCAGTACCCTTCTCTGACTGAAAATATTTATTTACATGTTTTCTTCCAATCTATGTTATTTGGGAATGATTCAATTCAGTTTAAGCATAGGAATGCTGGCGTTCCCTCGTCTTATTTCCTTAGCTGAATATTATTCTTGAATGTTATGTTCAGTATTAGTTAAGTAGAGATTAACTATGGAAGATATGGTGTGACCTGGTCCTAGTTTTATCCCCAAATACTGTCTGAATGTTTCCCTTGGAATGTGTTAAAAGCTGGCTAGTTTAGAAGTACTTACCAGATCTTAGGCCATTCTATGTTATCTTTGTATTTTTCTTGAATGTAACCAAGTAACGCAGAGCTAGGAGAGGATTTGTGGTGAGCCCGACCCGCTAGTTTCTACTCCAACAGTTTCCTTCAAGTTTCCCTTTGTTTTAAAATGTTTTCTATTGGAAGTGTATCAAAGGCTGGCTAGTTTAAAAGTACTTACCAGATCCTATTTTACTTTCATGCTTTTCTTAAGTGTATTTCAAAAGCTGGCTAGTTTAAAAGTACTTACCAGATCTTAGGCTGCTCTCTGTTTCTTAATATGTTTATTTCCCCTTCTTGTTGTATCATTTCATCCCATAAATCAAACCTTAAAGAGATACTTAAACATAGATGACTTGCCCCATCGACCACTCTTGCCTCTTGTTGTTCCAATTAAACACTATTGTGACTCCATAGCCCAATGGACTAAAACCTGCAATTATCTATCTTCCTGGCCAAATCTTACTCTGATTGCTTTCAACTTCTCACCTTTGAAACTCTTTGAATTTAGGACTTTCCACCTCAAACAGTAATCATGCTCAACCATCCAAAAACAAAACAAACCCTTGGCCTTCATAACTAGCCTAATATCATTACCCCAAACTTCAAACACAAATCCATCTTTTCACTTATTGGAGAGATCCCTCTCTGGATTCAGGAGGGCTAGATCCTAGAATCCCAAAGTGGTTGAAATAATGTTGTTTCTGTGATTGGAATTTGCCAATATTGCTAATTACATATTCCTAAATATCTGGTTACTCCACTGGGGACACAACGCAGAATCATTTCATTTTAAGGTAACCAAAGGATATCAGAGATTTGTTTCAAAGAACATTTTTTATATCAACGAGCTGAGCCACCAGAAACTAACATTTCTGGCGACTCCGCTAGGGACAAAACCCAGAATCATTTCATTTTAAGGTAACCATAGGATATTAGAGATTTTTTTCAAAGAACACTTGTTATATCAACGAGCTGAGCCACCAACAACTAACATTTCTGGCGACTCTGTTGGGGAAACTTCCCTTAAAATAAATAAAACCTTGTGAGTAAAAAGCAGCCTTTTCAAGAACTATCAAGGAATGGTAATAATGATGAAACTTGTTTGAATCAGTGACAAACTAGGAAAACCCTAGGATTCTCTTAAGACTTTATCTAAACTTGAAAGATTAGTTGGCTTAGCCATAAGAGTAGAATGTATTTGTCTCATAACCGTAGCTAGGTTTTGAAACAGAGTTAGGATATTCTTAGAAACCACACAACTTAAAAATAACTCAGAAAACCTAAAAATATTTCAGATTGGTATTTAATAAACATGGTGGTGGACCATAAAACCTTTTACCTCCTTAGGAGCTAAAAAATTCCACTTGGCGACTCCACAATGCTTAGCAAACCTTAAGACTCCACTGGGAAGAACCTTTGTCATTATAACATGGTTTAAAATTCAGTTAGAGGATTGTAGGATTTGAATTTGTCAAATAGAATTGGTTGAACTTTTAAAGATTGTCATACTTGGTTGAGATTTTCCTGTTTATTTGGTATGAAAAACACAGCATAGTGGCTCCTAGAAATATTCACACTAGAGCCCATCCTGATCCTAATCCACTTGAGATAGTTGATAACCCAGAAAGTATCCTTAGGAATTCTCCTAGGATTAAATTGTCGATTGTTTTCAGATCACCGTTGAGAGCTAATTCAGTCCCTGAAAATCTTTCGGCTCTACAACAATCACAAGTTGACTTAGTAAATCCCTTTAGAACTAGGTCCCTTGGTGATTTAGATCGGTTAGATTCTGAGTCTTCACTTTCATCTCCTGAAACAAGTGAACACCTTGGTAGCAGAGAAACAACACCTCCTGATTTACATTTCCTTCATAACCTAGGTGTCTCTCATCCAAGATCAGCTCAGCAATCTACTGCTGTTCCATCCACATCCCTTCATCCTTCATTCACTGTCCAAACCACTCCACTTCATCCCACTTTTCCTCTTATTAACCCACCTCTTGTAAATCCACCTACACCACATATCACGGCAGCATGGTATGCTCCCTTAGTCCTTCCTGTACCATTAGTCAATCTTCCACAGGACTATTAGTCCAAAATTCCATTATATGATGCTAGTAATGCTACAACTGCATCACAACATGTGGATAAGATGAATGACAACTTTGACAAAAATGAAATTGATGATGATTCTGTCAAGCTTAGATTATTTTCTTAGAGTTTGGGGGGAGAAGTAAGAAAATGGTTTAAAGGCTTAACCCACCATAGTATCAATAATCTCCAAGCCTTCCATCGGAATTTCTTAAACAAATGGGAAGTGAAGAAGAATCCTCTCCAAATCCTTTCTAATTTCAAGAACCTCCATAGAAACACTGGGGAAAGTGTGCAAGCTTACTGCACTATATTTAACAGCATTTCTAATGCCCTTTCCCCAGATCTAAAGCCTCCACAAGGCTCAGCTTTAAACAAGTTTCCTGAAGGGTTTGACCCTGAAATGGCCTATCAGCTGAGAGAGAGAGATTCTACAACTCTTGAAGAGATGCAAAAAGGAGCTCTTGCTGTGGAAGTCAACTTGATAGAGAAGAAAGAAAGAATGAAAAATGAGAAGGGAGTGTCTTTTAGAGAGGAAAAAACACCTTCTACTTCAAACTCAAAGATGGAGAGAATGATGGAGGAGATGATGAAGAAAATAAGCATCCTTGAGAGAGCGCAAGCCAGTCAAAACCAAATTTCTCCTCAAAACAGAAACCGGAACCATAATCATAATTTTAGAAGGAAGCAACCTCCAAATAGACCTAGGGAAGATGATCAACAGATCAATCCTCCCTTTCATCAAAACTATGTAAGTGAGGTTGTGGAAACAGAAGAAATAACAGAGGAGGAGGATATCAACATGTTGGGTGTAGATAATGATGACCTTGAGATTAATTATAATAGAAAACAAGGTCTATACACACCTTATGATGACAGAAGAGATGATGATGAAAATTATTATCAAGACATGGAAAATGTCGTCATAGAATCTCAAAGAGAATTTGACCTTAGAAGCAAAACCAGTCAACAAACTCCCAACAACAAAATCTCCGACAAATCTTCACAAAACAACCCTACAAAAAAGCCTAGAATGGTCAAACAAAGGGACAAAATAGTGGCTGTAAATTATGATAATGGTAAAGAGAAAGACAATCAAAACAATGAAAAACAGAGTGCAGATATTAGTAGTACTAACATCTCAGCTAGTACTCCTGTTAAAACCATTTTGTCAAATGTAAATAGGACAAATCATCAGGTTGATATTGCTGATAAGGTGACAACTAATAAGGCTGAGACCAGCACTTTAAAAAGTCAAATTCCTTTAAGCCTGGAGTAGGAAATTTCAAAGATCAAAATCTCTGTTCCTTTGACTGATTTAGCTGCCCAGCATGTATATAGGACCCAAATTTTGAAGGCTTTAAATATAGAAGAAAATGAGGATACAGTCAATCTTAATGATGACCAGCCCGAGCTTATTTTTGGTCCAAATATTGAAGGTACGTATCAAGAGGGACCTGTTCCTCCCTTTTATGTGAGTTTAAACACTCATGACAAAATTTTGCACAATGCTATGCATGACTCGGGAGCTTCTCATAATTTAATGCCAAAAGCTGTAATGGAGAGTCCGGGTCTAGAAATCACCAGACCTTACAAGGACCTGTACTCCTTTGACTCCAGCAGAGTAAAATGTTTAGGATTAATCAAAGACCTCTGTGTTGACTTAGCCCAGATTCCAGCCAAATGCTTAGTCATGGATATTGTGGTGGCTGATGTTCCCCCCAAATATGGAATGTTGTTATCAAGATCATGGGGGGCTAAGTTACAAGGGACTATGCAAATGGACATGACCTATGCGACTATCCCCGTTTTCAATCAGACTAGAAGACTTTACAGGGAGTCTCATATGCAATACACAGTTACAAGTCAAGACAGACTGCAAAACTCCCCTTTATACTCTGTAAACATAGGCCTTGATTCATTTATCCTTTTTAATGAAGAAACATTGGATGAACAAGTAACTTTAACAGAGTTTATGGCCGATAGAGAGGAGGCGGTAAACACCACATAACTATCAAAACAGTTTTTTGAACCGTTAAACAACAGCGAACCAAATATGGGTCTTGAACTACAAGTCATGCATCCTTTGCTTTTAAACCTTGACACTCAAGTAAACGTGCCTCCATTTAACGAAAAACCTGAAGAGTCAAAATAAATTCAATTAAGTGCCGCTAATCATGAACAAATAGAAAGCACAATAATTGAAGAGGACGGTAACCAAATAGACGAAACCGAAAATAGTCCTCTGTGGAGTATGTATTTTGACAGATCCTGCACTAGAAAAAATGCTGGTGTAGGGGTTTGGATGTGCAACACTGAAAGCAACCACACAGAAATTATTTCCTGTAGATTAAACTTCTAGTGTTCAAATAGCATAGCGGAATATGAATCCCTTCTTTTAGGACTACGATTGTTGAAGAAGTTAGGAGCCAAAAGAATCAATGTGTATGGGGATTTAGAGTTAGTCATTAGGCAAGTCAATGGCGAGTATAACACAAATCATCGTAGGCTTAGGTCCTACTGAAACGATGCCATGGACCTTTTCAAAACTTTCGAGGAATCCAAATTGATTTTTGTCCCAAGAAAAAGAAATATTGCGGCCTACAATTTAGCCTTTGCAGATAGAACATGCTTAATGCCATATGAAACCAAAGACTGCACAACTCAGATAAAATTTAGACTAGCCGTTCCTAATAATGAAAAATATTGGCAGGTGTTCGACGGAGACAAACAAATAGAAGACTTTATGAAGTTCAGAAATGAATTTGAACTTCACAGTTTGGATTCAGATTATGAAACCGACTGCCTTAGTGAAGAAAATTTTCTTGGTGAAGAAGAATCGCCTCCTAAACTTGCCGATTTAAATCTGTTGTCAAGGAAACTTCATAGCAAAACAGAATGGATTGCGTATATGGCACTGTAGAACTTAGAAACTCGCAATCCAATATTTATGCCTAAGCAACGTCTCCTTTAGAAGAGTTGTTTGATTTTAATGATGTGGCAAATAAACCAAAACTAGAACCTATAGAGATTGAGGTAGAAGAGTGCAATATAGGCAGTGAACTTAACCTATGATGATTAAAATCACCCAAGACTTTACCCTAGGAAGACACTATTTGGTCTCCAAGAAGGTAAACTTCTTGGGCACATTATTTCTGAGGAGGGTATAAAGATAGATCCAAAGAGGATTGAGGCCATATTTCAAATCTCTCATCCTCGAAACATCAAGGAGTTGCAATCTTTCATTGGAAAGATTAACTTTTTTAGAAGGTTCATCCCCAACTTGGCTGAGCTCCTTAGAACTATCACAAACATGTTGAATAAGGAGCAAGGGGTGAAATGGACCTTGGAAGCAAAGAAGTCCTTTGAGCTGGTGAAACAAGCGTTAACCAAAACACCGGTTCTTATAAGTCCTGATTTTTCAAAGGATTTTTATATTTTTTCATTTTACTAGCAATGTTTCATAGTCAGCTGTTTCTTCTACAAGAGAAATACACAAGGACAAGAGCAAATTTTCTATTGCATTTCTTTAGTAAGGCATTGAGGGATGCCCCTTGAAGTATAACATTATGGAAAAGCAAGCTTTTTCTTTGGTTCAAGCTTTGAAAGACTTCAGAGTGTACATCCCTCACTCACACATCATTGCCTTTGTCCCAAACTTAGTTGTTAAAGACATTCTAACACAGGACCCAGATGGTAAGAGAGGTAAGTGGATTGCTATTATCCTTGAATATGATTTAGAGATAAAACCCACTAAACTCATCAAAGGCCAAGGTCTAGCTAGATTAATGGCTGAATCCAATTTTGAAGTTCTTGATATTAATATGATTGATGCTTTGAATGACCAAGAAGGATTCTCAACCCCTATTGTTGAAGACCATTTTATAAATTCTCCTTGGTATGCTGATATCATTTATGTTTTGCTTAATTTAAATACACCTCCTGGTTTGACAAAGACTAAGGCAAGATTCCTAAAGTTAAAAGCTGTAAACTATTGCATTATAGATAAATGTCTTTATTGGAAAAATGTAACTGGTCTATTGCTTAAATGTTTGCCTGAGTTTGATGCAGAGAAGGTTAAGCACGAGTTCCATGAAGGAGAGTCTGGAGGTCATTTATACTGGAAGACAACAACCAACAAAATTTTAAGGGTTGGTTTCTATTGGCCTACTCTCTTTCCTGATATACACAAGATGATCATAACCTGTCATAAATGTCAACTTTTTGAATGCATAAGAAAGCTGCTACCCCTACCTCTGCATCCAATCACTGTTGAAGCTCCTTTTAAATAGTGGGGACTTGACTTCATAGGAGAAATCCACCCCCCATCTTTTGCCCAGCATAGATGGATTCTCACTACCATAGACTATTTTACTAAGTGGATAGAAGCCATACCTTGTAGACAGGCCAATGATTCAGTTATTATAAAATTCATGGAGAATAACATTCTCTCCAGATTTGGTTGTCCTACCAAGGTCATCACTGATAATGCAGCAAAATTTGGATGAAAGAGGATGGTTGAGTTCTGTCATAGATATCAGATAACATTGGGGCATTCCACGGCCTATTACCCTCAGGGTAATGGACTTGAAGAATCCTCAAACAAGAGTTTAGTGAACATAATCAAGAAACTGTTGGAGGATAACAAGAAGTCTTGGCACACAAAGCTTGTTCATGCACTTTGGGCTGACAGATTGACATTGAAGAAATCTATTGGCATGTCACCTTTTCAGCTTGTATATGGTACTGATGCAATTTTTCCAAATAGCCTTGGTGTACCAGTGATGAAGTTGATTCAAGAGTTGCAAACTAAAGATAATGACATGATCAGAAGAATAAATTAGACCATTCATCTTCAGCAAATCAGAGAAGAGGTATATATGAAAGCATTGCAGAAGCAGATCGGCATCAAAAAGATTTTTGACAGAAGAACAAAGGCCAGCAATTTCAAAGTTGGGGACAATTTTTTTAAGTGGGACTCAAGGAGGGAAGACAAGGGCAAGCATGGAAAATTTGACAACTTATGGATTGGCCCTTACTCTATTCATTCAGCTGCTGGTAACAACACCTATTTCTTACAAGAGTTGAATGGAGCATAATTATTTGGGGGTCCTGTCAATGGCAGGATGCTTAAACATTACTTCTCTTGATCCATCCCATGTTCTGAAAGCCTTTTTTATTTTTTTTCTCATTATAAATATCTCATCCACCATTGCATTCAAAGTTATAAAAATCAAAAATACAAAAATAGTGAAAGAAAGAAAAGATGGTAGATTGTGAAAACAAGAAAGGTACAGCCCCATACCAACAAAAAGAGAAACAAATCTGAAAGTGTGCTAGCTTAAATGCCACTCCTGAAAAACACACTTCTAGTTAGTCAAACAACCTGATTTTAATTAACTAGTTTTAAATTTTCTATTGATAGGATAGTGAATTCAATTTGCCAAACTGTTTAATCTTGGCTTATTAGTAGATAGTTTAGGATAGAAATTAAAGGTTCAAAAAAGCTCAAAATCTGAACCTAAGTTTCCAAAGAGGATGACTCAAATATATTTCAAATTCTGAGTCAAAAAATATGTAAATCTGGTTCTAACATGCTCAAAATATAAACCAGAGAACAAGGAAGAAATAGCTCAAACAAGAGTCAAAACAAAGATGTAAAAGGATGAAGGAAGTGCTTTGAATTTTCAAATCTTAAGCCTTCCATTTTGATTTAAAAAATTTGTGCGAAATCATGTCTATGTGCAGATTTTTTTATGCCATAGAACAACATAAATTTAGACTGTTCAATCTTGAATTGATTTCTTTTTAAATTTCTGTTGGATAATTTAGAGAATAAAGTCTGTTAGACTATTTAATCCTAACGATTTGATAGAATAAGTAGAGAATCATATGGGCTCAACTGTTTCATATGAGTCAATGGAGAAATAACGAGTAGAAATAGATTAGATTTCCTTCTTTCAAAAGAATAAAATGTTGTGAAAATATTTTGCCAATCCAAGTGCACTCTAATGAAGAAAAAATTCTAGATCAGTAGGATTGGGTAGGTAGAAAGTTTGTATTGATGAAGATCCATTATTTCTATGACTGCTAATATGTTTCAAAACAAGATCATCCCAGAAAAGGAAGGGCAGCCCAATGGATGAGTGGGGTTAGATTCCCAGATGAACATAATAAATATGGCACAGCCGCCCTCCCAGAATGCAAGTCCTGGGTTCTTGATGTCGAAGAAGGCACCATCCCCAAGTGGAAGTACCGCAGCTGCCACCTATAAAATTTGTTATAGAAAAAGGTGGCTAAGAATTTTTGAGCCTTCAAGGAAAAAAAATTATTGCTAAAAAGTTTTGGCTCTTGAAGACTCTTGAAGGCCTCATGCCTCTCCTCTGTCCAAATATTCACTGTTGTTCCTTTTTTTATACTCAGAATTTCTGCGGTTTCCATAAGAGAAAATACTACTGCAAAATCATCATTTTCCCCTTCCATCCACTCAAAACTAACCTTCATTTTGCTCCCCTTTTTCTCCATAAAACTCCTCTATTTTCATGATTCCTCTTCTTCCCTTCATGAAAATCATTTTTACAAGGTTAAGAACTCACTTTTTAACCTTACCGAAACCTTCAAATTCCTTTGAAAAACCATTGAAAATCTATAAAAAAAACCCATTTTTTGCATAAAGGCTTAAGCCCCCTTGGCTAGGTCTTAAACCACTTCCCCTCCATGTGCCCGCACCCTAGAACTAGGTGCTAGACCCATGAAGTGCTTATCTCATTGCAAAGTCTGAGTGCACAAGTCTTTTTGCCATGTTTAAAAAGCTCTGATGCGATTATCATTTCATGTTTAAAAAGCTCTAATACCCCCTGATCGTATTATCATTTCATGTAACCCGTGGGCCTGCCATCGGGCGCTAATTCATTGAAATTATTCATTCCTGATGGTCTCTTTCCTTTGTTAAAACATATGACCCACTTACCCAAAGTTTTGATCTGATGCGCCAAAGTCATGTTTTTAATATATAAAAAATGGTTAGATAAAAAAGACCCGAAGCGCAATCGCATCGGGGAAATTCACAATGGGTTGATTGAAAGACCCGAATCAAACTTTCCGATGCGATTGGGTCCCACATATATTCTCTCGCCCCAGTGGTCCCAGCAAACCACTGACCGTTGCAAAACCCAGTGGTATCCATTGCACCACTCTTAATAGCGGGGTGGTTTTTCTCGTTCGACAACATTTCCATACACCGATTGATGCGTGGCCTCTCCACTGTTCACAAAACCACCGCTCATCGTGTGTTAAAGATCGAGCGTGGACCCGACGTGATATTGACGTCCACCGTCTGGTCTGAGGCCGCTCATCAGACAGCGATCGCTCACCGAAGAAGCCCGACAGTTAACTAGGATACAACGCGGTCATTAAAGCATCTCTGTCGTCGATCTGATCTGCAGATCGATGGTCAGCGCTTAATCACATCGGCGATTTTCGTTACACCCTCTCTTTTTTCCCCCTCTGATTGGATCTGGATCGTCCACGTGTCCAGATTGGACGGCCCAGATCCTTCCTCATGGTTTGATCGCCCTCCACCTTTCCACCTTATGTTTTTCAACTAATCCCCATATTTTCTCCACCTTATGGTTTGATCGACAGATCTGACATATTTTCTCCCTCTACTCTCCTTTCAACCTCCACAAACAGATCTACACCATTAGATTATGCCATCCAACAGTTAGGCTCTCTCCCCACACCCTCTGCAGCAGTTAAACCTACAAACACAAGATTTCTTAATATTGTTTATCTTTTGCAAGATTAATGGTTATCCATTATAGTTAAAGAAAGGCCGACGACTCGGAATGATGATTCCCACATCCTTGATTTATCAAAGGGAACCATTCATGGGGTTCAAAGATACACGTTTCTTCAATGCTTCATGGGCATTGATGCCTTGAGAGCCCTGCGCGGCCTGCACATCAACAAGACACTGTGATTTTAATCACAATTAAAAGAGTATCATTTTTTAGGATAGAGCATAGCAGAACAGAGGATTGAAGATAATTTGGGGATTACAGTTAAGAATTATTATCAAAAGCCTAATCCTCAAAATTAAAACACAATTAAAGAAACATCATAAGTGTCATCAGACAGACGGGCCTCCACCGCCTCAATAGAGGCAAATTCATTCCTCTCAGCTACCACAGTGCCACCTGTAGCCACCAGCATCCAAACAGAGGCCGAAGTTATTGATAAAACGAAGATATTTGCGTTAGCACAGCCAGAGAGTTAATTCTGCCAGAGAATTTAATGCATAGAATATCAGCAGAGTGACTTTAATATAAAACAGAGCCTCAAAGGTCAACAAAAGCTCCCACCAAGCTTAATTCATGAATGTAAATTAATTAATATAGCAACACACCTGAAAACTTCTCCATCGAGCCCCTCAAAGGCCGAGAATTCATTAATCTGTATTAATTATCCTGAGAGATATTTTATCAGATCTCACCTCCTCATTCTTCTATAAATACTTCTGTAGAATATGAGAAATTGTTGGTTGATGTAGTTGCTGAACATTGTAATGTAATTGAGCTTGAGACTCCTACTTGTAAATAGTGTTCACTGGCCCTTGAAGCTCTGCTTGTGATAAATAAGTTAGGCTAAGATGAGTAGATGATTTATAAACTAAAGCATTGGACTTAAAGCTGTAACTGGTTTGGAGCATCAATACAAGCTGATTTATGGGATCCTGGTCTATGTTGACGGTGATGTTTTTCTCATTGTAATTTGTTATTTTGTTTCTATTTTCACTGTGTTCATATTCTCTTATAAAGAACAGCATGCATGGATTTAGGACCTACTGTATATCAATACCCTTCTCTGACTGAAAATCTTTATTTACATGTTTTCTTCCAATCTGTGTTATTTGGGAATGATTCAATTCAGTTTAAGCATAGGAATGCTGGCATTCCCTCATCTTATTTCCTTAGCTGAATATTATTATTGAATGTTATGTTTAGTATTAGTTAAGTAGAGATGAACTAAGGAATATATGGCGTGCCCTTGTCCTAGTTTTATCCCCAAATACTGTCTGAATGTGTCCCTTGGAATGTGTTAAAAGCTGGCTAGTTTAGAAGTACTTACCAGATCTTAGGCCATTCTGTGTTATCTTTGTGTTTGTCTTGAATGTAACCAAGTAAAGCAGAGCTAGGAGAGGATTTGTGGTGAGCCTGGCTGGCTAGTTGCTACTCCAACAGTTTCCTTCAAGTTTCCCTTTGTTTTAAAATGTCTTCTATTGAAAGTGTATCAAAGGCTAGCTAGTTTAAAAGTACTTACCAGATCCTAGTTTAATTTCATGTTTTTCTTAAGTATATGTCAAAAGCTGGCTAGTTTAAAAGTACTTACTAGATCTTAGGCTGCTCTCTGTTTCTTCATCTGTTTATTTCCCCTTCTTGTTGTATCATTTCATTCCATAAATCAAACCTTAAAGAGATCCTTAGACATAGATGACTTTCCCCATGGACCACTCTTGCCTCTTGCTGTTCCAGTTAAACCCTATTGTGACTGCATATCCCAATGGACTAAAACCTGCAATTATCTATCTTCCTGGCCAAAGATTACTCTGATTGCTTGCAACTTCTCACCTTTGAAACTCTTTGCATTTAGGACTTTCCACCTCAAACAATAATCATGCTCAACCATCCAAAAACAAAACAAACCCTTGGCTTTCATAACTAGCCTAATATCATTACCCAAAAATTCAAAGACAAATCCATCTTTTCACTTATTAGAGAGATCCCTCTTCGGATTCGGGAGGGCTAGATCCTAGAATCCCAAAGTGGTTGAAATAATGTTGTTTCTGCGATTGGACTTTGCCAATATTTCTAATTACAGATTCCTAACAGGGACAACATGAGATGCTGGTTCCTGTGTGGAAACATCCATTGTGGCCTCCTCCTCTTCCATTTCCTCTAGTTATTCTTCTTCCAATGGGCCAACAGGAGATGCCAGTTCTTATGTAGCAGCATCCATTTTGGCCACCTCCTCTTCCATTTCCTCTAGTTCGTCTTCCTCCGCCGAACCAGCAGGAGATGCTAGTTCTTGTTCTTCCATCTCTTCTACATCACCCTCTTCTACTGAACCAATAAGAGATTTTGATTCTGCTTTCATTTCTTCTGGCTCCTCTTCCTCAGATTATCCAGCAGGGGATGTTGATTCTTCTTCATCTATTTATTCTAGCTCATCCTCCTCCCTTGTAGCTATCACAACTTCCATTTTTTTTTCTATCAGCTCGAAAAGTTGTGCCTAGCGAACATGAAGTTGGGCTAATGCATGCATTAAAAATATAAGAACTAGCCCATGGGTTGTAATAACTACTAATACCTGTCACGATAGTCGGGTAGAATGTTCCATAAGCTGAAGTTTTTTCAAAAGAAAGAAAGGCATGTACATAGTGTGAACCTGTTCCTGTAGGTATCTGGGGTGAGCTAGGAGCTTGAAATGATACTCGAACATGGTGGTAAACCACCCTTCATAGGTTATATACCTCATAAAAAAGTATTCCACTTCTCCCCATGGATGTGGTAGATAATTTTGATCGTATTCTCTCCCTTTTAGAACTTCTCTCTCTCCGACTTGCAAAAACAACTCTGAAAATTCTGGCAGGGGAGTATCTCATGAAAACCATTTTTGCCCTTGCTGTAGTAGTCCACTAACCACTGAAATGACCTCCTTTGTAAAATTTATTTCAAAACCCCGCACTGTGGAATGATATACATCTAGATTACTAGTGAATTCCTTTGTAACTGCCTCATCAAACCCTTGCAATATGTCGAAATAAACATCCCATCCTGCATCTATGAAGACCTACCATACAACTGCATTACTGCGGACTAGCATTGTATCTTCAGGCTCATGTATCACCGCCAGTCTGCCCATCACCTAGCAGCTCTCTAGCATCACTTTGGAATAACAAAAAACCATTGGGAGGGAGTGTCGGTAGTTAATCTCTTGCGGTGATAACATGGTGGAAAATAAAAATGGAAAGTTTCAAAAAACAAGGAAAATCAATGATATATTATGTTGATAATGAGGAATGGTCATGGTAATTATTTCATAAATTTAAAAAGGACTGATTAGAGGTCAGAACATACTTACTTTGGGTCCTAATGCATTCTAATAATTATACGAAATAATGGCATAAATTGTGGAATGTACAATTGGCATGAGTTCTAATGGTGATGCCGACAAATCATCATTGTGATTTGATTATGCCGTTATTCGGTTATGACACCCCCCCCCAACTTAATGATTGACCATCTAGAGGCATGTCAAATTTCCTTTGAATTCAATATTTAATCAAATCTATAAAAGTCAACGGGGACGTACCTGGTGAATTACCCCAGCAGAGTGAAAACCTGACGGAGTAACAATAATGATGGAGTCACAACAGTAACAGAGTAACAACAGTAATGGAGTCACAACAATACCGAAGTAACATAAATGACAGATTAATGATAGTGACAAAGTAATGATAGTAATGGAGTCACGACACTAACGGAGTCACAGCAGTACGAAGTCATAGTGCTACTGGGGTAACAACAGTGATAGAGTAACAGCAACGACGGAGTCACAGTAGTGATAAAGTCACAACACCGTTGGAGTAAGAACATCCAACACTTAGAAAAAATTTCAAGAGTAACAACATTGGAGGAGTAACAACATCGAGGAGTAACAACATCCAACACTTAGAAAAATTTTCTGGGGTAGCAGCACCCAATACTTAGAAAATTTCTGGAGTAATAACATTGGGTACTTCAGAAAAATTTTCATCTCTGTAAAGTTGCACTCCTCTAGTAGTACCCACAAAAGAAAAACAATTGAGTAGTAACATCATTTTATTCATATTACTATATATAGATTTTTATTTTATTTATTTTTTAATTCAAGGATGCAAAGGAGGAATTCTTTGCACTAACAACCTTTAGACCAGATTTTTTAGAGAGATTTTTAATGAAGGTATCCTTAGAATTTGGGCAGTGATATAGTCTCAGACGATTCCCTCTTGTCCTCTTATCCACAAAATTCCCTCCACAAGAGCCATCATGAGCAGCCTTCAGTACTTCATAAATTCCATCCTCAAATCCACAGCGACGAACTTGTTGATCGACACCTGTATGAAAAATATATCCTGCTATCCAGGTGTATCAGGCACTATGATGAATGATATTTCATCATTCCTTGTATGAAAAATGATGAGGCACCTTTCATGTATAAAGATAGTTCAAAATAATTGCATACCATGGAAGATTAATGGAAATTGAAAAAAATATGTTCATCTAGAAAACTGTCCTTTATGGGTGTGCCTTCATCATTATCCATTCTAGACAGGAAATCAACAACTACATTATCCTTTCCTACTTTATCTACTATGGTAATGTCAAATTCTTGAAGCAATAGCAACCATCTTGTAATATGGCTAGGATGATAGGTTTATTAATCAAATACCTGATTGTTGCATGATCAGTATGCACAAAAGTAGGATACCCAGTAATGTAGTGTCTAAATTTTTTGATGGCATAGATAACAACCAACAATTCCTTTTCTATTACTGTGTAGTTCAGCTCAACAGGAGTCACATTCTTGTTGACATAGTAAACTGCATATGGATTCTTATCTTCATGTTGTCCAAGAACTTCACCAACGATGTTTGAGAGGCATCGATATGGATGTGAAACGGAAGTGTCCAATTCGGTACTCGCAGGATCAGAGTTGTACAAACAAGTTCCTTGATTTTTCTAAAAGCTGCTTCACAATCATCTATCCACAAAATTTTTTCATCTTTAGTTAGTAGCAGAAAAAGTGGGGATGCTATTTTATAAAAATTATCTATAAAACACCTCTAATAGCCAGTGCAACCAATAAAACTACATAACTATGTGAGTGTTTTAGTTATAGGAAAATGCACAATTACCACTACCTTCACCGAATCAACTCGAATCCCAGCTGTTGAGAGCAGGTGTCCCAGAACTATTCCCTCTTCCCTCATCATGTGACATTTAACCATACTCAGAGAGACATGAGTTTTCTTACATCTTTCGAGCACCTTTTCTAAATTTCCCAAGCCTTCTTCAAATGAATCCCCGTATGGAGTGAAGTCATCCATATAAATCTCAATGCTGCCATCGACTAGATCAGAAAAAGTCCCCATATTTCCCTCTGGAATGTTGCGGGTGCATTACAAATACTGAATGGAAAGAATCCATATGAAAAGGTTCCCCAGGGGCATGTGAAGGTGGTTTTATCTTGGTCCTCAGGGGATATCTCGATTTGATTATACCCGCTAAACCCATCCAGGAAGGAGAAAAACTTCTTCCCTGCCAAAGTATATTGGTCAACGAACGACAAAGGGAAATGGTCTTTCTGAGTTGCCTTGTTCAAGTCCCTATAGTCCATGCAAATGTGAAATTTACCATTATTCTTGGGAACAATAACTAGCAAAAAAACCCACTCGCTATTTGAGATGGGGTGAATGAATCCTACATCCAGTAACTTTTGAAGTTACTCTTTGACAATGCTCTTTAGGTCAGGGTTCATTTTTCTCTGAGATTGTCTCAAAGGATGCCATTCTTCTTTGATATATATATTATGAGTGAATAGATTAGTATGAATCCCATTCATGTCCATGTAACCCCAGGTGAAGGCTTCATTATGGGTTCGAAGAAATTTTAGGAGTTGTTTTCTTTATGATTCTAAAATATTTGGGTTTATGTTCAGTGTTTATCCTGGCTCAACTTCGATGGGAATTCTATTCTGGTGTAATGTTTTCTTGCATTTCACAGCTCATGGAAAATTCCAGAATCATGCGAGTTGAATCATAAACAGAGAAGGGTTCATTAATAAAGGTGTTAATGGTATCATCCTCTACTTCTATTTTGAATTGAAGGGCCTACCCAATGGTAAGGACTGGTCTAATTTCTTTGTTTTAAGGCTCATCTCCTTCAATTGGTAGAGGTTTTTGTTTGATTGTTGTTTTTTCTATTGGGCTTGGTTCTACAGGAGGATAGAGGGTGAGGTTTTTTGTAATTGTCCCATTAGATATAAACATATTTCCAGATCGACACCAAATATAGGCATCTACAGTTACAAGAAAAAGTCTCCCCAGAATTAAGGGATGACCAACATCTAGGGATTGTGTTTGTAGTACTAAGAGGTCCACGAGATATTGCCATGAGTCAACTAAAATCATAATGTTCTCCAAATTCCCTACTGGTTTCACTCTAGATCTATCTACCAATTCCCATATTGTAGGAGTTGGTTTAAGGTTTCTAAGGCCTAAGGCATCAATAGTTTCGGAGGTAATGAGATTTATTGCAGCACCTAAATCTGCCAGTAAATTTTGGATTTCAACCCCGTTAATCTATGTCATCAGAATTGGATTCCCTGTATCCCCATATTTTACAGGCATGCATTTTCCCAGCATGATGTCAGACAATTTACCCATTGCATGGATGGTCAATGGGTCATTTGATCTCTTTCCAGGATTTTTAGAACAATATTATTTAAGAGCTTTTGCATACATTGGTACATCCCTCATAGCTTGAAGTAGGGTAATTTTAACAAACATATTTTGTAATTTCCCCAGAAAATCAAAATTTTCTTGAGGGCTTTGTTTACTCAGGGTTAATCTTTTCGGATACAGTGGATTTCCTAGACGTTCCTAGTTAACAGTAGGTTGAGGGGGTTTTTGATTTACAATATCTTGGTTTTGTTTATCCCCGAATGTTTCTGGTTCTATAACTTCACGGTCAACTTGTTCAATGATAACAGGCGAAGTTGAGGTAGTCAATACCCACCCAGATCATAAGTTTATTCCATTAAATCATGTGGTAGAGATATTGTATGAAGGAAGTTTGAGAGTTTCACCTTCTTTAACTCACTTATTATTGGGATTTATATTGGGTTGGATGGGAAGCTGAGGTCGAAGGGGTGGATTACCAGGAGGAATATTGGAAGGCAACTAGAGTTTTTGTTGTGACATAAGTTGGGGAAATTTTCCAGAAGGAGAAGGTCCACGCCAGCTCTGTGTCCATGAAGGGTTCGAAGTAGTTGGAGGGAGCCATGGTTTCCAAGGTGGATATTGACAATACTGGGTCCATGCTGGTGAAAAAGGTACAAAGTGGGGACCCATATTCAAATTAATTAAATACTGAGATGGGTCCTGAGGCATTCCCGAGTTCATATTCGGTGGCTGTGGCTACAATGAATTCTTCGATCCCATGAAATATATTTGATTTATTGTGCTTTCCTCACTTGTCCCTTGAAATAATGCCTTAAATCCTGGCAAGGAAGGACATGAGCTTGTTGCATGACTCTGTTCACAAATTGTGTAGGCTTCGACTATATTCAATGGACATTCATTCAACAGATGTTTCTTTCTACACTCAGGGTAGAATATGGCCATTGTATTCTCCAATTCATCTATTTATGTTTTTCTTGTAGCGTGTCCATCTGGGCAGACCGTGTGATCAAGATATCAGTTCTAATATTATCGAGAAGGTTCCTAATTTATTCTTTTATGACCCCTCCACTAGATGTTTTTGACGACGAATCCCTTGTGTATTTCTTGTAGCTCCTCGTGAACACTGGATGCAAAGCTCACAAATAGTATCAAACTCTTCTTTCGATATATCCCCTTTTCCTTTTATATTTAAAATCTCTAGAGAGTCTTCCCTTAATGCCCAGAGAAGGATTATCTTCAAAATATCTTTATCTGGGTTACTATGGCCCGACCTCTGCAGCGTATATTTAAACCGTTCCACACAATATTCCATATTATTGTCTTCTTTCTGTACAAAGTTAAAAATATCTTCCTTGATGTCACACGATTTAAAGTACTATTGGTAATTCTCCAGAGAAATGTATTTCATTTCATCCCACGACGAGATAGTTTTACCACCAAAACCCATGAACTATCGCAGGGTTGTTCCCTTCAATGTGGTAGGGAATATTTTCAATTTCTGAGCATCAGCAATATAGTCATACCCCCGACAAAGAATATCAAATTCAAAGAGGAATGTGTAGGGGTCTTCGGAGGAAATCTCATGAAAACTAGGTAGAGTTGTTAAAGGGATAGGCTTCATTGGTGCATCTCCTCTAATATCCCCAATTGGGAAATCAATAGAGGAATTTGCAGGTGCCATAAATATCCTCCAATACTCACTTGGCATTTCAACTGGTTCTGCATCTGATAATTGAGGTGATTCAATCAAGTGAGGTTTCACAACACTTCCTCGGTCTCGTAGTGATGCAAATTCCCTTAGAATTTATTCTTCCCCACTAAAATTGCTTAATTCCTCAGATCCCATGCTTCTAATTTCCTCTCCTTCTACTAATGACCAGGGTGTTTCCTCTACTAATACCTTGTTTATCTCTTCTTATATCGTTGAAAGGGTCCCTTCAGGTACCGTGGATGGAACTGGCTAAACAATCAATTTCCCCTCAAATTTTGTCTAAATCCTTACCCTAAAAACAACATGTGAAGATGCTTTTGATTCAGCGTTTGCAATAAGTTCTTGGATATAGGTGATCCTTCCCAAGTCTTTTCTTCATTTCTTTGGGTGTCATCGCCTACCCTATCTGTTCAAATATTTGTTCATACAATTGATGAGGAGAAAAATATCTAAATAATTGCTACGCTCGGGACCTGGAGTAGTGCAAGAACAATTCCCTTCCCAAGATGAGAGATTGGTTTTTTTAACAAAAATCAAAGAAATAAAGAAAAATAAATCAAGTCTTAAGCTTGGGACTTGGATGAGGGTAGAATTTCCCTCCCCAGAATGAGATATTGGGCCCTAAGAAACCAGCAGAATGAAAAAAAAAAACAAAAAACAAAAAACGCTTAGGACCTAGAGGAGGGTAGCATTTCCCTCCCTAGGACAAGAGACTGATCCTTAGATCGATATGAATCATTTTATTACACCTTTATTAAACTCCCCGCAACAACGATGCCAAACTGTTTCTATCCAAGTGTGAATAAATATTCAAACTCTTTCCCACATAGATTCATCAATCTGGGTTCATTTGTTATTGCAAGGTTAACGAGCACAATATATACAGATACAATAGCACAATTTCAATACCGATCGTGGATTCGGTAAGTAAAAAAACAACAATAATTGTAACAAAAAATAAAGAAATAGCAGTAATAAATTGTAAAGCTTCTAATCCATAAACAATAATAAGAATATCAACAAATACATCTACAGTTAAAGCAATTGAAAATTATACAAAACAGGAAATAGAAACAACAATATATAGGGAATACACAACACCTGATCAGAGAGTGGGCCCAACTCTATGATCAGGGCTACGATATGATCACAACTTGAAGAAGTAATAGGAAATTAATATTGCATTAACTTGATAAAATAAAGTTCTATTACACTGCTCAATTCCTTACATTACCAACCCCACACTAACATCTCCAACACCTTTCTTATATAAATTTTTACAATGAATATTCCTAAAATCCTAACAACTAATGCCTACACATATACAACATTATAATAGACAATCTAGATGCCAAAGAAGGCAGCGAAGGGATCTGGAGTTGTTGTGTTTTTTTTCATTCTTTCCAAAATAATGCTTCCAACTCATAGTTGTCCCAAGAATTGCAGATATGGTCATTCGATCACCAAATCTGTGAAAATAGTGAAATTAGTAAATTTCATAAGGTGACAATCCCCGTGACTTTACTTCATCAACTAAATATTCCAAGACGACATATAAAGGGATTCACCTGTGGAATTGAGAACATGACTTGAATGTAAATGATACAAATGGATAAATAAAGTGAGTATAAATGGAAGGAAAAGATATACAGGTTTGGCTCCCAACAATACCTGTGTCCATCACCTCTCCTATACGGAGTATCTAACAGGCTTTCATCTCTCACTGTTTCATCTCTATTTGACCTGTGACCACCATGAGACCTACTTCCAATATATGCCCCATTAGTTTTTTCGTCCAGCCCATGGCTGATCCAAAGTTTCCATTTTTTCTATAATTCTGATAAACTTTGAAGCATTACTACATTAACCTCTACTTATTTCTCTTGTTCTTGTATGATTCTATCATTTTCTGCCTTACAACTCCTTATTTATTCCTTCAAACCCATTAATGTGTCTGCCAAGTAAGAAGTGTTCCCAACACCACGTTGCCTATTTGACCCATAAGGAGAATCTCGTGAATGATAATCTACCATTTTTATATTCATATTTATCTTTTTTCTGCAAGGCATCTTATGTGAGATAAACCAAATCACAATAAACCCATGTACCTTAGCATAATTCAGGGAGGATATCTCATCTACAAGATGAATTGAACCATTGTAATACATGTATAATCATAATCATAACAACACACACACACACACACAAATATATATAGACATATCAACATATAGACATCTTCCTAGCCAGAGTCCAGTCATCAATGCACGACCATATAAATCACATGCCATGACCTTATGCATGACGAAAACAACCATATCAATGTACACTTGAAAATACGTAAGCACTTGACATGCATAAACAACACATAACTAATCATACACTCATGATGACACATTCCACCACAACACCCTCACTTTCACATGGAAACATCACTACAACCATGACCAACACCATGCATATGCAACAATAATATAGACCACAAGGACAAGTAACACGTGAAACCAACATTAATTCATGAGCAACGCACACCACCCATATTGTATAAGGGATGAACCATTATCTGATAGCACTATGTAACACCCTCCTACCACATTTACTTAAGAAACTGGCCAATTGGGGTAAGCATCTGACGAGAGGCTATTATGATATGATTCAACCTCCCAGGTCACCTTAGGGAAGTGGAACAAATACCACACAACTACACAAACATTCTCCACATGTCATAGGACACAGAGGAGCCATCCAAACCTTCCAACAGTTTAGACCCTAAGACAAGCTAACCTTTTAATGCATCAATCCCCTAGTTTCTCCCTTGACATGGGAAAGAGTGTGATTGGAAACCTTTAGTCGCTCGCAGAACATGGGTATGTGTGTGACAGGGGACTTTTCTAGGTAGTTTTGAGTCTTCCACCCTGATATTTGTGCCAATTTTTTAGGCCCAGGGCTCACATCACTGCCCAAAACTCCATGACACTTTCAGGAATGTAAGATAAGAATGAAATAATGATACAAATGCAATTACCTAAAGAAGGACTTGACTGGACCCCTACTAGCCATGACATGCATTTCGTCAAACATGTCACAAATATGTAATCTACAGGTTTAAACAATAGATTTGAGAATAGGGGTGTCATATTTATATGAGAATCACTAAGAAGATTTTTTCCCTTATATCATTAGCTACATTATCATCTATTAGGTCATATAGTCATTTCTCATTCATTTACAAATTAAAACATGATGAGAGGCATACATATTCACTACCATAAAATGCATCCATAACCAACATATAAAGAAAAGAAATACCGAGGATACATCAACCATAAATGTTACATATAATATGGTACATTTACACAAAAATTACCAAGGAAATGAAATCTTATTCATAAATTCAAAATCCGACCTAGTATGGGACTACCATGTTCCAATCGAACATAGATTGGTTGAGTTAAATATCTCTTCAAGGAATCACCCCCATGCCATATTCCAAGCATGAATGTGGGACACAAACCAAAATAGTCAACCAGGGCTTCTTGAGGATAAACCACCTCACCCTCATCAATATGAATTTTCTTTATTAGAATCCTCATCGGATCACTAGGCCAAAAAAATAAACATGTAATAACAGGATTTACCATGATCTCCACCAGATCACTAGGCCAAAAAAATCATGGATGCCACCAAAATTATCCACCTACACCATGAGGAATTTTCTTGTCTCCTAGTCTTTATGCTTTACCGCAATCCACACCGGATCAATACGCCCTAACTCAGACTCCGACCTCAAGGATTTATTGTATATCCCATCCTAGGATTACTGAGCACCTCTAGGCTTTACCGTATACCTTGCCATACATTGGTCGAGGATTCCTAGGCCCACCGAGGCAACACAAAATCCAACATTTCTGCAACCCATAGTTTATTTTAGGGGTTACTAGGCCATGTGTTCATTTATTCAGAGATCCACCTCACTCATCTTCAAATCCATCCAACAATCCAACTCAACCAAAACATGAGAACCTCATCACACCATGGCTATCTGGAAATGGAAAGAAAAATTTGAAAACACTTTCACACCTGCAAAAACTCATGCCCTTGATAGAAAGAGAACCAAGAACATGCATGCAACACTATGCATGATAAATCTAGCAAGGAAACCACGCATGAAAATTGATACTTGCAAAGAAATTGTAGCTACTTGATCTATGCTTCCTCTTTTCCTTCTTTTCCTTTCTTGATCCAATGTTGAAATGCTCCAATAAAACTCAAAGTGTCTAAGAGTGAGAGAAATGGAGAATAAAGAGAGAGCTTAAAAATTTAACGGACAAAATGTTAGACTAAGAAAGGATACCAACTAATCCTTAGAATCCTTTTTATCAATTAGGCCTCTATTTTCTTCATTTTCCATTCTTTTCCTTCATTTTCCTCCCTACATGCAACCTGTGACCTTTAGCCTTCCTTTTCTCCTAATTTACATTGTTTTGATAAATAAATTTCCAAAAATTCCATTTTTCCTTTCTAAAGCCTTTTCCATTTCCTTTTCCAATTTCCTTAGCCATAATAAATTCAATGAACACCTGGACTAGGATATTTTTCCCAAAATTCAGCTTGGAATAAGTGTCCCATAACCATGGTTATTATTTTTTCTTTATTAACCTTTATTACATGGATTTTTCACAAGGGTTATTACACCAATCTCAACCATTAGGTGTGTGTTATATTATTTCCATGACTAGTCATACATGCAGGGGTGTCACAGGGGGGGTGATAGCCCCCCTTATTTATTTCATCGGGTGCAACAGGGGGACGCATCCCCCTGTCGAGGGTTTTGTAGTGGGGGCAACAACCCATGCACATGAGAAATTTTTTTGGACCTTATAATAGGTGGGTGAACTTACCTATGATTTTTTGCATGGGTTTTGCACATGTTTTTGGGCATGATGGTTTTCTGCCCATGGTATTTTGTAGATCAGGTCAAGGGAACTACAATTATGTTGTAATCCATGGTTAACGAATTGGGATTGATGAATGCTTCAACATGTATATATATGTATTGTAACATTAAAAGGAATATAATGAAAAATCAATTTTGTAGTCATAGTTTTGGGATCGAGGGGAAAATATATATGTACATTTGTTTTATGTTCTTGCCATTGTTTATAATTTATGTTTTAAGAATTTGTTTGCAAGTAATTTCTATACAAGGTTAAAACCTAAACCAACTAGGTAACTCGAATTATGTACATGCATGAGTTAATTTATGATGATTGATCAATTAACTAGTTAAACGTTGAATATCCACCCCACTACTAGACCTCCCATTAGTTCCCCCAACAACTAGAACTAATTTAACTGACCTTAAGTCAATTTAACTGAATTAACTGAACCTAGGCTGCTAAAATTTAGGAAGCACTGTACGCAACTCAAGTTCATGCTCTCAACTCGTATTAACTAAGATAACTAAGTTATAACAACTATATCACCTCCATTAATTAATTCAATTTGTTTGTTTGTGTGGAATTTCAAATTTCTCCTTATTTAATCAAGGGAAAATTAAATTAGGATTTTTTTGCTACATTTTCAACACTATACCCCAAAGAAACATTTGGAGGGTTTTGCATACAATTATTTCTCATCCAATAATTTAACCACCATGTCAACATGTTAATCACGATCCTTCTAGGAATTTCTATAGATTAGTATATCATCAAAAAATACTAACACACATTTTCTAAGGGTGGGTTTCAAAGTGGAATTCATTAAACCTTGAAATGTGGAAGGTGCATTAGAAATGCTAAAAGGCATGACCAGAAATTCATAATGATATTCATGAGTTCTAAATGTTGTTTTCAAAATGTTTTCGATATTCATCTAATTTGATGATACATCGAATGAAGATCCAACTTGGTGAGGTAAATTCCTCCATGCAATTCATCCAACAATTCATCAATGACAAGAATGGGAAATTTATTTTTAATAGTGATATTATTGAGCTCTCTATAATCCATGATCTGTATGTATTGTGCACCAATACTACTACAGTAGAGAAAGAACTTTGGCTAGTTTGAATTATACCTTCCTCTAGTATTTTAGCAACCATACATTCAATTTCACTCTTTTAGGCGTAGAGATATCTGTAAGGTCTTATATTTGAATAAACACTTCTTGAAATAAAGTGAATAGAATAATCATGATCAAAAATTTGTGGGATACCTTTGGGAGTCTCAAATACCTTGGAATAATTGTCAAGGAATCTTTGGAGATCTCGAGAAATGGATGAATTTAATATTTGAACATTAGATGAGCATAATTGCACAATTACCTCTCATTTATCCTTATTTAAAATAGTTTTCATGCCGTTAAAGATGATTATCTTCCCAAGTTTCCCTATGATACCCTTTAATTCAACTTATTTTCCTTCACAGATAAATTTTGAGAAAAGTTGTTGAAAATTAAAAGCTATTGTCCCCAAAGATTCTAACCATTGGAATCATAATACAACATCAACACCACCCATTGGAATGGAAATAAATTGAATATTAAACACATATCAACCCATTGTTAGATTGATATTATGGAAATTCCCTGAGAAATTTATAGTTCCTCCATTTGCAACCATCACTTAACACTTTAGTGCTAGATATAGAAAGTAATTCAAATCCTTGGCTATCTTACAATGACTAAAATTATGGGTCCTTCCTCAACCAATAAACACTATTACTTTTTCCTTCTTTGTTTATCCTTATATCTTGAGATTTTGAGTGGTAATTCCCGCAAATGCATTACAATATATGGCTAGATTTTTTTCTATTTTTTCAACCCCCTGGGTTGGTTCTTGGTGTATATCTTCTTCTTTATATGTTTCTTATTTATATTCTTCCTCCTCTTCACAATATTTTTAAAATCATTTCTTCTCAACACACTTATGACCTTTAGTGTATTTTCTATCACAACTGTAACAAATCCCATTTTCTGTTTTTGCCTCCCATTTTCTTAGTGTCAACCTTCTAGGTAGTGGGAGGCTAGGAGTAGCAAGTCTTCCATATTTATAGTTGTGAGTGGTAGACCTCCTTGTTGCCATATTTTTTATTTCAAATTCTCCTTCCAACCTGAATGCATTATCCAATGAATTAGGTTCCCAAAGGGGAACATCATGTTGGATTTTATTATTTTAAGTCCTTATGAATACATAAATCAGATGCTCCTCAAGAATATTATTTACCTTGCTATTCAATATTTGGAAGTATAAATATGTTTTCCATTTAACCCTTTTGTTTGAGATTTATCAGTTAGATAAAGAAGGTATTGCTACTTGTATCCTCATAATGTATTATCATTTCCTATGTAAAAATGTTCCAAGTTAGAAGTGATTTACAAGAATAAATTCATTGATACCACACAAAATGATTTGTTTCTAAATATAAATATGCAATACATACCTTTTGTGTGTGTTGTGCATCATGTAGATCAATGAATTGATTCACCTATATTATCCTTGCTACCAGATACTTGCTGTAAAAATTCATCATATCAGTATTTGGAATATGATTGATCTTAAACCCAAAGTTAGAGTCTCTAAAATCATGATTCACATTCCTTTTTTTCTCATCAAAAGTTTCATGGAATACCTTGTCACCAATAGGAAGCATTTCTTGTAGCAAATTTTTCAAACCTTCCTTCAAACCTTACATTTATGCTTGTAGAACATCCCTCAAACCTTCCATTTTTTCTTCTCAACCATTATCTTGGCTTCCAATTCGCTTTTAGTTTCTCCTTATGATAGTGAAAATTGTTGCACTTTTTACCATACTTTTTATATATCATGTTGCATTTCTTCATCTTCTTCAAGGGTTAAAGTAGAGCTAGGATAAGGGCATAATGGGTGTAGGATTTTTTTATTTATTTGGGGGGTATTTTTGAACCAGTTAATGATATCTATGCTTCACTATTATCTTTGAATCACTTCAAATTGATTTTGCAAACAAAATTCATGAAAATTTAAAAATACACACCTTTTAAGAGCTCAATTTTGAGCGTATTGATAAGGTTGAGCTTGAAACTATTGCATTTCTTTGATTTTGGCCTCCAAGGTCTAAAATTGTGCCTTGAGGTAGCCCTTTATGTCTTCTTTCCAATCCCACTTGTTAGACCGAGATTGGAATTTTAAAGATAAATATATCTAAAATCTCCCACGATGACCTCATTATGGACAAGTTTAGTAGAGAAAACTAGTATGGGATTCGATGTGTCACTATTTTAACCTTTGAACCTAAAAATCATACTTGAAAATTCATAAAAACAACAAGGACATCATTTAACAATTGATGTGAATTTGAATGTTCTAGAGTTATTTTTATTCCAATGTGATCATCAACCAATCTAATCACAAATTGATAATCATAGTAAGTGCATATAAAAATATAAATATAAATTTAAAATAAACCATTGTTGAAAAGTCCATACACACTATGGTCTACCACAATCCACCAAAGAAATAGAGAACTTTTTAAAGAAAATACTGTTTAGGGAGTCGTTAAGCGTTAGGGGTGGGAGGAAACTATAAAAAGATTTTTTTAAACATTTTTGAGTACATATTTAGCAAAGCAGTGACCGGTGCCTTCGAAGAGGAATAATGACCACTTCGGTTATAAATATAAAGATGCAATATATACCTTATGTGTGTGTTTCCCATCATGTAGATCAAGGAATTGATCCACTTGTAGGATCCTTGCTACCAGATCCTTGCTATTAAACTTCCTCATATAAATCTTTGGAATACAGTTGGTCTTCAACCTAAAGTTAGAGTCTCTAAAATCATGATTCACATTCCTTTTGTTCTCATCAAAATTTTCATGGAATACCTTATCACCATTAGGAACCATTTCATGTAGCAACATTTTCAAGAAATCCTTCAAATCTTCCATTTATGCTTTTAGAAAATCCCTCAAACCTTCCATGTTTTCTTCTAAACCATTATCTTAGCTTCCAATTAACTTTTAGTTTCTATTTGTGATAGTGAAAATTGTTGCACTTTTTCCCGTAATTTTTATATATCATGTTGCATTTCTTCCTCTTCTTCAAGAGTTAAAGTAGAGCTTGGCTAAGGGCATAATGGGTGTAGAATTTTTTTTTTTTTGGACGAATTTTTGAACCAATCAATGATATCTATGCTTCACTATTCACTTTGAATCACTTCAAATTGATTTTGTAAAAAAAAATTATGCAAATTTAAAAACACACACCTTTTAAGAGTTTAATTTTGAGCTTATTGATAAGGTTGAACTTGAAACTATTGCATTTCTTTGATTTCGGCCTTCCAGGGTCTGAAATTGCGTCTTCTTTCAAACCCCACTTGTTAGATCGAGATGGGTTTTTTAAAGATAAATTTATGTCAACTCTCCCACGATGACCTCATTATGGACTAGTTTAGTAGAGAAAACTAGTATGAGATTCCATGTGTCACTGTTTTAACCTTTGAACCTAAAAATCATGCTTCAAAAACCACAATCTTTGAAATTTCAGTCATTTTTTACAGAATTCAATTGTGATGTTTGAAGAAAAGTTATGATGATTTTCCTTAAGACACCTATTTGAGACTGAATTCTGGAGCAAAAAGAAACCCTAACTATATTGGACCATATCTCTAAAAATACAGCAAACCCAAGTTTGAAATTATAAATAGATGTTCATCAAGATTTTTCATTCACATGGTAATAATTTAAAGTTTTGAAGCTTCACAGAAAAAAGTTTAACAAAAATTCCACAATGATTCATTAGAAGAAGCAAAATGCTGAGATCAAGAGCTATGATACCAAGTGTTATGTATGTAGATCAAGGAAACACAAAAGCATAAAAAAATATAGATCAACGACTAGATAACATATCACTTTGAGGGGGAAACCATAAATGAAAAATTATTGAATTATTCAAATGAAAAGACCTCTTTGTTATATATAGGAATCTAAAGGGTTAAAATATAATTAGGGCCTACATAAAAATAACAATGTATGGGAATCGCAAGAACAACAGTGAGCTTCTGTGGGGAAAACAATAATAACATAGGGACTACATTAGTATTATGATGGGCATCTAACACTCGCTACCCTCCCTCATTCTCTATTAGTTGTTTATTTTTCCCTCTTATCTCGACTGTATTTATTATTTCATCACTCTTGTCTGATTTTCCTACCGAGTGACCTTGCACAACGATTTGATAAATTCAATGATGTTGGTGTCGTTGTGCTGGCGATTCACCTCCTGATTCCATGGCGATACAATACAAAAACAGAGAAGTCAGAGATGATGGCAATACAATAAAAAAATAGAGAACCATAAATGAAAATCACCCAAGGCGAAAGTAGGGACAGAAGAGAGTTGTAATTCAGAAGACGCGCTTTAATGCCAATATATAGCTGAGTTCGCACGCCTCTTGAAATTATAAATTAGCCATTACACCTCACTGTTCTGGTGGATTGACGATTTTTGGGGGAGGGTTCATCTGTTCGATGTTTGTATTCCCAAGAAATCGGGTGACACTCATGCGGCCGAAGGAGTAAATATCATAGGACGATATAAGTGGGAGACAAAAATTAGAAAAAAATTAATTTCAATTTTGTTTTATATTTTAATTTGATTTTGGTTTTGACTGTAAAGTTTGATTCATAAATTTTACTGTAAAGGACCCTAACATGTTAGCTATAACATGGTAGTGCTCACTTCAGTTATGGAAATTCAAATTCTAATAAAGGTAGGTTCTAGTGCTTATATATATATATAAAGTCTTTTGGAAGAGGATTTAGTGTTTTCTTAATTTAAATATATAATTATATTAAAGATTTTTTTGTGGGTTGTATGGTCATAGTTTTTGAGATTTTGGTGCACTTCTTATTAGATTTTATTTTTTTACGTAGATATTGAGTTTTTATATTAGATTTTAATTTCTACATAGATATTGAGTTTCTATGATATTATTGGAGTAAATTTATTATTTTTTATAATTGGAAAACTATATACATCCATATGATTAGGTGGTTGTAAAACTTTGTGAGCTTCGCTGGATCCATATGATTAGGTGGTTGTAAAACTTGGTGAGTTTTATCGGATTTTGGATAAGTATCATGTTTCCATAATACTCGGTTTAATCTATTAAAGCTTATTAACTTTCATATCTTGAGAACAACTTTCATATCTTGAGAACAATATCTTTTGAAGCTTAGTTTATTTGATAAATGAAATGATATTTTTTGAGTTTTTTTTCCTTGTAAATTATTTTGTTCAAAATTCAGAATATGTCTTTTAAGATTAAAAGTTTAAATTGTTTAATTTGCAAATAGATTTTTAATAGGCCAAATCTATTTATACATTCAAAAGTATATTTAAAAAAAAAAATTTACAATCTCTCTAGAAATTATATTGAGTAGACTTCCACAAAAAATTATTTATTCTATTAGTTACACTTTATTTTTTTAAAAACATATAATACTTTGTTACAATCGCCTTCCACCAAAAAAAAACTATTTATTCTACTAGTTACACTTTGTCTTTTTGAAAACATATAGTACTTTGTTACAATCTGTCGTCCACCCAAAACTATTTATTCTATTAATTACACTTTGTCTTTTTAAATACATATAGTACTTTGTTACAATCTCTCTTTTTTAAAGGCATAGCACTTCTAAATATTCATATGGTACTTCTAAATATTCGATTGAATCTATTTATATGGGTTAACTTTAATAACCAATCAATATTCACTCCCTTAAATGTAATTGGAAAATGATATATATATTCACAAGAAATCATTTAATGATATCCATGGTAAATACTGTATTGTAAGATTTCTATGTTTTGTGAATTGTACTATTCATGATGAGTAGATACTACTAAGTAATGTTATGTTAAAACTAAATAAATAAAACTATGTAGTATAAGGCCAAGGTGATTCACATCTCACAGAGAGTTTAGTGACTTTAGTATGGGGAGATGTTGTCTCTGACAAATAAATAAATAGGTATTATATATGTGATAATAATTAAAAAATATTATATGTGCAATAATAATTAAAAAAAAAATCATTTTAGCTATTTATTATATAGGGATAATTATTGCATTTCTTTTAAGTGTAATTAAATGTAAAAAAATAGACCTTTATAAAAGGAAAAAGTTAAACTTTTATCCCACAAAATGATGTAGGTTTAAAATAAATATTTGTATAAAATGTTTATAGAAATGTTTTATAAAATTTCATGGTCATAATAACCTCAAAGTGGTTATTATTGTTATTATTATTAAGAATATTATTATTATTATTAATATTTTATTGTTTTGATAAATACATTTTATATTTTTAATTAGTTTTTTTTTATATTAATAATTAGAGTATAATGCTTTTAATTAAATAAAATATGAATGTGAAAGAAAAAGGCAATATGTTGTAAGACACTATTTTATTCTTTTTTTTATTATATGGAATTTATTTATGCAATGATCATTGAAGTCATAGTTTTGAATTAATGAAATTATTGTTTGTGGATGAAGAAATAGATTCAATACCTTCTAAGTGTTAAAATAAGTGGTGGCTTTTGTTCAGTTTCTCAAGTGATGCAAGTGGAAGCTATTTGTGTTAATTGAGACACATGCATAACATTCACCTTAAATACCATCTAGGGTGTACATCTTCAGAAGGGTATTGGAACCTTGGGTGATTGTTATATGAGGGTTGTCGTAACTATCTCTTCATCCTTCATTGGTTGGTATTTGGTCTCAATACCTTAAGGTTGATTTTTGAAAGGATATTTTGGGCTCTCCACTAAGTGTGGAATTAACGATTCATCACCTTGAGATGCCATTCTTTGGACTAGTGCACTAGTGGTGCACATTGTTAAACTTAAGACTTTGGTATTGGGTGAATGTTGTGTCCAATGTGTTAGGTTCCTATTTTTATAAATTGGTTGACTAGACACTTTATAGATCTCAAAGGAACTAGGATCGTTCCCTTGATCTCAGGAAGGAACCTTCCATGAATAGTAGATTATTAACCCTTTAGGTAATTCTAAGGATGAAGTGCAAATTACTTTTAATATTATAGTCGAAGAAGTCCTTCTTATTGAGGAGTTTCTAGTTGAAGGTGTAAGTGACCATATTGTTCCACATGAGATGGAGGTTACTGATATTTCTACACAGTCTTGGGTTCACCCTCCTCTGGCTAATTACCAAGATCTGAGAGTAGTGAAAATGGGTGTATTTCGACAAAAAAAAATATTTTCTCCATTCAATGTTTTACTACATAATAATTTTTTTATGGAACATAGTATTGGTTCAATAGGTATCAAAGCTTCTATGATCATTAGTCTTATTTCTACTACTTGGGTGCATGAGTGTTCCTATTGTCACATAGATTAATGGGGGTAATAATTTTGGTAACTTCCCTAAATGTGTTATAAATGATCCTTTTGGGATGTCGTTTGAGAGCACTAATATAGGTCCACAATTAGGTTACTTATCTATTATACTATCGACTTCGAGAATTATTGCTTACAGTTTCAAATTTACTTCTATGGGTCAAAATATTTTGGGATTTGGATTTTACCCTTACAACTGGATTTCCTCCTATATTTATATTTTCACATATAAGTGCATTCACTCCTATTTCTATAATCCCCATATAAAGTACAACCATAAATAACAGGGAGTGTCCTTGTGGTGGAGGTTTATGCCTAGCACTAGGTATCAAATACACTCTAGACCTATTCCTAATAAGTGAAATATGACTAGAGTTAATTATCCAAGAATTAATGTGACATGTGTCGAGGTTCCAAATTTTCTATTCAGAAACTATAATCTATTTCCATGGCCCACTTTCCACTTTTGGTGATGCTAAACTTATCGAATTTATTTCATCTTATGAATAGCCCAATCATCCGTATTTATTCTTGGAATGCTATTTTTTAAAGTTTTCTTTATTTATATAATATTTAAGGTGTTATAATATTAGCCCATATATAATCATAAATTCTGAGATCACATCGATATGAATTTTTAATCCTTATCTATGATGATGCATTATCAAGATCTAGTGATGAGTGATCAGTGAGATCTAGATTTAGAATGGTGAAATTCATGTTCTATAAATTCATATCATGATGTAAATAATGTATTGAGAAACATGTTTGGTATAACTATTTTTATTTTAATTTAGAGCAACAGATCTGACTCTCACATTAATTTTCAATATGGGTACAACTTTTTATTTCAAGGTTGTCATACAAAGTATATTCAAGGAAAAATGGTGTCTAGTGCTAATAAATCTCAAACCCAATAATTTTAATAACACTCTCATCATCCCAACACTCTATTTATTACAATTTAAAAAATTTCTCACACTTTTAGAAAATAAGAACACACTGTAGAATAAACCAGTCTATCACATAGTCACTCTTATTCAGAAAGAAAAAACAGTCGTGGAAACCACTCAATTAAGTAACTTATGAAAAAAACATTCCAATAAAATAAACACACCACTAAATTGTAACTATAATTAAATATTTTTCACACTAACAAAGGATTGGTTCAAGACCTATGTTGTTACACAATACAAACGTTAGAATTATGAAATCATTAAAGTATGAACAAGATTAACAATAATATTAATAGTAATATTACATGAATCATAACTGAGAGGAATGAATAAAATTTCTATAATACCTTCCTATCCATTGATCCTTGCTAAGGAGGGACCTTCCTCCCTAGAAGGGATTGGTACACTACGAAACACACAAGCTAATAAGTAGAAAGGTATGGCGCCAACAATGTTTGATATTTGCATTAATTAAAAAGACATGATTACAATGTGGGTGGAATCTCCCTTCATGCTATATTATTTATATATCTATATATATCTTTATGTCTTCTATCGGGAAAAGCACACCTCTGTATAATATCAGACTACAAAAATAATATCATCATGAGAATCTCTCAATTCTCATGTGATCTGAATCGAGAATATACAGTAATAGTTTTAATAACAATTTCCGTGGTTGGGACAAAGTTGTAACAAATTTTCCATATTACAATAATTCATCTATGGAAAATCCTAACTACTTCAGTTGTGTTGTCCATGGATATTTCCTTTGATGGTCACACTGAATTTACCATATAATTTTAGATATCAATCTTCATTACTAATTGAAGGAGATTAGCATGCCCAAAATAAGTCTCACGTTTATTCAAAACATTCAATAGACCACATACCATAAATGGCAAAGGCTTTGGAAAGGAAAAATGGCATTTTTTGCATTTTATTTATGAAAATAATGGAAAATAGGGGAAAAGGAAGGTGAAAGGTAACAGGTTGCATGTGGGAAGGAAAATTAAGGAAAATAATGGAAAATAAAGAAAGTAGAGGACTAATTCACAAAAATGATTTTGAGGATCAGTTGGTACCTTTTGTCAGTTCATTTTTGGAGCTCTTTCTCTATTCTCTTTCTCACACACTATTAGGCACTTAGATTTTTCTTGGAGAACTTCATCATTGGATAAAGAAAGGCAAAGAAGGAAAAGAGGAAGAAAATATCAAGCAAGGAAGAGCAGGATAAAGTAGCTACATCATGTTTACTTGGAGGTATCAATTTTCATGTGTGATTTCCTTGCTAGATTTGGCATGCATGATTATGTATGTGTGTTCTTGGTTCTCTTACTGTCATTGGCATCATTTTTTCCATGTGTGACAATTTTCTTTAGCATTTCCTTTCCATTTCCGGATAGCCAAGGTGTGATGGGGTTCTCATGTTTTTCTTGATTTGGATTACCGGATGGATTTGAAACTGAGTGAGGTGGATCTATGAATGAAAGAACACATAGCCTAGTGATCCCTTTTGGATTTTGGATTGCAATAAATCCACTAGCCTAACTACCCCTGACCCAGACTCTGGGTTGCAGTAAATTCAGGTATTGTGCTCCTCGATGGGCTTGGGAATCCTGCACCAGTGAATGACATGATATACGGTCAATACTAGAGGTGGGTGATATCCATCAGGCCTATGAATATTGGGATGGGATATACAGTAAATCCTGTAGGGTGGAGTCTCGGTTAGAGCCTACTAATCCAGTGTGGATTATGGTAAAACTTAGAGACTAGGAGACATGAAAATTCCTCATGGTGTAGGTGGAAAAATATGGTGGCATGCATGTTTTTTTAAGGCCTAGTGATCGGGTGAGGACTGCGGTAATGCCTGTTTCTATTGATGAGGGTGATTTGGCTTAGCCTCGAGAAGCCCTATTTGGTTTTTTTGGTTGAGTCCCACATTCATGCTTGGAATATGGCATATGGGTGATTGGCTAAAGAGAGATTTGGCTCAACCAATCTATGGTCGAGTGGAATGTGGTAGTCCCATACCATATTGGCTTTTGCATTCATCAATAATAGTTTATTCTCCTTGTCATATTATGTGAAAATTTATTTATTTATATGTGGATTCTATGGTTGTTGTATCCTTATTATTTCTACTGGTTATATGTTGGTTATGATCATGTTTTATGACAATTAATATTTATGTTTCTCATCATGTTTTGATTCATAAATGAATGAGAAATTAAAATATGGTTGAATATATGATATTGAAGCTATTTTGATAAGGTGTCAATGGATTTTAGATATTCTCATATAAGGATGAGACCACTATGCTTAGATATGTTTTTCAACCTTGTAGAATGAAAATTTGTGACATGTTTAATGAAATTCCTATCATGGCCAGTAGGCGTCCAGTCAAGTATTTTGTCAATAACTCGCACTATTATCATTGTCTCTATGTTTCAATTCATTCCTGTAAATTTCATGAATTTTTGGGCAGTGATTGGGTCCTAGCTATGAAATTTAGCCTTAAATCCTGTTGTCACTAGCATATCACTAGCATAAAAAGGTTGCAGTCACGCACATGCAGGATCATGGGAGCGAATGAGACACATAGTGATGTGGAGAGCTTGTAAAGGGAGTGACCGGGCCTCTAGGTCCTTGATTTGATAAGTTTCCTTAGTGGTTGGTCACCTGGAAAGGTGGAGTAGCTCCTAGAGGTTCTATTGGTTGTGTGGGTGATCAATTTGGTTGTGTTTTGGGTGTTCCACTTCCTTAAGGTGCTCTAGGGAGTTCAATCATATCATAGTAGTACCTTGTCAGATGTTTACCCTAGTAGACCTATATGTTTAGGTAAATGTGGGAGGAGGGTGTTACATAGTGGTATCAAAGCATGGTTCATCCCTTGGAATGGATGGGTGATGTGCTCATCATGCATTCATGTAAGTTTCATATGTGTTCTCTATGAATGTGGTTGCAACGCTTGTTGCATATGCATGGTGTTGGTCATGGTTGTAGCGATGTCGCCATGTGAAGGTTGATGGGGTTGATTGTGGAATGTTTCGTCATGAGTGTATGATTGGTTATGAAATGTTTATACATGTCAATTTATTATGTGTTTTCAAGTGTACATGGGTATGGTTTTTATTTTCATGCATGAGGTGATGGTATGTGATTGATATGGTTGTGCATTGATGATTGGACTATAGCTGAAAGGATGTTTATGTGTTGTTTTATCTACATTATACATTATTACACATTGTTATGATTATGTTTATACATGTTTTACTCTTATTGGTTGATGTTGCAGGAGACATCCCCCCCAAATGATCAGGAGACATGAAAATTCCTCATGGTGTAGGTGGAGAAATACAGTGGCATGCATGTTTTTTTATGGCCTAGTGATATGGTGAGGATTGTGGTAATGCCTTTTTCTATTGATGAGGGTGAGTTGGTTTAGCCTCGGGAAACCCTATTTATTTTTTTCGGTTGAGTCCCACATTCAAGCTTCGAATATGATATAGGGGTGATTGGCTAAACATATATTTGGGTCAGCCAATCTATGGTCGAGTGAAATGTGGCAGTCCCATAACATAATGGATTTTTCATTCATCAATAATAGTTTATTATCCTTGTTATTTTATGTTAACATTTATTGATTTATATGTGGATTCTATGGTTGATGTATCACTATTATTTCTATTGGCTATATGTTGATTATGATCATGTTTTGTGACAGTGAAAATGTGTGGTTCTCATCACGTTTTGATTTACAAATGAATGAGAAATGAATATATGGTCAAATATATGATATTGAGGCTATTGTGATAAGGCATCAATGATTTTTAGATATTCTTAGATAATTATGAGACCACTATGCTTAGATTTTTTGTTTAAACCTATAGAATGCATATTTGTGACATGTTAGACGAAATTTATGTCATGGCTAGTAGGGGTCTAGTCAAGTCTTTGGTCAATAACTCACACTGGTATCATTGTATATATTTTTTAATTCATTCTTGTAAATTTGATGAAGTTTTGGGCAGTGACTAGGTCCTAGCTATGGAATTTATCCTTAAATCCCGTAGTCACTGGCATAGCACTGGCAGAAAAATGTTGCAGTCACAGTCATGCAGGATCATGGGAGCGAATGGGACACATAGTCATGTGGAGGGCTTGGAAAGGGAGCAACCAGAGCTCTATGTACTTGATTTGCTAAGTTTCCTCAATGTTTGGTCACTTGGAAAGGTGGAGTAGCTCCTAGAGGTTCTATTGGTTGTGTGGATGATCAATTTGGTTTTTTTTTGTTGGTTCCACTTCCTTAAGGTGCCCTAGCGAGTTCAATCATATCATAGTAGCCTCTTGTCACATGTTTACCCCAGTAGAACGATATGTTTAGGTAAATGTGGGAGGAGGGTGTTACAGAGTGATATCAAAGAATGGTTCACCCCTTGGACTTCATGGACGATGTGCTCATCATGCATTCATGTAAATTTCATATGTGTTCTCTATGCATGTGGTCTATGTTCTTGTTGCATATGCATGGTGTTGGTCATGGTTGCAGCGATGTCGCCATGTGAGGGTTGATGGATTTGATTGTGGAATGTTTCGTCATGAGTGTATGATTGGTTATGCAATATTTATGCATGTGAATCGTTGGCATCATTCACATATTTTGACTATTGTGATGCAGTCATGAAACAAAGAGGGCCAAAAATACCCTAGCCATAGGAATTTTTGGGTGGAAGCCATTCCTAATAGATGGCCACCGTAAGCGCCTCCATGGTAGTCATTAAGGGCTTGTTCTACTTGGTCGTGAGTAAGGCATCAACATAAAATGGTGTCAATGCCTCGGTGGTATAAGACATCTCACAGAAGGAGATATCGAGGGCCTACCGGCATATGTGCCGACAGTTGTCTCATGTGAGATGAGGTCTGAAATTTTGGGTTCATAGGAATAGGAGAATGTCTCCGTACTAAGGGTTGTCAGATGTTGCTATGAAGAAAATATGTTCATCTGGTAGAAAATCATCTACTGGTGATCCCTTGGAATTTCCTGGGAGGTCCGTAATGAAGTCTGCTAATGCAAGTGCCTTTTTTATTTTGGGGGAGCATAAATGTAAGTCATATTCTTGGATAATGGCTATCCAGCGAGCGTACTTGTGGTTCATTAGGTGGCACGTGAGCAGGTATTTTATGGGATTAATATCCGTGATGACCGTAGTGGTTTTTTAAGATGCTGTAGTGGTGAAGTTTCTGGACTACGTGGATTAATGTTAGGGAAATATTTTCTTTGGGTTCGTATCTCAACGCTGGGACTGACAAGGTTTTGCTGATGTAATAGATTACGTTCTTCTTCCCATCTAGGCCTTCGTGAATCAACACTTCGACCAATGTGGATTCAGAAGATGATAGATACATGATATAATCCTTGTCATTGTTTGGGCTCCTAATGAGTGGTGTTGAAGATAACGTCTCTTTCAGCGCATCAAATGCTTTCTGGGTATGGTCATCCCATTTAAAGGGAATGTCCTGGTGAAGCAGGCATGAGAACCCTTGAGTACGGGTGTCATAATCTGGGATGAAGCCTCTCAAAAAATTGGCCTTCCCTTGGAGACTTTGAAGTTGTATGAGGGTTCAAGGTGGAGGTATCTCTTTAATGGCTTGGACCTTGAGAGGGTCCACATGAATCCCTTGCTAGGACACAATAAAACCTAAGAGCGTTCCTGCGCCAACGTAGAAGACACAGTTGAGGGGGTTCAAGAATAGGTTGTATTAACGACTTATTTGGAATACCAATCGCAGATCCTCAAGATGGTCAGAGTGCTTCTTGGAGAAGACTGCGGGTCTTCCAGGTAGGCGAGGATAAGGTATGGTAAGTCATGAAATATATAATTCATGGCCCTTTGGAAGGTGGCTCCAGTGTTTTTTAGGACAAATGGCATTACCTTGTATGCAAATGTGCCCCAAGGGGTAGTGAACACAATTTTGTGCCAGTCTGTATGGCAGATTTGGATCTTATTGTACCCAGAGAATCCATCCATGAAGGATAGAGCCTCGTGTCCTACACAAGCATCAATGACTTAGTCGATGAATGAAGTGGGGTAATTGTATTTAGGACAATATTTGTTCAAATCTAGAAAATCGGTGCAAATGCGTATCGTGCCCTGCTTTTTCATGATGGGAACAGGGTTGGAAACCCAAGATGTGTAGGCAATGGGGTAGATAAACCAAGCTTTTTGAAGCTTATCGATTTCTCGCTTTATTGCTTCTGCCTTAGAGGGGTGCAGTTGACGTTGTTTCTGGCATATTGGAGGTATGTCAGTTCAAGTGTCAATATGGTGCTCTACAATAGTAGGACTGAGCCCAGGCATTTCTGAGTAGTCCCATGCGAAGATATCTCTATACTCTTGTAACATTTTGGTGTAAGAGGTTATTTCTTCTTGAGAGCATGCTGCCCCAAGTGATATTTCTTCGACCTTTGCCATATTTTGGGATATGTTCCCCTTGATGGTAGGAAAAATATTATACATATTTCCTTCCTCGAACAAATCAGGTGCTGGGATTGGGTTTTTGAACCAATCAACCTTTCCTGATGGCAGGAAGTCTTTTGATTTGATCGCGTAGATCTCTTGTTCAGTTGTCTTCTTAGGATCAAACCTTTTCTTAGGGAGAAAAAATGAATGGTAATGCATTGCATCCCATGGGTAATCTAGCTCTGTCATGGCCTCTAGGCTATCCTCATCTGAATGAAACAAGGACCTAAAGGGGGATTGTTCCTGTGTAGGTTTACGTTGAATTGAGGTTATCCAGGTGGAGCTAGTTGAGAGACACAAGAAGGATTCCATCGTGGATGTGGTGGAACCAGATGCGGTTGACAAAGTGCAGATAGATTGGGTATGCGTTGTCATAGGAACACATGTTCTTATAGTTGTAGCTGGCTCGAAACCTATGGCAGATGAGCAGACACCTCGAGTCATGGTTCTGATGCATGATGAAATGAATCATATATGTTGTGTTGTATCATCAGCGCTTGGTGGGGAATGAATCTCTCTTATTGGTCGTCTTACAACTGGCTGCAATGGGATGGATCTATCTTTCACATCCTCTTGAGTTGTCGAACTGTTCATGGAGTCCGATTCTATACCATCTTCATGGGAAAGGCAGACTATGGTTGATCACATACATGCTAAATCTATATGAAATCGTGGTATGTAGTGACAATGAGGTACTGGGTGGTTGTCACTGCATATATTACATGAATATGGGATGTCCATTTCAGCGCGATATACTATATAGATTGGGTACGATCGCTGGAACATTTCTAAAGATTGGCAGTCAATGTTGAAATGATCAATTTCATCACAAAGTACGCACATTTCGACTGGGGGAGGGGGTCTGGCAGGGATCATTTCAGGTGATTTTCGTTCTCCCTGTAGGTATACCATGATACAAGGTTCAACGCCGACAGATTGGATGGAGGGATCCTCTTGATAGGATCGCTCGATGGCATGCAAGGCATATATATATATCATGTAATCTATGGAAAATGGTGGGTATAGCGCTCAGAGTTTCTGCAGAGAGCACATGCGTGATTGGTGCACAACTCTTTGTCTTTACCTTTGGTGGTGGGTTCCTTTTTATGAGAACACGGGGTCGCGATGTCTGTTTCGAAGCCAAGGAGTGGTTTTAATTCATCTAGCTTCAGAAAAATATGGGTAAGATGACTGATTACATCACATATGGCACAGAATGACGATTCTCATTTAATGGCGGGGGTCACCATATTCTTTCCTTTATTCTTGGTTTTCCAAAAGGTGATCACCGTTTTTGCAATGGGAACTTCCTTTGCAGGGGTGGTCTCAACTGTTTCTTGGACGGGTGAGGGCTCCTCAGGATTGAGGGCTTCAACCCTATAGTAGTAACATTGGTGGCTCCTGTTCCAAAAGGAGGAACGAGGTACAAAATTGGGAATTCCAATGATATTTTGGGTAATACTATTGTTTCCAAAACCTGTTTGGAGATGAAGCCAGCTAGGGGGTAGAGGAAAGGGGTTTGGGAGGCAGCGTATACTAGAAAGGCTATTGTGGTAGATGCCTCTTTGTCATTACTAATTGATTCTGTTTCATGACTAGCCTTGGCGCTTGATGTGGACATCATGCACACCAGGGCTCCTATGACATCGGGTGATGCGTGGGGGATAATGGGAGGATCTCCTAGGAATGACCCTAGAACGGACAATGCTTTGAACTGGCTAGGGCCATGGTTCTATGAAAGACCATCCAAGCCTGTACTACATAGGGTATAATTACATCTGTGTTGGTTAGGGGACGCTTCTCGTTGTGTGTCAGCTAGTCTATCTTAATGATGCGGTCCTCGTGGGGGAACATCATAATGTGGAAGACACAAGAGGTTATGGCATACATGGTGTACATATAACTCCGTCCGAGGAGTATGTTGTAATCCAAGTGAGCGTCCAAGACTTCAATGTCTATGTGGACCATCTTTCTAGCTAAATAGACTGGGACATTTTGGTAGAGGCCAATGGGGGTCGAGGGACGACCATCGTATGCTCGAAGCATGATGACGGAGGGTTTTAGTTTGGGAGAACCTAACTTCTGCCAAACATTATGCATGTGGATGCACCCTCATCTATGACACATAAGTGGATAGTGATATTTTGCATCGACACTGGTATCTCGAAGGTGATCATCGAAGGAATCCGGGGGGTGGCTTTTTCTAAGTCAAAAGCCATGAGGCGCATATCGGCAGGGTAGCGCCTAATGTGGAAAGTAGGGATTTCCATTGTTTTGGGCATGACTGAAAAAATTCCAAATATAACATGGAAACAGGATATTGTACTAAACTTTCCACAATGTTATAATTATGAGCCGCTTTGGAGTAGTTTCCTGCTCCCCTATTAGGTCCCTTTGCCATTTTTTGAAATGGTTCTATGGGCATCTTTGAAATGGTCAAAGGTGCAGTTGTCGCACTGGTACTTTCCCCTGACGTATTGGTGTCTGGTGGGGTGTCGTAGTTGCAATTCCATGTTTGGAAAACATCTCTTCTCCAGTCATGCAAATTTCATGGCTGCTTTTCCCAGAATCGTCTATATTTTGCTGGTGAGTTCTTATCGTCCCTTGGTTGGGGAAGGGTTCTTGCATCATGGTGGGTTTCTAGGAAGATCCTCCTTGTCCTCGATTATTCTATAGCTTCTTTAGTTCAGGGAGATCGAGAAAGTGGTGAGTATAGCTCCCGTCCTCACCACATATCCAAAAAGAATGGTTTGTTAGAAGAGGTGGCCTTTTTCTCTACCGCTGGGCATTGCTTTGCTCCTGGTTTTGATTCTGGTTGGATTTTCCTCAAGCCTGGGATCAAGGTGGGCACTCCAAGTTTCTGCCTCCCTATCCAGGGTTCCCTTTTGGCTTGCTTTTGGATTTTTTATTGACTACGTTAGGAGGGTGGTTTTCCTAGTTATATTAGTGTCGTTAGCTTTGGGATGGCTGCACAAAGTTCACCTGTGCATCATTTTGCATAGGTGGGTAGTGTGTTGGGGACTGAGCATAATGCGGTCTCGAGTTTGCACCTAACTGTTGGAGGGGATTTATTTCGTCATTTTTCCTTTCTGTGTACTGATTCCCCTGAGCCAGAGGATAAGGTCCTCCTTGGTGATATTCTTGTGCCCTATTAGTCAAATTTTACTGAGGCGTATGATGACTCTGAATATGGGGTTGAGGAATGTTCTGGGTAGAACTATATGTGTAACTAGGGTTTTGACTGCTGCTACGTAGGAAACTCTAGGTCATTGACCCAATTAGCCCGTCTGCAGAGTTCAACATTCCTGGAACTTGATAATTTTGCAGGTGTGGGGCGTTAGGTAGGATGTTATAAATGTATCATGTCTACGTATAAATCAGCTCAAGCTTCTAGGCTTTGTTGATTGCGTCCTCTTCGGATATGGGATTCTGCTGCACCACATCCTCTTAAATCTATGATGTAAGAGTTTTAAAGAACAAATCTAAGAGAACCCCATCGCTGAGTTTAGCTTTATATAAACTGCGACACTGCCTCCATCCATGGAGATGGTCTGAGATGTGGATGGGGAGGGTTTGTCTAAAATGAGTCAATAATTCCATTCTGGAATCATGGTGAATGGGTAACTAAAAATATGTTAGGAATGTGGTAGCAAGGGCGCTAAAGGTTTCGTGTGAAGCTGAGGGTTGCTTCACATACCATTTCACGACTACTCCAGTGAGAGTGTGTTGAAATAATCTCAATCGAATAGTGTCATCAATGATATTGTTCAACGAGCACCACAGGTAAAAGGTCATGACATGATTACCTGGGTCTTCCGCTTTCTTGACTTCGAACTTTGATATATCTAAAGGGATATTTGTGGGCATGAGAGGCCATGTAGGATCATGTGTGATGGGGTCATTTTTTAGCTTGGTTAAATAGGGAAAATTTAACCAAGCTAAGAAAGGTGGCTGAGAGGTTTATGCCATTGCAATGTGTGAAGACAAAAAGTTTTGGTTAGAATGAGGGTTATTCTACGACGTACCCTACTGTGTATTCAACTAGCTTCCTGTATGGGATGCACTCCTCTACCCCCTGGGGTTTGTGGGAGGAGTGGTATGTGGTTTGGTGTCAGGAGACTGACTAGGGTTCCCAAATACAACTGCCCCAATAAAGGATGAACCAATGATGGCAGTGTTTTGTCTTTGATGCCTGAATGACGAAAGACCTGGAACCCCTCCCGGTAATGGGGGGAGGTCCAAAAGATGCCTGGATTGACGAGGTTCCATTAGGACCTGTCAGCTGTCGCAAATATTTTGGAAAATTTTGAGAGGATAGAGTCTATGATCAAAGCAAAATTCTTGTCGCATACATAAAACAAAGTGAAAAATAAAATAGATTTCCCTTTAAATTAATCTATGTGATCAAGCAATAAAAAAATGGTTTGTGTTCGTTTGCGTATGATACTCAAAATCCTAGAATACCTATGCATCCTCACACACTCAAAAGTAACTGGGCCTTGAGAATATTTCTTGCGAGTGCTGGCACAATGTCTCGCAAGAGCTGGTGACGCCTCCAATCAGCCGAAGAGAATCCACCAAGGTAAAGGTAGAGGGTCTGGAGCACAAGGGTGTCACTCAATTAACTTATGACATAGCACGCGCATTCGTGGCATACTAAACAATACCCTTAATTTGACTACATATTGGAAAATACCTCTAAAAATCACTTTATTTAACCCCCTACGAATACTAACCCATTGTATTTTCCCAGTTTAAAAAACCCCTACTTTCACTAGATACTGTAGGTATCCATTTTTTCATTCATTTTTTATACCCCTTTATATTTATATCCTTAACATAATGACATGATGCCTCTCTTATGACCCCACATGCATTCTACAATTCACCTTTCTTCTTGTGATATACATAGGAGATGCATATTAGTATTCCCACAATGTGATTAGTCAATCCACACTCAAGCACATCTCACTATGATTTTTGGCATTTAATGGTCTAAGGCATACAAAGATCAACCATCTTTTAGGAAGATTGATTATGTGCATGTCTATAAAATGACATATAAATTGATCTATATGATGATGAAAAATCAATTGATCAATATTTATGAATATGTTTGCACCAAATAAGGTGTTCAATCACAAGTATAGACCCTCTAGATGCAATACCACTATCTACAACCAAGGTTAGGGCCCCAAATCTCAAATCCATATAAAGCGATGGGCTATATCCCCATCACTCAATTAATAATTCAATCGCTATCTCTCAAGCAAGGGAAATTATTACAACCTATTTGGGTCTTTGGAGAGGAATAAAGAGAGCAACCTCCTTGTGTGTTATTGAAATGCATATCTAAGAATCTTGCTATACTCGTGCATTCATGGTGAATTCTAATGGACATGAACAACCACCCTTATTTATAAGTAACAACATTTCATTTTGTAGTATTTACAAATTACAAGAAATAGACGAGCAATTTGCTATTTTTTTGGCAAATGTTGTATATACAGACTATGGTATAGGAACACTAAACTAGATGAATATTGTCTAGTATCTACAATGATGTGATGTGATCCTTTGTAAATTCTCAATAAGATAAGTTGTTTATTTTATTTAAAAGAAATATAAAGGATATGTAGATTTTTTACTTAAAATTTTAACAATACCATTATTCATTTTAGAATATTTGAGAGTGGTTCCAAACTCATCAAACATCAGCTAGAGGAAACGAATTTCATATCGCATTCAAAATTCATCAATCCTAATAGTTTTCAAAATTTCAAGATCAATGGGATTGCGAAATTTCATTAGATTATATCATGTATGAGGGTAAGTGATTGTCATTTAATGAAGAGAACCGAGCCCTATATGCACCCCAATTTTGGTGGTGTTGATTGTTGAACTCCTTTGTCATGGCCTTAGCAAAAATGTACCCTTCACTCAAACCAAAATCATTGATCAAGCATGTTAAGCTTTTTCTACCACATTTTAAGGCCTAGATTATACAATTTGATCAAAATTGGCCCTTGGGTGGTGTCAACTTGTCTATAGAGAAACAAGGTCTAGGAAAAGGCTAGACAAGAGAAAAATGAAGAATGATACTAGCGATGAGGAACTCGACATAAGTGATGGTGGAAAAAGCATGGTGGTGCTACCCAATGGATACAACATTTAGAAACATGGGTGCTTTCATAATTGGTGAAAACTTACTCTATAGAGAAATGTTTAGCAACTAGATCAGTTTACTGTTTTGGACCTTTTGGTCTTCATATTTCAGTGTGTAGGTAGCCTATTTTGTAAACATAGATATTTGGTCATTTTATTGATGATGTTTGCTATATAACCTATTTCATTCCATAAGTTAATGGTCAACTTTCTATTATATGAATTAAAAAATTGTATATTTCTTTGGAATTGATAGAATCTAGTTTCTAGATAGTCGATGCTCAAATAATTAATCATTAATGTACTACCTATGCCATTTCTCTCTTGATTAATGTACAAATATGTGCAACATTGTTCTAGCTTATAACATATAGAGTGCCAAACAAATATCTCAGAGGGTCGTATGTGGAACAAAATACCTCGTAAGGAGTAGGAAGACTCCAAAGAACAATATGAGTACAATGTAAATCAATTTTCCTGAACTGGAAACCGTAATCCTCCAACTACATTTTGAGTTCTTTGAAGTGAGTGAGGAATTTTTTGATCCTTTTGAAAACCCGTGTCTCCATGTTCATCAAATCAGTTGCAATCTTCATCGAGGGAATCTCATTAGATTGGAAAAAATTTATTAAACATATCTCCAGCCTCCACTGGAGATCCCAATTTCTAAATATGGAATTGCAACACATTCAACACCAGCCTCCACGGGAGATCCCAATTTCTAAATATGGAATTGCAACACATTCAACACATGGATGCCAATTAGATCTTGGGCTTCATAAACACTGTTCAACTATTCCTCCATGTTCTCATCATCTTTGGGTTCATTCTTAGGCCAAAATTCTGGAGCACATCCTCTATTCTGCTATAATTTTCACCTGTGAGAATGGAGCTAGGGTTTATGGGCCCCATGACAAATCTAGGCAAAAAGTGCTAGTGAAGAGCAAGGGTCAAGTGGGCACACAAGGCCACTGGGCTTTGGACTTACCATGAATGGGTGTTACGTTAATGCACTCCGTGCGAAAAGGTCACTGGCTCAAATTCCCGAAGAGTGTTTATCCCACCCACTAAAAATAAAATAAAATAAAAAAATAAAAAAGTGGGCACACAAGGTACAGGGATCCTGTGAGAACAAAAAAAAAACACTCTTTTGTTACTTGGAAAAATACCACTCCCCTCCCTTCCCTCACTGAAGAGAAAAAATAAGTCAAAATTTTATTGATTATACAACAAAAAATAAATAATCCCCACTCAAACAAATACCCGATACAGAACTCAAAACCTAAAATGATTTGACAGACGAGGCAACTGGGAAAACACAGACCTGCTATAGAAACATGCGACACTGAATTAAAAAATGTTGCGTAGTAATAACCATGCTGAATAAAAGTTACACATCCCGCAATGCTATATTCACAGATCTGCATTAAGCACAGGCTCAAAGTTGGCCCTGACCTATCGAAATTGGATGCAATTTCTGGCTGTAAAAAAGACAGCAGCAGTTGGTGGCTTCTTAGAGTGATAGTAATACTACTCCCATATGTTACCCAAAGTTTTCATCCTTGGAGTGGGTTCTTCCACTTAGATGCTAGTTTAGGTAATAACAATGTTAATGCCATGGCCCATTACCCTTTCTTGACAAATGTTAGCATAATTGAGATAATGTGTGATTATTGTAATGGAAGTAAATTTATGTGTGTTGTTAATTTATATCATTGCATTGATTCCACCTTAGTATGCAATTAGTTTTCTTTTCATATTTCCATCCAATTTTGTGCACTGTTGCTGGATCATGTTTTGAATCCTGACGGAATGAAAAAAAATGAATTTGATTCCCAAGAGCCAAGGAAATTGAGTTTCAGAACATGAAAAAATCAATTTATATGGGTGTTTCATTTACCATTGAACCCATACATTGGAACCTATATCTTTTTAGCTCTAAAAAAGGCAGTAAGGTACTGAGATATCTATTATGACAAGCATTTCATTCAATACTAGACTTTTAATCTATATCATGATGCAAGTGATAATTAGATATGGAAAACCATAGGACCCCATAATCCTAACACTGCTCAACTTGGGCCTTCCTCACCAACAACACAGAGATTATAATTAATTTTTATATTACTGCACTATAATACCAGATTATTTATTATATTCTCTTTCCTAATATCAGCATCTTCAAACATTTTTTAATGCAATGCAGAATTCAAGATTACTAACAGACATCAAACAACCATTATATCTCAATGTCGAATGCATTTCTTATGACAAAATAAAAAATTTAACAACACTGAAAGATACCAAAATGGAGTTGACATACTAAATCCAAGTAATAGGAACAAGCAGTGCTTTTGTTACCTCATCCAGATTTAAACCACCAACTCAGGAGACACTCACACAAAATGCTATGTCAACCACTTCTTTACCTAGCACATATATGTCAAAAATCTGTGCTCCACAATAATTGGAAAATATTGCATCAAACATTCCTTGAGTTTGAGAATACTAGTTATCTATGTTATGTTAAACATACTAGAAAGAATTGACTTTTACTTCAAAAAGTAGCCAATTACCAAAAAGAGGACACAGGAATAAACTGTTTCATATGCCCAAGGGGACCAAGTACTATAAGTAAAATAATAATAAGTTAAGAAAAGGTTAGTCAGAACTTAGCTAACCTAGAAAGAAACGAGATACCCATATTTGAGAGTATCTTCAAAAGGTCAGCCTTAATTGCGTGAAGGATTTAGATAAAGTTACATAATTTTCTAACTCTTCAGAAATATCATTTCTCTGACAGGGCAACAAAAATTAGCACTTCTATTCTCCTAGAGAAATTGAAGGAAGAAAATTCTAACACCGAAAACTCTTTACCTTCAAAAATGAAATGTGATATATCCAAGATAGTAGACAACCACGCAAGAAAACTACAGACAAAAAATTACTTTGAGATCCTAAAATTATTCAACAGATAACTTGGGTTTGTAACCAAGGAGATTGCGAAAATAGTAAACATTTATCATTATTACACAGGAAAACAGAAATAAGTTTTGATATCAGTACTCAAAGCAGAATGCACAGAACATCATAATTTAAACTTAGGTGTGAAAGAGAAAAAAATTTGAGAATGCAATATCAGATAGATATTATCTATAACTTATAGACATGGTAGCCATGATTTACTTTATCCAGTTAAGAATACAATGAATCATCAGTGCTTTATCTTAAATTGAAGAAACGATTAACCAAAACCATGCATCTATTTACGTATCCACATCCATAGTAGTTTCCTTGCAATCACCACTTTTTAATACACCCTTCCCATTTATCAGCATCGTTTACAGTTTTAAAACAATTTCTTTAGCATCGTTGATATTAGGCACAAATTTTCTGCTTATAGGTTTATATTCTCCGAGGACAGAAACAGTAAACAATATCATCAATTTCCACTAGTTGTTAATATATATGGAAGTTGTCCTAATCATAGATTCTCTGCTTAAGTGAAGGTCTAATATCATGCTAACATAGTCTTCTTTTAATTGCTTATGCTCCCCTCACATCCTCATTCATTTATTGTAGAATAAACTATTCCATCAGATATTTCTCCCGAAGAATTTCATGTGAATGTTGAATATTTTTGGAGTATGTAAAACTAAAATTTCATAATCATGGTTATTGTCTAATTGGATTTTCTTCTCAAAAAAATTAAGAACTTAAGAACTTCTAGCAACAGATTGGACTAACAATAAATATTGGATTTTTTCTATACATATGTCAAGGTTATTGTGAAAAAAGTAAGATCCATCATGTTGTCATTAAAAATTAGTATACAAATGTGAAACGGGGTTAATCACTGACACATAGATCACAGTCTATAGATTACTTCCCTTGAAAGTCTCATTATTATCTATCCACAAGATTATTATAAATGTCATTTTCAAATCAAGGTTCTCTTATGTCACCAAAGGTGTCAAGACATCGTGACGATATTAAATGCTCAAGCACCATTCTTAACCATACTGCCTCAAAAATCAAATCTTGCAGCAACCAACTGAAATTTATTTTGTTAATAATCTTTAGAACATGCTATCTATGATACACAGATATACTCAAGACTTATTTGCATCTAGCTAGGCAACTCAATACATCAAAATCCTAGACAATTGTATACTTTAAGGCTTGGTCATTAACGCACAAGCACATAGACTTCCATTAGTTCTTTTCACTTCCACATAAGCCCTTGATTTTGAACCTGTTCCAATTTAATCAAGTCTAATTTTAATTTTTGATTAACTAGCAATAGCAAAACAATACATAAAAAATACATGTCACTTTCCAAGTATTCATAAATGGTAAACCAGGTAGACCATCAGTATTGATTAGAGTGCATAACCCCAAAGGAATCCAAGTATTCATAAATGGTAAACCAAGTAGAACATCAGTATTGATTACAGTTCATAACCCCAAAGGAATCATGGGAGTTGAACTCATGACATCCCACTTTAAAGGAATCATAGGAGTTGAACTCGTGACATCCCACTTCTGAGAAGTTCAATGTCTGACTCCAAGGCCAATCAAGCCAATCCTCAAGGCTCAAAAATAAGATAATAAAAAACATTTGTATTTGGTAACAACACCTGATACCTATCATCCAGCTCAAAAAGGATATAAGTTGGTAACAATTTAAGTAGACTTACAAATTAGCTAATTTAGACAGTTTCATTGTGAGCAAAATCAAGAATCTCATTCTAGATTATGATTCAAGTTGGGAATCAAACCCTACTCAAGGACTGAAATTTTCCAAACCCCTTTCCAGTACTAATTTAAATATGTAGACTATATATTGGCACTCCTCAACTAACATTATCAAGTAGCACACTGGTAGCTCCAGAGTGATTGATACAGATGTGGATGCTTCTTCTCCCTCTACTTCTTACATCTATCCCACAGTATGTTGTAACTAGTGTACTTTTGAGCCCCATTAACCTATCTTTTTCTCGCCCACTGCCATTAATAAAACTAGTCTTATCTTATCTTCTGTCATCCGTTAATAGGAAATGGTATTGTAATATAAAAAAATACTAAATAGCCAGGACTAACTCTCACCAATTTAAATCCTCATCTAGGAGTGAGCACTTAGTGCCTATACCTTCTTTTCTATATTTGAGGCCAATGTACATTGAGGAATTACACTGTAAAATACAAGTTTCAAGAGACATCTGCTATCAATTCCATCTCAACAACACCAATCTCAGTTACATACCATGAACCACGTAATCCAAATGTACATCAAGAAATTAAATTGTACAAAACAACTATTCGAGCGACACCTCTCATCAGTTCCGTTTCAGCAAAAAAAATCTCAATTATTTACCCTGAACCTCAAATATAGGAACATACTACACAAAAAACTTAATTTCATGGACCCAATTCCAAAAACCATAACACCCTATATCCAAAAACACCTGAAACTAGAAAGCCAGACTACTGTTAAGGTAGAAACATGGACATAAAAACCATAATTAACAAATAAGACAAACCCTCCCTTTACAAAAACCATATGGTGTCATGCAAAGGAACAACATGACCACTACAATAGGCAGAAGCTAAGGCTGACCTCCCCAAAAGTAAAGATATTTAATTTCTCCTTTTAAATTAAATTGGTTTGCAGAGGTGGATGAAACAAACTTCTATGATTTTTATCCTTGTTTTATTAGACTTATTGATGTAGTTAGTTTGCCCTTCCCCAGTTGAAAATTAAGCAAGTAACTTACAATTATGACTTGCATAGTCTTGTATTTTTAATCAGTTCTATCCCTTTTTGAAATAAATAGTTTTAAATAAATATATATTGTTATGGCATAGTTTACAGTTTTTCTATAAAGTCAATGCAATGGAGCAAAATGCTCAAACTATATTGACTATACTAAATGATTTCTTGCATATATGACAACATTTCACATTTTGATTTTTAGCAGGGGCTTGGTGAATTGTTTGAGGTCATTTGAACATAATTTTTTTTTCTTTTGCTAGTTCTAGAAGCTCAGGTTAGTGAGCTGAATAAAATTATCTCTTTACTCACAATTCATTGTAGAGCACCGATAAACATGGTACTGAAATATGGACTAGTGGTCAAACGATGGGATATGGTGGTCTTAAATCTTAATTTGCAGAGTTGGACACCATATATCCTGTAGAAAAGAGATATATGCATACAGTAGTATCAAATTCCAATTAAACTATGAAATCCTTAATTATTTATTTTTGATAATTTATTTATGTAGAGAACTCAGAGTTTCTTACTTTTTTTGAAAGACACGAGATGAGTGCCCTTATATGTTTAGTTAATATTCTTGTGGACAATGAAGACATGGTATGGGAAATTTGGAATTATTCATACTATGAAATGCCCCTGTACAGTTCCTAAACCTAAGGAGATTGGAGTATATCATGGATTTACTAGCTAAGGATGGAGTTAACATGTTCATTTTGGGAAACACCTTTGGACCATAAAAAACTAGGACCAAAAAATTCCTTCTCAATCATGAAGTTATCTCATTCTATCCCCAAGTTGCTTACATTTTCTGAAAGACACAAGATGAGTGCCCTCATATGTTTAGTTAATATTCTTGTGGAAAATGAAGACATGGTATGGGAAATTTGGAAACATTTCTTCATAATGTTAAATTCCCCTCTACAGTTCATCAACCGAAGTAGACTGGAGTATATCAGGTATTTATCAGCTAAGGATGGAGTTAACATGTTCATTCTGGGAAATACCTTTGGACCATCAGAAATTAGGACCAAAAAAATGCCTTTTGAATCATCAGGTTATCTCATTCTATCCTTTTCTTTGGGACAATATAAATATACTATCTTTATCAATCTAATATTTATATTTCTATATGGTCTAATATTTATCTATGCTTGGAATTTTTCTTAGGGATCAATTCCTACATAGGTTAGATTAGTATTGAACCACGATATATATCGTCATCTATTTAATTAGTTATTTTTTTTGAAGCTTCAGCAAAGTAATGAACTCAAAGTTGCTTAAATTTTCTAAAAGACACAGGATGAATGCTCTTATTTTGTTACAATTCTCGTGGATAATGAAGATGTTGTACATGAAAAGTAATTTGATAACATTTATTGATAATGTGAAATGCCCTTGTACTCTCTGTAAACCTAAGTAGACTGGAAGGGTTAGTTTTTTACCAGCTAATTATGGATTTTAACAAGTACATATTGGGAATTTCCTCTAGACCGTTTGATAGAAACTAGGACTGGAAACTGTCTTCTCATTTATGAAGTTATCTCGCTTTACTTTTTCCTCAGGGATAATATACTTGGTTACTAGTCTAATCTTTACATTTATATACGGTCATGCTAATGCCATATTAAGTTCGATGAAGACCTTGTAAATTTCCCGTTTATGATTTACTAATGACTCAAAAAGTTCAAGATAAGATGAGATTTTGGATTCATAAAAATCAAGTTGCAAGGTTGTTACACATTCATTCTCAAGCATTTTATTGAGATGAATTTTCTTTGGACTTTGAGGTTTTATCATGGTGAACTAGATTTTAGAACCAAACACATCTTTTGAGAATACATTTCATATCAGTAGAGAAAATAGAAGCTATACACATTCAATGTCATTTATATATTGACATTTGTTCAGGTGTAGTTGCAATGGAATGATTATATAATGTGACACAAGACACATCTTTGGGTTTTAGAAAGTTCATGATATTTGCTGACAGCTTACATATATACTCCATAACAAACAGTGTGTGGCATAGAGATGGCCAGAAACATGCCTAAAGGCCAAAATTATCTCAATCAACTTCTAGTCTAAAGCAATCTACAGATTTGTGTGCACTGTGTATGTACTGAATTATAAATTTCACGAAGGCTGTGAGAAAGATCATACCCGAAGGCATATGGAGTGGAAGGAAATCACAAGAAAATTGTCTCAAAATATTTTGTTGCTATTTTTTTTTCACATGCAACAAATGGAAAACATGCAAAAACAAATAACACATCTTTGAATTAGAAGAGAAAAAATAATTGGTAGTACAGATGTTGTCTTGGAGAAAAAGGAAACAAAGAAGGGAAAAAAGACAAAAGTAGAAGGGAAGCAATCTACAGAGGTATGTATAACTCAACAGACTCCACAAAGGATGTTTTTGAAAACAGCAAAAGGAAGAAGGAAAAAAGGACAAAATTAGAAGGTAAACAAAAAATACACATCTTTGTAGGGTACATGAACAGTCCAAAGTGTACTCTCTTTGAATATATATATATATATATATATATATATATATATATATATATATATATATACATACATAAATGGAAAACATGCAAAAACAAATAACACATATTTGAATTAGAAGAGAAAAACTAATTGGTAGTACAGATGTTGTCTTGGAGAAAAGGGAAGGAAGAAGGGAAAAAAGACAAAAGTAGAAAGGAAGCAATCTACAGAGGTATGTATAACTCAACAGACTCCACAAAGGCTGTTTTTGAAAACAACAAAAGGAAGAAGGAAAAAAGGACAAAATTAGAAGGTAAACAAAAAATACACATCTTTGTAGGGTACACGAAGAGTCCAAAGTGTACTCTCTTTGAATATATATATATTCAAAGAGAGTACACTTTGGACTCTTCGTGTACCCTACAAAGATGTGTATTTTTTGTTTACCTTCTAATTTTGTCCTTTTTTCCTTCTTCCTTTTGTTGTTTTCAAAAAGCTTGCGGCCTTTTGTGGGTCTGTTAATTAACAATCTCTGCAGCCAGATTGCTTCCTTGCTCTTTTTTTTTGTCTTACACTATATATATATATATATATATATATATATATATATATATATATATATATATATATATATACATGTATGTATGTATGTATGTACATAAATATATATATATGTATATATGTATGTATGTATGTATGTATGTATGTATGTACATACATACATAAATATATATATATATATATATATATATATATATATATATATATATATATATAAGACAGAAGTAGAAGGGAAGCAATCTACAGAGTTATGCATAACTCAACAGACTCCACAAAGGTTGTTTTTGAAAACAACAAAAGGAAGAAGGAAAAAAGGACAAAATTAGAAGGTAAACAAAAAATACACATCTTTGTAGGGTACACGGAGAGTCCAAAGTGTACTCTCTTTGAATATATATATATATATATAGAGAGAGAGAGAGAGAGAGAGAGAGAGAGAGAGATTCTTTTGATTTCCTTCCACTCAATGTGCCCTCTGGTGTGATGTTTCTCACAGCTTTTGTGGAGTATTTATTGAGTTACGCATGCCTGTGTAGATTTATTTAGCCTAGTTTAAGATATTTTTCCCTTTCCCATGATCTTCATCAAAGGTTTAGCACAATACAGATGTTGTCTTTTATGAAGATCATGGGCAAGGGAAAATTATCTCAAACAACATCTTTAATTAGGCTAAAGAAATCTACACACGCATGTATAAGTCAAAGGCTCCACAAAGTTTGTGAGAAACATCACACCAAAGGGCACATGGAGTGGAAGGAAATCACAAGAAAATTTTCTCTGAGTCTTTGTTATGATGTGGTTGTATGCTCGTGGAAAAATAAAATTAGGCAAAAGCTAGAAGACAAAAGAAAAGTACACATTTTTGTAGGGCACAATGAAGAGTCCGAGGTGTATAGGCTATTTCAATGGGGAAGTAAAAATAAGTCTTTGATAAATATTAAATATAATTTGCAAGAAGTATCAGAATATATTGTTGTACCATGGCTTGTATTAAAAGATAATGTAAGAAAGGTCACAGAAGTAAAGGAAAGCATTCTAAAACATGAAAATATGACCAAAAAAAAATTAGGTGATGTTGAGGAAGCTAGTGCCAACAAGACAAACAGTAAAAAATCAGACCAAAGTTTAAGAGAATTCCAAAGTCGTATCTACATAAATAATGATGATGGATTCAAAATTCCAAGAACTACCTACAACTAGGGAAGAAGTCTGGAAGTCAATTAGCCTACAACAGTCAACTGTATATCCAGTAAATGTTGCTTTTGAGTATTGACTCACACGAGTCTAACTCATTTGAAGAAGTGAACATAAAGCAAGAGTTGCAGAAAGAAATTCCAGAGGATTATACCGAAATATAGATAAATCAGACTTGGGAGCCTGTGTAGACTTTGAAGAAAATTTGCACTTGTTAGATGAATACAATTAGTTAGGCATAGGTGTGAGATTTATTAAGTGGATGTCAAAAGTGCCTTCTACAATACAATTTTTGTAGAGGAAATATATATGCATTATAGCTCATATGGACTGAGGCAGGCTCATAGAGCCTTGTATGCAAGCATTGATGACCAGTCAAAGATAATTGTTTTGGAAACCTGTCAGATTGTCAAAAGCAAAGTGAAGGATGAAATATTGATTGCATCTTATATGTTGATGGCATCATTTTAGTGAATCCAACTTCCAAGAATGATGGAAGTGATAAAATATGAGCTTCCTGCATGAAGCTTTTGAAATGATAGCTCCAATGTATTTAGATTTTCCAAGCTAAGTATGTAAGGAAGATATTGAAATTTGAAACATATTTGACATTTCTGATGATAAATCTGCAACAACCCCTATTGAAATGGATATGAAGTTATCGATTCTTAAAGACTCAAAGCTAGTGGATGCAACACTACACAGTAAATTGGCAGAAGTCTTATTTATCTTGTCACTATTTGATCGGATTCAAACTATATTTTTGGTGGCATGATATCATGATTTATGGCTTTCCTCAATAGCTATTCATTGGAAGTCAGCAACATGGTTTTAAGTATGTGCACAAATATGACACTAAGATGATTGATCTCACACCCATTTATAAAGGATTTTGTGTTTCATGCCAAGACTAAGACATTCATCATCCCTTATATCAGAGAGCAAGAACAAACCATGAAGATTGACTTGATCTATTTCAGGTCTTAGATGCATAGTATTAAAAACTAGAACTGGTGGCTAGACTGGTCCATCTAATTAACTAAGTTTCAAACTGGAACCAATCAAACTGGGACTAGTTAGATCTCAATGAACTAGTATTTAAAAAAAAAAAATTAATGAAAAAAAAATATTTTTAAGATTTACAACCATAATTCCAAACCAATAGACACAAAATATGCAAACTTTGTTCATATATATACCATGTAAAGGTGAACATATCAAAATGGAACCAAGTGCAATACATATAACTTTCCTATTGTCGATCAGGCCTAGAAATGGAAAATTCTATATAATATTCTGGTTTGAGTTCTCTCCTGGAGTCTGAACTAACATCCAGTCTAGTCAGAAAATAAAACTGCCTAGTTGCTCAGCCAGATACAACAATATGATTAGAACTCAGATAATCAATTGCACACCGTTAGTTTTCTCAAGCAGCAATAGGGATGTCATTCAAATAACTTAGAGATGACTCAAACCAGAGGAGAACATGTCTAAATAGTCAATAATGGTGCTCTAATACACCCTATAGATCAAGAACATGGAATTGGCCTCTCGGCCTCTGCCTATAGTTGAGAGAGGTTTGTGAATGTGGAAATTACCTAAATAATTATTAGATTATAAAATTAGATGGAGCCCTGCTGATTCCAGACTGGCTACCCCAAAATTTCCACATAGGCAAGGGGAATTTATCATTCAAGTTTGAGTTTATTGAACACTAACCACCCTCCTCCACAATTATCAAATTGCGACCTAACTTTTGCAGCCCACAATTACTGGCTATATGTAGAAAAACTTATGAAATAATTAGGGATGACTCAAACCAGAGGAGAACATGTCTAAATAGTCAATTATGGAGCTCTAATACGCCCTATAGATCAAGAACATGGAATTGGCCTCTTGGCCTCTGCCTACAATTGAGAGAGGTTTGTGAATGTGGCAATTACCTAAATAATTATTGGATTATAAAATCAGATGGAGCCCTACTGATTCCAGACTAGCTACCCCAAAAGTTCCACATAGGAAAGGGGAAATTATCAAGCAAGTTTGTGTTTATTGAACACTAACCACCATCCTCCACAATTATCAAATTGGGACCTAAATTTTGCAGCCCACAATTACTGGCTATATGTAGACAAACTTATGAGACAACTGTCAATTGGGTGTATCTTAGGTCATTCAGAGGAATGATTGACATGATAAACTTTGTTTTAATTAATTTGAGCCTTGTTGAGTTTGATTTTTTCCTCAAAGACCAAAACATGTATAAATTAGAAAACAATTCTAGAAATGTAAATATGCATGTGGTAATTTTGGTTATTTTTCTTCCAATTCTAGGTTGGAAAAGCTCTGTGTTTAAACGTAGTTTCATGACTTTTCGGTACCCATGTTCTCATAATGTCTTAGGAGCTCTGCACTGACCACTTAAGAACTTTATAGCATCTAGAATTTTACAGCAACTCATATTTGAACATCTAAGGAACACAAACCAATCTTTAAACAAAAGGGGGAACCAAGCTTGGGAGCTATGCACTGGCCACTTTAATTTTACAACTCTTATCCTGCCATCTAAGAAAAATACATCAATCCTCAAATAAAAGAGAGAACAGAGATCAAGTACGGAGGGGGATTCTGTAGGCTATTGGTAACTGTGGCAAACCCTTTCCCCTCATTATTTTTTTAAATTCTATATTTATCATCCATTCATACCATATTGGTATTCAACTTCTCATAAGATTTGAACTATCAACATATCTTGTTGGCAATTTCCACCTAACAAGGACAACCATCGCTGGAAATTGCCACCTAACAAGGGAAATCCATTGATTGACCCTTTATGCAAGAACAAACAAGAACTCAGACTCCAATTAACAAAACCCAAAGCTAATCATACAAAAACCCCCTTCTCTTGGACTCCCTCTATATAAAGTCGGTTCCAAGCATACTTGCAAAGTGCTAGGCCAGACCCACTACATCTGCTCCTCATGACTCACCCAAAATTCATTATTTCTCTCACACACAGGAAGAAGATGACTCTGCATTATGTGTCGATGGAAATGAAGAATTCATGAACACCAACTTCTTATGGACAAACTGTTAAACATTTCAAAACCTCAAACAAAGAAACAAAAAAAAAAAAGGAAAACTGAAGGCAAATCAAGCTAGAATACCTTAATCCTACTGAATAACTCCTTCTTTCCTTTAGGCTTAGACGATGCCATGGAGCTATTCTCCGTGTTGGAGATCATAACAAATATGTGTGACACACGGCCAATCTCAATTGACACCGTCAAATTCTCTACAGATACTCACTTTTAGAACTTGACATATATCTCTTCTATTCAAATTGAAATGAATCTTAAGACGAACCAACAATTGCAAGGGTATATTAGGTACATAAAAACGAAGGTGAGGAGGACACAGTATCATACAGGAACTTGTTACAACGTGACCATGACAAACTGGGAAACTAAACTAGAAGGGGATTTTGCATTTGCATTTGTTTGAAGAAGAGGAGTATTATATGAAGTATTTCACTCAAGTAATGAATTATTTTCTTATCTTATATGAAGTAAATTACATTTAAATTACATGAATAGCTTGAAACCTTCGACTCACCAACAAATATCACCAGCAGCTATAGTAGAGACAAGAGAGTTGGCTTGCGAATCTCAAATTTTCTCGTCGCCTGTCTAAACCCTAGTCCATCCACCTCTACTGTCTGCAATGGTTCCCGTCCACCTCTGATGTCCGCAATGCTCGTCCATCTTTGCTGAATCGAACGTGCTCCAATGGAAAAACTCGTGGTTGGCCTCTGCTAAATCTCTGATGAATCGAATGCCAATGGCGACCTCTACTAAATATGAATCGAATGCCAATGGCAATGGTCCTCTGCAATGAAATGTGCTCAAATGGAAAAACTGTCAGATGTGCTCTTTTTATTTTTGACATCCCCACACAACAAGCCATTTGGCCAAATAAAACAATAATAAATACCCTAAAATATTTATATTCCCTATGTTATAAAAAAAAACCCTCTAACCCATAGTTATATGTCCAATATAAAGTTTTGGGTTTTTCTAAAAAAATTTACCCCAATATGAACGCACGTGATATAATATTTCTTTATCAGTGACACCCCTGTGGTCTGGAGCACCTATAGGGTAAAGGTTGCCCTATATTTTTGCCACTAAGAACCACTGTCCCACGTGAGCGTTCAAGTCTTGGTATTCTTGGTAGTCAGCTAACAATACCGAGTATCAGTCGGGTCAGGTAACCCCAACTAATACTGCACGCACTGCGCCTAAGCCTAACCCCCTCTGAAATGGGTCTCTGTCGTGCTCGATTTTTCTTTTGCATTGGCTAATAGATGGATTTGAAGCTCCCTAAATACACAACTTCTATGTTTCAATATGAATTATTATCAAGGCGGCTTATTGGATGCCTACCCCCTTGATCCTAACTTAAGCTATAAATTCTTTTGTGGCCCCTGTGGGGAGAATCTAGTGAGTTTGGTTAAGTTAGTTTTAGGTGTCTTTTCTTCACCTAGTGGGTGAGTGTGTGTGAACATAAGGTGGACAAGAACTTAGCTTTAATGTGTGGATATCATTTTTCCTTTACAAAATCCCCTACTTAAACTATGGTGTATTATTCCTGGCTCAAATGGAAAGCATATGTGGATAATGGGCTGCTTTAAATTTTTCCTAGTTAATATATGTGATTAACTATAGGGAGATGGTGAATTGTGAATGAGGAGAATTCATATGCTTACCTAGGATCACTGAAGGGTGAAAAGGTAGCAGATATTACTTGCTCTTCTATAAACAATTCAATCCTAGTCCCACAATTCCTAGTGCAAAAATTGAACTAAACTAAAAAATTTTACACTAGAACAAAGAAAAATAGCTATGTATGCATGGTCTTGGGCCACTTACTTGGACTAGTTATCTAGATGTGAGTACCAAAATTTGCAAAACATAAATATTTCGGAATGAAAGCTACTTTGTCGCCTACTTAAACTATGTGAATATTTTGTAAAAATCAAGTTGAAGTAAAACTGACACTAAACCTATAGAAAGTAGCTAAAAGTGAGTTCTAACAAGCTGCAGGGTACCACAACCAGTGCTGGCAGATGCATTAGGGGATACCAAGCACCTTACAAGCAGAAAAATACAGAATTTAGGGAGAAATTTATCATTCTATAAATTGTGCACAAAAGGATGAAACAGGTTCACTTTCTGCACATGGGTTAGCACTGAATGCACACCTTGCACATATATGAGGAAGAAACGCACACAAATTCCTGCAAGTAAGAGAAAATAGGAGCTGCTCTTCTTTATTTTGTCACTCAGGGTGAATCTACAGACTGCAAGAGAGATCAGAGGACTATCAGCTCCACTCCATAGCATAGATAGAGGCCTCTTTCAAAAGAAGGTAGAACCACATAAACTTGGTAATAGCACATTAGTGGAGTCGCAAATCTTGTTGTGGTGGATTTGGTGCACGTGTGTATGAAATCACAGCAGTTTAAGGGGTGTGGTTTACCCCTTTAAACTATTGGTAACAGGCAGAAAGAAGTGGAGTAAATGAGCATACTGCATATAAAAAGAAGCATGCAAATATAATCTAAAAACTAAACTAAAAATAAACATAAATAAACAGAATCTTTGAACAAGTCAAACGAAACAATAATTCAAATGGTGGCTTTAGGCCCCTCTTATTGAGCTCTGGTAGTGAAGAGAAGAATACTTAAACCTCTTGCCAAAGTGCCCATAGAAAATGGTCCTAGGTCTTAATGCAAGGATGTTGTTCATTCCAAGCTTTCCTTGGTGCAGTCTCCCTCTCTATCTACTATGTGGACTGAGCTTGTTGGGTGGCCAACAAGTAACTCCCCTCTATCTGCAGCTCTGATTCGCACACTGCTCGTATTTCTTGGGAAATTCTGGCTGGCATAACAATGTGATCACGCATTCTTCATCTAATGGTAACTTTATATAGGGGATTCCAAATCCTCCTTCCCTCCCTTGGTACATTATGGATGGTACCCAAGGGAGAGGTATGATTCCTTTGTGTGCTCCAAATATTCCATTGTGTGCTCATATAGTCTCTAAGGAGGCGTTGGTGGTTGTCCTTAGGCGGCTTCAAGTAAGGAGTAACTTGTCCTTTACTTTATGTGGTCTCGGATAGTGACATTTCGCCACCCTCAGGAATGTGCGCTTATCGGGCCAAAAGGCACGCAGAAGCCACTCTTCTCGAAGGATAATGTGCGCAATCAACATTTAAGACTAGTTCAAATTTGATTTTCCTTAAACCTTTGAGATTTTTAAATACTTTCCTAACCTTGTAATTTCTTCTAGCCCTATAAACCCTTTGGCTTGACATTAATTAATGTCATATTCTGTTGTACGATTTTCCATTGTTAACAATAACCATGGGGGAATATGTATTGAATAGTCCAATTACGGGGTATCGTATCGATTCTGGGAAAGATAATAAGCTAGAATTTCATGACAAAGATTTTTAGGAAATAAAAACAGGGATTAATTGAACAATTATTCTTAGTAGCAGTTCCAACATCAAAATCATTTATTTCTTCAGATCTCCAAAAAGCCTTGGACAATCATTCCAAGGTATTTGAAACTCCCAAGGGACTCCCACCTATTTGTGATCATGATCATGGTATTCATTTGATTTTAGGAAGTGTTCCTCCAGACCTTAGGCCTTACAGATATCCTTATGTTCAAAAGAGAAAAATTGAAGTATGATTTCAGAAATGTTAGAGGCTGGTAGAATTCAAACTAATCAAAGTTATTTCTTTTCTCTAGTAGTATTGGTGCACAATAAATATGGATCATGGTGCATGTGTTCAAATTATAGGGAGCTCAATAAGCTCACTATTAAAAATAAATTTCTCATTCCCATGATTAATGAATTATTATATGAATTACATGGAGAAATTTATTTTACCAAGTTGTATCCTCATTCAGAATATCATCAAATTAGAATGAAGACTGAAGATGTTCCAAAAATGGCATTTAGAACTCATGAGGGTCATTATGAATTTTTGGTCTTGCCTTTTAACCTTACCAATGCACCTTCAACATTTCCAGGGTTTATGAATTCCATTTTCAAACCCTTCATTAGAAAATTTTTGTTATTATTTTTTGATGATATACTAATCTACAACAGGTCTTGTAAGGATCATGTTAAACATGTTGGCAGGGTGCTCAAACTATTGGAGGAGAATCAATTATATGCAAAAACATCCAAATGTTTCTTTGCAGTACAAGAGGTGGAATATCCGGGTCATTTTGTATCTCATGAGAGTGTTAAGGTACACCCTAAAAAAATTAAAGCCATTAAGGAATGGAAAGTCCCCACAACCATAAAAAATTTGCAAGGATTTCTTGGGTTAATAGGGTATTATCGCAAGTTTGTTAAGAATTATGGGAGAATAGAAACACCTCTAACAACATTAATGAAGAAAGATGAATTTTCACGGACTCCTGAAAAAAACTAAATTCTTTGAACATATTAAAGAGGCAATGTGCCTAGCATCAGTCTTAGCTACACCAGACTTCACAAGAACCTTTATTGTGGAATATGATGCCTCAAGAAATGGAATTGGCATTGTTTTAATGCAAGAAGGAAGACCCATTTATTTTTAAAGTCATCAAATCAAAGGAAAGTATTTACAAAAAGCTATTTATGATAAGGAAATGTTGGAAATAATACATGCACTAAAGAAATGACAACACTTCAATGTAAAAACTGATCATGATAGTCTTAAAATCATATACAAAAAAGGGAAGCTAAATTTTGTTGCAGATGCACTCTCAAGAAAGGATGAAGAGGTGGAATCTTTAATTTGTGCCATTTATATTATCCAACCAGATTGGATAACCAAAGCAAGGGATGAATGGAAGAAACAAAAAAAAGTGTGGACACTCATTCAAAATTTGCAGCAAGAGCCTACTACATCTGATACATTTAGCTGGAAAAATGATTCCTTATAGTACAAATATTGCTTATATCTTTGTAAGAATTCCCAACTAAAACAAAATATTATTTTGGAATCGCACACCTCTCCCTTAGGAGGACACTCAGGATTTTTAAAAAATTACCATAGGGGGAAGAAATATTTTTTTTTGGGATGGCCTTAAATCTTATATTCAAAAGTTTGTGGTGGAATTTTTCGTTTTCCAACAAAATAAAGTTGATAAAATTAAGACCCCGGGTCTTCTGTAACCTTTATCCATTCCAAGTCAATGTTGGTAGGAGGTTTCAATGGATTTTATCACAGGTTTACCTAAGTCCAAATGAAAGAGTGTCATCATGGTGGTAGTTGATAGAATTACCAAGTATGCACACTTTTATGAATTATCTCATCCATTTAAAGCAAGAACATTTGCTACTGCATTTATGGAAACAATTCAAACGCTACATGGAAACCCAAAGATTATTGTAAGTCACAGAGATCCCATTTTCACTGGAAATTTTTGGATGAAATTATTTTTTTGTTTGGGTACTCAACTAGCTCATAGTTCATCTTATCATCCTCAATCCGGTGGTAAAACTGAGATAGTGAACAAATGCTTGGAAGGATATCTTAGTTGTTTTGTATCTGATAAACAAACACAATGGGTCAAGTGTTTACCTCTGGCTGAATGATGGTAAAGAAATTCCTTCCATACTATAGCATAATGACCCCATTTATGGCACTTTATGGATGTCATCCACCATCCATCACATCATCTTTAAGAGAAAATTCTAAGGTTCAAGCAATGGCAGATCACATCGAGCATCAACAACAACTTCTCCAACTCTTAAATAATAACCTAAATTTGGCACAAAATTGAATGAAAAAACAGGCATATTAACATCGCAGTGAGAGAAGTTTTGATGTATGAGACTGGCTATTTTTACAGCTACAACCATACAAACAAATGTTCCTCAAGCAAGATAAGAAGGATACTAAATTATCAACAAAGTACTATGGTCCTTACAATGTGTTGCAAAAGATTGGTACTACGGCATACAAATTGGAGCTTCCCGTTTCTTCTCGAGTACACCCAGTTTTCCATGTTTCATGCTTAAAAGAGATTATAGGTGACAAACTTCCAGCTCAAACAATATTGCTATAGCTTGCTGAGGAAGGAAAAATAATATTGTAACCTAAAACAACCACGGAAATAAGAAATCGACAACTATAAAATCGATCAATTTCAGAGTATCTCATTAAGTGGAAGAACTTATCCACTGAAGATTCCATATGGGAGGATGATAATTTATACAGAAGCATCCAAAGCTACTCAAGCATTGAGGACAACACGTTTTTTAAGGAGAGGGGCATGTTTGGTCCCTATATTACTACTGTAGTCCCTTATTGTTGTTAGTGTAGCCCCATTATTATTATTTTTGTACACCTGTAGCCCCCATATTTTTATTATTGTGCCCCATAAAAGCCATTATTGTTATTTTTGTGCCCTTACATTATTATTGTTAGTTCGACTAGGATTATATTATGACCCCATGGACTCCTATATATAGAAAGGAGGTTTTGTCATTTGTATCATCCAATATTTTTTCATTTATGTAATGTAAAGGAGGTTGCCCCCTCAAGTGGTTTATTTCTGAGGCTTTGATCTCTATTTTCTTGTATTTTTGGAGTTCGTTTCATAACAAAAAAACCCTCCAAATGTTTCTTTTGGTTATAGTGTTGGAAATGCAACAAAAAATTCCTAATTGAATTTTCACTTGATTAAATAAGAAAAACTATGAAATTCCACATCAACGGATAACTTGAATGAGTTAACCGATGTGATGTATTTGTTATAACTCAATTATCTTAGAGCATGAACTTGAGTTGTTTGCAATGCTTCCTAAATTTTAGGAACCCAACTTATTTAAATTTTAGTTGTAACAAATTAATTCAATTAAATTGAGTTAAGATCAGTTAAATTAGTTCCAATTATTGGGGAACTTGTGGGAGGTCTAGTAGTGGGGTGGATCTTTAGTGTTTAACCAATCAATTTATCAATTAGCCTAAATTAACTCATGCATGTATGGAATTTGAGTTACCTAGTTTATTTAGATTTTAACCTTTTATAGAAATTACCCACAAATTAATTCTTAAAACATAAAATATAAACAATGGAAAGAACATAAAAAAAATATAAACATATATTTTCCCCTAGATTCCAAAACTAGGACTACCAAATTCATTTTTCATTATATTCCTTTTAATGTTACATTACATATATATACATTTCAATGCATTAATAAAGCCCAATCCATTAACCATGGATTAGAACATAACTATAGTTCCCTTGACCAGGTCTACAAAATACCATGGGCAGAAAACCATCATGCCCAAAAACATGTGAAAAACCCATGCATAAAACCATAAGTAGGTCCGCCCACATATTATATGGTCCAAAAAATAATTCTTTGTGTGTTTCCCTCAAACCTGTGTACAAGGGTTTTTTCCCCCTTACAAACCCCCCGATAGGGGGTATTTCTCTCCCCCCCCCCTCCTTAATACAGCCAATGCAATGAATAGGGGGGATATCACTCCCCTGTGACACCCCCACATGTGTGACTAGTCGTGGAAAGCATATAACACACACCTAATAGTTGAGATTGGTGTAATAATCCTCATAAAAATCCATGTAATAAAAGTTAATAAATAAAAAATAATAACTGTCGTTATGGGACACTTATTCCAAGTTGAATGTTGGGAAAAACATCTTAGTCCAGGTGTTTGTTTAGTTTATTATGGCTAAGGAAATTGGAAAATGCAGTGGAAAAGGCTTTGGAAAGGAAAAATGGGATTTTTGGAAATTTATTTTTGAAAAAAATGTAAATTAGGAGAAAAGGAAGGTGAAAGGTCACATATTGCATGTAGGGAGGAAAATGAAGAAAATAGAGGCCTAGTTGATAAAACAGATTCTAAGGATTAGTTGGTATCCTTTCTCAGTCTAGCATTTTGTCAATTCAATTTTGGAGCTCTATCTCTATTCTCTCTCAAACACACTCTTGGACGCTTAGAGTTTTCTTGGAGCATTTCAACATTGGATAAAGAAAGGAAAAGAAGAAAAAGAGGAAGCAGAGATGAAGAAAGGAAGACCATGATCAAGTAGCTACAATGGGATTATTTGCAAGTATCGATTTGCATATCTCGTTTCCTTGCTATATTTAGCATGCATTGTTTTGCATGTGTGTTTTTGATTCTCTTTCCATCGTGGGAATGAGTTTTTCCTGGTGTGAAAGTGTTTTTTAGCTTAGCCTTGCCATTTTTGGATAGCCATGGTGTGATCGGGTTCTCATGTTTTGGTTGAGCTGGATTGTGAGATGGATTCGAAGATTAGTGAGGTGGATCTCTGAAAAAAAGTAACACATGGCATAGTAACCCCCAAACCATACTATGGGTTGTGGTTAGGTTGGATTTTGTGTTTCTTGGTGGGCCTAGGAATCCTTGATCAGTGTATGGCGGGATATACGGTAAATCCTAGAGGTGGGTTCTCTCCATCAGGCCTAGGAATCAAGGGATGGGATATACATTAAATCCTTGAGGTTGGAGTCTCAATTAGGGCCTAGTGATCTATTCTAGATTGTTGTAAAGCCTAAAGACTAGGAGACATGAAACTTCCTCATGGTGTAGGTGGAGAAATCTAGTGGTTTTCATGCTTTTTTGGCCTAGTGATCTGTTGAGGATTGCGATAAAGACAGTTTATATTGATGAGGGTGAGGTGGATTAGCCTCAAGAATATCTGGTTGATTTTTTTGGTTTGAGTCCCACAATCATGCTTGGAAAGTGGCATGGGGATGATTAGATGAAGAGATATTTGGCTCATCCAGTCTACGATCGGGTGGAACGTGGTATTCCCATACTGGGATGGATTTTGAATTCATGAATAAAAGATCCTTTCCTTGGAAATTTATGTGTAAATGTACAGAATTATATGTAACTGTTGGATTGAGGGGTCCTGACCTAGGTTCAAAGTTTATGAATAAACCAACAAACCCTCCAAATACTAGCCATTTCAGCAGCGATCTTCTTGCATAGACCAACGTCTCACCTGAAGTAGTATGGGGGGGTGTTGGAACCAGGTCCCTACAGCTCGAGGGAGAAATTAATGAAGTGGTCCTCAAAAAACTGAATGTAAACTTAGATTACTCATAAATAGTTGTGCATGACAATATACAACAATATCACAGACAATGCATAGTCTTTAATAAAATAACACAAAATCATTTTTCACCTTAGCACAGATAAACAAAATAGAGCCAGATCCAGATCTTAAAAAAGGCAAATACTTAAGCAGAACTATCAACCATCAATAAGCATTCATAATCATATCTCATATCCTTGTGAAATCATCGATAAGTAAAAAAGATATTGTGATCTTACCCGAAAATAAGAAGTAAGTAACTCAGATGCATAACACATTAAACTTGCCAAAAAATGTCCTTTGTATTAGCTTCAGATATGTTAATCAATACATCAAATTTCCCTTACAAAACCCTTTCGTAGACACAACCAACGAAGTCCACACATAGCCAGGACTAAGTCTCCACGCACACAACTAGCAGGAGCCTTTCAACACAACCCAAACAACCCTTATAGACGCATAAACTAATCAAAACATCAATATTATGAACTTACTTAGAACTACTTATCTTAGACACAATCTATCTATTTAGATTCACCTAGCGCACAGATAATATGGTCTCTGTTAGCCACCTATAAAATTTGTCATATCAAATGGTGGCTAAATCATTTTTGAAGCCTACAAGAAACAAGTTTTATTACAAAATTGTTAATTCTTGAAGTCTTATGAAGACATATTATTCTTTGATTAATCCTCACTGCTATTTCCCTCTTGATTCTGAAATTCTGTTGTTTTCATGATGAAAAGACTACTGTAAAAAACCCCAGTTTCCCCTCATTTTACCCCTGTTTTCAATCAAAGATTAACCTCCATTTTATTTCCTTTTTTCCCATAAAATTCCTCTATTTTTCATTATTTCCCTTCTTCCCTTCATTAAAATCCCTTTTATAAGGTTTAAAACTCATTTTTTAGACCATACCGAAACCCCCAAATCCATTGAAAATCCTTGAAAAGATCATAAAAATGAGCCTTTTGCATTACAGGCCTAAGCCCCTTTGTGCTAAGCCCTAAACCACTTCCCCACTATATACCTTAGTGTTGGAACCAAGCGCTATGTCCAAAAGTGCTTATCACATCAGGGAATTTGTGATTACTACAAGTATTTTGTTTTATAAAACCCTTGATGCCGATTGGCTCCTTTGTATATAAGCCTTGAGCCTTTCCTTTCTTTATAAAACCTAGAGCCCGCAATCGGGCACCAAAACACAAAAAGAATTGGCCAAAAACCAAATTCCCCTTTGTATTTTGTTAAAACCCACTTTCCTATGTTTTATATGAAAACCCGTTGGTTCAATGTTTTAAATGAAAAGGAACGTTGATCTAAAACCTATCGACGATCAATACATTCTCGCATTGGAGTTTTTCGCCGGGCGCATTTGAAAAGCCCCCCTCCTTTGTCCCGATTTCGATTGGCCCCTCTTGTGCATATTACCCCCGATCCCTTCGCTTCTTTCCATATACCCTGAGGCCCCGCAATTAGGCACTAAAACTTAAATAAAACCCCTCCCCGACACAAAAATCCTTTGTATTTCATAAAAAATTTTATTTTCTTATGTTTCAAAGGGTTCCGATGGTTCACAGTTAAAAAAAATCCCAACCGTTGATCTTAAACCAATCAACGATAGGACAAATCTCGCATTAGATATTTCATTGGCCCCAGTTTAATATTTTATCACCCCCCTTACGATGGGCTACCTCCTGATTTATTCACCACCATTGATCTAGCCCTCAGATCAACGACCCACATCTGATCGCATCGGTTCCCTTTCTGTTTTTCCCCCGCCAATCGCAAAAGCTCTAATTGCATCTAGGCCATCCCTGCAATAAGATCCGACAGTCCAGATCTTTCCTCCCCACCTTGGTTAAAATTCATGAACCCCGTTGTGTAATTTTTTTCGGCCAATCTCAACCATTGATCTCTGCAGATCAACGACCCACACTGACCTTTTCCTCCACCTTATTTTTTATTCATTTGACCCCGAGGTTTGATCTGGACCATTCATTCCTTGATCCAACAGTCCAGATTCATCCCGACAGACCCAACTCCTTTTAGTCCTGCCTTCCTCCAGATTTGATCTCCACCGTTCATTTCTTGATCTAACGGTCAAGATTGAAACCGCCTTCCCCTGCCCCACATCTTATCACCCGCGCATCTTGTCAATATCGTGCTCTCTCTCAGCCATTCGATTTGAGACCCCAGATCTAATGGCTGACGCGCATTTTCGCATAAATGTATGCCCGAAAGTTAATTCTCAGAAGTTACGCGATATGGGTGGTTTTGAAAGGCCAGGTGTCGGCCTCTAACGCATATCGCATTCGAAAAGTGAAAACTGCCCATCTGCCTTTTTGCTGCGCGAAACCACTGGTTTCTTAAGCCGAAACCACCCTTCCCATTTACATTGTGTTTCATCATGTTCAACCTCCGCCGTTAAACTTTGCAGATCAACGGTCCCAGTTTGATCTCACATTTCTTCATCACTCTCCGCCATTCTACAAGGGATTTCTTAAAGAAATCTCAACCATTGATCTCTTGGGCCAAAGGATTTTTTACCTATTTTCCTTTGTATTTCTTCCATTTCTCGATAGTGTAGCCCCTCTACATTATTTTTCTTCGATTGATCTTGACTGTTGATCAACACATATCAACGACCCAGATTTAATCCCTTGCATCATTCATTCAACCGCCTCCCTTTTTATCTTTGCAAGCAATCTCCGCCGTTGGATATAATCAAATTCTCCTTCATGGACGGTTTTGCTGGATATAATCAAATTACTATCAATCTTGAAGATTAGCATAAGACTACATTTATTTGTCCCTGGGGTACCTTTTCTTACAATAAAATGCCTATTGGCCTAAAAAATGCTGGAGCTACATTTCAGCGGGCCATGTCTTATGCCTTCCATGACATCAAACATATTATCGAGGCATATTTGGATGATTTATATTCTCATTCTTGCAAGAGAACGAATCATCCTTCTCACCTCCATCAAGTTTTTGAACGATGTCAATATTATAAAATCTGGTTGAAACCGAATAAGTGCATTATTGTTGTCACATCCAGCTATTTTTTGGAATTCATAGTGTCTATGGAAGGGTTTCGAGTAGATCCCTTCAAGGTTGAGGCAATACTTCAGTTGCCTCCCCCGTCTTCAATTCGTTAACTTCAAAGTCTGCAAGTAAAAGGTAATTTTCTGCGGAGATTCATTGTAGATTATGTTGAGATTAAAAAAGGGTTATGAGATTGTTAAAGAAAGGAGTTCCATTTCTTTGGGATGACTTTGCTCAATGCTCATTCGATGCTTTGAAAAAATAATTGACCTATGCTCATGTATTGAGTCCACCCGATTATAGCAGGGATTACCTCTTGTATCTCGCGGCAACAGAATCTACCACTGGTATGGTTTTGGTTTAGGAGGATGATGATATTTCCGAGCATGTTATCTACTACCTTAGTCGAGGCTTGGTAGGACCTAAAATCCGGCATTCTCCGATAGAGAAGCTTTATTTAGCAACAATGCATGTTGTTTAGTGGCTCAGGCATTTAACATTCTTCTATGCAAAACTTATGTTTTGGTAGCAGTCAATCCATTTTAGTTTGTTCTCAGTAGGTGAGTGATTGGGGGAAAATAAAATAGATGGATTGTGATTTTACAGGAATTTTATCATGATTTTGTGTTTTCCAAGTCTAAGAAATCATTAGTTTTTGCAGAATTGATTTCTGAGTTGCCCTGTGGAGAAGAGATTGTTTATGATGAATCATTTCCTGATGAACATATTTTTCTCATTTCTTCACAGGATCCTTAGTATGGGGTTATAATCGTTTATCTCCAGACTATGAAGTTTCCCTTGAATTTTTTGAAATATGAGCATTGAAAGTTATGTCACTTAGCCAAAATTTATTTGATTATTGGTGGTGCTTTATATCATTATGGGGTTGAATCAATCCTTAGACACTGCTTAACTCTCGAAGAAGTCGAGGTTGTGCTGAATTATTGCAACAATGGAGCTGTGGTGGTCATTTATTTGGGCTTGCTACAGTCCAAAAAATCTTGTGTGCAAGATACATTTGGCTTTCTATTTGCAAATATTGTATGGAATCGCTCAAAAGGTGTCATCCGTGTTAGGTTTATACTCGAAAGATGTGCGCTCATCCAGCTTTGCTCTTTCTTTTCATTACTGTTGGACCCTTTACAAAGTGGGGTATTTATTTTACTACATGTAACCCATCTTCGGCTAAAGGTCACAAGTACATTATCGTAGCTATATACTACTTCATGATGTGGGTTGAAGCTATGCCTACTTTTGGGAATGATCGTGAGAAAGAAACTCTTTTCTTTTCAATCAAGTCATTTATCGCTTTGGTATTCCCAAAGAGATTGTCACTAATCGTGGCAGTCACTTCTAGAACAACATGATGGTTGAATTGGCTCTGAAATTGGGTTTTCGGTAGGAGCACTCATCTTCTTATTATCCTCAAGCCAATGGGTAAGTCGAAGCCATGAAAAAATCCTTGAAGACAATTCTTCAACGGACGATTGATAAAACCAGATCCAATTGGCATATTATGTTGTGTACTGCACTTTGGGCATATCAGATGTCAGTCAAAACTACAACTGGTTTTACTCCATTTCAACTGGCTTATGGTTTGGAATCTATATTTATGATTGAGTGTGAAATTCCCTCTCTTAAGTTGGCTGTTGAGCTTCTTCCTAACACTTCTATTATCAAAGAATGCCTTCTTCATCTAGAACATCTTGATGAGCAACGTCGAGATGCAGCTATGATGAATGAGGCGCATAAGAAATGGGTAAAGGTTTAGTACGATAAGGTGGTCAAACCTAGGGTATTCTTTGAAGGTGACCTTGTCTTGGTTTATGCACAAGAGAAGGATGCCTTGGGGGAAGGGAAATTTAAATCGATGTGGTATGGCCCCTTCATCGTTAAAAAGTTTCTAAAGAAAGGTGCTTATGCCTTGACTGATTTTTATGGGAATGAGTTGGTGAAGCCCAGAAATGGGCTCTATTTGAAAAAGTATTATGCCTAGGCTTTGGCCTAGCATCTTGCTTTGTTGTATATATTTTTGTTTTTGAACATATCTGAGTTTTTGATTTCATGCTCTGATCTTGATGCATTTGATCTACTTTGGTAGGTGTTATTGGATGTCATGAGTCACTTTGGTTTCACCGATGGTGCTAGTAGAAATACTCGGAACTTAGCTTCCACTGCTTGGGTACTCCATTATCCATCCGGTTAGTAGTTAGTGTCAAGAGGTGTCTGCATTGGTCTTGCTTCAAACAACATAGAAGAATACACTACACTGATTAATCTAATCTCAAAGGCAATATCCTTGGGTATTGATTTGTTAGTAGTTTTCTTGGATTCGCAGCTAGTGGTTTCGCAGTTGAACAACACATATCGGGTCCGAGACCCGTTTTTACATCGATTTTTTTTTAGGGTACATTTGTTACAAAGATCTTTTCAATTTATAGCATTCATTCATATTCCTCGAGCCGACAATTGGATGGCATACTTGTTGGTTAATCAAGCAATTGATTGGCATATTCATCATTCAATACATTAAAAGAATGTGTCAAATACATCATACATTTTCATACATTTGAGTCACCACATCATATAAATTGTTGTGTGTGTGTGTGTGTGTGTGTATATATATATATATATATATATATATATATATAGTTAGAGTGTTCAAAAATATAAAAAATATGGACCATCATGTCCTACAAAATTAGGGATTATGCTCAATCATGTCTATCAAAAAATATTACAGCCATCCGATCATATCTATAAATCTACTCCTGAGGTCCTTTCCAAACATTCGTGTTCCTATAGAACACGATGGCAGTCACTACATGGCAGAACAGCCACACCCAGTCTTGTGGTACTCTGACTACCCATCTCTGGATAGCCTTTGGTAGGTCCTCTATCGCAGCCATAGGCACTTGGAGAGTCAAACTCTCCAAGTTGCTGTGGACGGCATGGAGTGTTCTGTTAGGGTCTTCTGCATCTGCCTCACCTTTGCGGCGCTTGTGTCTTGGGTATCCCTCAGGGCTGACTGGTCCCATGTCTGCATCATGATCATCATAATTTTGTAAGTCACTTTAGTCCAATCAAAAATATTTTTTCATTTTCATACTTTGAAAAAATCATAAAAAAATCACATAATCAAAAATCAAAATTACAATCTCACTGATTGCGCCCCATGCTGCACCGGGTGGCAAGACTAGATTTGGATCAGCACGAAAGTCCATCCCAGCATAGGGATAATCTTCCACTACAATAACTTGTTCCTCCCACCATTGGAAGAATTCATCATCCCAAGTGGTCCGGAGAACTTCACTTCCCCCTAATCTCTTCATCAGATCTACCCATCGGGCTATTCTTAGATCTATCGGGCTACTGATAGTTGAGATGACTTTGGTCCGAAGCCCTGGGACCTTCTCAAAGAAGAATGTCAGCAAGATTGTACCATACCTGAAATGTTTGGTCTTTGCTTTCTGGATTGAAGGTAACTGTTTCTTCATATTTATCGGTAATGTTGTGCACTAATCGAAGAGATGAATTAGGCATTCTACTGCTATACTCATTTGTTTCCTTGAATCCTGATGCAGAGAAGAAGATCTTGCTACTTTGCCAATGGTGAAGAGAAGGATCTTTATGTACAAATCCTTCAAATATCTGATAGGAATCTGAGTTCCTACCTTTTGTGCATCTTCTATGCAGTAGACTTAGACATAATCCTCTATGGTTAGCCCTCCAATAGGCTTTCCATGTAAGTCTACTGGATCTCCTCTTCGAGAGAGTCTAGTGATGAAATAAATATCTTCCACTTCTATGCATAGTGGCATCTGGTCAATTATGAAGCAATCCTCTTTCGGCTCCCAATAATTCACCAACATTTGAAGCAACCGAACATTGCTCTTCATATTTGGCAATTTGGAAAACTTGAAAAATCTACAATTTCGAAGAATACTTAGCGAATATTCATCTTCCACCACCTCATTATCAATGGCATTGTGTTCACACTCTCTCCAACTAATGGACATCCTGAAAATATCATTAAATCATGGATTAAATTCCAATTTTAAAATTTTCGCTCCGCGCAAACATGGCTTTGCTTATACATAATCGCGTATGATAGGCAGGTTCGTCCACACGAACCCATGTATGCACAGAGGGTCTCATCAAAAAATCTCTTTTCAATAATCAAATTTGAATTTTTTTTCCTTAAAATGGAACGAAATTGATGAACACGATGAGTTTAGAGCTTACTTGATTGATTTGGCGTGATTTGATAGTTGATTGCTCCGGTTTTGAGAAAAGGAATTTTTTCTCCATAAGATCCTTCTCCACTTCTGCAATGTGAAAATGATCCATATGTGAGTCAAATGGTGTATTTATACCCAGAGTTTGAAAAATTTTCAAAATTGTCCTTATGCTTATTTTTCGAATTTGATTAAGGCTGTATAACTGTTTGGCTTGTAAGTGTTCGGCAAGGTATTTCTTTAAGAAATCACCATTGCTAAAAATGACTCGTCACTTTCCAAGTTATATCAAGCCTCTTAAGAAATCACCGTATAGGCTATTGAGTTACTTAACTTCCTATAATTACAAAATTGGCTAAAATAGTTTATTTCATCAATTTCAAATAAGCAATACAAGCTTTTATATATATATGACCAATATAACTATATATTTTAAATTAAAATTTATGATATAAAAAAATATTGTTTTTATGTAACATTAATGTTAATATTGTCTTAAACAAAATGTATTAAATATAGTTTACTCTCTTATTTATTAAGTTTAGAATATATTTTAATTGTTTATTTATCAAGTTTAGAATATTTTTTAATAGTTTATTTATAAAATTTTAAAATATATTTTAATTATTTATTTATAAAATTTAAATTAATTAGTTTAAATGGAAAATGTCACTTAATAAATTATTTAGAAAGTTTTGATTAGATAGGTTAGAGTCTCCATCCAATTTAATTTTTAAATTTCATGGAAATGACTTAGGAATAGAATCCACTCTCTTGAAATTAAATAACTAATAATAGTAAACATTTAATTTATATTGTTTATTTTTTTTAAATGATTTTTAAAGTATAATTAAGTGAATATTAACCTATAATAAGATTAAATGTTAATTTTTAAAAAATGTATATTTATTTAATATATTAATTTTTTTTATAATAACAATAAATTAAAATAATGTTATGATCTAATTAAATTTTAGAATTGTTTTTACCTAAATAATGTGAGATATATCATAAAATAAATGTTTTAATTAGTTAATATTAACCTATAATAAGAATAATTGTTATATATATATATATATATATATATATATATATATATATATATATATATATATTCTTTGAGTTTTCATAATTAATAATATTGTTTATATTTTAAAAATGTATATCTATTTAATATATTAATTTTTTTTATAGTAACAATAAATTAAAATAATGTTATGATCTAATTAAATTTTAGAATTATTTTTATCTAAATAATAATGTATCATAAAATAAATGTTTTGTTTAATATAATAATTTAATATCTATATAGATTTTTATAATAAATATATTATTATAATTTAAAATGTATTTTAAATTTTATATATATAACAAATTATATATATATATATATATAAACGAAATAAGTCAAGATAAATAATTTGACAAAATTTGGTTCTTTAAACAAAATTGACATAATCCATTGGTAAACCTTGCATAATGTTGAAAACTCCATTTGATTTTACCATAGTAACAGGGGTACCGCTCCCAGCCATTGGAGAGCAGGTACCCCACGCTCCCCCGCTCCTGGGAGCTTGGGAGCTTGTAGGAAACTTTCCAAAATTGTTGGGAGCTTCAAAGGGTACTTTGGAGCCTTTTGGGAGCTTCACTACTACAAATTTTGACGTTTCAGGTACTTATTTTGAGCAGATTTTCACTTTTCGAGTACCTATTCTAAGCAGATTTTCAACTTTTGGGTACCTATTTTGAGCAGAGAGGGTACCAATTGTTTATTTCATAACTAATACATGATAGGTCAGGGGATTGGACTGCATGGGCTCTGTAAAGCAAGAGAGATGTGGAGATCTACCAAAGATTTCAACAAAATATATACAGTTGCTAGTCATTCCTTGGCAGCTTCTGTTGCAAATCTTGAAGTTCAACAATTGCAAATAACTCTACTTTCTTGAAGCCTATATTGAAGCTTTAATGATAAGATTCAACAAATTACAATGATGGCCAGAAAGAGAAAGAGTAGTGTGTTAATCAGTTTCATTCTATAAATTTTAAAACTTGAATTTCAAAATTGAATATAATATAGTGTTACATGAAATCACATAATAATCAAGTAATAATAACCTTTTTTTTTGTTTAGGAGTTCCACATGTTTCTTCATTGGCAAGTTGTTGATGGATTGATACTTTGATTTTTTCTCGCGGTGTTTCAATGTCCAATCTTTTACATATTTCAATGCAAGATGGAATCTGCATGGTGGAATTTAATTTGCACCTTTAAATTATTTTATTTTTATTTTTAATATATTATATTATTGCCTCTCCCAACTTAAAGTTTCCTGTAAATTTGAGCAAAGCTTCTAGCCGTACCGGATACTCGTTTCCCTGTACCAGAAGTACCCACGTACCAGGAACTTGTGCAACATAAGATTTTACACATCATATGATTTAAACAAAATTGACATAATCCATCGGTAAACCTTGCATAACTTTGAAAACTCATTTGATTTTACACATCCTATGATTTAGGGACAAGACCCCTTGCACAAACTTATGATTTACCCAACAAGACTGAAATCCATTCCCAAACCTGAACCTTGCATAATTTTTAAAACCCCAATTAATCTTACAACCTATAATTTGCCCAACCAAACATTTTACTCAAACTTTATGATTTACAAAAAGTGTATTCATCTAACACTACAAATTGTGATTCAACCTGATATAAACATTGTAATCAACCAACACGTTTCTATTCAACCTGATATTAACAATATGATCAATCGACACGTTTCTTTATTTTCAAGGTGTAATCTTGTTCAACTATGACAGCTCTACTGACATAATCCTTGAAATATGTCTCCAGGGACATAAAACTAAAAATGATTATTTACAATTTGGATTCTAAGGCATTTTTATTTTTTTCTGCCAATCTTTGGTCTCTCCAATGATATGCTTAGCTAGTATCATTTGCAAATTTTGGACTAACAGCTTGTACGTTTTCCGGATGGATAATACTCCAGTGGTATGTTCAACGATTACTTTTATATCAACTTTTTGACTTCCGGTGAAAAGTGAATATATCCATACAATCGAAGCAGCTTGTGTGGCCGGCAATGAACGTAACCTATACGCATCGTCAATCATAATATTTATTTGTTGCATGCTGCAATCATCCAAATAATTTTATTTATCCCAGTCACCTCGGCTTTCTAGACCGCGTAGTCGTGGAGGTAATGATATTTGTCGGCTGGTTTTGCAAGATTTAAAGGAAACAAACGATGGAAAATGTTTTATTTATTGTATTTTTTTTAATATTAATTCCAGAAATCATGCATGCATATTTCCATGGGATGTTATTAATTTATATTATATAATAATAAATTGTCTTATACTGAACCCTATAAACCTTACGTGGGTACCATTTTTTTATTCAAAGAATCAAATACAATAAACCTATAATGCGAAAATGAGTTTATTGTAAGTTTTGGGTTTTAATTTTAAGGAGAGAAGTTGAAGTTGGAAGTCATAATCGGGAATTGAATTGTGCAAGGATATTCTGATAAAGATAGTATCTCATTCTGACAAGCGTCAATTTAGGCTTATTCTAGTTCTAAAATAAAAACTTAAAAAAAAATATTCAATACAATATCTTAACTATTTTTGAACTTTCATTTATTTAGAAGAATAAATTTAATATCAACCATATAAAGCATCATTTTTTTAAACTTTATTTATAAGGTGAATTCTAATAACAAGTTTCAGATACAAGAAATTTTGATGTTCTCTTTATATTTATTAGGGAATTGGATTATAAAAACTTTTTTATATTTAACAAAGAAATTAGCAAAGTAAATTAACTTAGTTCTTTTTAACTACTTTTAAAGTTCTCAATTATACCAGTTTATTTGAGAAATAGGTTCTACCCTACATTATTAAAAGATAAATTTAATAAAGCATAGTGTCTTTGGATCTATAGTTATTAGTCTACTAAAGAGCAATATTAAAATATTAATAAAATTCAACTAATACTTCTAGAAAATCACATGGATTAGTGAAATTTTGTATTTATTTCACATATTTTATAAAATTTGGCAACTGAGTTTTAATATGTATCACTCAAGTTTTGGATGCAAAATCCATTCTATTAAATTTACCTTCATATACTTGGAAAGTCACCCTTGGCTACCTTGGCTAATTGTGAAGACTCCTAATGATATTTCCCTTTCTTAGATATACTATTTTTGTAAACTACTACATATATACAAGTGTTCTTAAACATGATTATATTTTAATTATTAAAGGCTAATATGACAAACACACCTATTTTATTGAGGATTTTTATCATGACCCAATTTGTGGTTAGACCACCAATAATGTAATGATCAAAATTTCTATTAGGTATCTAATCACTTAGAACTACAATCAAGTTAAAAATGAGTTGTAGCATCCTTATGAACTATAATTCTAGAGTTCAAAGGTGTTGCATTCACTAGAACTAGGAAAATATTTTAGACATTCAATTTTGTTTCTAGGACTCAATTTTTCAACATATAAAATACTAAAGTTCAACTACAAAGTCGTTCTCCTATCAATACCTATAACCTTTTATTTATCTATATATCATAAAATATAACCATTATATCATTAGATATGTAATCAAGACTCCAAATAATAGAAAATATTATGAAAATAATAGATTTCTAGGAATATTTTTTTCTTAAATACTATTTTATGTCTTTCTTATTTCTAATAAATAAATAAATTTAAAAGCCCATGATGCTTGTTATCCACGGTAACAATTAAATTAAAATACAACAACTGTCAAAATGTTAGGTCCCTATATCACTAGTATAGTCCCTTATTATTGTTAGTGTAACCCCCTTATTGTTATTATTGTACCCTTGTAACCCCCATATTGTTATTATTGTGCCCTTAAATTATTATTGTTAGGTCGGCTAGGGTTACATTGTGGCCCACTAGGATTACATTATGGCCCCATGGACTCCTATATATAGAAAGGAGGTTTTGTAAATTGTATCATCCAAGAATTGTTCATTTATGTAATGTATTGGAGGTTGCCCCCTCGAAGAGGCTCATTTCTAAGGCATTAATATCTCTTTTCTTCTCTTTTTGGAGCTGGTTACACAACATTTGGTATCAGAGCCTTGGGATTCTAGGGTTTCGCTGCTCCAAATAGGTCATCGTGGCATTTTCGCTATAACTTTTTTTCTACGAAGTTTAAGAAGCTGAAATTGTTAGGGTGCGAAGCTGAAATCCTGAGGAATATTGTCTAAAAATTTCAGAGCTTGGTTCACAATATTTTCGGAGATATCATCTGTGGAAGTTAGGTCTGGTTTCAAGCTCCTAAACAGGTCATCGTGGAATTTTCGATATAAAAAATTTTCTACGAAGGTTAAAAATCTGAAATTTGTATGGTGCGAAGCTGAAATCCTAAGGAAATTCGTCAAAAAATTTCAGAGCTTGGTTCGCAATATTTTCAGAGATATGATCTGTGGAAGGTAGTGCTTTTTCAGGCTCCAGAATTGCATCTCAAAGAGGTGATCTTGGGAAACGTTCAATAACTCTCTCTCTGGGTAGTGGATTTGAGTGCCGTAAAAATTGGTCGCAAGTACACGGACTGTAGTTTCTTGGCTATCAATTTTAGAGACAAATGACAAAACAGTGACACGTGGCAAGTCGTACAAGTTCGCTCTACCGAACCAGTCCAGAATTAGGTCATTGTGGGAGATTGGACACAAATTTTCCTTGGAGAATTCAAATTAGGTCAGACCTGTGGCATTTGAAAGAAGCTTCAAAGGGCTAATACAGGGTTGAATTTCAGATATTGAAGATTTTCAATTACAGAGATAATCCAATTTCAATATCGAGCTCCTCAAAAGCAAGAAAAAGGTGTGTATTGTTTTTCCGAATTGCATAAGTCTTGTTTGAAGAATCAATTTGAATTGATTCCAAGGGAATATCAGTATTTGGTTCTAAAATATGCCTCGTAAGAATAATTCAACACCCATTAAGCCTTCAGAAGGGTCTACTATGACTCATGAAGATGAAGAATTGCAACATGATCTATCAAAATTACAAGAGCAAGTGCAACAAATTTCACTCTCGCAAAGAGCAACAAAAAATGAAATGGAAGTTTTGAAGAAAGGTGTGGAAGAGAAGATGGATGGCATGGAATCTAAGATGGAAAACATGAAGAATGATCTAAAAACAGACATCGAAGGTTTGACAAAGTTTATACAAGAACGGTTTCCTAATGGTGAAAAGATAGTAGAAGAACCTCATGATGAGAACAAAATCAATGTTAATTGTGATTTGATAAACTCTAATGTTGGTGGGAAGAACCACCATATTCCAAAAATGGATATGAGGAAGTTTGATGGAAAGGATCCTGTAACATGGATACTACAGATGGAGCAATTTTTTGATCTCCATAACGTGCAAAACACACAAAAGGTACGCATTGCAACTTTACATTTAGAACAAAATACATTTGTATGGTATCAATGGATTTGCTCCCGTAAAAAAATTGTCACTTGGTCAATTTTTACGGAGGAAATGATAGCACATTATGAGGATACAAAGAGCAACACCTTCTTTAGCCAATTGATAAATCTCAAACAAAAGGTTTTAGTGGGGCAGCACATTGAGGACTTCCAAAAATTGAATATAAGGGTAACTGATATTCCAGAGGAACACAGGATTGATCTCTTCATAGGTACTCTAAAGGATAACATCGAACATGAAGTTCGTGTTTTGGAACCTGATTCATTGGAGAAGGCATTCAGGTTGGCAAGAAAAGTTGAATGTAAAATTATGGCGACAAGGAAGCCTACCACTCAATTCTATAAAGAAGGAAGTGTTGCTACGCCTAGATTTCCCCAACCTACAAGGTTGACACCACAACAATTGGAAGAAAAAAGAGCAAAAGGGCTTTGCTATAGTTGTGATAGCAAATACACTAAAGGTCATAAGTGTGTTGAAAAGAAATTATTTTACATAGATTGTGAAGAAGAAGAAGAAAATGAACAAGAAGAGGATACACACCAGGAACCAGCCATAGAAGAGGAAGAAATGAATCCGACCATATCATGTAATGCACTGGCAGGAATTACCACTCCTCAAACTCTCAAGATAGCAGGACGGATCAAGAAGAAAAAGGTAATAGTGTTGATTGATTCAGGTAGCACCCATAATTTTATTCATTGTAAGGTAGCCAAGGAATTAAATTGTTTCCTATACCCATCAAATTAAATTGTTTCCTATACCCAGCACCAGAATGCCAAGTGATGGTTGCAAATGGAGGAACTATAAATTGCTCTGGGAAATGCCATAATACCAAGCTAACCATGGGGGAATATGTATTGACTAGTCCAATGCTTTCCATTCCTATGGGAGGTGCTGATGTTGTACTAGGAGTACAATGGTTACAATCTTTGAGGACGGTAGCTTTTAATTTTCAAGAACTTTTCTTGAATTTTTTTTCAGAAGGAAAGGAAGTCAAATTACGGGGTATTGCGGGGAAGCCAGGAAGGATAATAAGCTCTAATGTCATGACAAAGCTTCTAAAGAAAGAACAGCGAGGCGTAATTGCACAATTATGCTCACTAGAAGTTCCAACATCAAAATCATCTATTTCTGCAGATCTCCAAGAAGTCTTGGACAATCATTCCAAGGTGTTTGAAACTCCCAAAGGACTCCCACCTATTCGTGATCATGATCATGCTATTCATTTGATTCCGAGAAGTGTTCGTCCAAACATCAGGCCTTATAGATATCCTTACTTCCAAAAGAGCGAAATTGAACGTATGATTGCAGAAATGTTAGAGGCGGGTATAATTCAACCTAGTCAAAGTTCTTTCTCTGCTCCTGTAGTATTGGTACACAAGAAGGATGGATCGTGGCGAATGTGTCCAGATTATAGGGAGCTCAATAAGCTCACCATTAAAGACAAATTTCCCATTCCTGTGATTGATGAATTATTGGATGAATTACATGGAGCAATTTATTTTACCAAGTTGGATCTTCGTTCGGGATATCATCAAATTAGAATGAAGACTGAAGATATTCCAAAAACAGCATTTCGAACTCATGAGGGTCATTATGAATTTTTGGTCATGCCTTTTGGCCTTACCAATGCACCTTCAACATTTCAAGGGTTGATGAATTCCATTTTCAAACCCTTCCTTAGAAAATTTGTGCTAGTATTTTTTGATGATATACTAATCTACAGCAGGTCTTGGAAGGATCATGTTGAACATGTTGACAGGGTGCTCAAACTATTGCGGGAGAAACAATTATATGCAAAAACATCCAAATGTTTCTTTGGAGTACAAGAGGTGGAATATCTGGGTCATATTGTATCTCACGAGGGTGTTAAGGTAGACCCCAACAAAATTAAAGCCATTAAGGAATGGAAAGTCCCCACAACCATAAAGCAGTTGCGAGGATTTCTCGGGTTAACAGGGTATTATCGCAAGTTTGTTAAGAATTATGGGAGAATAGCAGCACCTCTAACAACATTATTGAAGAAAGATGCATTTTCATGGACTCCTGAAGCAACTAAGGCATTTGAACGTCTTAAAGAGGCAATGTGCCTAGCACCGGTCTTAGCTACGCCAGACTTCACAAAAACCTTTATTGTGGAATGTGATGCCTCAGGAAATGGAATTGGTGCAGTTTTAATGCAGGAAGGAAGACCCATTGCTTTTGAAAGTCGTCCAATCAGAGGAAAGTATTTACAAAAACCTATTTATGAGAAGGAAATGTTAGCAATACTGCATGCACTAAAGAAATGGCGAACTTACCTAATGGGAAGACACTTCAAGGTAAAAACCAATCATGATAGTCTTAAACACTTTTTGGAACAAAGACTATCTTCAGAAGAGCAGCAAAAATGGGTCACAAAGATGTTGGGTTATGACTTTGAAATAATCTACAAAAAAGGAAAGCTTAATGTTGTTGCAGATGCACTCTCAAGAAAGAATGAAGAGGTGGAAGCATTGCTTTGTGCCATTTCTATTATCCAACCAGATTGGATAACTGAAGCAAGAGATGAATGGAAGAAGGACAAAGATGTATGGATACTCATTCAAAAGTTGCAGCAAGATCCTAGTACATCTGATACATTTAGTAGGAAAAATGATTCCTTATGGTACAAAGATCGCTTATATCTTTGTAAGAATTCCCAACTAAAACAAAAGATTCTTCTGGAATTGCACACTTCTCCTTTAGGAGGACACTCAGGATTTTTAAAAACTTACCACGGGGTGAAGAAAGAATTTTTTTGGGATGGCCTTAAATCTGATATTCAAAAGTTTGTGGCGGAATGTTTGGTTTGCCAGCAGAATAAAGTGGAAACAATTAAGACCCAGGGACTTCTACAACCTTTATCCATTCCAAGTCAACGTTGGGAGGAGATTTCAATGGATTTTATCACAGGTTTACCTAAGTCCGAAGGAAAGAGTGTCATCATGGTGGTAGTTGATAGACTTACCAAGTATGCACACTTTTGTGCATTATCTCATCCATTTAAAGCAAGTACAGTTGCGACTACATTTATGGATAGAATTCAAAAGCTACATGGAAGCCCAAGGGTTATTGTGAGCGACAGAGATCCCATTTTTACTGGAAATTTTTGGACGGAGTTATTTTCTTGTTTGGGTACTCAATTACTCATAGCTCATCTTATCATCCTCAATCTGATGGTCAAACTGAGATCGTAAATAAATGTTTGGAAGGATATCTTCGTTGTTTTGTATCTGATAAACAAACACGATGGGTCAAGTGGTTACCTCTTGCTGAATGGTGGTATAACACTTCCTTCCATACTGCAGCAAAAATGACCCCATTTATGGCACTTTATGGATATCATCCACCATCCATCACATCATCTTTAAGAAAAAATTCGAAGGTTCAAGCAGTGGAAGATCACATCGAGCATCAACAAGAAGTTCTCCAACTCTTAAAGGATAACCTGAATTTGGCACAAAATCGTATGAAACAACAGGCAGATCAACATCGCAGCGAGAGAAGTTTTGATGTAGGAGATTGGGTATTTTTACGGCTTCAACCATACAAACAAATGTCCCTCAAGTAAGCAAAGAAGGATAATAAATTATCGCCAAAGTACTATGGTCCTTACAAGGTGTTGCAAAAGATTGGTACTATGGCATACAAATTGGAGCTTCCTGCTTCTTCACGAGTGCATCCAATTTTCCATGTTTCATGCTTAAAGAAGGTTATAGGTGAAAATCTTCCAGTTCAAACAATATTTCCAGAACTTGATGAGGAAGGAAAAATCATATTGGAACCTAAAGCGGTCACAGAAACAAGAACTCGACAGCTACAGAATCGATCAATTTCAGAGTATCTCATCAAGTGGAAGAACTTACCCACTGAAGATTCTACATGGGAGGATGAGAATTTTATACAGAAGCACCCGGAGCTACTCAAGCGTTGAGGACAACACTTTTTTGAAGGAGAGGGGCATGTTAGGTCCCTATATCACTAGTATAGTCCCTTATTATTGTTAGTGTAACCCCCTTATTGTTATTATTGTACCCTTGTAACCCCCATTTTGTTATTATTGTACCCTTAAATTATTATTGTTAGGTCGGCTAGGATTACATTGTAAGCCACTAGGATTACATTATGGCCCCATGGACTCCTATATATAGAAAGGAGGTTTTGTAAATTGTATCATCCAAGAATTGTTCATTTATGTAATGTATTGGAGGTTGCCCCCTCGAAGAGGCTCATTTCTAAGGCGTTAATATCTCTTTTCTTCTCTTTTTGGAGTTGGTTACACAACACAAAAATTAAAATTAAAAAAGATAGTGCAAATTAAAACATTGAGCACAAAGTAGTAATGGAAGCATACATACATAATTTCAACGACACAAGTGTATACACGCATAAGATGTGTAACAACCCCTCATTGATTTCCTATGTAAATAAACTAGGGCTAAGGTCATGGGAGATTTATTCCCAGCTGAATGTTGGGAAAAACATAGAGATGGGTATCAATGATGATTAATTGATGGCTTTGGAAATTTGAGAAGCCATTTGAAAAATGAAAAGCGACATTAGTTTACATTTTATTTATGAAAGTAAAGGAAAATAGGAGTAAATGAAGTTGAAGAGAGACATATTTTCATGAGATGGAAAACTGAAGAAAAAATGAAGGAAAATGAAAAAAATAGAGGTCTCAATCATAAAAACACTTATGAGGATCAGTTAGCATCTTTTGTTAGTTAGTATTTTTTCAGTTAATTTTTTGAGTTCTCTGCACTTCTCTCACTCTCTCATACTCTTTCACACTTAGATTATTCTTGGAGCATTCTTGGTGCACTCTATTATTAATCCGGAATTGGAGAAATTGGACAACTTGGATAGAGAAATATTCAGTAGGCGTTAGCGATGTCCTACCATAGAGGTGGAATCAATGTGGTTGAGGGTTAAGGTGATTCGGCCTCTAGAATCACTAGTTTAGTTTTTTTTTTTATCATTCCAATAGATCTCACATTCATGCTTATAATATGGAAATGAGGGTGATTGGCTAAAAGATATATTTGGTTCAGCCCAATCTATGGTCAGATGGTACATGGAAGTACTTGACTTGGTTGGTATTTTCATATGCTAATATGAGACATTTTTTTATTGTGATCTATGAATAATTGTAGTGATTATATTGGTGACATTATGGTTGAGTTTCCATGGTCTCTATGTTGGTTATTTTATGGTTATATCATGTTTAAATGATGTATATCATCTATGGATCTTGAGAGAAATTTTGCAGGTGAAACTGCGTGAAGTATTTTTAAAAATATTTCACACAATTTCACCTAAAAAATTTCTCTCAATATGAATAATTGTGGAAATATATACTCTCTCCTCGATGGATCTTGCTATGAATCATTTAATAATTGATTTTTTGAATAGTGTATGGATCAATAATGTTGTTGGAGCTACGTGGAGAGCGCATAGAGACTCCTTGGTGATTCTGATATGAATCTCAAACTATTATGATCAAATATGCATTCATGACCTCTAGATTACATGTTTTCAATGTATTTGATAAAATGTATGTAATGTTATAGGCATTATAGGTCAAGTTTTTCCTCTAAGTTTGAATGTTTAGATTTTTTTTCAAGTTATTTATGATTCTTAGAAGTCTCAAGCTATTTTGGGAAGTGTTCTAGAGGCTAACCTAGAATTATTGCTTAGTTTTTAGGACCACACCCTATAAACTAGGAAAATTTGAATCACAGTCATGCCTAGGTACTGTTGTGTTTTGGTTTGGGGGACTTCAACCACACCCAGGCATTTTCATGCATGCGGTTGGCTATTACGTTGTGAGAAACGTAGTCCCAACTTAGAATTTGGTCACTTGGGGTGGTCCTTTGGCCTCTGAGTGCATTGTAGCCTAGAGTAATGTTGTGAGTTGTGAGACGATGGTTAGTTGTAGACACCACAACTTTAACTAGATGTAGGTGGTTGGGTCATGTCATAGTAACTCTTCATCTCATATTTACCCTGGGAGGTCAGTGAAATTGGGAAAATGTGGAAGGGGTTAGTTAGAAGGTGGTATCACATCGAGTTCCATTCTCTTTCAGTGATATATGATATTAAAAGGTGGTACAAAATCTCCCAAGTTCAAATACATGGACTAGATGAGAGGAGCATATTTGTCATGCATGAATGCTAGTTTTCTATGTGTTTTTTATGCATGCATTGTTATGGTAATTTTTGTAGTTTTCATCATCATGATCATGTTGATATGATGTTGATGTTGAGGCGTTTGATATGTTGATTCATCACCGAGGTATGTTTTATCATGCTTATATTTGGTTTATTTCACATGGTATGTTTTTACGGGGAAGAATATCAAGATGACTAACAGAATGTTGGACTACAATTCACGTGATTCTCCCTAAAGATGAGATCAAAAACATGGTGATGAGTACTCCCTTGACATAGGAGATACATTGAGAAGTTTAAAAGTAGAGAGAAGATGTTGGAAGGCGGATAATGACAGGAGAATTTAGTCACAAGAAAGACTTCCGAGAGCATAGGAAAAACAAGCATAAGTTAATGCAGTCATGCTTTAGAGCTTATTAGATTTGAAAAGACAGGGACTGCTTAGGATTATTCATGGACATGAGGAAAGGAGCAATGGGGCATATGGTAGTAGGTTTTAATCAAGATACAAGTTTAATAGGGATGGCACAATTAGAGATGGTAGGTTCTTGGATACACCTAATAGGAGGGGTAATAATCGTGGGTTCTATTCTAGTTCTAACTTAGAGAGACATCACCGTCATCACCACCACCATTTGTATGGGACGAGTGAGAAGTAGAATTTCCAAAGGAGTTCAAGAAAGCAAAGCCTTATACATTTGATGGAAAAATGAAGAAGTCACAAGATGCAAAATATTTGTTGTTTAGGATGAATAACTTTTTCATCTCGCATGATTATGCAAAAAATATGAAATCCATGATAGTTACCTTCAATCTTAAAAGAAAAGGAAAAATTGGTGGGAAGATGTGAAGAATGTCAGAGGAATTCAAGAATATAATGGGCCTCCTAAAGAAATTATAAAATAATAGTGAAAATAATAAAATATGATTAGATTCCATCATCAAAATTTAGAGGGGAAAAATAAAACTATTTTTTCAACTTTTATTTTCAACGTATCTCCCAATGTGTTTACTCATTTTTTAGAGGGAACACTCGTTGGATGTATAATTTGATTCCTTGTCCAAGGAGTACCCATGTTCTAAAATTTCGATGAACCTTTCCAAACAAAAAATTAGAAATACGTGAAAATTTTGATTGCAATAATGTTTTTCCTTGTATTTCTATTTTTTTGGGTATGAGGGTTGATAAAAAGTATGCAACATGGGTACACCTTGGATGAGGAATTATATTTTGTATCTAATGAGTAATCCCACTTGAAATTTTAGTAAAACCTTAGGGAGATAAGTTGAAAATACGATTTGAAAAACTTATTTTATTATTTTATTATCTTTTAATATTTTTACTTTTTTACTCCAAAAATGGTGAATCATCCCCCCTCGTTTACATCACCATATTGAATCCTATTAGTTATTATAAAGTTTATTTTGGTTCTACATTTTTATTAGGAGGCCCATTTTAGACCTAATAATCTCTCTAGTGGGATCCGACTTGGAGTGAGTTCGAGAGACTTTTTAGGAAGAAGTATCTACCTGAAAGATACTATGATGAATAGGAAAGTGAGTGCTACACATTGAAGTGGGATCTACGACTGACGAGGAGTATAATAGCATATTCTTGGAGTTGCTGAAATATGTACCTTATCTTAAGGAGGAGAAAGCAAAGATTCATAGATTCATCACTAGTTTTCCAGTATCATTCAAGGAGATAAATGAGTTTGATGATCTTAAAACACTTGAGAAAGTGATCAGAATGATGACATACTATTATGAACAATTGAAGAAAAACACTCAGTTTAAGAAGGATTGAAAAGGTAATTTGAAGAATAAAGGAAAGTAAGCTAAAAAATATGAAAATGTGAGCATACTGATGATAAGGAGAATGTAGTTCCACAAAAGAAGTTCAATGCATCTAACAAAGGATAGGGATTTTAGTTTGGGGAGCAGAACAAGGGTGATGATAGGAAGGCATTGCAATGTTGGACTTGTGGAAAGGATAATCCCAAGAGAGGTTCTCCACACATCGGGGTGGAATACCATTGATTTATAGTGCTTAGGAGGCACAAATAGTTGGGGATGTTAGATAAAGAATTCCTCTAATTTATGCAACATTGGATAGTATGAATATTGGTCATTAAGCATCTATTATTGATACTAAAGGCAATCTTTGTGATAAAGATATTTATATTTTAATTGAACCTGGATCTAACTATAGTTATCTCAGTCCTGACTAGGTGGAAAAATGTTACTTGAATAAAGAAATGCATGCACATTATTTATTGGTGTAGTTGGCTACATGACCTAAGAAAATAGTTCTTCATTAGGTAAGATCTTTTTCTTTTGAAATGAATGGTATGTCTACATCAACAAATATAAAAATCGGGTCAGAATATATGTTGTTGGGTATGGATTGGTTATACATTCACAAGAATAAGGTATATTCCTATGAGAGGGTTATTCAATGCTTGCATGATGATGGATAGAATAAAATATTTTGAGGAAAGAAGAAGCCTACAACACTGAGAATGGTTACAGTTTGTTGAGAATTCAGTAGGGAAATGATTAATTAAATTTCCTTTCTTGATAACTGTTTGTGTTATTCTTTTACTTATTATATTTATTCCTTATCATTACAGTGTCCAATAAATCAAACAACTCCCAAAATAATAAGAAAAATGACATAGTATGTTGGCTACAAGCAAGGTCCAAAGCCCCTCCTCTTTAGGGGAGAACCCGTAAATATATTATCTTCTTATAGATTCTTAAATTTATGAATACCATGACCTAGATAGTCAGAAAAATACCCTCCAAGATCAATATCTACATCGACTCTAGCTGTAGTTCGTTCAAGCTCTCTAGAAAATCTGAAATTTTTGCACTGTTGAAACTACTCCACCTACACAGGGAGACTTCGATCTCCTTATAGAGCCTCCTCCTTTCATTCACTTGCCTTTCCTTGATATGTGGGACCATATAAAAGCCCTAGAAACAATTCTCTTGTCTTCATTTTTTCCTCTCCACCAATATTTAAATTCAAGGATGCCCTAGCATAGAAACCCTAGTTCAATCTTATGCATAGGAGAGAGAGACCCAAACAATACACTTCTTCTTCCTTGTCTTCCTTCTTCATCCTCTTCTTATACCTTTTTCTTATCATCTTCTTCACATATGAGAGAGAGTGAGTGAATTCCTTATGGAGGATGATTTCTTCTCCCTGTATAGGATTCTTTCAAGTGTGACGTGGCTCTTCATGTAGGTTGACTTGACATATCTCTAAGCTGAGTTGATATTGGAGGTATTTTGACACTCTAAAGAAAAAATAAATTTATATTTACATATTATGTGCCCATAGGGTCTTCAACATATGAAAATGACTCTTGAAACCTAGAAGCACTTTAATTAGTGCCTGAACTATAAAATACAGAACCTGAGCAGGAAACCCATGCTCCAAAAATAATTTTATTTTAATTTTATAATTTGCATTTTACAAGAATACATTTCATAGCTATGAAGAACGAACCTATTTAAAAAAACTTCAACACTCCCTCTTAACTAGGGAGGTATTCATAAGAGGTATGTGGTCATTATCAATATGAAGGGATCTAATAAGAAGAGTCATATTTGTAACCCATATGTTTATAGCATCATATCATTCCAATATTGCCACATAGCAAGGCCTTGAATAACAACTCCATCTTTCCACGAGATATTGAGCTACAATGCTAGTAATACCAATGAATATAGACACCATCATCATTATCTCCAAGGTACATACTCCAGTCGGGTATTCACTGAGTATGACCTTCTTGGACTATTCTTATCTTGGGTAGCTAATCCTCAAATAATATTGTTTCCTTAATCTCGTGAAGGGTGGAACTTGGGTCCTCATAACTTTCACTTGCTTAGTTTCCTTCACCTTCGAGCTATTGGGAGAGATATTAGTGTGGCCTTGTGTTGATTAAGGGATTTAAGGAGGTGTACAACCCTCCTACAATCTCTACTTATTTTTTTCTTTGAGCCCTTGGGTGGAAAATGTCTAAAAAATGGATTCATTTCTGGAAATTAAATAATATTAGTCTATATGACATGACTAACATATTTGAACCTTCTCACTAAGAATAATATGACAAAATTTAGATAAATGTGATAGAGATAGCTAATAAGATGAAACATGGCATTTTAACTCCTTAAAATGTACGTATTGATGAGCCTCATTATTTTCGTCCTTCCAAGCTCATCAAGTAGGAATTTAAACCATATTTCCTCTTTACTAGAATTTGTAGCAGTTATATACACTACTTCAGTAGTGGACAAAGAAACTGTTTCTTGAAGCGTTGACATCCAACTAATTTTTCCACCTGAAAGAGTAAAGACATATCTTGTAGTATATGTCCTCTTGTCCAAATCACCTATATAATCAACATCCACATATCGGCAAACTGAACCTTCACTACCATGAAATATGATACAATGGTCACTTCTGCTTCTTAAATACTGAAGCACCCATTTCATAGCTCGCCAATGTTCTTCTACTGGATTTTCCATCAACCCGCTAACAACTCCAAATACATGTGAAATTTCAGTACTTGTAGATAACATAACTTACATCAAGCTTCATACCGCATTTTCATATGGTACAAGAGACATACAACTCTTTTCTTCATTAGTTCTAGGACATTAGAAGCTAATGGAACATTAACATGTTTCACATTGTTCATACCAAACTTTTCAAGTATGTTCTCCACATAATTTGGTTATGATAACCAAATATTTCATTTTTTTCTATCTCTGTGTATCTCCATGCTGAAGGTATGTTTTTTAGCTCCAATATCCTTCATATAAACCTTCCTAGAAAGTTGAGTCTTTATCCTATTTCTCTCTTGTATGATTTTACTTGAAATAATCATGTCGCCAACACAGAAGACCAATATACTGGATATGCCACTGAAAATTTAAAGTATACACAATGATCATACTCACTTCTAATAAAGTTCTAGCTCACCATGAAAGAGTCAAAATTCTTGTACCATTTCCTAGAAGAATTCATCAGGCCATACAATGATTTCTTGAGCTTGAAAACAATTATTTTGTTGCAAACTTGTACAAAACCTTATAGTTGTTTGATATAAATATCTTCATCCAAATCACCATGAAGAAAACTTGTTTTAATATCTAACTATTCTAACTCAAGGTCAAGTAAGGAATTTAGTGCGAACACAATGCAAATAGAAACAAATTTTATGATTGGTGAAAAAATATCATGAAAATAAATACCTTCAACATGAGAATACCCTTTTTCTACTAGCCTCACCTTATATCTTTAGATACTTACATCAAAATTTTGCTTCAATTTGAAGACCCATTTAAATCCAACAACACTTCTCCCTTCAAGAAGTTCTACATGATCCCAAATTTTTTTCTTGGCGAAAGAACCCATTTCTTCATCCACAACCTTTTTCCACTTTTCTCTATTTGCATCATCCTGTTAGGGTCCTATAATTTATAGGATCTTAAGGTGATTGGATATTTTATCTCAGTTATATGATATTGTAAATAATATTTCAATTTGCAAATGATTTCCAAAAAAAATATATAAAAGAAAATGAAAAGAGGGTATTTAAGAAAAAAGAATAAAAAGTAAAAATAAAATAAAAGAAAATTAGAGAAGGAATAAGAAATAAATATGAGAACCCCATAAAAGAAAAACAAAAAAGATAGAACTCAAAGTGTTGTAAATATAAATTCCATTACTAGATAGATAATTTCATTCTGTTAAATAAAATGAAGGTTGTGTGCAGCTTGTTCAAAATGCCACAATCCTTAGCCATTTATTTTCTCATACAACTTAATCATGGTTAAAAAAGTTTAAATTTGTGTTAATGATATTAGAGAATGAGGTTATCCGAACTGTTTAATCTTGGCTAATGTTAGTTAGGTAGAAAAATAATATTGATTCAAATGTTTTAGCTAAATCAATGGAGAAATAAGTGGATAGAATAGAGTAGGTTTTTCTTTTTCAAAAGAAGTAGGATAAGGGTTTGCAAGTCCAAATGCACCCTTAGGAATGAATATAAATATTAGTATTAGGATTAGGTGAAAAAATTGAAGTTAAAATGGTAAAATGCCATTAATTCCACTTCAAAAGGCTTAATTGTGCATTTTAGCGTATGTTTCAAAACAATTATGAAAAATGCTCGTTTCAGCCTAATGTTTGAGATTAATTAAAAGTTTTGTTCAAAGTTATACAATAAAATGAATATTGGTAAATGACAAAATCTTTTTTTTCGCTTCAGTTAAAATAGGTGTACTTTCCACCTGCCCAATCAACGTCAGCTCATATAAACTACTCATGATGCTTTTCAGTCCCCCTTGCCATCTTGCCTTTACCATCGAAAAGATGGTTTTGACCCCGTTGGCCCCACGCTAAGTTTCATATCGACAACATTTGACACCCCCCCCCTCATGATATCACTTACCACTCTGACCCCCCTCCGACAACCGTCTGCTACCCTCTTTTCCCGCTCTCCCTTCCCACGTGCTCCCCTCCACTCACATCCTGTTCTAAAATTATATATTACAGAGCAATGCAACACATAAAATATGTGGAAACACAAACAAATAAAACATATAAAACGATATAGACAAAGTTATACATGGTTCACCCAATTTGGGCTACGTCCACCCCAAACATCCAAACCTTCCTTTCTATCATCCATCAAAATGAAGAGACACAACCTACATCCGATCCGTTGTAATATCCTTGGTTCACTGTCACAGTCTCCCTATCTGTTTCTCACTCTGAGAATACACATAAAATACACAACCACAATACAATACCCTCATACAAAACAAGGGATTCCCTTCTAAGGAAAAAAAACCTAAATTAAACATAGCTTCTCCCATTAGATAATCCGCTTAATGAATGGCCCAAATTGACTAGAAATTACAATACTTTTACAAGGAAATTGTACATATATTTTTATCTTCGGTGGTACTCCCCCCGAAACTCCCTACCAAGGGGGGGGGCTCCATAAGGTCGCAATCGCACTGTCGCCCTCCCCCGGACCCCCCAGGAAGCGTTTAAACGACAGGTGGCATTGTCGTCCCATTAATAATAGGCGTCCAATGCTATCATACATATATATAAAGATGATAATCAGGCTCCACACCCAACACATCCCTCCGCATTGCTATTTTAGTTATCCAATCAATGCATTTCCTGAGATTACCATTAACACATAACTGTTTCCTAGGTAACTGTTTTAAAATCCAACAAACCTGCGCCCATAAGGGAAAAATCCCCAAAACCACAAAACTCTCTCATGCTACCATTTTTCATTTCCTATTACAAATTGTCTCAAATTCTTCCTAATTTCACGGTTTTCAAGTGTAGAGTGACATTCACCCATCAATCAAGCATTCAATTGAGCACAAAAGCCCCAATTCTCCTCATGTCTTCTACAAACCTCCATTCCTAGAAAAAAATAATTTCACTCCAGTTTTTTGTAAATTTCCATTAATAGTATGCCTCCAAAGAAGAAAAAAATTGAGGAATATGTCAACCCTCTCATGCATCCCTCTATAGACCTAGACTAGATTCCCCTCGCAAACTGAGATTATAAGATCTCTGTGACTCAGTGTGATTTTGATCTTTTCGAACTCTAGTGTTGGCTTGAGGATAAATTGGTAGATAAAACTAATAAAATTGGACTCTGGGAGTCGAATATCACTCATTATATTTTTCCCCAGACCTTTCACTCCCCTAACTTTGTCAGAAAATGTCAAGCCTGCTATGTCCCAAACCAAAGAGCCATCATCACCCCTAGTATTGAAATTCTACTCACCATTACCTCTAAAATAATTGACCAGATGATGGAGGCCCCTCTTGTAGAAAACAACACTCCATTTTCCATAGAGTATTTAACTGAATTGTATCAAAAGTTGTATTTTTCCAAAAGAGCACAAATTTTTGACCTCTTATTGCCTGGAAACACCCAATTTCCTAGAATAAATCCACCTTACCCCTCTTCTATCTTCTGAGATCAAGACAAGAAAATAATTTTTGTTTTATCATGCCTCTTGGGATATTATTTTGATCAATGGGTAGATGAACCCCTGTTAGGTTTCCTATTAATCCTTTCTACAAAACATAATCCTTCCATCATTTTTAATTTCAGTCAATTTTTGGCTACTAGTATACATGATAAATTCCTTAAGTTATCAACTGAAGGAGAGTTCAAGTATATTTATATTTTGGTTTATATGTTTCTCTATTATCAGGCAGGCAGATTCATGTTTGCAATGGAGAAACTAAATGAGGAAGGGAATCAACACTCTGTAATATTTTGGACTTCCCTGGTAATGAAAGATTCATAGGAATTCACATTTAAACACTACATTGAGCAGTTTATACATCTAGTGATGAGCATGTTAATGAATTCAGCAGAATCGAGGATTAGTGAGGGAATAAAGAAGATTTTACATCTAATAGAGCATTAAATAACTAGAGATTGGTACTTGTACTAGAACTATACTAAAATCAGAGTGTATGGGTGTTAATTTCAACCATACAAATTGCTCAAATACCTAAAAATGAGATTATTTTCATTAGAGTGCATAAGAAAAATGATCAAGTCAGTTGAAATCCATTTTTTTTTAGCCAAGAAGAAATCCCAATTTAGGACTAAAACGCAAGTTGGCTCTTTTATTTGTAATAATCGGATAGCAGGAGAAGAGGCAGATAAGATTCTCAAATAAATGAAGTTCAATTTCAGTTTGAAACGATATTATGATCCTCTCGGTATAATTTCTAAGTTGAGGGTGGAGCACAAAACCACTCCTTATACTCATAATCATAGGCCAGAAATTGAAATATATGTAAATCAATTGACCTAGACAGAAAATACTTTGCAGGAAGTTGAAGAACAACTTGTTTCTAGTTGAACTTCATAGACTCCTATTCCTCAGGAGAAATTGTGCAAGAGGTAGAGAGAAGAAGAACCACCTTTAGTAACAGATAGTGAAATTAAAGAGTTTAATATTATGTACATAAAGAGGACCAAGATGAGTCCTAAAATAGATTCAGAGAAAAATGCATAACAAGGAGATTCCATAATAATAAATAAACACCATTTTCATTATAGTTGGGCATCAAATTTTCTAAATCTCTAATAGTGTCATCCGTATCATAGGGTCAGAAAGACACAACTCAGACTTCCAAGATTTTTCAAGGAGAAAAGGAGAAGAGTATCTTTGACAGGTACAGAGAAATCAAGCTTAAGAATGAAATTCTCAAGAATAAAACTTACACACAGTTCTGGAAGCAGACTACCAATTCTTAGAGTAGTCTTTTATCAACATTTGATTCAGAAAAAGGAAGGATGTAGATGGCATTTCTTGAGGCTCAAATTCCACAGCAAAAAAAACACTAGATTACAAAAGGACAAGATTTGAGTTTGAAACCAAGGACATCCATCCCATTGAACAAATGGATATGCACAAGAAAATTAGTGAGATGATTTGTTCTAATTTAAACAATAAAACCATGATTGTCTAGAAATTACAGGTGTCACTTTCAAACATTCAATCTCAGATACAGATGGAGAATATTTCTTCTTTAGATAAAGACACCAGAATCAAATCATTGGAATATTTGGTTGTGAAGATAGGCTGTGATCTAGAAAATGTAAAGGCTGTAGAAGAATTGATTAAGAAGAATAATGTTGATATTGTAGCATTGAGGAAGCACCTAAAGTTTCCAGCAAGTGAAGATCCACTAACCAATGATATAGAAGAATCTGAGACACAGAAGGGAGATATGATGAAATTTATCATGGAGAAAAATTATCAAGTCATACAAATAGAGACAGAGATGTAAAATACAATTAAAGAGAAAGAGAAGAATCCACAAGTGGAAATGGTTCTTCTGGATGTTTTTCCCCTCACAAAAATCCCCACTACAGGAACTGCAACATCAACCATGCCTTTAGCCCAACCTCGAGATGGTGTTGAACAGTTGAAAAAGGACATAGAAAACATGTTTATATAGACATATGAGATAAAGAAGATGCAGGGTAAGTCAAAACTTTGCAACAACAAAAAACTAGGAGTGAAGCTTCACATTTGGCTCAAGCAAAAAAATCACAAAGTTTGTTAGAAAGGATACAGAAAGCAGAGAGAGAGTAAGCTATAGGCCAAACCTTGCCCCAATACAAGGAGAGAATATGTATAGACATCCTATATTCCATGAATGAGATTTTTTCATGCATCCAAATAAGTTTTTAGCAAAAGGACCTGACAAAGAAATCCACATAGGAAATCACATAAATCAAAGAGAAGCTGGGTGATAAGCTTATTGAAGCTACTAACATCATAAAATTCCTAAACTCAAAGAATAAATATGAATTGGATGACTTGGGATTTGATAACAGGATTGAAACCATCTTGGAATTTGTTAGGGTCCTATAATTTATAGGATCTAAAGGTGATTGAACATCTTATCTCAGTTATTTGATATTGTAAATAAATTTTTCAATATAAAAATTATTTCCAAAAAATAAATACAAAAGAAAATGAAAAGAGGGTATTTTAAAAAATGAATAAAGAGACAAAAGAAAAAGAAAGAAAAAAATTTGAAGAAGTATAAAAATAAGATGGGAACCCTACAAAAAATAAAAATAAAAAAATAATAATGAAAGTGCTGCAAATCTAAATGCCACTAGTGATAGATAGTTTATTTTTTTCAAATAAAGTAAGATTGTGTGCAAGTTGTTTAAAATTCCACAATGAATAGTCATATGTTTAATCATACATCTTAGTCATGGTTAAACAAATTTAAACTTCTATTAATTATACTAGAGAATAAAGATTAGGCAAATTTTCTAATATTGGCTAATATTAGTTAGGTATAAAATGACATTGATTCAATTTTTTAAGTTGAATCAATGGAGAAATCGGGGATAGGATTGAATACATTTTAATTTTTATAAGAAGAGAATGTGGGCTTGCTAGTCTAAATTCACCCTCAGAAAGAAATGATAAAATGTTAGCTTAAAAAAAATTGGAGTTAAAAGGGTAGAAGAGAATGATTTTGTTTAAAAAATAATCAACTTTGCATTTTAGCTTAAGTTTCAAAATCATTATGTAAAAGTATCAAAGGTACAATGTATATGTACTCTTATCCAAAGTTTTAAATCAAAATCAAATGTCATTTCGTAATAAACTATTTTTTCGTGTGGCGGATAAAAGGTGCGCATTATTCAACCATAGGATTATCCGACAAAATAGTTCGATGACACACATTAAGTTCCCCCCCCCCCCACCCCTCTCTATCCTCTGAAATCCACTTCACCCTCACCTCTTTCCCATTTTCCCTACCCTAATCCTTTCTCCACTATCGTTCTTCCACGTACTCTTAGCCATTTCCAAATCAATCCCCTCCCTGGGAATTTACCATTCGAAAATTAAATTCTACCTAGTAATCATTTGAATCTAACAGGCACATGCCTACCTACACCGGGAAACCTGCCAATTATTTTTCAACCCTGAACCCGTCCCCATTTCACATTTCTGCTGCATATTCTCTGGACGTTACCTTTAATTTTAAGGTTTTAGAGTGTGAAACCAAGGTTCACCAGCTAATCAAACTTCTGATCAAGCATCAGCATCTTGTTTCCCTCTCCTAATTAGCTACAGACTTGCAAACAATCCTACTAAACCATTCAATCTACTCATCCCTGATTCTGTTAATTTTTTTCATCGATAAAGATGCCTCTTAAGAAGAAGAACTAGGAGGACTCTGTCAACCCCTTGTTTCATCCCCTAGTTGATCTAGTTCACATCCCCTTAGCTGATAGCGACTACAAAATATCTGAGATACAGTGTCAGTTTGAACTCTACTATTTTCTCGAAGACAAATTTGTAGATAAAATCGATCAAATTGTACTCTCGGAGTCCAATCTCTCTCAGTATATTTTTCCTCAAACATTCCATTTTCTGGAATTCACCAAAATATGTCAAGCATGTTATGCCCCCAATCAAAGAGAAATTATAGCCCCTACTGGTGAAATTCTTCTCACCATTACTACCAAATCCATAGACCAAATGGTGCAGGCCCCCTCTGTGGAAAATAGTACACCATTTTCATAAGAACTTTTGATAGAACTATACCTAAAGCTTGATTTTTCCAAGAGAGCTAGGATTTTTGAGCTTTTCCTACCAGAAAAGACCCAATTACCAAGAAAACATCCACCATATCCTTCCTTAGTCTTCCCTAATCAAGCCAAACAAATTATAATTATAATATCATATATCTGGGTTATTATACCAATCATTGGGTAGATGAACCCATCTTAGGTTACCTTTCCATATTTTCCACAGACAAGAAGCCTTCTATTACCTTTAATTTCAGTTAATTTCTTGCTAATAGCATTCATGAACAATTTCTGAACTTTCAAACTTAGGAAGTGTTCAAATACACTTCAATGTTGGTCTATATGTTTTTATATTATCAAGAAGATAGGTTTAAAGTTTCCATGCAGAAATTAGATGAAGGGGGAAACCAATAGTCAGTCATATTCTAGGCTTCTCTAGTGATGAAGGAACAAGAAGAGTTTACCTACAAGCAGTACATTGAAAAATTTATCCATCTAGCCATGAGTGTACTAAACAATTCAATAAAGTCTAGAATTAGTGAGCATATTAAAATACTTTTCCATCTAACAGAACAAGAAAAAACTGGAGAATGGTATTTGTACTAGAACTGCGCCAAAATGAGAGTGTATGGGTGTGAGTTGGAACCATACAAATTGCCAAAATACCTCTACATGAGGATTTTTGCACTTGAATACGTTAGAAAATTGCTAAATTATGATGAGATACACTTTGTGTCAACCAAAAAGAAATCACAGTTCAGGATCAAGACACAGATAGGTTCCTTCATATGTAACAACAAATCAATAGGAGAAGAAGGAGATAAGCTTCTCAAGGAGATGAAGTTCAGCCTAAGTTTTACATGGTTTTATGACCTTATGGGTATTATTTCTAGATTGAGAGTAGAAAATAAAAGTACTCCATGAAATCATACCAGAGGTCTAAAATTGAGAGATATGTGAACCAACAAAATTGGGCAGAGAATACCTTACAGGAAGCTTTCGAGAAACTTGTTTCTACATCCACATCACAAATTCCTATTCCATGGGAGAAAGTAGCCAAAAGATATAGGGATTAAGAGTCACCTTCAGTGACATACATTGCAGGGAAGGAATTCAAATCATGTACAGGAAGAGGAAAAAATTGAATCCAAAAGTAGATATAAAGAAGAATTCTGAACAAGAAGTGGTCATGAAATTATTAAGAATTTAAAATATGCCTTGTTTTGGAAATAGACTTCCAACTCCCAAAGCAGGATACTTTCAGTTTTTTATTCTAAGAAAGGAAAAATGTGCATGGCCTTCCTTGAGGCCCAAATTTCACAGCCTAAATCAACATAAGATTACAAGAATACAACTTTCGAGTTTGACATAAAATATATACATCCCATTGACAAAATGGAGATGCATAAAAAAACTTGTCAAATGATTTTCTCCACTCTAACCAACAATACTATGAATGTTTCAAAATTGTAGGCTCCACTTTCTAATACTCAACAACAGTTGAATATGGAGAATATTTATTCTATTGTAAAGGACACCAGGATTAAATCCTTAGAGGATTTAGTATTAAATGTGTGTTATGATCCCGCAAACATGAAAGCTTCAAAGGAGTTGATCAAGAAAAATAATACTAATGTTGCAACATTGAGAAATCATTTGAAGCTACTGGCCACTGAAGATCCTCTTACAAACAATATTGAAGAAACATATACTCATAAAAGTGACATGATGAAGCTATTCATGGAAAAAAATGCTCAGATTAGATAGATGGAAACTGAGCTGGAGAAAATGATCAAGGAAGAGGAGCAGAGTGAAAAAATATCCATGATTCTTATAGATGTATCTCTTACAAAAATTCCCACCACAACAGTTGCAACCTCCACTACACCTACTACACAGTCTACTGAGGGTGCTAAACAATTGACAAAAGTTGTGGATAATTTTTCAATTTAGACAGAAGAAATTAAAAAATTTCAAGGCCAAGTCAAGGCACTACAGGACCAGAAGACCACAAGTGAAGCTTCACACCTTGTTGAAGCTCATAAATCAGGGGCTGATTGAGAGAATACAAAAATCTAAAAGGGAATCATCTATTGGACAAAACTTCGCCCAAGCCAAGGAAATTATTTGGACTCATATTATGAATTCTATGGCTGAAATTTGGCCATGTATTGGGATAATTTTTGAGAAGAAATATTTAATAAAGAAAGCAATATAGGCCATTACAAAGATCAAAGAATAGTTGGGAGACATGCCTGACACAACTAAAAACATCACTAAGTTTCTAAATTCAAATAATAGTTATGAATTGGATGATTTAGGAATTGATCATTGAACATAAACAATTATGTAGGTAAATAAGGTTCTGACCAAAAAGAATATTGTTGCTCTATTGCAGGAAAAATGTAAGAGTTTGGAGATAGACGTAAGTATATTTTTCCCCATGATAGAAGCTCTAAATCAGAAATGGATACCCAATTTATTTGTAATTAATGAAAAATTGATTACTCATGAAGATTATATTAGAAAACTGGAGGTAGTCGGAGAAAGTTCAAAGTTTGCAAACATCAAAGGCATCATGATAGACAGAGCTTTCTTAAAAGCCATGCGGAATGAGTTCTTTATCCAACATAAAGTAAATAATATTTTTGTAGTAAGGCCAACATTTGAAAATTATACTGAGGTTGATGAAATTTACCAAAAGGTAACTAAGTTAACCATTCCAGATGAAGACAGATGGGACAAACTTTGTGAATTACTAGACTAATCTATAATTCAAATGCAGTAAAAGGATATTCCAACACATAGACATCACATCTGCCAGCACAACACAGAAAAGGGCCAATTAATCAAGAGACTCCCACAAAGCAGATCCACCTCTCCACGTAGTTATCCACCTTGCCTATTACTGTACAAATATTGATTATATTGTTTAGAATAGTGCTAATTATACACTGTTTATTGAGACAACGATTTTGTAATGATTTTGTAATTATTTTATAAATACTTCACATTTTGAATTATTCAAGGTTGATTGTTGAATATAATTTTCTCCAAGTTATTGTAAGTTACTAGTTGCTAGACTCATCAATAATACAAGAAAATTCTTCACAGGATTCATGGGGTGTACAGATTGGTGATGTTTTTCTTCTGTTGATGTGTTTATTCATTTTTTTCTTTCACTTTCATTTCTTAAAAGTCTAAATTACATTACAGAAATGGTGGCAAATAGTATTTGTTGGAATATGCACCCTATTCTGGCTGTAGGTAATTTCTATGTTTTCTTCTCAATTTAAGTTAAGGAATTCTTAGTTGCTCCTTAATTTCCACTGAACCTTTTGTTTCTTTTGTTTCATATTCATTTAAAAATTCTGAAATATCTAACGACTGCAACCTATTTTTCCCTGTGAAACTCCTTAAAAGTTTGATGCAGATCCAATTAATTTTTAAACTCCATAGCCCAATGGAATTATAAGATTTAAATCAACCAAACGATCCAATCAAATCACAAACAAACAAACAAATTTCACAATAATAACTAGCCTAAAAATTATATAAAACAAAGCTAAAATTTACAGAGAGACCCCTCTCTGAAGTTGGCAGGGCTAGATCCCATCTTCCAAAGAGTTTTTGATGTTGTCCTCTCTATTTAATCTCACAATATCATAAATTATAGAATTATAACATAGTGATCACAATACTGGGGAAAATTGAAAATACTGTAATTTTCTTTGAATTCATTACCCTGGTTAAGAAAAGTGTATGTTAGGAATATTTCGAGAGATTGTTTCCTTTTAATTTTTGTAAATAATAAGTGCAAGTGTGCTTTATATTTTAATTCTAGCTCCCAAAATAGCTTACACTAGATCTCATCCTAATCCCAAACCTACAACTATTGTTGATGATCCTGAAAAAATTACTGAGAAGAAAAAGTATAGCTGAGAGCCAAGGAAGTAGTAGTCATCCCCCTAGGGAAGCTTCTCTTCCAAAGGATTTTGTTCCTTTAAAGGATATTAAATTTGATTTTCCTTTTGAATATAGCTTATTTAGAACTAATTCAACCAATTGGGTAGACGAAACTGTGCTAGATTAGTCTACCCTATGACGCCATTCTATTGAAATACAATCTGCCCAACCTCATCTTGACCTTCAAATCATTCAATATTTCGATAAATTGCAAGGTTTAGTTTTAGGCCTTGACCTTTCCATCCATGAGGCATATATCCAACAATCTGTTGAACACTCTGCCTTAAATTCTTTTGCATTTTCATGTACTTCATCACAATATTTTCATCCAAGATCATCTAGTCCAACTCCTTATGTAGTTGTTATAGCATCATTTCTAACAAGCTCATACGTGAGGATTTATGCTTTGACCTTGGGCACCCCTTCCCTTCAGACTTCGAAATTTTCTCAAAAAATAGTATCTTAAAACCCACACGTGACTCTAGCCATACTTTTCCATGTATACACACGAGTCCATCTATAGAGAACCACGTATGCCATTTTAATCATTAAAATAGATATATTTTCCCTATTTTGAGGCAGTGTTTATGGTGCTCCAGTAACTTAACCACCCCAGCCCGTGGCCTAACTGTTTGCAACTGTAAAAAAGTAATTTGAGGGAGCATAAAATCCCCTCAAGGGAATGGCCTAAAGGAGCAAGAGAGAGAGAAATATAGATATTATACGATGTTGAAGCCATATCCAAGTGTGATATATTCCTGTGCCTCCTGCACTTCCCAGATATATTCAGGAAACCCTCGTTTCCTTGAGATGTTCATCATCCTATATGACATCCATTGTGCACTCATCTTGGAAGAAATATTGAGAGGCTAGGGCTGGGTGGATCCAAAGGATGGTATGCTCAAAGGCCGTGGCAAATTTCAGGTGATCTCTTCACGTTTATGTACTATACATGTCATTAGTAATAGAAGAAGCCACCTTGTTACTGATGTTTACGTGTCAATAATATTTTATATATGTGTAATGATCATTAATTGAACATTTAATATTGTTTTTATGATGTTATAAATAATTTCCACTAACATCTAGAACATATATATGCTATACACCTAGGATTTGTGTTCGTTCTTTGCTAGTTTACAGATTTTGGAGCACAAAGAGTTGCAGGGGGTTTGCACCCTACGAGATCTACTTCAACTGAGTGATATCTGGGTAAGGTCGGCAACCTGTAGTTTCTATTTATTAGTATAAAATTTGGTTTAGTGAGTCCTTCTTGTGATAGCATGCCCCTGATCTATGAAGGTTATCAACCCAAGACAGATCCATAAGGAATTCCTATTCCATATCTAGGTGCATATCCAGATACAGATGCATATATAGATCCATTAATTAGAGATCCTGTTCCGGCAGAATCATATCTGGTTTACCGAGTAAAAGCAACAGTTCCAGCTTTTGACCTTGAAGCAGATCTAAATAAGGATCGAGTTTACCTTTACCTAGAGTAGCAGCACCAATTGAAAAGTAAGCATCCTTGCATGTGCCAGTACCATCTTCCTTCCCTTTGCACCATGGTTCCATATGCACTTGATCCAAAGCCAATCGATGAAGATATAGCTCCATAGTCAGCCTCAGTAGAGCCAGTTTACCACCCAGGTGAACGGAACCCTACCTGGATAACACAGAAACCAACATGCTATAAAATTCATTTACTATGGGAGCTATGGGATGGGAGCACATGTTCTCTACCTAGCAACTGAGTCTTGAAAAGCGCTTCACGTCCACTACTCTCCCCTTATCGCACTCCTTGCTAAGCTCATTCGCGCCATAATTCAGACCGACCTAGGCTACCGGCTTATTACCTATAGTCTTTGTCTACCCTCGGTGTTGCGTTCTTGATGGCCCCAGGGTGTTGCATGGGTCCATCTGGAGTGTCGCGTTTATAAATGATATGGTGGGCGCTTTTTCCCACTTTTTTACCATCCTATGCTAAGACTGGCACATTCACAGGTGTTGGGTTTCAATCTCTATCTGGGACCGGAAATGGGACCGGGTAAATCGCTTACGGGTCAACGTGTGCTGCTAGGAGCTTCGGTGAAAATCCATCTGCCCTTGCTGATGAGTCAACTTCAATGGGTTATGGGTCAACTTCAACCAGATATCCATATAGATATGTTACCGGGGACTCTTCAACTGGTGGATTCACTGCTTAAACTTGGTTTCAATTTATATCTCCATAAAGGTGCGCTCCATAAGGGTCCATCTGGAAAGTTGCTGCGTTATCATTATTTAGCCTTCGCCCAGTGCTCCATTCAACTGATTATTTAGTTGAACCCATCCCTGATCAGATTGGCTCACCCGTTTTAGGATATTGACAAGGCATACTGCAGCTATGACTGGGGCATACGGTCAGCAGTCGACAGGAACATACAACAGGGACAGAAGACAGTAGCGGAAACAGGCAGCAAAGGTAGGTAGCAAGGCGGTTATGCAGGGGGTGGATAGAGAGAAAGAAAGGAGGTTTAAGCGTGCTGACAGCAAAAAATACGGTTGCAGGCATAACATGATTGATTAATCCGTGCCCTATCCTATACCGCGGAGAGACATTGCTCACTGGATCATTGGGATCACTGAACAAACTACATTATTGGTACGCAGAGTACACGGGATCGGTACATGGATTGAGGAGACAACACACAGGTCACCGATCAAAGAACCAGGCACAGGTCCCATGAAATCAAGAACTTCCTCCTCCCCTAGAGAGCCCAAGAATAGTGGATAGTGCGCACTAGAAACCCCTGGGTAATGGCCCATCACTCAATAGCCCTGAGAGCTTTCCACCACATGGATATAGAGATCTTAACGTGCTGCTTCGATCATTACCAATAAGGCCTTATTACATAACACGTTCTGGCATGGTGTACTCCATTTTCTATTGCTCTACCTATGGATGTCTTTTGCCTACGTTTGCATAGGTAGAATCTCGATCTAAATCTCGAATTGGATAGGGAACTGAAGCTTGCTCTTCTACTATTGGATTTGGATCTGTAACTAGTTATGCCAGCTTTCGTGCTTCTGAGTAAATGCATATTTTCGATTGTAGCATGTCTTTCGTAGCGATTCCTGCCGGACCTATCTGTAGATTGAATTGTGTAGCGATTTGTGCGCTTTTTCGTAATGATTTGTGCATGCTTCATAGCCCCTATTTAGAAAGCAATCAATAAACTCACCCCTTATAAAAGACAGTAATGGGATAGCATTCTCATGTTGTTCAAATCTACGGGGATATTATCACTCAAATCCTTCTAAAAGAAAGCTATGAATAGCCTGTTTTAATCCTCGTGTGTTCACCCCGATCACATCACTTCCAAGCCACATTTCCCCAAAGAAGATTTCTAATTCAGTGGATACGGCGGGGTCACCACAACACTTCACTCTCGAAAGGGATTGGCATTACCCCCAGAACTTCATAGATTCTAATTATCCAAATGGGAGCAACTAATGAATCATCATCGTGCGCCCGATTTCACTCATGCTTCATTCAACCCCTTGCTCTTCAGGGGATTGGGGCGGGCTTCACACCGGTACCCCGCTACCTAACTTACTCCTTACACGGTAAATAGGTAAACCCTCCAATACCTCTGATTCAAACAGGCTTGTTTGAACTGAGAGCACACATTCTAATATCAGGCAGGCTTATTAAAACATGGTGAGAATGAGCATACCATATGGAGTGGAGGCGGGGTTCACATCGCAACCATATCACGGGGGAAAAAGAAGATATCCCGGGGATATCCTTGTGCAACCATCTCACTTTGTTCGCACCTTGTTATGTATGGGTTGACCTTAGGAAACCACGTATGGGTTGAAGTGTGAAACTAGGCCCCCGATACTCTCTTATTTAAACTAATAGGCCTGGTTCAAACTAAACCTAAAAGCACATCGAATAAGTAGGTAAGGATGAAATTGTGAAACTAGTAGTTTCCCTTAGCAAATTAAGGCAACGACGGGGGAGTTTAAAATAAACCATCCAGGGATATAATTCCAGTGGTGGCACCGGGTTCATCACAACACTTAACTTCCTAGGAATCTCCACGAGATTCTATCTACCGGGAGCAACATATACAATATGGTTTCCATTGGTGGTTACATCGGGTGTATTGAAATTACCCTCACCTCATCATGATCAGGGTTAGAAACAAGCAATCTGGTTCGGGACCATATTCTATTTCCTCGTTCAGTGGTGTGTGCTTCGCCCTCTTTCGGTTCACCAAGTTCACCCGAATGAATTAATATCATATATTAGTGGGTGGGGTTGAGCGAAGTGATACCATGTAGGAATTCGAACAGAATCTCTCTGCTTTCGAATTAAAACTACGTGAAAATGAGCATAATATTTCCCAGTTTCGCACTCTTGATCATTAGTACAGGGGCTATTTTCCGGCCAGCTATTGGATCCCACCGGCATCGCATATGATGGTCTCGATGTCGAACGCCATGCATCTAAGCGATCATATACATACAATATTATCGAAACAACAAAAAAAAAATGAATGAAATGAAGTTAGTTGGGGGGGATCCATCCTCGTGTCCAGAACCTGGTGATATCAGGGAGATCGTACTGTGCTATTATTCTAGGTTCATCTAGATTAAGGTAGCTAGCATATTGATGGTTCAGGGCCAGCCAAGCCACCCCATCATCACTATGGATAGGCTCTATACTATCTATGAGGCAAGGCCGACCTAAAAGCTGTTGACTGGAATAGTTGAATGCAGCCGTCAATATTCCGACCCAAGCCCGTGTATAAAAGGGGTAATAGGGAATTTCACGGGGTTTGGTTAGAAGAGAAACAATCTCAACAAACTGACAAGAACATCAATCAGTATGTTGGTTCAACCGCATCAATCATGCATGAAGTCCATGAACAACGGCGCTAACAACTAACTTCGATGAAAGAAAGAACAACTGGTGTTTTAAACCCCATATGCGATTATGTACTCTAGGTCAATATGAATGACACTGTCCATTTAATGTTTTGAGATGAATGTATTCTTTTTCGGAAGAATTGTAATTGTATTATTTCCACTTGTTACGTAAGTTTCCAATCACTCAATTGTTTTGGATGGACGTAGCGCTACAGTGCCTGGTGAGCAATTGTTCTTAGATGTAGCACGACCTACCCCCTCCTCCATGGAGATGATCCATGCAAGTCATAGCGGCGATACCCCGAACAATGGGGCGTCTGCCTAACCACCGGCCTTGTCCTGCCAAGCTTCTCTTCTGTGCACCGTGGTTGGGATTGGGAACTATACCAGGCTCGGAATAAAGAATAATGCTCCATTTCTTGAACCCAATGAATACTGAAGCTGGTAAAACAGTGGCTACTAAAGCATAAACTTCTTGTTGTTCTTTCTCTGCGAGTATAGCATGATGAGCCCAAGTATTTAGATTCTCTTCGAACTTAAGACACAAATGAATGGATTGTAGTAATTCAGGATCTATACTACATCGATCGGGTTAGACCATTTGGAAGGTGAGATTGCTTGGTTCGATTGCTTGGTTCAGTCAGTAGAATCAGTCTGTGTAGGCAGGTAAGGTTGTTGCTTGGCAGGATAGTTATCCAGAGAGAGTATGTGAAGGAATAGGATGTTTACGAAGAACACTTTTCCCCTAAACGAGAGCGGAAGGGGAGCACATAATAGACCCGAAAAAGGGGGGGGCATTTACGCACAAGAGGCACCGGAAAAGGCATTCGGAATCGGAGGGGGAGCAAGAGGCATAAATGAAAGGGAAACTCACAAGAGGAAACTACCTTGGTAGTAAGCTGGAGATAGGCTAGAGTACTTTGGAGTAGAGTGCTAACATGCATGAATCTATCTGTTTCTGTAAAATCTATCTCCCGCCTGTGAAAGAGATCGACTCTCTCTATCTTCTGCTATTTTTAGCCCCCGGAGATCTCTTATAGAAGTTAACATGAATCGATGCAACCGAGTCTATTATTTGAAACCTATCTTAGAAGTAAAGGCGGATGATGGCGGCCCTCACCTTTTTAGGGAAGGTGAGCAATAAATCCCTCGACAACCGCTTCAATTACCTGGATTCTAGAGTGTCTCAATGTCGTTTCTCTCTCTATCTCAAGAGGGATTGTGTGAAAAAAACTCCATCATGCTCGTTGTTACATAACATAATATATATATCTCCCACCATAGATATTTAATGAAGTGCACAAAACCAGCCAAAAGGATGAAAATTTGTCGCTCACTCTCCTTCTCTCCCTCCCTATAGGTAAAGAGTAACCTTATTTATGCGGGAATTAGTTGAATTGAGGGGAATGGCATGGCACCGGCATATATTTCTATATCTTTATTTGTATATGATATTATGGAAAGATTAGGTGATGCTAAAGCGTAATTACATATATAAGATATGCATTCAGATTAGCACCTACTTAATGGATTGATGGATTGATTGGATGAATGATTGATTGAAGGAGAGTCTGCCTGATTCCTCCTTGCTGGATGGATTGAGTGAGCTTGGTTGAGTGATTGATTGGTTCCATAAGCTCTTGTTCCCTTTCATATGTGTTCCAGCAAATCCTGTTGTTCCTACAAACGATGTTATCCCATTTATTTGTTAGTGCACCTATCAGAGATTGATAAAGCAAGGGTAGCACCCGAACGGAAAGGAGGCAGTTTGCTACCTAGTTAGATATAGATAGTCATCAGCCGTTTATTCCATTCGAGCAGACCTGGTGAAAGTTCCAAATCGAGTAGCCTTGGTTGATCCTGAATCAGTTGATTGCTCAGCAGCAGAATATTGTAATAATAATATATAAGAGATTAACTGCGTTTCGCTCATAAGGGGTGGGTGCAGATCCGGTTCAAGGGCCGTATTCCGCAGCGGGAGTTTCAGATTATATAGTTCCAGATCCTTCAGTTCCACCCGTTCGAGATTGAGATCGAAATCCTCCAGTCGGAGAGCCAATTCAAAGTGCCAGTTTATAGGAAGGATCCCGTGCCATCAAGCGCAGTTTGAGTTCCATATCCAATTGTAGTTTGTTGCCCATCGAAAGATCGAGAGTAAGTAGTCGGGGTTTATTCGGAACCTACTGATCCATAAGCTTCAGAGCCAATTGTTGTTGATCCACCAGCATAGGTAGTAAAGGCAGTTTAAGTCGATCCAGCCGCATCGGAAACACCCACTAGGTAAGGCTTCCGTTTACGAGGAAAGGCTAGCATAAGGCTAGAGTCAAATAGTGGCCTAGGCGTAGACGTTACATAGGGGACGTGGTATGGCGGATAAAACCTTCCTCTCAAGTCGCAGGACGTAATCTCTTTCCCGCACTTCAAATCTTTTATAGAGTGTGAAGATCCGCACGGGTAAGGTTCTTGGTCAAGATTGAACCTTACTATGGAGGCAAAGGGCGCAGAAGCAACAAAGCCAAGAACTAGGGCAAAGGTATCACCCGCAGTAGAGCCAGTTTACCACGCAGGGGCAATAATTTCAGCAGCAGTTCGAGCGGATGACCTTTAAACTGTTGAACCCATAGTAGGTCCAGATGCACAAGGCCATATAATACTATTGGTGTTCTATAGACATACAGATATGGGCTACTCCCCTTACCGGCCAATCGTTCCATGAGAGTAAACGGGGTGCAGCTCCTTTCCATACATCATACCGGAAACTAAAAAGCGCCTATCCACCTGTACTGGACCATCCATCATTAATGAGAAAATGTGATACACTTCGAACGGACCATAATGAGCGTGACGTGCCAGACGCACATAATAACATGTAAGCGGCTCCCCGAACTCAAGCCCATCTATAGCCCGAGATCAGCTTAGAATCTAAAGACGCAGCCATTATGGATAAGGTCTTTGCACGTGTACGAAATAAGTCCATTGCATGTATATGTACGGGAAACGCTCATAAAGAAGCAAGTGTACGGGATTGAACCATAGCACGCAGAGTAAATACCAGTCATAAAGAAAATTGATGAATCGCTGTCGGTGTTACAAGCATCGGAATTTATGATGGATATCAAAGATTCCGAACGAATGGCTCGTACCACTAACCAAATTAGGAGGGAAGAGTTCTAAAAACCTGTATACGATGAACTATAGAGAGCTGTTCCTACTTTTGGTACATCATGGCCCGTTCTAGCTTTTTCCGGGTTTTAATACATTCCTTATAAGCCTTTCATAGGGCGAAAATTTGTACATCGGAATTGAAGGCACGCGAGGCGAGCTTTTGAGGATTGACCGATCGTTTCCTCGCCCGTTATGTCCTATTCGTTTGTACAGTTCACGCTTCCAATGCATGAGCAGTGGTTTATAATCAAGCTTTTGAGGATGGAGCCATTTCAGCGTGAGCTGTGGTTTGTCCTAGAGACTAAGCTCATAACCTTAGCCTACGAAACCTGAAACACCTGAAGAAACAAGCCCAAATAACTCTTATCCGGCTGAAACAAGCCTAGTTGTATGCCCAAGGCCACAGGTGATGCGTTACGATGGTTACACAGGTCCGCGAACATATGAAATGTACCTTATGTAATTCCTAGAGCCACTGCTGGGACCACACCAGGCAGGGGAATCGATAGAAAAAAGGAATGTCATCAGTGTAAAGGGTAGACACTTGACTAACGGAAAGAAAAAGAACACAAGGGGGTGCTAAGACTGTCTAAGGGTAAACTAGATTTCGAACAGGCTTGGCCCTCACTGATAATAGGGAGACTTAATATAGTATTGTATCTGGATTCGGAATTGGATATGAAACCAAGCGAAGGAATGCGGGATCTCTAGCTGTCACCTTAACTGTTGGTGTTGGATCAACAAAAATTGGGTATTCGACGGGTATTCCAAGCGCTTAGGCAATCAGGCTGGGCCTGCTGGATAAATAAAAGAAACTGCCTCTGCCTTTGTATAACCACTAGAAGCTATGGGCTTCACGCTTGTGCTACCTTTGCCTTCGCTACTGTATCTGCCTTAGCGCAATTCATAATATCTTATTATATGATCTTATTACATGAGGATATGAGGGTTAAGAGTGCAATTGGATGATTTTCATCTGAATCTGCTTATGGTGGTGTATAAGCAACTGATGAACCAACTTCAGAAACTACTGAGTCTACTGGGTAAGCGATTCTCTCTGGTACCCATACTGATGATGGTTAATAAGCTGCTGCTATAGCGACCTCTGCCTCTGGATATAGATATTGTACTGGAACTGCTAAATGATATGTACTGATAATGCCTCTGCCTTTGTTGCTGCTAGGTCTACTTCTAGATTTGTATTTGCGTATGGATATGGGACTACGCCTACACTAGGTAATGTACAGAAAGGCAGAACAGGGTTAGCTTAGTCTATGACTGGCTTTGGATCTTGACCTGGATCACGAAGGTCCGCATCTCGCTATCGTCACGGATATGGATCTTTACATGGCTATGGATCTTGACCCAGTGGTGGGACAGGAAGAGATACCGGACAAGGTAGTGGCGGTTATAGGACAGTAAGGGAGGGAAATTATAAGCTTAGGCAGGTAAATCTTAGAGGGGGGAAGGCTAGAGTGAGACGGGGCAGTCAGAGGAGGCTTAGGCGAGTTAGGAAGAAACCGATTCTATTGCCATTTTAGCGTGCTGTAGAAACACTTTCAACCTTAGTGTAGCATACATAGGACACTTTTTAGGGGGGTGACTCACCCAAAAGGAAGATTTTGGTGCTCCCACTTGTTCTTGTGCTTTCAACAAAGTATGGGTAAAGATCTAGGTTTCTTGGAGAAACTCTACTGTAAAGAGGCCACTGTTCCTTCACTAGAACCTTGTCGATCTTAATCTGAATTTTCTTTTCTTTTCAGATCAACATTTGGACAACAAGCTTTTCTCCCTCCTCAACCTTTGTGGGAAGCTCCTTAGATGTGGAGGACCATTGGGATGGAAAATTCCCCTAATAAACCTAGCCTGGGGGGTGGTCAATTTTCTAGTGAAAAGGTGGCCTATGAAGGGCAAGACCTATCGGACCTATCCACCAGGTGGTAAATGAACTAGTGAAAGGTTGGCGTGTCCACTAGCCCAAGATATGGTAAATTCCCTAATGAAAGGAACGAAGTCGCTCATCCATCCGAATTTGAGATTAATAAAGTGGTGTCTCATCCAACTCATATCATATCATATCATCTCAGCTCAGGCAATGAGGAATCGCATTATCGCATTACATTATTGGTTGAGGAGGTTTAGGAGATCGCTACCGCTAGCATTAGGAATAGGAGGAATTATATCTATTCAACTAACTCAAATGGGTAAGGTTAAACTAGTTATGGGAGTTATATCTTATATAAAAGAAACTAACAACTAAATAGGTCAATAGGAAGGAGGCTAAGGTGGGTATTATCAGTTGAACTCAAAGGAGGAAAACGTATGAGATGTCATGATCTATCTCAGGCTAACTAACTAAATAAAGAAAGAAAGAAGTAGCCATTATACAGAAGGATCGAACAATCTAATAACTAAGTAAGAGTTGGTGATAGTGGCACCGTACTTCAAGCAAGCCAAAATGCATCCATCCATGATCCACGAGATAAGTGAAACGGGAGATAATTGAAACTGAAGGGAGGGCAAGGAAGGCTAGTTAGAACCAGAAGCGATATATCCATCCTTCGTAGCTTCCCATCCTGATTAGTGAAACCTGAAGCTAGATATATATGGCTGCATGCAGTCTAGTTAAGGCTTCTTATATTCCCACTTAGCTGCTCTAAATAAGTAGTGAGGTAGTCCCGCATCCCACTCTCAGCATGCAGTCTATTCTTTCTTAGCTGTACCTCATTCTATCTTGTCTTGTCTGTACCGGGTACTTACTTTTCTTTCTTGTCTGGGTAGATTAGTCCGGAACCGCAATCTTGCCTGTGTCTGTCTGTGAATGAAACTATCTAAGCTAGCTAGTGGAGTAGCCTTGAGTCCCCTACTACTGAGCCTTTTTAGTTAGGATTAGAGAATGTGAAGTAGCTTAATTAGAGGCCCCTCTTTATCTTCCTTTATAGAAGTACAGTTTTCTTTATTTAGTACGTGCCCCGTTCTTTAGCCTCTCTGTTTTTAGAAGTGCCCCAAGTGCCGCCTCTCTAAGCAATTCATTCCCTCACCCATATGAATGAGTGAGTCCCTACCGGGCCTCCCCTTCCTGTTCTCTCTCAGTATGGAAGAAATCTTCTCATACCTTCTTCTCTTAAGGAAGAATCCTTTAAGTATGAGGCGGGCAGGGGGAGATCGTATCGATAGACTTTGTCTACGATATTATGCTTGCTGCCAGGGACAACATCCTTATTAGTGCCATCCCCTTCCTTCTATGGCTCCATTTAGAATAAGAAAGACTGGCTAGTTAGTGAAACAACACACGCTTTATATGGCCGGATTCTTTCTGTTATGGCTAGCGAAGCAGAGACGTTGTAGAAGCGTGGGCTACACACTCTATAGAGCTAGCGAAGATGAAACGCTATATATGGTTCTGGATTCTCTTCTTTCTTTAATTGTACCAGAATTTCATCTATATATGCACTTGATTCTATCGAATCTCACAAAAACCTACCTTGTGCTAATAGGATTTCTTTTATACTATTGCAAGTTGAATATGCGCTGGGTAATTGCCTAATGCTACCGCGTGTGATTGAGTGGGGGAATGAACTCAAAATATTTGATTTGTTGGTGGGGGGGTAGAATTAATGGTTGTTCTTCAGTATGAATCACTATAAGCAATACTTGAAAGGAGTGTAAGGAGGTTCCCAAGGGTAAGTTTCAGGTCCCTCCCAAGGATGAGTTCATAGGCGGAGTTTCGGGAAGGTCCCAAGGATGAGTGTAAGGCTGAGTCCCCAAGGAATTTCCCAAGGCAGAGGTATGAGTATGAGGTTTCAAAGGATATTCAAAAGGCTGTATGGATGAGTATTTTCAAGATCAGTGTATTTGTGCAGGTCTGTTTTTCGTATGGCTGCGAACGTGGTAAGCCCAAGGTAAGGCCCAAGGTAACAAGGAACCAAGTTTAGTAACAAGTTTAGGAACTAAGGTAAGGAAAAAGGGTTATTCCAAAGAAGACTAAGGTTATATGGATATAAAAGCATGCGTATATAAGGGTGATAGATTATAGACCGACGGGTGATCTCAACCGAGTGAAATATAGGTCGGTTTGTAATTGCTTGGCATCAGTTGTGAATACTTCTTTTGGGTAGTGGCAGAAATACATTAATGTGGTTAACATGTCCTAGGTAGTAAGAGTGTATTAGTAAGTAATAGTTAGGTAAGCATCAGTAGGAGGGGTTTCTTGGACAAGGGTTGCATCAATCAGTAGGCAGTGGCAGTGCTTGGTAAGCATCAGCGGGAAGGGTGGCTTGGACAAGGTGATAGTGTGACTGTAAAGAAGGTATGTCCGAGGTGTTAAGAGTAAGTATAGTATGGGAAGGGCTAGGGCATACATATTTGAGAGCCTCGGTAGGCAGTTTGAGTTTGGCGGTACCAGGTGAAAATAGTGGAACGGATCAGTAGCAAGTGGCAGTGTTACCTAGCCAGTGCCTTGCTTAGTAAGCCTGCCCAGCCTTGCCTTGACCCATCTAACCCCTAAACTCGTGATTTGTATAATTATCAATGGCGATTTTGACGGTTTTTGCAATGTCTATCGATCTCAGATCGAATCCCTCGGTCTCGGTGTTAATGAAAATCATTCACTTGTGAATGGAATCTATTTCACTTCACAGTATTCCCGCACTTGGAATTTACAGTACTACCCCACCCAGTACTTCCCATTGAACAGTTCTACCTAAGGCACTAGGTAACAGTTCTACCTTGCTCCTCCTGCTCTGTATTCATCAACTGATCCTACAGTATGGGGTTACTCATTGTAGGTAAAATTCCAAGCCGATCTAACCACGATCGAATCCAATAGCCTCTAAGACGTATTAGTCCAGTGATTAGGCAAATCAATCAAAATGGCAGGTAACTAGTCTATGTAGGATGTGTAGGTAGTTTTTATGGTAGTCTAGAGCTTGTATAGATTGTTTTTAGGTAGTATTAGTTCCATTTCAAGTCTCACTCGGAATAAGTGTCATTAGTATATGTGTTATAGGGTATACTAGTATGTAAGTATATTTTGTATGTTGAGATAGCATGTCAGCCCTCAGCCTTTCCCTTATATCGAGCTATTATGGTTCCTTGCCACAAGATATATCCATTTATGGCTCCATAGACCTAAACTAGCCATACAATTTCAGAGAAGGTGGACATACATACCCATCCTGTGGGACAAGGTTGAATCCAAACAGAAACCCTTCCCTTTCTGCCAGCTACCCATTTTGTGCGTTTAGGCTTATTCTTTATGAACCTTCCTTGCCCTCCTCGACCTCGTAACCTCGGCCGAGTCCCTTAGGGCCTATTTTCAGGAAATAAATCCTTCCTTTTAGATTATTTAGGAAGCAGACTTTTTATTATGCCGTAGATTACTTTCTTATGATTATTTTATTATTATTATTTATAAATAGCACTACTGTCTTCGTACAACCCCATCCGCCAAGGTGAAGTTCTTCCTTAATCCAACTACTTCACCACCCACTGCCCGGATTGCATGCATGGATGGATGGAGGACCTGGTAAAGCCTACTCAATTCATGTTTGTGTGACGACGCTACCAACCTGGACTGTTTACCCTTATTTACTGACTACACTTAGTGATTGGACGTGCTTGGGTCGGCACTTACTTACAGCCATCATTCGTATTGACCAGCCTACATAAACACTTTCTTTTTTACCTTGCCTGATGCGGACAAGCAAATATGTTCCTTACCAACCACCTTGCCTTTTTACCACCTAGACCGGCTGACCTTAACTTAGAGCTTTGGATGGGCTTGCTTGGGTGCGTGGGCACATCATTCTCTTACCTTGACCCTACGCCTTGACTTCACGTTCGACCATGCTACCAACCAATAACCACCCTTCTCTTTACTTACAACACTTAGTTAGTAATTCAACACTTAGTTAGTAATTGGACGTGCTTCCAAACCACTTGCTTTAGCAATCTTAGTAGAGTGGGTAGGCACTATTGATCTTCTTGGGCCGGGCTGAAACCCCAGATACGCATTGATTAATTAAGACTGCATTGCTAGGAGGACCTTTATATGCGCTTACTTGCCAAGACTTCTTTATGTTTACCTACTCTATAAACCCACTTTTTCTCTTTCCTTTCACTCCCTCACCCTACTTTGTTATTGGACTGAACTAAAGATCCTAATCTTCTTAGCATGATCAGAGTCTCGGCATACTCTTCCTAAGGTAGTAATATTGCAGGTTCTAAGACTGTAATAAGATGATTAGACTGCTCAAAAGGTAAGCTCCCAGGTTCTAAGTTTGTTCTAAGGGTAAGTAGTGAGTTCTACTGTTCCTAAGTTCTTTAGGGTCTAAGCTCTATCAAGAAATCCCTAATCTATTCCTCCCTAAGCGCTAATATCTCATCTTCCTAAAACCTCAAGCTCTTTCCTTCATACCAGCTGGAGTACATGTCCTACCTACAAGCCTTCCAAATCCCTTCAAAAGAGTGTCTCTTTTTGTTTCCACTGCCCCTAATCCTCAATGCTCTTTCGTCAGACCTAATAGCTCTTCTTGCTCAGCTCTCTTAGATATCATTCCTAATCTCTTTGTTCTAGGCCTAATTGAACTGAGTCTAATTGAACTAAGGTGAGCCTGGATTGTGCCTTCTCATGCCTAATAGAACTAGTTTCAATCAGGCTAATAGGATAGCTTCTTCCTTGCTTCTGTGACTCTCTCCTTTCTTTCAGACCTAATAGAGCTCTTGGCTAAGACCTTCTTCATCTTGTTGTTTTTCCTTTTCTCAGAGTGTGGCTTCCTCAAGGCTGTGTGGTCATTGCTAAGATAACCCTTCCTGATCCCTAATCTCAACCTTCTTTATGCCTCAATCTCTTTGTTCAAACCTCTCTCATAATCTTTCTTGTCCTTGTGTCATTTCCCCAGCCCCTAAAGCAGAGTGTGTGTTTGAGTGAGTGTGCTAGTGCTTCTTCAATGCTGTTTCCAAAGGGCTAATAGCTCTCTGGTGCTTCCAAAGTAGCTAGCTTTAGTCTAATAACTAATAAGGTGGGTGCAAAAGCCCAAACCGAGGATGTGTTATTGCTAAAAGCTCTTTTGGTGGTTGGGATGATAAATGACCATGTTTCCACGTTAGGTGGGTTTCAAAGGAACTTTCCGTGGTGTATGGACAACCTCCTGAGTCTGCATACAAGGTTTTGTCTTCTAGGTGTCTAAGGTTCAAAAGGTATCTCAATATCCATCCTAATCCTTAAGAAAGATACGGTCCTTCCTAAGAGCTCTCCTTCTAATGCTCCTATATATAAACCCCAACCTTGAAGATCCTAGTTGTACCTTGCCCGATGCAGACAATCGACTACGTACCTTTCATCTCTTTTTGATTCTAATCTCACCTTTCAGATTGTCTTTCTTCTGTTCTTCCTTCATCTGCTTCTCGATCCCTTCTTCCTAGCTCCTCTATTCGCTTTCCCTTCTAACTAAGCGAGATATGTTTGTTCCTAAGACCTAAAGCTTACAATCTAATCTAATATAAAATTCCCTTTCCTAGAGTAAGCCTTCTCAGGCTCATGTCTATAAGATGGGTGTGTGTCTGAGTTCTAAAGAAGCTCTAGTGGTTGCACATATTTGTTTGTAGCACCCCGTCGTGGCACATATTGGACACCCCTATCAGTAGATGTTGGCCATCAATCTAAGTAACCACCAGTTATAGCTCCCCTGGACCTAAAAGGAAGGAGTTAGTTCTGCGTGACTTGTTCTTGACCCCATTATTATTGCCCAGGAAGGTTTGAGTCCACACCAATTTACAATAGCCCTAGTTAGACATGCGTTACTGTTGGATGTTACCTCTTGTGCATGCCTAGAAGGTTGTTAGTAACCCACAGTTCACATATCCCATGCCCAGTTAGACGTGAACAGTTAGCCATCCACCCAGGAAAGGAAGGGTGTACCCACCAGCTTTAGGAGAATGCTTATCTCTATCTTTTTCTAATGCTTATGTATGAGCATCAAAGCGTATAGATTGAAGATCTCGTCGTCTTGGGTAGTCGTTTTGGGTATCAGTATGTAGGGGCTTGCCTTATGACTTGAAGTCGTCTTGGGTAGTTGTCTTTGTACGATCATCAGGGCTTATCATCAGTCATGTATTCCCCTTCGGGATTTTAGTGGACCTACGACTTTTTCCTAGTCCCTTATTTCTCTCAAGCTAGCTATCCTTCTGACTAGACCTACTACCAATAGCTAGTCTATCTAGCTTACTCAACCAATCGACCAAGCAGACACTTACCCAATCAAGCATATATGCCTAGTTGTTTGCTTGGTGGGAGTGGTAGTAGCGGTAGTAGCGGTGTGTGCAGAGGTATGGGAGTGGTGCTTCTGTCATCAGCTAAGATAGGATGGGTGGGATTGGGGTTGTTGTAGTTCCAAGAGAGAGTAGTTGAGAGTAATCCTTGTAGTTGAGCGGGAGGGAAGTAGTGTAGATCAATCCTTCTTCAACGCATATATAAAATATATATATTTCTAATATACGATATTATGCTTGCCTTATGACTTACTACAAGGTGGGAAAAGGTGGGGGCTTGCCTTATGACTTGTAAAGCATGCACCCGGGGAGAATATATTGATTACTCACTGTCGAGGATAGATTCATTTAGGGATATGGATAGGGTTACTGCTAGTGTGCTTCGGGATAGATTGATTATTCCAGCTAATATAGAATAGCGAGAAAATAGCCACACTCTTTGCCATACTCTCGCCTTGCCTTATGATACGTTTCCCTTCTAATTATATGTATGGGCTATTCATACCAGTTCCCAGTCAGGTTGTACAACTTCCTACATTCTCCCTTCGAAAAGAATCAAAGGCATTGAAAAGATAAGGATATTGATTACTCATCCCAATTTCTACTACCAGTCTTGTTGCTCTACGTTCATACCAATAAGGTTGGTTGTACCAGTAAGGTTGTACTGCTTCCTACCTGTTTCTATCCGTTCATACCTAGAAGAAAAGGTCCAACACAAGTCGTTCATCCTAGGGCTACTCGTTCATACTAGGCTACAAGGAAAGGTTACTAAACACTCTTGCCTTATCTCTAGCTGTAGGGTAGAGGTCTCTATCAGTCCTTGTATGTCAGTGTATGTATGGTTGAGTGGGTACCTAGCAAGCAGTAAGAAGGAAGTCATAGCCAGTGATTGTGGTACGAAATGCTCATAATGCCAATAAACTCGATTTTTAAGGCGCAAAATAAATCAAAGTCGGAGATGGTACTATTGCTTCAGCAGGATCCAATCTTGGTATTGGAGTTTGGTCAAGCATTTTTGGTAGGCTAGTTGATGCCCTCCCTTTCATTCCAGGCTGGCGATAGCAGGCGATAGGAAGCCAATAGGGTAGGCAATAGTGGCATAGGTCAATAGGGGGAAAAAGGAAGATCACATAGAATGGCTAAGGTGTGAGTACTCAATATGGTTAGATGCTTCCCACGGAAGAGCTCCGCTATCACCTAATACACTGCAATTAGAATATCAGATAGAACTATTTATGAGGATGTGACTACAGTAAAGAATTCATAGATAAAACATGCACACATTGGTAGGTCGGCTCACCGCTTTTGGTTTTTATGTTATAAATACATATCTGCTGGCACACCTTTCATTCATTCAATATATATTTCCCCGTCTGCTCTGTCTGAGATGGCTCTTCCCACCCGCATCCTTCCAATAGCGCTTCCCGTTTTTTTTTCTTTCGTGAGTGGGTGCCGGGTCAAATCCCTTGGCTTATTTCGAGCCGTAGTTTTCTTTGAGCTGAGCCTATGTTTCTTTCCTTCTCGAGGAGTTGCTAGTGAAGTAGAATAGCATATAGCATAAGTAGAATAAAGGCAGGAATGAAAGCCGGGGTCGGCTGCAGCAGCAGGAGTAGGGGCTGGCGCAGTAGCTGTTGCAGGAGCGATGCGGTGCCTGTCTCTATCGTCGCCCATCTTTCATTAGCAAGAATGCCTCTTCAAGCTGTCGGAAAGGTGGCTTGGTAGCAAGCGTAGTGGCAGGCAGGCGATAGGATGGTAGCAGGTCAGGGCAGGGGCAACAAATCTAGTTATTCTCTTGCTCGTCTTATGTTATATAAACATCCTCCCTCCATCTAGCTTTAGCAGCTATGAGGGTTAATAAAAGCTTTTCAGAGGCTCACTCAATTCCTTACGGTTATAACCACCCATTCTAGACATTAGATTGGATCAGTCAAAGATGAAAGGTTATGGCAACTATACCACCAATGACTCACCACAAATAGTGATTATCATCAAACGTGCAGGCAGCACTCACCGACCTAATATGTGCAACAAGGAGATATGGCAACAAGCTAAGAGGAAATAACCTAATGTCGATGAATCTTACGTGTCGGTGAATCTACGTCCTACCTAAGATGAAATAGTGCAGTTAGGGAATTGACATTCCGGATAATTGCTATCACCGGATAATCGTCATTCCGGATAATATCTATAATATTATGGAAGATGCAGCAACAAGACCCCGAAAAAATACGGTAACAAATAAGTTAAAGCAGTAATCGTAAAATATGTAACCGAATATAGATAGTTAAGGTAGCGAGCAATCCAAATATAGACGAATATGTTTAGGAAATCCTAATATAAACTGGATATAAACCGAATATAGAATCTTATCCGAATAGAAATCCGAATATCACACAGAGAAGTAGGGGGAAACCAACCCCGAATATAAAGAAAAGCAGTAGGAACGTGGTCAGATGGTAAAGTACTCGAAAATCAGGACCAATCCAGATAGCAGTAGGGAAACAAATAAAAAAAATATTGACTACAGTCTTATTACGTTACGCGATACAAGCAAGTATCAGACTGCCTACGTTCTATCTTCCCAACTGAACAAGGTCCTGAAAGCCCCTGCACTATGGCCCCCTATATTATGGCTGCTACCCGGGTGAATTTTCCCCCGGTCACTTACCGTTCATTATACCTACCTTCTCATTGTTCCCTATTGAAGGGAGCGGAGTTATGCCTGCTGCATCCTCCCCCCTAGGTCTACAGGCAACATGCGGGATAACCCTCCTGTAAAGAAACAAGTACAAACGGAGGTGCGAAATTAATACTCCCTCCAGTCTATTCTAATAAAAAAGGTACCTAAGCTATAAATGTACCCATGTCAAGGGTTATACAATGACTAAAGGAGAAAGGTATTCTTATCACCTATTGGCCAGAGAGGTGGATTTGGCGCAAGGACCATACTCCCGAAGTGTTTCTCTATCAATACAAAGTGGCAGCACCTTTTAGAATATTATTGCTTTTAGAATATTATTGGCCATTTCATAAGATTCAACAGCTCATCAGTCTTATCAGGAGGGAACTATTTCACTCGCTGTGCATGGCTATCTGCCACGTGACCCTAGTTCCTCCTTACGACGTGCCAACGATATATTCCCTGCTGAATTAGCTACTCTTAACCAAATTCTTGACCTACTAGTGGGCCAGAGAAATAAATCTCCTCCTTCTTTCAAATGGCTAATAAAACCTAATGATATACCTGATTATGAAATACGAAGCAGCACGCTATTGTGTCCTTGCCATATCGGGATGTACTGAAACAGATGTCTATATTTTCCATACCAAAAGAGTTGGGGATTACCTTGATAACATAGGTTCCATTTTGATTAAGAATGGGTTCACTTCAAATATCGGGTCTATTGTGACTAAGCGGGGATTTACCGATATCGGTGGAATCAAGGCCCTACGGAAGGTGCAAGCGCCAAAAAGGATACCGTTATGCAATACTCACTTTGACATGCTTGAGTTAGGTGAACCATTGGTCTAGAACCATGAGCAAATAAGGTGATTTCCCAACCAGTTTCTCTAGGGCCAGCAGCTCGATACCAGCCTTTGATCCCATCTTCCATCCTATCCATCCATTTCAAACCCAGCCTAGTGAAATCAGATCCAGATCCTGTTCGAAAGCTTGTTCCAGCATCCTCGCCAGTCGAAGAAGCAACTTTGGTTGCTCCAGCAGATGTATTTTACCAAGTTGATTCTCCAGTACCAGATCCTATTGAATCAGAACCACTAATCAAAAGGGCAGTGGGAAAGGCATCATAGTCAAAGGTAGTTCCCTATCCGTAGGGTGAAGCAACAGATCGAGATGGATAACCTGCAGAGGGAAAGACAAAGGCAAAGGCACTATAGACCAGAGCAACGGAGGCAGCTAAAGCAAAGATAGAGATGGTGGCATCCGCACCCCGAGTTAACAAAGTATGTCACTCAATCCAAGGTAATAGGATGGAAGCGGAAAGTCAACCTACTGGACCAAACAAAGAAGGCTACACGAAACAAGAGAAACGAGGGCTAGATGGAACGAAAAAAGAACCTATGCAATAGTCAAAGAGCATAAAGAGATCTATGGCAAAGAGTGGACATTACAAGTAAAAGAATGGACCCGGTCAAAGGGCGAGCTTTGTGGGTGCACGAAATAAAGCCTATGTGGTAGGAAGAGAACGTCGTACCTTTGAAGGATGATCATAAAACTACTTCTCTTTTGATTCCACCTATTCTGCTGGTGATGGTACCCCTTGCTTTATATGCCTCTTATATACTAGTTGCCTTCGCTACTACTTACACTAGTCAAACTATAGAATCTGAAACTGCCAATGGAGGATGTTGAACCGAGTGAAGGGAAGCCGCGACTGGTACAATTACTGATGATTACTTAGGAACCTAGCGAAGTGATTTCTCTCCCTATGCTTCTGTCTTTTATGCCTTTGCTTTTCCCACTGCTGTAACCTCTTCTCTTATTTGCGCTACTGGTGGATCTGTATCCGGGCGAGGTGCTTGCTCAGATGCTGCTGGTAGTTCTTAAACAGGTGCTTTCACTGTTACCTTTGGATCAATGGGTTCGTTCTGGGTTATAAACTGCCTTTACCTTAGTGAGTGGTAAAACAACTAGATGAACTGAAACTTAAACTTGAACTGCAAGGTATGATGTAGGAACACGAGCTTATGTCGGAACACATAAAGTAGGAACACTACCAAATGCACAGTACTTTATAGATGTTGCTGGTGCTATTTCTCCAACTTGATCAATTGGATTTGCAATTGGAAGGGATGCTATTGAGCGAGGTGGTGATGGTTCCATCCCTGAAGTGGTTTTCTAATCAAGAATTTGAATGGCGCACTTCACTACATGGAACGCCCGAAAACCGATGCACTTTATTGATTAGGAGAAACGCCCAAAAGCTTATTCTCTCAAGGTCGTTAGCGCTACTAGTGCATTTGTTCCTTTGCTTGTCCGCTACCCATAATAATGCCTTTCGTCAGTATGAGTGAGCGTGTTTCCCAGCTAGTATTTATTGATCGACCCAAGTGCGTATGAGCCTTGTTCTTCGTCTTTATTGGTACCAAGCGCAAATGAATAATTTCACCTATCTCCTCGGAACAGATAGGCATTCAACAGAGGGAAGGCGTTTAACTACACACTTGCTCAAAGAATCATACTTGGGTTGGGTAGGTGGGCTTACAATAGAGGAGCTTCTTAGTCATTGTGTGGAAGGAACTGCCAGATTGGATAGATTGAGTCATTCAAGCTATAACCTTTAGGCAGATATCATGGAACTGCTGGATGGATTATGGGTGAGTAGCCCATAGGGTGGTGGTTTTCCCTTTAGCTTATATATTTCACTGCTGGATGGCTTTCACTGCCCCGGATGGCTTGATTGTGGTCCATCAAAGAGCCTTTTTGGATGGACGGGCTTCAGAAGACCTAGTATATTCCTTTGATAACACTTGCTTAATGAATGCTTTGTCGGTACGGCACTCTGCCTATGAACCCTTTAGATCCTTGCCTTACCTTTAAGTACATACAAACTATCCACCACCTTAAGGGCTAGGCATGTTAGCCCTCTCCTCGACCTCGTAACCTCGACCGAGTCGATGGCGGCCTGAAGTCGAGAGTTCGGCAAGCTCACCCTAACGGGCCTTTAGTCAAGAGTTTGGCAAGCTCACCCTAGAACACTTTATAAATTAATAGCCGCAGAGAGCTACTTTCCCTTTCAGAACTGGATCACCTTCGATGGCGGCCTTTTGGTCGAGCGTGCTAAGGAAGGGAATTGATTCTTGAGTGGCTAGCACTTATATAATTGATATGAACTTTTTAAGCCGGAAGGACTACTGGGCAGCTACTACTAACAGTCTTGTCACAGTCTTGGATCATTTCATCATTGGAACTACCCTCTTGGATTGACAAACTACCTACAACCAGCGGATATTGGAAGAGTGGCTTGCTTTGGTGCTGGGACTGCTTACTTTCATTTATAGTTACCGCTTGTTTCAATAGGTCCTTCTAGAATTTATATTGGCCAGAAGCCCCTGCCCGGTAGCCTTAATAGCCTTAATCCTTCGAAATTCAATTATCTGAGCCGTCAAATTAGGAGGGGCGAAGCAACTTCGGAGCAAATTAGGAGGGGACGAAGTCCTAAACTAACATCTCCCTTCGGTCGATCCTTCAGAGAAAATTAGGATTATTCAAATGAATATCGGGAATACTCTGGCTTAAATATAAAGTATGAAAATTTGTCTAAGTACAAGTCAAAGTATATGCATTCTGTAATAAGCAAGTCACAGATATGAATGTAGAAAAGTCCAATAAGGGTGAAATGCCTTAGTGTAAGGCTGCTGGTATGACTTGGAGTAGACCTGGAAGTACGGGGATGTCTGAGAGATAGGGATATCAAGTTGTGGACGGATAGAGACTTGGCAAGGAATGAGCGGCCAGGGAGGATACGTCCAGCAGCGGTTGAGTCCTGTTTTTTTGATCTGGTGGGAAGGAAGAACTTCAATCAGTAATAAGTGCAAAATTATTTTCCTGCCTCTCTTAAATCAAAGTCTTTTGGTTCAAAACAAAATGCTGTGACCCGTATATTATCCCGGATCAAACAATAGGACCACCCGCATAGGTAGGATAGGGGAGGGTAGGATCGCCACCCCTTGTAAGGACCTTATCTTAGGATAGTAGGGCACAACTACGGAATAGGAATCCCTCCCGTTTCAATAAATAAGGAGCATTGACTCATCGGTAAGATGGGTGATAGTTGGCTCGAAGTAAGTAGGCGCATCGGAGAGCTTGAGAGCGCTAGCAATAACAAGAATTGAATATCAATTTTCTAAATACCCACCCAAGCAAGCAAGGCCATCCATCCATACATCCATACATAAAATATAAGGAGTCTATTTGTATTGACTCAATAGAGGGCAGCAGTTCCAATGATCCAACGACTGTTGGTAACTATCGAATTGACATTCCTCATTTATCTAGTAAGCTGAACCATTCTCTCGCAAAATGGGCAGTCTAGTGTTAGCTTGAGTCTGTGTCTAGACCTGAACAATTCAAAAGTCAGCCTGTCTTGCCCCATATTTTCCGAATAGATTCACTCTAAGCTGTGGGTAAAAATAAAGGTCTGTGTATAGCTCGGGCACTCACTCACTGGTGGATCATAACCTTCCCCGAAAGGTCACTGGTGAAAAGCATCCACGCTAGGGCACTAACTTTTGGCTGCTGTAAAAGCATCCCCGCAAAGGTAGAATCTATCTTAAATCTCTCTATTGGTTGTAAGTGTGAAGCAATTTCCCCTGCTAGGGCAGTAACTGTAAGAGCACCTCTCTCTCCCCACTAGGGTTCACTAATACAGGTCCTATGTCAAATGCTTGCCCCTGGGATGATCGTTATCTCGATAAATCCAATTTTCACTATGCTTACTTCTGGGAGAGCCTCTTATCACAATCGGTAATGGGGCCGACAAGCAGTAGCGGTCCTTCATCTCTACAGCGCAGGCAAGCCGTGAAAAAGAAATCATGCTCGCTAATTTAGTAATTGGCTCGTCTTGTCAAAGAGGGAAAATGATAGGCGCTTGTACCCTTTATTCTGGCAGTTCTCTTACTTATAGATAGGAAAACTCCTCATTCTTTATGGCTGATCGGCTCAGGAAATTACGTATATAACTAGGGTCTCTTCTTCCCTCTTAACTGAGGGACTCTCTCATTATTTATTTTCTAGCTCCCTCCACCAAACCAAATGGCCCTACCTGACCAGACCCGCTCTTGAATGACCACCCCCATGAAATCAGAGTGACCTTACAAACCGTCTTTCGACATTCCCGACTGCCCCACCCTTTCTTATTCGAGTTGGCTGAATAACTTGATTGAATAGCCTCCTCCTTTTGAGTCTTTCTCTCCATTCTCTTATTCTTTCTACCCGCCCCTACTCCTAGCGGGTACTCTCTTTTTTCCCCCAAAGCCTACTGCCTTCTTCTTTGATTTCACTCTCACTTCCGGCCCACCCGCATGAACAAAAGAAGAGGCCTTACTGGGCCTTAACCTAAATTCAAGTCCTGTGCCAGTCGAAAAAGAAAAACCTACCTTCCGGAAGGTCCTGAAAGAAATAATGGGCCAGAGAATAATATTTATTCCCTCAAAACCTAAGCAGAGCTCTTTGAGGGGGCAAGGAAATAAGGAAGGACCGCTACGAGTTGACAAGATAAATCCTTCTTAAATGCATATATTATATATGTAATTACGCTTTCTTATGAATCCCTCTAACCTGCCAAGCCATCGAACCAATATCAATAGCAGACAAAGACCACTGTGATAAACGTTGTTAGCTGTTTCGAACTACCTTAGCTAGAAACCACAATCTCTCTATAGAAATAACCAATAAAAGGTCCAAAGGTCTTGCGCTTCTGAGGGCAAGGATTTCACTGAGCAGGAAGCCGGACCTTGTGAATACTTGGAAATAGTGAAATAAGGATAGAAAAATCATGTCATGCATTCTCGGAATAGACAAGCAAGGCTGGATACTTATAATATTGTGGGTAGTGAGAGTGTCTCATTGTGTGGTTCTTTTTTTGTTGGTGGGGGACTATACTAGATATAAACCTCTTTCACCTTTATTTATACCATCTGCCTGTTGCATGTGCGGAGGTGAGAGAGACTGAACTAGCGCTAAGGTGCTTCATAAGGTAAGGCCTGACCCGTGGCCTTTTCCCTTGGCCGGAGATCTTGCTTGAGTGTAAACAGTTATTGGTCAGGAGTGTCTGGGTGCCACCTACTAGTCAGTACTTCAAATCCATCCATTCTTACCTGAATCTTCCGCAATATATGAAGATCTAGCCAGGTAGGTGAGTTCAGGTAGGTTATATGGGTACCTTCTTACTTCATATATGACCAGCTAGGTAGGTGAGTTCAGGAAGGTTATATGAAAAGCCAGGCTAGTGAGTTCAGGTAGGGGGATTACAGTAGGGGAGTTTAGGTAGGCAAAAGGGGTACCATGAATCGCTAGGTAGGTGGGTTACGGTAGGTGAGTTCAGATAGGGGATACGGCTCTTGTTTACTTCGCAGGCCAAGGATGGATAAGTGGGCCTCTATGGATGGACAAGGATAGGATCTCAGGCACCCACTCTCCCTCCCTTTAGCATTCACCAAAGCCTTCCAAACTGCTTGCCTGTAAGGACGAACAAGACCCTTCAATGAAGACTCAAAAACGCTTAATTATATTGAATTGATAAGGCCTTTTGGCCATAAATAAGAGGAACTCATTGCCTCCAGTTGGCAAGAATTGATATCCGAGTCTCAATCGCCTGAACCATATATCTAGCAGCTAGCGAGTGAGAAAAAGAAATCCCCGGCCTTATATCCCAGCTAGCCGTAGTCGTATCAGCAATATTTTCAACAAGCAATCTATCCATCCCATCGCTTCTAATAGGGAACCTTTCAAAATCATGAAGGTGCGAAATAAAGTAGAGAAAGTAGTCTCAGCCATCCATGTAGATCATAGCCATATCATATATAACTGCCATATCGTCGATTTAGCGCTTACACTTATAGAGAGATGAATAGTGCTTGCAAGCAAGAATTGAGAGGGATAAACAGTTGACTCTTTATATATGGCTTACCTTGCCTCTGTGCCCACTAGTTATTCCGGTGATGGAGGGTGTTCCGAATCAATGAAATTCGATGACCAACTCTATCTGTCTTTGTTTCTTTAATTGATTGCCTACCCCCAAAAGGGAATGGAGATAACACATGGGTCTCGCTAAGGTCTGATCTACATGCACCTGGAGACGAACGAGGATTCACAGATGCTTTCTCCTCTACTCCTTATCCTTCTGCTATTGCCTCAACTATTGGTCTTCAAGAGCGATGCTTTCCCACTCGGGTCCACTACTATTGGTTGAAACACTACCTGGCTTAAGGAAAAGGCATAGTTTGGACGATCTGAAGGCAAGGGATTTCAATTCAATATCCGGAAAGTAAAGAATTGGAACTTGAAAAGCTATCCAACCAAGCATTATGAAAAGAAATAGGATCTCCCAGGAGCCTAGGAACAGTAATTATGAACCCTAGCAGGGGAGGAAAGAACAAGATCCCTATCGGGAAGGGTGATAATAAAATGAACAAGATACCTATCGCGGATGGTTGCCCAGTGGGTGGGGAAGCTACCAGGGCCTTTGAGGGGATCTTTTACAATAGAGCTTTTACCGTAGTTACTTCCATAGCGGGGCAGATGGCAGCCTCACAGTTACAACCAATAAAGAGATTGAACACAGAACAGATTATACCACTGCTTGTTATACTCCTTCGCATGCCTACCTTACGAAGCCGTAGAGGGCACCCTACCCCTTGACAGAGAGAGCGATGGCTAGAGGCAAGGGCGTTGAGATAGAAGAGCTTTTATAGCGATTATGTAGCGTGCCTACCAGATGCATTGACTTTTTGGGCCTGACAAAGAAATCAAAGAAGAAACCACTAGAGATATTCTTGACTGCTACCGCCACTAAATAAACCAACCACCCGCTCCCTCCCTTTGGAAGAACATGCCCCAATTCCTTCCTCTCCCTATCGGTCGAGCGCAACCTCACTAGACTGATCTCTCCCTATCGGTCGAGAAAGATAGCCCCGTTTCTCTCCTTGTGGTTGAGAAAGCGGGATACTAGGAGAAAGCCCCCCCATTTCCCTCCTTGTGGTTGAGAAAGAGGGACAGCCCCGTTTCTCTCCTTGTGGTGCGGTAGTTGCTGCCTTGAAATCACCTCTCCCTCGACCTCGTAACCTCGGCCGAGCCCCTAATGGGCCTTATGGTCGAGCCTGCTTACGCATCCTAATGAAAGAAACCAATCTATTATATATGATGCGCCTCCCTCGACCACCAGGAGAGAAAAGGGGTTGGCATTTAGGGTGAGCCTGCCGAACTCTCGACTATAAGGAGAGGGCTTTATCACCCAAAATTCTCACCCATACCGACAACTCAGGTCAACTGAAAGAGCGATTGAGGGAATCAAATAGTGACTGAAACGACCCTCTAGCTTGACCCATTAATTCCTGTTGCGATACGGCCCTATCCTTCCCTGTTCCTGTTACTGTAAACAGCGCACAATAGAAGGATAGACGTATCAGCCCACCAGCTAGCAAGAAGGATATCGATCGAAGGAAGTATGAGTGTACGGAGAGATAGCTTGAGCGAGGGCTACTTGATTGATGTAAGATCTATTTCTATTGAACAAAGCCAACCATTTACTGATTTCTAGCAGCCATAGCCATTTGGATTGGCCAAAATAGGTAGGTGCTTTTATGAATGGAATTGACGGATTATATATCCTACGATATTATTGCATCCATTTCTAGGCTATTTTGTTCCGTGATTATTCCCGTAGTCCCCATGCGCATTAACAAAATCCGTCCTCCTTTCTGTAGTCAAACAAGCGGAAATAAATAGAATGTTATGCCTAGCTTTCAATATGCTACGCCTTACTTAGGGGGTGTTACAAGTGCATAGGCTCCTTCCCCTTACTTAAGGCTGGAAAGGATAGTCACTATAATGCCCCTAAAGACTATCTGTAGTTAATTGGCATAATTTCGTATATAATATATATTCTTATTACGTTGTTACATCATAACAGAGACGTTCGGAGTCAAACCGAAACAAAGAAAACGAGCCATCAAGTAAGTGGTAAGCAGGTAGGACAGTCCCAACCTGCCCAGCTAGTAAGACCTCCCTTTTAGTAAGCTTTCAGTCTGGGACTTAATGGTAAAAGAATATATCTATCCGAGCCCTAACCCAACGAACTATAAATGAACTAAATGGGAAGAGCTTAGCTATCTCTTTCCTTTCCTTGAAGAGCAGCTTTCCTTGGATTGGAAGAGCTAGCGTTTTATTGAAGAATGGCTCCTCGATACCTTGGAAAATGATGGATTGGAGCATTGATCATGGTTCCTAAGTTATGCTTTGCTCATCATTATGGATTGCTTGGACCCTAGGTTGATGACAGGTGTGATGTGTGCCCGCCTCTACTCTAGACGGATAAGATTTCATTTAGGGGTGTTGCAAGTACAGAAATGATGAATACCGGCATTCACTCCTCTCCCTCGACAACCTTAGTTACGCCTAGCTTTCAGTCCCTATACGTCGGTTATTCCTAGTTTCAATATACCTATGCTATGCCTCATATTTATTCTCTTCAAAGGATTTCAATATGTTATGCCTAGCTTTCAATACGTTACGCCTTACCTTACTTCCTTAATCAAATAGCTACGCCCTTGAGACCAAACCACCCCACCTCACCTAAACCTTACTCGCTACCGCTCCACTCGTCTATACGAACTTACACAAAGGCAGGATAAGCGCTTCTACCTATACACGTTTATACACCTTTTTTTCTCCTTATAACACCTCTCCCCCATGAGTAGCTGAATTAGGGAGGTAGATGCTGAATCATATTCCTTATCTTCCTTCTTAGATAAGCTTAGATAGGATGAGGGATAAGCTTAATCTTCGAGCATTGGTCACTGTACACCTTGCCCTAAACACTTTTTATGCTTTCACAGATCTAGTTCCCATAAAAGGCTCAAACGAAACACAGTGTTTCTTGAAGACACAAACATGAGAGGTCAAACGGATAGGTGTAGCTCGCCCCAAATCCGACCCCATCACTACTTTGGTAACAGAAATCTTCGCATAGAATGACTACAGAATCCTTAGTACTGGCTACCCTGCTCTCTCTCAACTCAGTTCGATATGGAGATCGATATCCGACGCAAGTGGCAGAGGAAGTTCCCTGAGCAGATACCTACGAGCTTGTTGATTTAGTTTATCCAGTAGCAAAGACGAATCCAGTCCCAGCTTTCCTTCGCCCAGCGCCAACAGCTGCCTGATCCAAGTTGATCCATTGACCAAGAAGCAGCATCTAAAGTAGCGCAGGTACCATCTGAGCCAATTAAATCTCCTTTTATTAGTATTCCGATATTACTCGCGCATACATTCTTGGATGTTCCTATATCCGAGGATAAGTCTAAGCATCCAAGCAAGCATCTGAGCTAGTTGGATACCCCGCGGATTGAGTCAAGCATATGAAATAACCTCATACGTAACCCTTCATAGCTGGATTAATGAAACTGATAGGGCATTGAATCGTACACAATGAATCTGAACCTAAAGGGCATTCTCCTGGCTTGGGATATTTTGATTAGACTGAGGAAAGGCAGGTGCAGTACAAATCTTGGTAAGGTTATGTATCTTGGGAAGGGGATATTTTCAATTAGGAAAATAGGTAAGAACCACCCTAACTATTGAAATTATACCAGTAATTGTAACATGTATCTAATTAGTAGTTTTGGTAATGAGTAAAGGGGTAGGTAATGTGGGGCTAACCCCTGATTAAGGCCTTGAAAGGAAATTCTGATTCTAGGTCCTGGCAGGCTAAAAAGAAAAGAAAAAGCTACACATAGCCTAACCAAAGCGCATCCAAAAACCAATAAGCGGGTATACCCATGGGGGCGATCTCTATCAGAGATCCCAGTAGCGAAAGGAAGGGTCTGGAGCGAAACGGACAAGAGATCAATGAAGATCGGAAGAAGATAAATGTATATCTGATAAGCATCTCAATCCTTTCAAGTAACTTAACCTAGCATGAAGTCCAAAGGGAACGAGATCCAGGGCCCTGGTATCTCAGTGAGCTCCAAACCATAGAAAAATTACGTATATCGACCCATAGGATGAAACCTCATTAGCCCATTTGGATGAAGTTTGAAGTGGATTCTGGGAGCGTCTAAGAAGGGAAACTTAAACCTAAAGCTGAATTCAAAAGGCTAGGGATCAGAATCTCTCTTCTCCCTTCTATCTTGCCTACTCTCTATCCATATGAGGCTCTACCCATATGAGATGGGGCCCCCTATCAAAAACTTCACCCCTTCCCCCCATTGTTTACCTTTTCTTGGCCCTTCCTGCTTACAGTTCGAGGAAGCATCACCAAAGGAAGCCAGAGAACGCAAATGCACTGATTAAGAATGCGGATTAAGACCCTTTCCCTCGCCCAGGAAGGGGAAATAGAATGACCTTAGCGAGGCATGACTTTGAGGCAGAAGGATACAGGTTTACCCCGTTAACGAGGGGGGAATCTGTTATTTATGTATATACGCCAGACTAGTGATAGCTCTCGTTTTCAAACCATCACATTCGTAGCCTGCCTTTAGTGTCTCGGCGAAGGAGCACATTTCCATCACTATGTTAGTCACTTTATTGATTTTTTCGATCGATAAGGGCCTTAGAAGCGTGGAATGCGAGTGGAACTAGATGAAATAGATGTCCTGAACGGTGGTGGGACGAAGTAGAAGTTGGTCTTCGGTGCGAGTATACTGCTAGGCTACCAGAGCTTTCAACCTTGCCTGATCGGGGTTTGATAAATACCTCTATTTCTTCCCCTCAATCTAACTGCTTCTTCCCCTCCAAGAACGGGAGGGAGGGGAGGGTCCTGAAGTCTTGAGAGCATAGTTCCCTGAAAGGGTCTCAAACTTTTTTTAGGTGACCTTCTATTAAGTTTTTATGTCATTTCCCTTTTGACAAATATGAATATAAATGGGGCCATAAATGTGATCAATAAGATCACTAAAACAAATACTACAAAGTTAGTTGCAATATGTCTTAGATCCACGTTATTTAGTTTCCAATGTGATATATATGAAAAAATCTATGGAGTAGTCATGGGATCCCCCGGTAGAACATCTTCTCGTATTCAAATATCCTTCACTTCATTGAACACCATATCCTGACGACTGTAAATTGTTTTCCTAGTTACTGGATTCCACAACTTATAGCCTTTCACTCCATCCTTGTACCTGATGAAGATACATTTGACTGCATTCATACCTAGTTTATCACGCCTTTCTTTCTTACATGCATCCGTATCAAACATTTTGTGCACTCTAGCATCATTCATCTTACTCACAAATATGAGGTTCCTTGCTAGACCTAGGATATGTAACATGCCTTGTCCCACTCCTTCCATTGTGCCACCTCAGTCGAAAATTACCTCGACTGAAAATCTTGGTAGTCGAGTCATCTCCCATAAATACATCCCCCCTTCAGATTCCTCATACTCATAAAACCATTCCCTGTGAGGTGTCATGTGGTAAGATGCACCGAGTCGATCAGCCATGTGTCATGTTCCGACTGTGTGCTAGTCGAAGCCAGATAGACATCTCTTTTCTCGTCGATCGACACCTTCCCATCAGTCTACTTGGACTCGTCGGCCGCCTTACTTCGTTCAACAGCCTTCGACTTGCAGTATTTCTTTATTTGTTAGGAAATCACGTATTGACCTTCATATACTTCTAAAGCTAACGGAAAGCTTAGCATCGATGACTTATCGCCGAGGTACTTGGCTATATGTGTGCGGTCAAGTGCTTATGGACGAGCGAGGAAAGGAAGGCCTTGGAAGAGTTGACAATCATCCAGCTTGCCCGGCCAATATTAACATCACATCACTACCTGCCCTTAACCGACGGAAGTGGGAAAGCATGGGCCAAACATCCAGTACATCAAATGACTACTATATTGGGTGGGAGTGAACAAATGATGGTAACAGTAAATGAAGGAGCCGGGTAACCAGTTGAACGAACAACTATAGGAGATGGGGAATTGAATTCCTTCCTATGCTTTTATTAGACTGCAACTACCAACACGCTCAAACCAAAGCCCTATCCTCTATCTCTACTTGAGACCTTTCCATCTATCTAGCCCGTCTCTCTCTCTCTTGCTGCCCGGCTTTCTAATCTCTCCCTCCTGAACCTTTGCACCTGTATCACAGTTCACCCGTACCAATCATAGTTTCCAACAGTGCATGGAACCTATTACCTACCTGTATCATCAATCTCTCCCTCCCTCCCTCTCTTCCTTTTCCTCCCTTCCTTGGAATATTTAGAAGAAGGAGCAGTAGGGAAGTATCTTATTGGATAGCAGTTTGTTTAATAGCTAACAGGTAGATCCCCGTGGGCAGAACAGAATAACCCTAACTGGTTGATTCGAGAACTTATTGCTATTAGGCACAGATATATCACTAGGGATGGTGTAGAATTGTAGGGATGGGATGATGTGAATGGAAGGAGTAGGGATTGTGAGTCAAGGTTTATCTACTGTGTCCAGGCCTCAAGCGTCAAGGCTTATAGTGAAGGGACTCGGCTTGGCGGATCATTTTCATTAATGTCAGTAAATTTTTTGGTGAACCGGATGTCGGATTTGATCCATCCTAAGGTGCAAGGTTTTTTGGTGCTAGTTCGATGGGAAGGCAGGCGGAAAGATATATCGATAAGCAGGTAGTTGTGATTCGCAGTGTCTGTCGATCATTGCGTAACGTCCCATTCGATGAGAGTAACCCAGTCGAGTGGAGTAGCCCAAGTAGAGAGTATCTGAATGATCAGCTATAAAAAAAGACCTTCTGTCTATGTCTGTCAAGGCTATATACCTCTCTACGTTAGATGTTGTAGTAACCCTGTGCTACATATACGTAAGTGAGGTAGGACCCGTTCGTTCGGTAGCAGTATAGGGTCGAGGGTAAAGGTATATGTTTCTCTCGAGACCTAGGGTCACTGTCTAGGAAGAGGTTTAGGTATAGTGTTCGAGGGCTATGATTCTGTCGGCACCATGAAAATTCTCATAGCCGGTCAGTGATAGAACTAGTGGCAGTGAAAGAAGAAATATGCTCCATGGGAACCTACACTACATGCTATCTCTCTCTATAGAAATAGAGATTTGAAGAATCATAATAATAGGGTAACTCCTCACCATATGAATAGTGAGTCCCTACCGTGCCTTTTGACCTTTTTACTACTTCAATTTTTCATACACATACATAAATTTAGGTAGGCAGTCATGGAGCTGGCGGTCGATCAGGAAGGATCAAAAGGAAATATCAGAAGGATATTGCATTGGACCAATATGCTTATCCGAAAGCCGCTACTGCCTCCGCTACTGCCTACTCCCTACTCTCCACTACTAACCGCATCACCAGGAACGAGCAACGGACGGAAACAGATCCTCAAAGATGGTTTGGTCCAACGGATGGACGGAACGGTACGGAACCATGTGAGGAATGAAATAATATGCATTACATACGTGAATTCACAAGAATGAAAGAGGTAGAAGCAATAATATCATAGATAATTTCATATATAATGAATAGTTGAAAGACCTTAGCGATCGAATGACTCGTTATTAAATCTATAATATAACTAAACTAACTCTCTTATATAAATAGAAGGAAGGTAAGAAAGGAAGGAGAAGTAGCCTACTTACTCACTCATTCATATGGGTTGATAAGCATCCTTGCTGATAGGGACACGGAGAATGATGAAATGGTTGTAACGCCCTATTTCCAGCCAGGAAATTGGGATCAGCTGGTCTTCGATAACATAATTACATATATAATAGCAACATTGTCTGCTAAAGCATAATTACATATATAAAGAATTACCAGCAGCACGATCTCCAAAGAGTTTGAGGGGAAGAGGTAGCCGAGACAAAGAAAGAGCTAGGATAACAGAAGTAAGGGTGGCAGCACCTCGCCCAGCAGCATCTACACGTTTCCGCAAATCACACATCCAATGCTAGGGACCCATCCGAACCTAGCAACTCACACCTACCCATCCAATCCTAGGACCCGTCCAGTAGTGCATCCAACCAACCAAAGCAATCCACTTGTAGCACATCCAACCGCGAGAAAACCTCCCAATCCAATGCCTAGGGCCAGGAACCGCCCCGATAAAGCACATAGCCCACCTTTTTCAAACACATATACAGCCAGCCATATTACGCCTTTACGATAATCTATGCTCCAACCATGCCGTGTGTGCCCATAGACTATGGGGGAGCAAGTGATTTCAAATAAACCAAATGTGCGTAAAATGCAAATATGCCGAGAGCAAGAATGATGCGTGCCAAGTTAAGTTCGGAGAGTGCCGTGTGCTTGGATGAGGGAAAGTGTAGCCCAATCGTCTACTCACTTTAGTCCTACCTCTGATTGATCTCACAGTCGTAGGTCAGCACTGGTATCCACAGCCATTTATAAACCAATTTAGTTCCCTAGCCAGCGAGGGAGAAGGGGTTGAGCCAGGTGGATAGATGCTCATAAGTAAAGGGTGACTAGCATGATGATGTATCCTCCTATCTATCGGGTGAATTTCTTAATCAAGTTGTATGGGGCTAATAGGTCTAGGTAGTACGGTGGTTAGTTAACTATGAAAAGGTAAATAGCAGTGGCTCCTATCCTAAGCGCTTAATGAAGCAAGTGGTCTAGAGCTACAAGGTCTAGGTCTTCCGGTGGGTAGCAGGCAGTATAAGAAAATGACAGAAGGGTAGGTCTATTCCTAGCCAGTGGGTTAACAAATGGATGAATCATATCATCAAGGCTCGGCCGAACCATAAGTGATTAATACGTGGTACCTAGAATCATAAGGTAGGGTAGAGAGTCAATATCCTACCTAGTGTTGTATCCCCGATTCCCGGCTAAAGCAATAGGTTATAAGAAACAATTAAGTAAAGGTCAAAAGTAGTTTCATCTGATCCTAGGTCTATAGCTGTCCCTCCTAAGCAATTATTCAAATGGTTTAGGGTTAACAGGTCTAGGTCTCTAGGTGGGTGGGTAGCATATACTAAAGTGAAAGGTAAATAGGTTTCTTTCTAGCCAATAAAGTGGGTTTCAAATTGAGAACTCCACGCCTGGGCAAGACTCGGCCAGAATATGAATAGTGTCACTCAACAGTATCTTCAAGTAAGTGTGTAGTCGAACGCCACGCCCATGCTCTCTCTGTTGAACACCCATCCGTCCCTACAATATAAGTCTATAGCAAGCAGTCCTAACTAAGCGATTCATTCAGTGGTATAGGGAGAACATATCTAGGTCTTCCGGTGAATAGTTGGTAAAGTAGGGGATGAAAGGGTTGTTAATAGCATGCCATGCCTACTTTGTTTTTCCTTGCTTCATTACATCAATGGGTTGGGCAGCACTCGAATCTCTCTCCTAGGGTGAAGGCAGTGAAGTAATATATGAACGGAGAAGGCTTTGTTTCTTTGTGAAAGGCTTTGAATGAACAGATAAGGCTTTTCTTATTTGTGAAAGGCTTTGAGTGGCATCCTCCTTCCTATGTATCCATAAGTAGCGTTCTTTCCCAGGGCACTAGCTTGCCCTGCCGTACAGCCCTACTAGGGCACTAGCTTGCGCTGCCCTACAGCCATCCCTACCAGGGTAGAACAATTAGAAAATAGGAAAGGTTGGTTATAAATCCCCTGTATCCCACCCGGGGCTATAGCAGCCAGTGAACGGGTCATGCAATAAGCCAGTTAATCAATATCCAGTGAATGGGTCATGCAATAAGCGGGCTGATGAATGGGGTCTGGTGAATGGGCCCTACAATACTATCCACGTGTGACCTTCCACGTCTGATTGGTCTAGCCTGTCTCCATATTTCCCCCATCCACGTTGGAATGGTCCATCCAACAATGTGCGTCCGGGCCTGTCTGTCTATGTGGGATATCTGTCCAGCAATATTTGGGTCTCCCGCATCTCCCTCCTTCCTAGCAATGTGTGAAGCCCGTCCGACTTTCTGATTGACCATAATCCCATCCAACCGCCGTGTTTCTTAAGTTCTGGCTATGGATAATCCATCTGGCAGTTATTCCACGATCAAGGAAAACCAACCCTCTCGGCTACTCGACTATCCCGCCGCAAGAGCATGGGAAGCTCCGGCAAGTCCTTGGCTAATTGAACATCCATCCTGTGCTTCTAAGAGAAGGGGTTCTAAGCAGTGCCTCCTAAGTGATTAATAAAGTAGTTTGTGGTCTAAAGCTAATAGCAAGTCTAGGTCTGAAGGTAGGTTGGGTGTTTGGAAACACATAAGTGAAGGGTCAGGTAGTGAGTGTGATCCCGTTCCTGATAAGAGAAGTTCTGTTCCGCAGCAGTCCCCACTAAGCTAAGTGATTCTAGAAAGATGGGGTATAGAAAGAAAAAGTATAGGTCTAAGTTTTTAAGGTGGGTAGGCCTATTTATTCCTTGCAGTGGGAGAAAATTCCCGAATCGGGCTCCTTGGTGGGATAGGTAATAGTGATACCCAGAAGTTCCTAGTGGTACCGATAAGAATTCATAAAGTCAGGGTAAAGGTTTAATAGCATAAGAGTGCTTGCCCTGCCTTGTTTGTCTACCTCAATAATTTCATAAAGTGTTATCAAATCCTAACAAGGCTCTATCTCTGATTGAATATTATCCAGCCAGTAGTCGTGCCATCCAGAATCGGGGTAGGAAAGGGAAGCTCCGACAAGTCCTCGGCTAATCGACCACCATTCATCCGGTGCTTACTTATAAGAGAAGGTAAGTAATTGATAAGGTTCGGCCGAACCATAAGGTAATACGGGGTACCCAGCCATAAGAATTCATAAGGGAAGGCAGTAAGGGTTATAGCATGCCTCCCCTACTTTGTATTCTTGGCTTCATGAATGGGTTTAGACTCCATCTCCTAGGGTGAAGCGGCAGTAAGTGAGAATCTGGTATAATAGGTGGATAACTACTACGAGGTTCAGGCATGAAAGGTCAGTCTATTCCTAGCCAGTCTAGTGGGTTCAAATTTATGAATCGTATACTGATCGACTAGACCAATAGGTGGTAATACGTGATACCCGGAATAATTGATAAGGCACGGCAGTAAGTCAATTTTAGAACCAGGTGGATGCTCGTAATTAAAGAGTTAATATATGCTGCATCCTACTACTATTCCTAGCTTAATAAACGGGTTGGGCAGGCAGCATTCAATAAATCAATAAAGGTTGGTTGATCGGTTCCTAAGAGAAGGGTAATGGGGGGGCGTCACTCTATTTCCTAGGGTGAGGATAGTAATCAAGAGTAAGTGTGAAGTTTTTAAATATGGTCCTGTGCGCAAGCAATCCCAACTCGATAACTAAGTGCATTCATTCCTTAAGTATTTTTTTCCTAGCTTAAGCAAGAGGTTGGGGCATAGTGGGGTAAGTGAGGGGGTAAGGTTTATCATCTCATCATCTGGTGCTGCTTCTAACAGAAGGAAGGGGTTATTTCATGCTATGCTATGCCTCCGCTCTAGTTGTATTTCCTAAGTGCTTCATTCATCCGATATCGGGTAGTTATGAAACACTTCTATAAGTAAGGTAGAAAGGTAAGAACGTTGTATCATGCCTGCCATGTAATTTCATCAATTTGCTCGGGTCTCTAGCTGTACTGTCCATCCTGAAGCGCTTCATTCATTCAGTATTGTTGTATAGATCTAGGTCTTCCGTCCGGTGTATAGGTAGTGAAGTAACCACATACATAAGTAATAGGGGTGAGGTTTTTTCATGCCATCCATGCCATTCCATTTAGTTCTATAGCTGCTATACCGTACCTTCCTAAGTGCTTCCATGAATCGTAATATAGGGTCTAGGTCTGCCTATAGGTGAATACATAGTTCTGTTTCTACGTGTGGGTTGTTAAGTTAAGAGTAAGTCTAAATCTGATATCTGTTCCCGCCTGATACCAGCAGCTTTGAAGAGAAGAGTTGTTTCTAGCAGTCCCTCCTAAGCGCTTCATGAAGGAAGTTGTCTAGAGCTGAAGGTATAGTTCTTGCAGGTGGAGTTGGTAAAGCAAGGGAAAGGGAATGCCCCTCCTGACTGGCATAAGGTAAAAGTATTTTGGGGTAAGGAATGTATATCGCTTGTCTGTAATCAGACAAGGGCAGGCAGCACTCGAGAAATCAAGGTTGGGTGAAGGCATTAGTAAGTAAAGGAAGGGTATAACAGGTGGTTGGGTTGATAGCCTGCACTTCATGAAAGGGTGAATAGCATGGCTGAAGCAATAGGTGATAAGTAAGTAGGTAAAGTGAAAGGCGTAGCGATTGGTAAAGAGTAAGGGTGGGTGCCCGGGCCCAAACATGAATAAGTCCGCAAGCAAGACGGGGTAATAATGCATTTATAGGCACGTGTTTCGTATATAGATAGAAAACAGTAGAGCAAGTAGTTAAGGTGAATGCAGTAGTTCGTTATCCAATTGGAGATGGGGACCCAGATTCGGAACTTCGTGATCGAGCTTATGATTGTCAAGAATGAGAGCCGTAGTAACTATATCCAAACCCAGGTTGAGATCTTGAAGCTTATCCACCTGAAGCACGAGTAGCTTTAGGAGCAAGGGCAACAGTTTACCTAGTTGCATTAGAGATAGGAGTAGTAGGAATTGATGCAATTGATTGAAATGAACCCATTCAAGCACTTGTAAAAGAACCAATTGATCGAGTGCACCAATAATCACCAGCAGAGGAGCGAGCATCCATGCTAGTTGCATCATATCGAGATACTAAACCAACCATAAGTGCTTACCTTCCTTGATGGACAGGGTGTTCATTCATTATATAGGGGTCACCCGTTTACTGCCTGCGTTCACCTTCCGTGGCAAGATGCTCATCCTTAGCTGAATAGGTTATGAGTTACTGAGTGGTATTGAAGCGCACTCTATCTATCTAGATGTATGATTCATCTTATTGGGGTATACTATATAATCTAAGTGTAACTCACATCGAGGCAGCGAGATGGGGGACGATGGTGGGAAAGACTCGAAGGAAAGTATCAGCTTGCTGGCCTGTTGTTCCCTTGACTTCAATATGGTTCTCTCGAGATACACTTCACCCACCTATGACATGGTATGGTTAGTGCTTGACCTAAGTCGTTAGTGAGTGCCTGCTCGACCTATGAGTGAGATTCTTTAGTGCTCGTTGATTGGTAATATACGCCGTATGTATGTGTTTGGGAGTAGGGGGTGTGTGTGTGGGGTCATGGTTGGGTGACGGATCATTTATAAACTTACATATAAGTAGCAGGAAGAACCATTCCATCGGCCTTCCCCTTGAAGTTACGAAAACGGGGATAGTACAGTTCTGTCGGATAAACTGAACAAATAGATCTAATCTAGAAGAGGTGATTCGAGTAGGTAGGTAGTTTGAATGCTCCTTTTCTGGGTAGGTTACTTATGAATGCATGAATCGCGGACATCCATCATATACAATGTTCCTCAATCTGAATGTGATTTCGTGTTAGGAAGGAGAAGGCTGCTGAACACCTTCCCCATCTTGGGTCCGAAAGGACACTCAAATTGATATTAGAGGATTAACCTGTGGTGGGTGTAAGTAGTGATAGGTATTTATCTTGTCAGAAATCAAACCGGACCCATTGTTTTTGGATGCGACCATCTAGGCCTTGGCTACGCCCGTAGAGCGAACTCCGAAATTCACTCCGAGAGGATGCACAAGCACGCTCGACTGATAAGACGAGGGAAAAAGTAAATTGACCAAAGTGAAAAGTATATGCTTTTTCGAGATGAAAAAAGAAAGTAAATAATATGGATGGTAATTAGCCATGTATCGTCGTGCATAAAGAGAGGAAATAACTCCATAAAACTATCACTACTTTAGCCCATCAAGAAAAGCCGTTAGGCAAATATGGGCATATAAAAAAGCGTAATTACATATATAACGATATATATATTTTTATATGATATATAGGGTACAATCGATAATGAAAGAAAGAGAGTATTAGGCGATATTATCAAATGAAAACCTGAGCATAAACTTGCACTTACATTATTGTCCCCACTTGCCTATGAATAAGAGGAAACAGATCCAAGTCCGATAGGTCTTATCTCCTGGATCTTCCCTCTCTAAAAGCAGTATGAAACTACCCGGATTGTGTCCATCTGTCTCGACCAATGTGTATCCTTGCTTTCATCATGTGTTCATGCCTAGCCCAGGTGTAGGCAGTACTTATTGCTTAGGAGTGTCCCCACCTATATGGTGTGCTCCCATCTAACCTTCTATTCTGGCAGATATCATTCCGGTATGTTCCCACCTCTATAGTATGTTTACACCTAACCTGGATATAGTCCAGCAAGTCTCGTTCCAGTATGTGAAGCCCACCTTACTAGAGGAAGGATCTAAAATGACCCATGATGCATAAACACCTTATTGGGTTTGTAAAGTGGCTATAAAACGCATGAAAATGTCTAATCAATTGTAACTATACTATTATCGATTAATAAATCTATTTCCTTCCTTGGGAGTGAATGGCCACCTCTTTCCTTCCTTGCCTAAGAATAATACAGCAATAGAGTATTTCCTAAAGCTATTCCTCTCTTTTGAGTTGAAAAAGTGGGGAAAACCATTCCATCGTTACGATTACCTTTAATCAAACACACTTACGGACGCTATTGCTAACCTTTACTTTAGGGAATACCCTTCTTCTGCTCTATTAGCCAATGGCAGGAAGGCGCAGCCCTACTTTGATTCTCTGAGTTCCCCATCCTTATGAACAGGCACCACCCTCGATGGAAGGAAGGCTCTGCCTATGTTCCTGCCTTTCCCTCTACCTACGATGCTCCCACCTGCTCTTCTGTTACCCCCGTATCTGTAACTGGTATAATGGGTAGTGTGCCGGGTTATGGGTGGAAGTAAATATCTCGGGTACTCCTGCTTGATGGACTAGATCTTCTTCATATCGATAACAAGCATAAGGTGGATAATATTATATGATATATATATATATATATATATATATTTGATTTCGCTATGCTCTGCTGAACCAACCAAATAAATGGTGAACGTAAACTTAGCAAAGACCCTTCCTGATTGGAGAGGACGACCTTATGATAAGAGTGCGACCATACTGAATGTAGTGGGCCCCTCTAATAGGAAGCCCCTCTATCTATGAAGGAGGAGTGACAATCCTATGTCCTGCCCTTGAAGGAGGATAGACTCTGATGGTAATGGGATAATACCAATGAAACTCGCCAAAAAGATCTAGTTTTCTCGTATGCTTTTCCCAACGCTCCGAAATGCTATTTTAGCAAAGCGATACTCACTTATAGGAAATAAAGGGACTCCTTCAGATATTTATTGAAGTGGAAAATGAATGTCAATTACTTAGTTACTAAATTCTGAAGTAGAGAAGCGATGGCGGCCTTTTAGTTCTTCAAGTTCCTCTCTTTTGGGGCCCCTCCCCCAAAAGAGAGTTGTTCCTCTCCCTTTAGTCGAGTCCCTACTGGGCCTAACCATATGAATGGTTAGCGTTAACACTCCTCTCCTTTTGGTCGAGCCCCCTACCAGGTCCTATCCTCACACGTTACCTCTCCTCAATCTCCTCGGCCGAGTCCCTCGACCTCGTAACCTCAGTCGAGTCCCTCTATTTGAAGAAAATACAGAGAGAAATACCTCACCATATGAATAGTGAGTCCCTCCCGGGCCTCGACCTCGTAACCTCGGCCGAGTCCCTCAACCTTGTAACCTCAGCCGAGTCCCTACCGGGCCTCACCTTTTTAGGGAAGGTGAGCAAGAAATCCCTAACGGGCCTCACCATATGAATAGTGAGTCCCTACCGGGCCTCCGGGCCTCACCTTTTTAGGGAAGGTGAGCAAGAAATCGATGGCGGCCTGAAGTCGAGAGTTCGGCAAGCTCACCCTTTGGGCCTGTTGTCAAGAGTTCGGCTGGCTCACCCTCACCCTAAAAGGGAGTAATTTCTTTTGCCTAATGAACCAGACAACAAGGCCAGTAAGTAATTATATGCTTCAATGTCCATATTTATGCTTAAGATTTCCACTTGAACCCGACCCGAGTAAGGTCATTTTTCATTCGTCACCCTTCTTAGGTCAGGTGAGTTACGACTCATACTACTTATCCTTGGCCTTCCTCACCCTCCTTTGTATCACCCGCCCTAACCTAACCCCCTCCCCCTCCTTTTTTCAAATCATATTGGAGAAAAACCTACCTCTTCATTATTCCAGCCAGCAAGCATCCCGGTATCCAAGGCCAAGCCAAGTAGACTATCCAAGTGGGTGAGCAGAGTCAATGGCTAAGTGTGTGAAAGTAGTAGTCCCAGCCAAGTGTTTTAAAGGATCCAAGCCAAGTGGGTGAGCTAGTCCCAGGTAACATCCGTAGTCCCATGAGAGGTGTACAGGTGGGAGCCCAGGAGGTGTACTGTTTAGTGCATAGGCCCATGTTTCTTGGCCTAGTGGGAGTGTGGTGATCCTGCCTTGGTGGTCTTGAACTGATTGGCATGTCATGTTGGTTTTTGTCCAGTTGTTATTGGTGGTCCTTGTCCCCAGCTAAGGTTGGCGGGGGGTGGGTTACGGGGGTCCCTGTAAGTGGCAGGTAAGCAGGGACTGTGTCCTATCGGTTCTAAGGTCCCTAGGTCTTATGATTAGCATAAGTATAAGCAAGATATATCTATATCTAAACGGGCAAGAAACAATAGATCAACAGGTAGGTGTGCCTGTTCCCAAGGGCTAAGGTCGTTGGTGGGCAGGTTTTTGTGGCAAATATATCAATAAATGCACAAGAGCAACTAGAGATTCTAGCAAGTAAGCATCCATCTATCACTCAAGCTCCAGGTGTAACATATATAAGATTTCTATCTCGATCCATCTACAATTGTATTTTTGTTTATCCTGTCCCAACGATACCGGTTCGTGTATCTTTAAGTAATCCTTGTGGCTTAAAAAGGTAATACAAATGTTCTGAAAAGTGCCCAAGTCCCACTCACTCAATATATCAATTCTAGGAGTAGTTACTTAATTAAAGAAGGTAGTTCCAACAATCCAATGAAGGGTACCAACTGCCTGCCATTCCTAAAGTAGGCTGATCAAGGTGCGAAAGCAATGTTCTAAGTGCCCAAGCAAGCCTTCCTTTCCAAGATTGTATAGTTGTATTGAATCTATAGGGCAGGGGTAGTTCCTACGCCATGATCCCACCACAATGGCGTAGGAACGGCCCCTTAACTGGTGAAGAAAGTAAATACAATAGGTCAAAGTGTCAACCCAAGAAGCCCTTCTTGAAAAGATAAGGGGTCTGGCTGTATTGACTCAATAAAAGCAGCAGTTCCCACGATCCCACATGGTAGCTATAAAACTTCCATTAATCGAGTAGGGCGGGGGGTCTTTCCTAAAAGCAAGAGGGTGTGGTTCCGTGTTTTGATTCTGGAAGCACTGAAGTAGCTGGGGTTGTGCGAATAAGTCGTAAAGTAAAGAAGGCAAATAGGAAGGTATAGCCCGCCCGATATGACATATAAATATCAAAGGTAGTATGGATAAATATATATAAAGGCCAGATCTAAAGCGGTGAGGCACGAAAGTGATAAGTAAGATCCAATAATAAGTAGAGTTAAGAAGATCCCTATTCAAAGGTGATTCATAAATAAGCTAAATAAGAAGGTGCTTAGATGCTTCAATGCACAAGTTGTAGCTTTCAAATTGTAGCTGTCAAACTGAAAATCCTTAGGCTCAAGCTGCCTAGCCCTCCCTAAAATAAGCAGGGGCTGTATCTAATAATCTAATAAGTTCCGGCAGTAATTCATGAATAGGGAGTTCCGATCCAACGATCCAACAACTGAGTGGTCTAAAGCAAGTAAGGATAGTATAGGTGTCCTAGTGGTACCCCCGAAGTAAGAATATGTAAGCAAGTTTTGGTTTTGTTTTCCGTGAAAAGCTCTATTGAAGCCCGTGCAATCGCTAAGTTAAGGTATCTATATATATAGTATCAAGGGGTTGTAAAGAGTTAAGTTGGTAGCAGCAGGTCAAACAGAAAGTCTGGTGTAGGCAGGTGTGCTAGCAAAGCAGTAAGTAAGTGCCAACCCAAGCGCTCTAGATATCATAAGGCAGTAATCCAACAGGGCTTTTTCTTTCTACGCACTAACTCTACGATCCGCAAGCAAGCTTCCCTCTTTCGTAGCGACCTCTGACGTCGTGCCTGCTACAGTGCCCATTCTCTTTCCACGCGAACTGGCCCATCTGCCTGACATACCTATTCTCGCTACCCGGCAAACAAGTTACCCTCACATTGAATCGGATCGGCCTTTATAGCGTGAATCTTGCCATCTTTCATGTTAATCATCTGTCTTAGTCCATTTTATCATTTCAAGCCTATTGTTAATACAGTGATCGTGCATCTGACCGTCAAAGCTATAAGGTAAGGTAAGGTAAGGTGAGCTCTTGATAAATTTACTTATCTCTAACTTGATCAACTTGGCCCTCTCTAAATGGGTTACACCTACCCGCTTGCTCTTTTACGGTGAGAAAGCAACCAACACCAACCTTCATTGGGCCAGCAGGTTCATTAGTATGGGATTTCCTTTATTTGTACTTTATGGGAGCATGGGAGAATGACTTACATAACTCTTTTCTTTCTTTAAAATTTGAAAATCCAGAACATATTATGAATGAGTCATAGAGTGTATGATGGACGAGTCATAGGGCTACGAGTCAAGGTTTAAGTGGTTATATAATGTGCTAAAATGGCCCCCTATCTATATAATAATTGACGGGTTTCATCTTTCACTTCAAGTTCCTTTTCCCAATCTTCACTTAAGCTCCTTCGCACTCAAAGTTGGTCTTGACAAAATATAACCACCTTTCTTCGTCGCGTAAGTAGGAAATAAGGGACTATACCCTTAAAGTGATGATCATCCTTGCCCTCAGAAGCGCAATACCTCCGGACCTTATAAAAGCGAGCACCTCCTAAGCGCCCCTTCTTTCTATTGCTTTGACAAGCTGGGTCATCAGGTGAGGCAGGCTAAGGTGATGCAAACTCAGGTAAGGCAGGACCTTTTTAGGCATATTAAGGTAAGTAAGGACCCCTGGAAAACCCCTCAGATCTCAGATAAGGTGAGGATGGTGAAAGTAGGGATCGAAGAAACATATCTTGAAAAAGCTGAAGCGTATTATGGATTATTCACAGAGTGTATGATGGGCGATAAAGCCACGGTCAAGGGTAGACTGTAAATGGTGATAGAATGCCTTAAAATGGTCATTGAGATGGTTTTGAGGATTGATATTAGTTTCTCCTTCAACTTCACCCTTATTACTTGATTGGTATATTCGTTTATTAAATCCAATCTTTAAGAGCAGGGCTGGTCTCTCATTTCTCCTAGGAAGGAAAGCCGAGGTAATTACCAGAGATTCACCAACAAATAGAAGAAGGTTACTTCTTGATATCACGTAACACCCCTTAACCTGGCTGGCTTGGTCTATTAACTCTTTTAACTAATTCTTACGGTGATAACTCTATTAACTCTTACGGTAAAAAGGTGGTGGGAAGGTGCAACCCTCATTGAGTGAGTGGGATACAAACTTTGCTCTGAGAACCACTAAACTTGGACATGATAGGATGTATTATATATATATTTTCTTATTGAAAGCTGTTCATATTGACCTCGATGAGGTATATGAGTCGAAGGTCGAGTGGAAACGTCGATATAACGCGCTCAAAGGCCATTGAGACGCTTTTCAAGATTGGTGATATCTGTTCCTCAAACCCAACCCGTATGACTTGATTGGTTATGTTTTCCTTAAACCCAACCCTCCTTCCTTATGACTTGATTGGTTACGTTCTCTTTTATAACAAAATTATTATGAATTTCACTTGAATAGAGTGGGGCTAGTATCATTCCCCCTATGGGAAAGTCGGGGTAATTTGACCAGAGATTCACCAACAAATAGAATAAAAGAATAAGGTTATTTCTTTAGATGATGAGTACTTTACTTCTCTCTCTCTAACTTGATCTTGAACTTGATCTTCTAAGTTGGTTCTACCTACCCATTTACTCTTACGGTGAGAAAGCAAAAGAAACCAACCTTCATTCCTTTCTTCATTGGGCTAGGCTCATTAGTATATGGGATTTTATTTATTAGTACTTCTAATCGGTACTTCACGGTAGGATTATAAGACTTACATAACTCTTTTCTTTATTTCTTTTTCTTTCAAAGTAAAAGTGTGAGTTACAGGGCCACAACACTGATATGATAGTCGAGGGTGGATTCTAAATGGCGATAGAATGCGTTATAAGAGCCATGCCATTTAGACGGTTTTCGGCATTTTCTTAAGCCCCTTAAAACCTCTTCAACTCAGTTTCTGGTGAGAATTCATGGGCGTAAGGTGTCAGGTAAGATACCTGGTTGCACCCACATCTATGAGGACTAACCAATATAGATATTCGATCAAGCTTGATGCATATTCACCTCGAGACAAAGCTTCAAGTGAAGTGATCGTTTTGACCAACAACCTTAAGTTGTTACCAATTTTCATTTGAGTTAATGACGTTTACCTTCACCAATATGTTTAATAGTCTTCATAGTCGAGAGGAGTAGAGTAATGGCTCTTCCTTATTTACTAATTGATATTTACTTGTTGACTTGTCCTTTTTATCATATTGATACACCTCTATAAACTGGTTTGTAAGACATATACTTGGGTAAGTCAGGATCTTAAGTAGACAGACTCTGGTAAGTGAAATTCTTAAAGTAAGGCACAGAATCAGGCAGGCCCAAGTAGGCAGGCTCTAGTAATAAGTAAGGATCTTAAAGCAGACTAAGGTTAGGTAGGCTTAGGTGAGGTAAACTCAGGTAAGGCGGTAGGCTCTCAGATGGGCTCAGGTGAGGTAAATTCAAGTGGGACAGGTGAGGCAAAGACCCTAGGGCGCATACTTGGGTGAAAAAGTTGAGGGCCGTAAGGCAGTATCTTTTCAGGCAGACTTCGGTAAGGTAGGAGACTCTAGGCAGCCTCAGGTAAGGAGGAGCCTAAGGAAAACTTAGGTGAGGTAAATGAAAGTGAGACAGGTGAGGTAAGGACCCTAGGCAGACTTAGATAAGGTAGATTCAGGTAAGGCGGGCTCTGGTGAGGTTGAGGTATATTAAGATGGCTGATACTGGACCTAATCACTGTCCTTCAAGGTAAACAGTCATAAGTAGCGAATGGTAAGGATAACTCGCACCTAATCTTTACTGTAAAACATTGCTTATTTATTATTATTGCATATCTATTCTTTAGTTATTCAAAATTATTTGGGTGTGAAAAGGCAGCTCTTGGTCAGACAGCTTCGAGTCAGGTAAGTTGATCGGATCGGGATGAAGATCATCAACAACCATATTCTTTTATAGGGTATCTTACTACTTATTGGTCCGACCTCCAATAAACCATGTTATTCTGGTAAGAATTTCAATGTTAGAACGCCTGAAAACTCACCTAAGTAGAATGAAGTCAGTCGGTGTCAGATCATAGGTTGGGCACGTAACAGACATATTTTCCTTATTGGTTGGCCTCGAAAACAACATGTTCCTCTGCTCTGGTAGGCGCTTCAATGTGAAAACGCTTTACATCCACTCAAGTAGAACGAGGTAAGTGTGTGTAAGGAACAAGGTAAGTAAGTGTAAGTAAGAACGTGAGATCAGGTCAGGCGGGCGAGATTGGAAGTGGGACGAGACCAGGAAAGAGGGCGTGAGACAGGCATACTTTCTTTCTTATTGGTCGACTCCTAAGAAACCTTTTTTCTGCTAAGTGCTTCAACGTGAGAACACCTGAAACACCCATCTGAGCAGGACGAGGTCGCGGTTAGGAAGGAGAGCCGAGACCGGAGGTGAGGATAGACAGATATCTTATTTTATAGTTTTCTTTTGAAACATGTATCAAGAGCGGTTTGATTGATCTGCTTATGAAAGGAAACAAAGTAATTTAGCATGAGGCCTGGTAGGGTGAGCTTGCCGAACTCTCGACTATAAGGCCGCCATCGACTCGGCCGAGGTTACGAGGTCGAGGAAGCTCGAAGACCAAAAGTAGGGTTAGGTTAGGCTGGGACCTAAAGAATGAATATTTTCTTAATTTAAAATAAGCTAGAGTGTGAGTCTTAGGGCAACGAGTCAAGGGTGGACTATAAGTGATGATAGAACGCGCTAGAAAAGGCATTGGGATTGTTTTCAGCATTCACCTAAGCTTCTTTTCTCAGCCTTCACTTAAGTTATTGGCGAGCATTCGTGAGCAATAAGAAGTGTTTTTACTTTTCCTATGGAGACTAACAGACAGATGGAGATAGAGACTCGAAAAACAGATAGAGATAGAGACTTTACAAAGCTTGATGCACATATTTGTCTCGACAAAGCTTAATTGATTTCTCGATGGACTCACTTCGTAGACTTTAACTCGCCTCATAGACTTTTATTGGATCACGCATTTTAAAAAATCCTTTCTTTATAAAGTGATCGTTCTTACAAATCTTAAGTAACCGATCTTCCTTTGAAGTGATGACGTTGACTTTCTGTCACCAAAACATGTTTCATAGTTGAGGTGAGAAGGCATAGTTGAGAGGGGAATAAACTCATGGCTTCTAATTAGTTACTAATTGACTTACTTTGTGATAATATATACCAAGTAGATTAGGTTGGAAGAACCCGTAAGGCAGAGGAGACCTTAGGGCGAGACCAAGTAGGGCGGACTACTCTGGTAAGGAAGACTCTAAGGCAGACACTTAGGTGAGGGAGGGTAGTACCTTTTAAGACAGACTTAGGTAAGGCAGGCTCTGATCAGGGTAGGTTCAGGTAAGGTAAGCTTAGGCGAGAGACATACTCGAGTGGGGATACCGGAACATTATCTATTTTCATGACTTGTGCTAGTATTGTAGTATTGGCCTAACTGCTTTCGTCAAAGTGAGTAGCTGGGTATACTGACTGATGACCTAACAGCTTTCGTTCAAGGTGAGTAGCCATACGTGTGTAAGAAGGTAAAGACCAATTGCACCTACTCTTTGTAAAACCTACCTTCCTTCCTTAATGAGGTAAGGTAAAGATCCATTTGATTACCCTGCCCTGCTTTCTTTATAAGCATACGTAAGATAAGGACCCGCTCGCTGTACCCTCAATGGGCTGTTGGTTATTAACTGGTCAGTCGCTGCTATAAGAGCTATAAGAAGAAATTTTCAGATGAGTATTGTTACTGTACATATATATTTTGATTGGAAGGGGTTGTTCGTCGTGATAAGACAACCTCGGGATAAGGCAGCTTCATGATACAACTTTTTCGGATAAGGTAAATGGGTGGTAGGTTGAGGACCATTACCGCAGGTAAGAAGGTTCGTAAATAAGAAGCCTAAATGCACTAAATGTATAAGGGTATGCCGCCAAGGTAAGGTTTGGCTGAGGGTATGTAACCAAGGTAAGGATCTGGATGGATAAACCCTTGTCCCACAGGAAGGGTATGTATTTCATTCCTCTCCGAACATGGGATAGCTCGTATCAAACTTTCAGGGTACGGTTCTGTCTTCCTCTCAAGAAATGAGGGTGGGTATGTCTTCCCTCTCCTCACATTTGCTGGCTAGGTTCAAACAGTAATTCTACGGGTCTGGATTCCCTAAACCTTGTTTGAACTATCATTTGATGTAAAGTATGGATTCTAATGGGATAGTTACGGGTCTTTCTGTCCTGAACTCTCTGTATGTCTGTCTAAACCTTTTCTGAACATGTTCTGCAAATAGTCATTTTTATAAATAATATCCCCATCTAACTAATATAAAGGTATAACTTATCTAAATATCTAACTTGTATAAATAAGATATAACATATATAAATAAGATCCCAAAGGTTGGGTTATAAATACTAATAAAAAGGCAGTGAGGTTTCTCCATAAAAAAGAAAAGGGGTTTCTAAATCCTATCCATGAGCTTCCATCTTTCGTGAGTATCCCGAAGCCCGGAACTAAATGCTTGTTACTTCCATAAAAGGTTCTGAATAACTAATATAAAGGTAATAAGGTGAGCCAAGAAGATGCCTCCCTCAACGCACAAAAAGGGTAAGTGTTATAGCATCATTTCTCACCTTCACATGATTCATGATTGCTTTGATGGTTTTGGGCACCCATTCCTACAGAATTGGACAAATTCACTTAAAAATAGTGTAAAAATCCCCATATGCGACTATGCCCGTACTTTTCCGCGTGTATACGCGAGTCCAGCTGCACTTTTCCGCGTATACCATTAAAATTATGAAAAAATATATAATTATTCCCTATTTTCAGGCTGGGTTGATGGTTACTCAGGTAGTTCAACCACCCCAGCATGTGGCCAACTGTTTCCAACTGTTGAAAATACTTGGAGGGAGTATAAAAACCCCTCATGTGTATGGCCTAAGGGAGAGAGAGAATTATTGATATTATACTCTGTTGGTATTCCCTATCCAAGTTTGATTCCCCGTGCCTCCTGCACTTTCCCAGTTCATTATAGGAAACCCTTGTTTCCTTGAGATGCTCATCCCCTTATATGACATCTCGTATGCACCAGCTTGGAAGGAGTCTTAGCGAGGCAAGGGCTGGATGGATCCGGACGACAGTCTGCGAAGGTCGTGGAAGGATCAGGTGATCTCTCCACTCGTTAATTTTGTACATGCTATTTATAATACAGAAGTACCATGATGTTCCTGAAATAAACGTGTTAGTGTATGCTTATATGTATGAGAATATTTGTTATAAAAGCATTCATTATGATTTATTTAATGTTTTATATGAATCTCACTGACATTTAGAGTAGATATATGCTGTACAACCAGTCCTTTGTGCTTGTTTCTTCTTGTCTTTCGTGTTAAGAAGGAAGGAGCGTTTGCTTGGGCTTGGACCTCATGATATGCTTCAACCGTAGGACCTACGGTAACTTCCTCGATCTCTCATTCCCTACTTCTATTTAGTTTTTCCGAACACGTACGGTTGTGTGAGTCCTTCTTAAGTAGCATGCCCCCTCGCCTTCCGTGGAGGTTGTAACCCAACGAACCTCTAGGGTGATTTTCCCCCGAACCAACTAGCGACTCCGCCGGGGGCACCCAAGAAGGGGAAATTCCATCGAACATATTCATGATGAGTGCTCACGTGGATGTCACTACGCAATCCCATGATTATGGCGGAGAAGAGTGTTTGAAAGCTAAGGATGCTCCTGATGCTACCGAGCCGCTTCACATTACAAAGCCTACTATTGAGCTTATACCTCGGATGCCCAAAGCATCTACCAAGCGGTCGACGATTAATCCAAACGCCAGGGCTGCCCAGAACTACTCGATTGTGGAAGATCTGGCGCAGAGTCCTTGTGCTATGTCAGCTTTAGAGGTACTCCAGTCTTGTCCAGCTCAGCGCAGTGCTTTTCTCATTGCCATTGGGGCTATTGATCCAAAAAATACTCTTCTGATTACTTTTGATATGAATAATTTTAAGAAGAGACTTCCTCATCACATGGCTTTTCATATTAAATCATCGTATCGGAAGTGCAATATCTTTCGAACGGTTGTTGATGAGGGGCCTTCCACATGCATGATGTCTCTCGCATGCTGGAAGACACTTGGATCTCCCAAAGCTGTTCCATCTAGCACTGTTCTCACTGCGTTCGATGGTCATTCTCACAGACCCCATGGTATTGTCCCGGCTTTGCCCATCTGTGTTGGGGGAAAAACCGTCAATATAGAAGTTGAGGTAGTAGATGCAGCCTTGGACTACAACCTTCTGTTGGGGAGGAACTGGATTTATGAGATGGATGCTATTGCATCCTCATTATTTCGGATAGTATGTTTCCCCCACGAAGGGAGGATCGTTACAGTGGATCAACAACCGCCTCGTCCTCCCGTAGACCCTCGAATGCATCTTCTAACTCATTATCTGCTCCAAAGTTGGATAATACTAAGGCGCCCGTTCAGAATCTAGGAGTTGGAATGTATTCTTCCTTGATGGGTACTTTCGATCTTCCTCCTCCTACGTGCATATTAATGCTATTTCATCCTCCAAGGCTCCCTTCGAAGAGAGTTCTTCGTAACTCATTATTTTTCGGACCCGTGGACCTTACCTTCCCCTACTGCCACATTAGCAGAAGGTCAAGTGGGTGGAATGGCATTTCCGATTTCTGCAGCTGAGATTGCATATCAGTCTATTGTTGACACTGCAGAATCTATCCCAGCTCCTCTTTCACCGGAAGAGTTGGATGGTGATGTGGCTCCGGCTTGGACGCTTAGTTCTTCTTCAGCCCAGGATTGCCTTGATACCACTCTTCCATCCGAAGAGGCCATCTTGGAAGCCATGATAGGTATAGATAGACCGTGGGATGATTTGCATCATCGGTCTTACTTCCTACCTGATTTGAACGAAGTTGAAACAAGTTTTCCGAGTCCTCAGTCTCCTGGTCCTGTTCACCCAGTCTTGAACCCTTTGGCACCAACACAGGTTTATGCTGAAGGGAACATGGCTGTGATCTCTCCTACTATCCTGGTGAACATTTCCAGGGATCCCAATATTATCGAGAATGTCTTCATTGGAGCTGAATGTTCCTGTGAAGAGGTTCAAATTTATACCGAGCTCTTCAAAGAGTATAGAGATGTATTTGCTTGGTCTTATGAGGAAATGCCTGGAATAGACCCATCTATCATCCAGCATGAGATCAAGACGTATGAAAATGCTAAGCCGGTGAGGCAAAAACTTCGTCCAGTCAATCCTAGGAAGGCAGCAGCTATCAAAGCTGAAGTTGAAAAGCTGCTTAAGGCGGGATTCATTTTCCCTGTTCCTCTGACTGAATGGGTTTCAAACCCCATTCTCGTAGATAAAAAGCAAGGAACGATTCGAGTGTGCATCGATTTCAGAGACCTAAATAAAGCATGTCCTAAAGACAATTACCCCACACCATTTATCGATCAGATCATTGACGAGTGTGCCGGTAATGAGATTTTCTCCTTCATGGACGGTTTCTCCGAATATAATCAAATTACTATCCGTCCTGAAGATCAACATAAGACTACATTTATTTGTCCCTGGGGTACGTTTGCATACAAGAAGATGCCTTTTGGTCTTAAAAATGCTGGGGCTACCTTTCAGCGGGCCATGTCTTATGCCTTCCACGACATCAAGAAGATTATCGAGGCATACTTAGATGATCTAGCTGCTCATTCTCGAAAGAAGATGGATCATCCTAGTCACCTCTGGCAAATATTTGAAAGATGTCGTTTTTATAAAATTCGATTGAATTCGAACAAGTGTGTTTTCACGGTTACATCCGGTCGGATATTGGGATTCATTGTATCTAGGGAAGGGATAAGGGTAGATCCCTTCAAGGTTGAGGCAATACTTCGGTTGCCTCCCCCGTCTTCAATTCGTCAGCTTCAAAGTCTTCAAGGGAAGTCTAATTTTCTTCGGAGATTTATCATCAATTATGCTGAGATTACAAAGGGATATATGAGACTGTTGAAGAAAGGAGTTCCTTTTCTTTGGGACGACTATGCTCAATGCTCATTCGATGCTTTGAAAAAGGCATTGACCTCTGCTCCTTTACTGAGTCCACCTGATTATAGCAGAGATTTCCTCTTGTATCTGGCAACAGCAGAATCTACCATCGGTATGGTTCTGGTTTAGGAAGATGATTCTCTTGCAGAGCATGTTATTTACTACCTCAGTTGAGGACTGGTAGGACCTGAACTTCGATACACTCCGATAGAAAAATTAGCCTTAGAACCAGTTCATGCTGTGCAGCAACTCCGGCATTATATTATTCTTCGCAAAACTTATGTCTTGGCAGCGGCCAATCCATTTCAATTTGTCCTCAGCAGGCGAGTGATTGGGGGAAAATATAATAGATGGATTATGATTTTACAGGAATTTGATCTTGATTTCATGTCTGCCAAATCCAAGAAGTTATTACTTTTTGCGGAATTGATCTCCGAGTTGCCCTGTGGAGAAGAGATGATCTATGATGAGTCCTTTCCAGACGAACACTTGTTTCTTATTTCTCCACAGGATCCTTGGTACGGGGATATCATTGTGTATCTCCAGACTGCGAATTTTCCCTCTACTTTTTCGAAAGATGAGCGTCGTAAACTGCGTCACTTGGCCAAGAATTATTTGATTATTGGTGATGCGTTATACCGTCGAGGGGTTGATTCAATCCTAAGACGCTACTTAACTCTCGAAGAAGCTGAGGCTGTGCTCAATGATTCTCACAGTGGAGCTTGTGGGGGTCATTTATCTGGGCTTGCTACAGCCCAAAAGATTTTGCGTGCTGGATACTTTTGGCCCTCGATTTTCAAGGATTGTATTGAATCGGTCAAAAAGTGTCATCCTTGTCAGGTTTATACTCGAAAAATGCGCGCTCATCCAGCTCCGCTTTTTCCAGTCATTACTGTCGGTCCCTTTACAAAGTGGGGTATTGATTATACTACTTGTAACCCGCCTTCGGCTAAAGGTCACAAGTACATTATTGTAGCAGTAGACTACTTTACGAAGTGGGTCGAGGCTATTCCTACTTTTGGGAATGATGGTGAGACTACAGCTCTTTTTCTTTTCAACCAGGTTATTGCTCGTTTTGGTATTCCTAGAGAGATTGTCACTGATCATGGCAGTCATTTTCAGAATAGCATGATGGCTGAGTTGGCTCTAAAATTAGGTTTCCGGTAGGAGCATTCATCTCCATATTATCCTCAAGCCAATGGGCAAGTGGAAGCTGTGAATAAATCCTTGAAGACAATTCTTCAAAGGACAATTGATAAAGCTAGATCCAACTGGCATATTATGCTATATCCTGCACTTTGGGCATACAGGACGTCAGTGAAAACTGCAACTAGCTTTACTCCGTTTCAGTTAGTGCACGGGGTGGAATCCGTATTTCCTATTGAATGCGAGATTCCTTCTCTTAAATTAGCTGTTGAACTTCTTCCTGACACTTCTAGTCTGGCAGAACGGCTTCTTCATCTGGAACATCTCGATGAGCAGCGTCGAGATGCCGCCACGATGAATGAAGCGCATAAAAACCGAGTAAAAGTTCAGTACGATAACGCAGTCAAGCCTAGGGTCTTTTCGGAAGGTGACCTTGTTTTGGTCTATGCCCAAGAAAAAGATGCCCTAGGGGCAGGAAAATTTAAGTCGATGTGGTATGGCCCCTATATCGTTAAAAAAGTCCTCAAGAAAGGAGCGTATACCTTGGTTGATTTCGAAGGGAACGAGTTGCCGGAGCCCCGTAATGGGCTCTATTTGAAGAAGTATTATGCCTAGGCTTTGGCTTGACATGTTGCTTTTGTATATAGTAGTTTTTTCTTTTTACATATCTGATTGATTTTCGATTTTTGATGAGGTGGTGATGTTTTTGATCTGCTTTGGCAGGTTGTGTTGGATGTCATGAGTCATTTTGGTTTCGCCGATGGTGCTAGTAGACACACCCGGAACTTAGCTTCTGCGGCTTGGGTGCTTCATTATCCATCCGGTCAGCTGTTAGTATCAAGAGGGGTCTGCATTGGTCCTGCTTCCAACAATATAGCAGAATACACTACAGTAATTCATCTACTCTCGGAGGCAATATCTTTGGGTGTTGATTCGTTGGTAGTTTTCTTGGACTCTCAGCTGGTGGTGTCGCAGTTGAACAATACTTATCGGGTACGAGATCCATTTTTATTATGATTGTTCTTGAGGGTACGTTTGTTACAAAGGTCATTTCAATTTTTAACTTTCATTCACATTCCTCGAGCTGACAATTGGTTTGCTGACTCATTAGCTAATCAAGCATTAGATTGCCATATTAATCATTCCATACAATAAATTTTTAATCATCAAAAACATCATACATTTGATACATTTATCACATCACATCAAATATCGATGTATATATATCATCAGTGTCAAAAAACTTTACAAAATTTGGATCCATAATGTCGTACAAAACTTGGGCTTATGCCCCCATCATGTTCAGTCTCAAAAAATAATATACAGTCATCTAATACATAATATCTGTCTACTCCTGAGGTCCCTGCCTAGAAGTCGTGTTCCTATAGAACATGACTGCGGTGGCAACTCGGCGGAATAATCTAACCCAGTCTCGGGGCACTCCTACCACCCGTCTCTGGATGGCTTCCAGTAGATCCTCCACAGCAGCCATAGGTATTTGGCAGGTTAGTCCCTCCAAATTCCTCTGCACGGCCTGGAGAGTCCTATCTGAATCCACAGTATCTGCTTCGCCCCTGCGGCGCTTGTGGCACGGGAGACCCTCAATGCTGGAATATTCTCAAAGAAGAATGTTGTCAAAATTGTACCGTAGCCAAAGTGTTTGGTCTTTGCTTGGCGGATTGAGGTCAACTGTTGTTTCATGTTCAGTAAAAGGGCTGTGCACCAATCATACACATGAGTCAAACATTCTACTGCTATGCTCATTTGCGTCCTGGACGCCTGATGTAGGGAGGCAGATCCTGCCACTCTGTCGATGGTGAAAAGGAGGATTTTCATGTGCAAATCCCTCACATATTTAATTGCAATCTGAGTTCCAACCTTTTTGGAACCCCCTACACAATACACGTGGACATAGTCTTCCACGGTTAACCCTCCCAGGGGCTTCCCGTGCAAGTCTACTGGTTCTCCTCTCTGGGAGAGTCCAGTAATAAAGTATATGTCTTCCACTTCAATGCGTAGTGGCATCTGATCTATCTCGAAACAGTCTTGGTCTGGTTCCCAGTAATTGACGAGCATTTATAGCAACCGAGGATTGCTTTTCATATTTGGCATTTTAAATAATTTGAACAATCCGCAATTCCGAAGGATATTTTGCGCTGCTCGATCTTGCATGACCTCTTGGTCAATTGCGCTATGCTCACGTTCTCTCCATTAGATTGTCATCCTGTCAAATTTCATAAAATCATGCATTAGCCACGCTTTTTGAGTTTCAGACCTGCACATACGTGACTTGTTCTTTCCACAGTCGCGTGTATACACGAGTTTCCTGTAATGAACCCGCGTATGCGCAAGTCCACATTTTTTAGCAAGGGTTTTAAAGCTAAAATTCACTTAATTTTAATTTCCAAACAAACAAAATGATTTGCAAGGATGATTTAGGAGCCTACCTGAAATTTCGGCGCGATTCGACGGTCGGTTGTTCCTGATTTGACGAAAGAAGTTTTTTTCTCCAGAGCACTTTTCTCCAAATCAGCAATGCAATAATGAACCAAATATGAGGTAATTTGTCTATTTATGCCTAAAAAGTTGAAAATTTTCGCAAAAATTCATTATGCTCATTTTTTCAATCTATCTTAAGCTGCATAACTCAAATGCTTGGAAGTGCCCAGTTTGGTATGTTTTCAGGTACATTTTGACGATTTTGAGATTTTTTCTTGATTTTTGATCCATGATTTCTGACTCTTCACGACAGGTATATGATCTTCACTGGCATATAGGTTAGGGAAATCACTCTCCGTTGCATCTTGCATACTAGCCTCCATACTGATCACTTGCCTTAGGGTCGATCCCATCAGGTCATGAGTATTACACCCATTTCACTCGTCGATTATTTAATCATGACTTGATGGTAGAGCCTTCCTTTACATGGGCTTCCTAGTTAGTTCCTTGCTATCACTTGTTGCCCATGCTGCATTTTATGTAGGCTCGGGAGTCCTCTTTAGTCCCGCCATGTCTTATGTGTTGAAGCTTCATTCTTCTTCTTCATCACTATCATTTTTTTCTGGCTTTTACCCTAGAGGCTCCCTGGTGTCGTTAAGTTGTATTACTGCATTGCATATTAGCTACTTGTTTATCCTGGCCGTTAGCCGGCTTCATTTGGACTCGATGTTTAAGCCAACTTTTGACCTTGACTCTCTGTACAAGTTAACCATTGCATGCACTTAGCTATCACGACTTGACACCTTTTACCCATGGATGGAACATTCCTCTCGGTATCACTTACCAGTTTTCACCACCTTGCATTGAGCATAGGATTGTTCCAATCCCAGGAACTAGTGCATCTGATTTCTTGATACTCGTTCTATCCATTGTACCATAGCATTCTTTTATTCTTTTTCAGGCTTATTATATGAAAAAGACAAAAAAATCAAATATAAAAAAAAGAGCAGGAACGAGATGTATCTTCGTTATTTTGATGGCAGTACAGAGTCAGTTTGTCGCCCTTGAACAAAGCACATTTACTTATATATATCTCCTTCATTTGGGATGGTTTTAGTTTTGACCTAGGTTCAGCATTTACCATGTTTCACTTGTCAGTTCTCCCCCGGTTGGTTATCTCTTCCAATCATATGGAGAGTTTGTTCTGCCTCATGCATAACAGACTTATATAGTGTCACTTTTTACTGCCATGGTCATCACGAGTCGTTCTTTTGTTCAAGGGAAGTCTAACCTGTGTCGGCCATTATGTGGTGTCTCTTGACTCATTATTCAGTCGGCCTTCCCGGTCTTGTCAGTATCATGTTCTATCACATCAGATGTTTTGGTCTTCTGCTCGTGCTGGTTTGAGAAGGTCCCCATTGACTCCTTGCTGGCGGGTTTGTCTCTTATTGACTACGACACATTGCTCTGAGAGAAAACCTAGAGCCGCACCCTGGGCCTATTTCCATCATTGATAGGTGACCTTGTGCTCAGCATTTGATCATCATCATGGGTCTTTGACTGAGTGGTTTCCCCTGTGTTCGACGTCATCACACATTATCACACTTGGGATTCGTGCAGTACCTGGATTTCCATTTGACCCTATCGGTGGATTTCTCGCCTCTGTGTCAGCTTTCATTATTGGTTGGTTCAGAGGGTTTCTTCCGTGCGCTAGCTTCATCTTGTGCATGTCGGAAACGTACTTCGGTTTTGGTTCCGTCCCTCTACTTCGTCCGATTCCTTCCAAATATTGGCCTGCGGGTTACACTCGCGCTGGACTGATGTGGGATGCCTTAATGCCTTCCTTCCAGCAGATCTTTTCCCATCGACTCCGACTCATTGCTCTGGGAACAAGATCTAGAGTCTTTTTGTCAGTACCTTAGGGTTTGCGGTCATCAGTGGCAGACTCTTCGCTATCGACAGTGGGGATTCATTATTGCCTCCTGATTGGTAGATTCTTTCAAGTGTTCGACTTCAACTCATTCATTCTCACTTGTTAGATTGTACTGGGGCACCTTGACACTCATTTTCATTATTGGTGGGTTGTCTCGCGTTGGTTAACGGTATACATCATTGACCGATAATCCAACGATTTCTCACATGGTCGACTTCAGCTCATTTATTCCCATTGTGTAGAATTGTGCCATAGTGATCGGTGAAAACCTCGGGTTGCATCAGCATTTCTCGGTTCACTTTTGACAGTCCATTCAGTTTCTGCCAGTGATGTCGTTCACCCTTATATGTTGCCGATTCGGTATGTCGACGCTCTATCGTTGGCTCTGAGGGATTGCGTGATTGTGCAGATTTGTTCCACCTCTCTTGAAGACTTGCCAGAGATTAGGTTACTTGTTTGATGGAACATATGGTTACTATCTTTGATCAACTTTCTATATGTGATACTTGGACATTGATTCAGACTTGTATTTCCGGGCCATGCTCAGATGATTCATTGTGTAATTTCAGTTCAGCTATACTTGTATACATGTTGGATCTATTTCAGTACTTTCCATATGATGTATTTTTGACTGAGCATGGGTATGCCCGCCTCAGCATGAGTTGACTCTCTGGTTTCTTTCATTGGTTTTTGGCAGGCTGAAATCTGGTGAAATCCTCTCTTGTCCTTGCGAAGTTCTTTCTATGTGCATAATACATTTCGGCCATCATGTACCCCTTCTGACCTCATATATTAGGGGGCATCTGTTATAGCATCATTTCTCACCTTCACATGATTCATGATTTCTTTGATGGTTTTGGGCACCCATTCCTACAGACTTGGACAAATTCACTAAAAAACAGTGTAAAAATCCCCATACGCGACTATGCCTGTACTTTTTCGCGTGTATACGCGAGTCCAGCTAGACTTTTCCGTGTATGCCATTAAAATTATGAAAAAATATATAATTATTCCCTATTTTCGGGCTGGGTTGATGGTTACTCAGGTAGTTCAACCACCCCAGCACGTGGCCAACTATTTCCAACTATTGAAACTACTTGGAGGGAGTATAAAAACCCCTCATGTGTATGGCCTAAGGGAGAGAGAGAATTATTGATATTATACTCTGTTGGTATTCCCTATCCAAGTCTGATTCCCCGTGCCTCCTCCACTTTCCCAGTTCATTGCAGGAAACCCTTGTTTCCTTGAGATGCTCATCTCCCTATATGTCATCTCGTATGCACCAGTTTGGAAGGAGTCTTAGCGAGGCAAGGGCGGGACGAATCCGGACGACGGTCTGCTTGAAGATCGTGGAAGGATTCAGGTGATCTCTCCACTCGTTACTTTTGTACATGCTATTTATAATACAGAAGTACCATCTTGTTCCCAAAATATACGTGTTAGTGTTTGCTTACATATATGAGAAAATTGTTATTTAAGCATTCATTATGATTTATCTGATGTTTTATATGAATTTCACTAACATTTAGAGTAGATATATGCTGTACAACCAGTTCTTCGTGCTTGTTTCTTCTTGTCTTTCAGGTTAAGAAGGAAGGACGGTTGCTGGGGGTTTGGACCCCGCGGGATCTGCTTCAACCGTAGGACCTACGGGTAACTTCCTCATTCTACTCTATTTAGTTTTTCTAAACATGCATGGTTGTGTGAGTCCTTCTTAAGTAGCATGCCCCTGCTCTGTGGAGGTTGTAACCCAACGAACCTCTAGGGTGATTTTCCCCGAACCAGTAAGGTTGTGGCACCAAGGGGCTGTAGATAGGCCCGAACATGTGGATTGATCAGTTGGTCAGTGTAGGTAGGTGGGGTGAGGTGGTATTCGGGTTTATAGCTTGCCTGCTTTATTCGGGTAGATCCGTTTCTATGGGCGGCACTTCTTGAGCTTTGACTTACTATTTGATATCATCTTGACTTGGCGACACTTTGACTAGCTTTCCCTACTCTTTTTGCATCTTACCTTGGTGGATGTTAGTGAAGTTAGTTGAAGTTTGTTGAGTTTATTGTTACTCACATCAGCTCTTGAAGGTTTATTACTGCTTTTGGCTTATCACCCTCTCGGATAACAGACTCTATGGCTTATGAATCACAATCAGCCTTCCAGAACTTATCTCCCTTGGCGAAGGTTTCAGCAGGCTTACCTCCCCTCAAACAAGAAAGAAAATCCATGCCCACCTTATAGTGGAGTTTGTACGGTCAATTTTAAAAGCCTTGGCCAAAGGTGTATTGGAATAAGAAAAGATGGGTGTTTAAGGGTTATTACAGGTATGATCCATCTGGCTCGAACTCGCATTTGTCTTAATCCAATTCAATGATTTCTTTCATGCATGTAAGGTTTTAAGTGCCTAAGCCTAAGGCAAGCAAGCCATCTGCCCTTCCAAGATTGTCTGGCAGTAGTTCCTAAAAGAGGAGGGCAGTTCTGACGATCCTACCACACTCACAGAGCTGCCCAACTTAGCATGGGGGAATGAGAATCCAGTGCCGTACCATCCAGAATTGGGGGAGCAAGGTAAAGGTAAATAGCAGTACCCATCCAACGCACTAAGGCGATGAATTCCTCAAGTGGTATAGGGGAACATATCTAGGTCTTCAGGTGAATAGAAACATAAGGGTAGGGGGTTAAGGGATTGCATGCCATGCCTACTTTAGTCTTCCTGGCTAGTTCAGCAATGGGTTAGGACATAACAGGCAGGGTAAGTTAGTGAGTATAGAAAGGTGGTTTGATAGAGTATAGGTAAACACTTAAGTTCAGGCAAATAAGCATAACTGGTGTTCCTGCTGTCTGAATTCCTACAAGTATCTGGAAGCTTGTCCCGTCCCCCAAAAGAGAAAGAGTGCAACCCCCTAGGCATTCAGTAAAGCGAGTGGTTTATAAGGGCATAAAGGCACTCCATGCACTAAGTTGGGTAAAGTAGTAAGGGTGAGTGGTAAAGACGCACGCTAGATTAACATGCACATAAATAAAGCAAGTAGGCCAAAAGTAAATATGACTGGTCCAAGTAACTAAGCAGCTGGTTCAGTTCAATAACAAAGCGTCGTGATGTATAAGTGAAAGGTAATCCCCGCCCTGGTCTTCCTTTTATAAAGAGAAAATCTCCTGTAGGTGACACTAAAATCAATGAGAGTAGGCAACCAACCAAATAAAGCCTATCCCCTAAGGTATTGGTTAAATGAAAGTATTGGTTAATAAGTGCTTTGTCTTGCTCCTTAGTTTGCCTTAACTAGTTCCTCTCTCTTTATCACCAGCATAGGGGGGGTTCCCCATCACACCATACCTGCCACATCGACCTAACACGGTAAGGTACAAAGCCGAATCATAAACACTGTGAGTGAGTCACCACTAGCTATACCATCACACCCATATCAATTTACTACAACGCAGTTATATATGTCGATTCACAATTTGAGGATCATACGCCATAGGATCGCAATAAGTTCATACACAGCAGACAGTGGCTATACGAACCGTTCAACATAAGCCTAGAACTAACTGCCCACCAAGGAGGTACACCAGCACCTACAACACTAGAACAGACCTCAGGGAGGGGCTAGATAGATACATTCTGAGAGGGGCTAGATAGATACATTCTGAGAGGGGCTAGATAGATACATTCTGAGAAGGGCTAGAGGCTAGAGCCAGTATTCCGGGAGGGGATAGAGCCAGGGAGAGGGGCTATGTGTAGTGAACGATGACTATGCGCTACGATGAGGTGGTGCTACCAAGAGGTGCTATGGTGTTTATGTGCAGTGAACGAAGAAGAGGTGCTACGAACGATTATGTGCCATGACTATGTAAGCGATATCATCTTAATTCACCCATTGGTTCACCAGATGAAATAGATTGAGCCAAGGTGTTGTAAACTTAGCTCTTATATTTCTCTACCTTTGCAGACACCGCCTTTGTTCACTTCAACTGACTGGCAGCTTAAGAAACCGAAAAGAAGATACCTTTTATTTTCATTGTAGCACCACCTAACGCTGCTAATCTACCCACTTTGAGAATCTGGGCGCTCTGTCTCCATATACCCGTGGCATAAGAACCCGGTAAAGTGTACATCCTCTTTTTATCTCTTTTCTATCGGTCCTGGCGACATAAGGGAGGGTCTAGGGCATAGGTGAAAAAGGGCTATTCGAAAGGAGTGAAATTTCCCATCCCAAGGCTGAAGGTATAGGTAGGCTGGAGGGTATAGTTCTAAGGGTAAGGCTTAAGCAAAGTAGATAGGTTTTTATTGTCCTAGAGTTGAAGTAAGTTTCCAAGGAGTGATTAGGATGTGTACGAAGGTAGTAAGGTATGAGCTACATGTATGTGGTTTACTAAGGATGCGTACCAAGCAAAGTATAAAACCAAGTATTTAAGTCGAGTAGCCTAGATCATCCAAGCCCGGAGGAGCCAAGTGCAGCTGACCGGCTGAAAATGATTGGCTATATATAGAAACGTTGTCAAAGTCTATAGTTCATTAATAAGAAAATATAATGAAGTGGTCCAATGAGGTATGCTTTCTCCTCCCATCATCTGGGCAATTGAACAAAATAGATTGTTTTGTAGTGAACTATACCCTTTCTCATATTGTTGACTCTTGGTTGGTGAGGTTGAGCATGGATCTGCTCTAACCTTAGGCGATAGAATAAAATAACCCATGTTAGGTTTTACCCCTTCCTTAGTGAAAATAAAGGTTAGTTCTCTGAGTAGAATACTACTGTGCTGCTGTAGGTTCATTCCTGGATTCAACAGATGAGCCCGTGGTATATGCATAGTAACCTTCCTTATGAGAGTAGTGACAAATCCGTTGTTGTGCGTTACACATCCAGCATGAGTCCTGTTCAAGAGGTAGGTTATCTTCTTAGCACCCACATCATTCCCAAGACCTACCTCTGTTTGTTTGGTGGGGCATATATCCCTCCTTAATTTGATTACATTTTTCCTAAATTTCGTAACCTCAATCGAGTCCCTCCGGGCCTTGCCCTCGAAAGGACAAGCGGCGCTGCACCTTTGTCACAACCTCCTCATTTTGATGGGTTTGAGGAAGTTAGTTCACATCATCAGGGATCGTAAAGTGTCTTTTCTTTTCTATGAACATGTACATTTCCTGAGGTTTGCCTAGGTGATTTGGCATGTCCTAGGCGAATAAGTGAATCCACCTAACCCACCTATTTCATCGTAAATAAACAAGTGTAAACCTTGCTCTATTGGTCCACCTCGGCATACCACACCTCTGGCGACATATATCGGCCAGCCCTCTATTATCTGTGATATATTCAATCTTAGGCTCATTCTATCAAATTACAGTGTTTCGTATGAGACAAAAGGTATAAGTAATCATTCAGTGGTAGGGGTGGGCAAGTAAGATCAATTACTAAGACCAACTAAATCAATGCTCTGTAGATAATATTACGTAGATAATAGAAACTGTTTGGTTAAGGCATAATGGGCTCTCTGTGGTGTGCTTGTGTGTGTAGTGGGTAGAGCTTTCTTTGTATCTGTAAGCCAGGCTATATCTATCCTCTATCCAAGTGTAAAGGCCTCCTCTCTAGGGCTTAGTGACGCAGTCTCTAGAGCACCGTGTACCGTAGAGCTATGGAAGGAAGTCTTGAGAGCTTAATACGACGGATACGGCTTGCTTATACGGCTACGGATGACTACGGCTTTAACTCGATACTGGTATAGGGCTGAAGCTAGTCCAGTCCCAATAGTTACACCTTCTATTCACCCATTCCAAGTTGCCGCCAGATGACGAGATAAGGACCCTAAAAAATGACATACCCGAGTCACTATAAAACCATGCCACGTCAAAACAACATGCACAGTACGGGGCAGGGCTGAATATCGACACTGAGTGAGTCACAACTAGCTATACCCACTCATTCATCCACCATACGCGAGAAATGATGTTACCCCATGTTCCCACCAGAATAGAGAGAGCCATTTTTTTGTCATACAAGCATATTGATTTAGCCAGGGTGGAACCATACGATGATATAAGCACTTACCGTCGGACGAGAGAGAGCCAAGCACCATACGGGGCACATCAAAACAACACGGGGATGGTACGAGACGGGACGATCAACACTGCGATGAATCACAACACCTACCCGCCCATATATCGAACTTCCTGCTTGCCGAAGGGAGAGTCTCTTGCTTACTTATTATACATAGAACTAGGGATGATAAAACCAAATGGACACATTCATGCCTACTTGCCTTCTCTATCTTCCTTTCTGCTCACTGGCTTAATAAACCAACGAACAAGAGAAGATATGGTGCTGGTTTCTATACTTACCCAACAGAGATGGACCCTACAGGGGTTCTACGGATGAAACAATGGTTACTCTAGCACCTCACATACAACACCTCACAGAGCATACTGACACAATAAGCACTTGGCATAGTCGATCATAGCTGATAGATGCACATAGCCAATAGTCATTGCCACTAGTCATCGCTTAAAGGTCAGTTCCACTCATAGCTTGTTCTCATTGCTGATAGCCGGGAGTGCTTCATCATTAGAGCTATAAATTAATTGATATAAATTATAGTCATAGAAGCAAGAAGCTATAGTCAGTGCCAGTTTCATAGCACAGCCATAGATCATAGCCGATCATTATCAAAGGGTCATTCTAGGGGGTTTGATAGTCAATCATTAACCAATCATTGCCTTTCATACCAGTCATTGTCTGGTCATAGCTGGGCTGGGAGACTCTACTGGGCTCCTGCCCCACCTTCCTCTACTCCTTCCTCGACTAGCAGTATCAACGCTCTTAACATGTGTCAACCTGTCCCTGTCGATGACCCTTGATTCAATGAGTTCACCGAGGTACTAATTATGTTCCTATATTTGTTCGATATAGATCTATAACCGAGCTCAATTCTGAAGGCAGGAGTGGCTTATTGCCGAAGTGAGTTCTTGCGTCAAAGCCCTGTTGGAAAAGGTGATTTGCCAAAACTTTACATGTGAATGGGTTGGTGAATGATCCAATTAGTAGGAAAACCTAACCTGACTGGGTCCTCGATAACTACCCTATCCACATAGCACGAATCAAGATACGATCAACCCATTGATCAATAATGAATTAATTCACTGGGTGGGGAAGAGGGAAGGAAGGGCTTCCAATAGAGGAGGATCTTTTGGACGGGATTTCATACAGCATTGCACAAGCTAACACTGGCTGAAAGGACAGATTCTTAGGAGGTAGGAAAGGCAGGCATTCTTCCTATTTACCTTTACCCCACTTGCCTTTACTTATGTGTTTCCTACTCTACTAACCCACCTTACCCAGCGGTTAGACCGGTTGGCCGTTTATCGTCGGCAATCTGCCGGGGCCTCTAAGGTAGGTCAGGCGGCATAAGGCGGGTGGGCCAAGGGTGGGCCAATAGGAGATTCAAGGCCTGGGGGGAGGGAGCATGCAATAGAGGGGGATAGGAATCGGGGACAGGAAAATATAGATAGGAAATGTTTGAACTGGGAACAGGCAATAGAATAGAGGGGGATGGATCGGTGCAGTGAACTGAAAACCCTACTCCTTTTATATGGAAAATACTCACTGGAAATGGAGATTAATAACTACATAAAAAAACCACAAACACACGGCACGGATCTGTACCTTTACGCATTCTTCTTCATTCATGGTATAGAGAAAAAATGGCACACAGACTATACGTACACCAGCTTCGGAGAAATAATATACAAGGATGGAGGAATTGATATCTATCTATATTCAAGGGATGTCGTGAACGGCAGTGGAACGGAGTAGCTCTCCCTTAGCAGGAGGGGGAGTAACGCTCAGACCAAAGGGTGTGGTAACGCGCACTCATCATATGGGTGAGGGCCGCCATCATGCGCAAGAAAGCGAGACCAAATAGAGAGGTACGAAGTACTGAGAAGCTAAGACTCTAGAGGGCAGACGGTTCTTACTGGGGCAACCCTGGAGCAGTCAGGTAAGGTCCTGTGCCAACCGATGTCAAGGTAAGATCCTTTCAGGCAGTAAGGTCCTTACTGTGCCAGTGAAAGGTAAGGAGAAACCCATCCATATTTCTTCTCCTCAAATCGTTAGCTAGAAGGTAAGGTGGTGTAGGCTTCTCTTGATGTTTATTACCTTCCTTCTATTGGGGATTGAGCCAATCAACTTCATCATTTCTGACCATCCTTTGACCTCGCCCCTTCTAAAAAGGAATGTTTCTTCCGCAATCTACATGGCTAATAGACTATCTACATTTAGGGGGAGTTGCTAAAGGCCTATCTACGTTCTGCTAAAGGCTGGGTTGCTAAAGACCTATCCGATCCTATGTGTTCTGAAGCCATCCCTTATCTTCTGACGATTTGGCACCGCTACATAGGAAGGTTCCAGGGATAGATATCAATCTGTTTTTATTAAGGATAGAATCAAATTCATCATTTCCCTCCCCGTTAATAAGCTCTTCCCCTCCCATGGAGAGAATCATTGGGCTAAGGATAGAATCATTGGTTACTCTATTATAGGAAGGAGGACCAACCCATTGAGTATGCGAATGAAAGGTAGCCCACTCGGTCTATCCTTTATTTACCAGGTGGGCCTACCTACTGTTTCTCTTCGAAAGGACGAGCCAAGGCGGCAACCCTCTTAAGATTCTAGATAGAGAGCACTTTCTTTCACATTTTGGGAACAAACCACTATCTATGGGGAACGAACCATCACATATGGGAGCCGCCCACCACTATGAAGGAATCCACCCCTATAGGTTCTTAGGAAGACTTGGTGAAGATTCTATCCCCCTAATGCATACCCAGGTAGGCCCACCAAAAGCATACCCAGGTAGGCTCACTATACAGATGCATAGCTCAGGTAGGCCTATAACCTACCCCTAACCCACGCAGGATGCGTCCCTTGGTAGGCATATCACCCACCCAGAACTCACTTACCCAAGATATTGATTCCTCTCATTCCTTCTCTTTTCCCACGGCCCCAGAGAGGCAAGATATATGGGGGGGGCCTCTCTTTCCCCACTGCCTTTCCCCACCAGAGGGGAGAGAATGCAAAGAATGGCCGCCTCTATCTATAGGAATAGGGGAGTCGTTTGGAATCACTTCCCCATCCATATTTGAAGTAGGTCCTTATTCTTGGCACCCCGCCTTCCTTGCCCGGTGTGGACAAGAAATAAATTACCTTGCCTCCTTGATTGAATGCTTGCTGGATGGATGGAATGCTTGCTTGCTGGATGGATGGATAGTTATCAGAGTCTACCTACTATATTTGTTGAGTTAGCGGAGTCAGATGTATGGAGATAGAGAGAGTCTAAGCAGTCTAAGCGGAATGAGTATGATTCTGATGTCTGGGCTAGAAGGTCTGGATGTTGAGATGGGTAGAAGGTTCGATGGGTAGTATGGGCTCATAATGCAGGTTGGAGTGTTGTGTAAGATGGCTGTTTCCTCTGCCTGCTGGAATGATGGCTGGAATGCAGTCTGCTTCCTTGATTTCAGTATACCTCCTTGCTTTATGGATGGATTGATGGAGCTTGTTAGAATGAGCTAGGCATATATGCTTTGATTGGTTGAGTGTCTGCTTGGTTGATTGGTTCAATAAGCTTGGTATATCGCTAGAGAGATAGTGATGTTAGTGGATGTTTCCATAGGGAGGAGCTAGCTGTGTTCTAGATGTGTATAGCTAGATATAAGTTAGGATGGGTATAGAGAGAGATGTAGTGAGTATGAGCGGTCTGGAGTATGAGCAAAATGAGTCTGAGTATGATGGTTGGGGATAGAGCAGATCTATGGCGCTAATCAAAAACTAGATGGGCAGCAAGAGAGGTTGAGTGAAGCAGGAAGGTCGATGGAAGGCTTAGTTTGACCAGTGATTCCAGTCATGAATGAGAGATATTATATATGTCATTATGTGATTGGTTCATTCATTCCGAACAACTATAATAAGGAGGGGAATTCCATCTAGTGGGTGGGAGATCCCTACATCCGAGCTAGCAGCATCAAAAGAAACATCCATGTCAGTGCCAGCTATTAATTAAGCAGCCATACCAGGTGCAGTAGGATAGGCAAAGGTTGCAAGCGAAAGGGCAGGGTTCTATCTGTGGATAAAGCGCTCACCTTTTTATTTTTTCATTACACACCTCGAGCAATGATCTTTATGATATTTTTTTATGTGTTGATTCTCTGCTCTATGGCCCTATCTCATGCACCTGCAGTAATGGACTTCTCTTGTACACCTATATCCACACATGGAATATCGCTATACGGAATATTTATCTATTCTTTTTTAGTATTAACCTAGTATTTACCTTGATTCCACACGTTTCCTCGGACCCACACATCCCCCATCCAAAGCAGAGGAGGAAGCAACACCATCAGAATATAAAAGAGAGGCAGATATGGAAACAGTTCTTAGTATTGCCTTGGGATCAAAAGAGGGTTTATATCCAGTTGACCGAGCAGAAGCACCAATAGCATAAATAATACGGGTAGCAGGAGAGGTTGAAGCAGCAGTGAAAGATTTTGTTTACCCACTTACTATGAGCATACTCAGATGAAGCAGATTCCGTTCTATTGCATATCGATTCGAACGCACATGAATTTCGTACCGGGGTGAAGGACAATGATATTGGTCTATTTCCTTAGGTGATTGAACCAAAAGGAGAGATCAGTATCCGGGTATCAAAGCCTATAAGCCCCTATAAGCCGAGTATCCAAGCCGAGCAGCCTAAGCCGAGGATCCTATTATCAAAGCCAAGGGGTTTAGTTCAAGATCGAGTAAGAGCTTCGAGAAGCAGCAAGACCTCCTCTTCAGCATGAACCTGGTAGATAAACCAACAAGCTCAAGCATCAAGAGCATGACCCAAACAGAAGCATGCATCATTTTCTCATATCATCTACGAGCATGTCGCATAAGATCTGGCCTGCTCTAATCTAAACAACTGCTAGGGGGGGAAGGTAAGTAAATGGGTAATAAAGGTAAATGGGTAATTTTTTATGGGGCTATCAAACTGGGGCTCAAAAATACCTCCCTCCAGGGCATGGGGGATTGAGAACAGGTCACGTAGAAGAACATTCCAGGGCACGACCATCTTCTCCTATCGGCGGAAATGCATAGACCGCGGTGGGGAATGAGGGTATTTAGGGTATTTGCAACCATCAGCACCTCCTACTGGGAATCTAAACTTGGCATAAAGTACTGGCATTGACTCCTGGTTATAAGCGACACCTGGCAATCATGGGTAAACAATCTGAAAGGGCATGTTTCATTAATAAGAAAATCCATTTGATGGGTCCGATGAGAAGGTGGCTTGGCCCTACAAGAGAAGCAATTTTAGATATTCAAACACGTGAATGATGATGTTTTCTAGAACCCGTATCCAGGCCAAGTATGCAAAAGCTGAGTATCCAAGTATCAAAACCAAGTGGAGCAGCCCAATTGAGTAGTCCAGTCGAGTAGCAACCAAGAAATATCGCAGCAGCCATGCAGTCCGAGTATCCAAGCCAAGCTGAGTAGACCCGCCAAGTGGCCCAGTTGAGTATCCCAGCCCAACTATTCCTGTGATCGAGTGCCTCAACACCTGGAATTTACTCTTTCATTGCCATCTGGATCGACTCTTGGATCGAATACCTCCATCTAGTGGATCGAAACCTACCTGGATTGAGTAGCGGCAAAGAACCTGGCATGACTACCAGCATCGCAATTTGGGATCGCCTCTTGGCTCGCCCCTATCGATAGCAGATGTTGTCCTACGCCCCATGCCCAATGATGTTAATCAACATAATCAATCACTCCTCATTGGTCTCAAATCCTATATATAGTGTAAGGGACTCGGTCTATGGAAAGGTCTATACTGGGTAATGGGTATTAAGTGCTATGGGACTGTATTTAAGATAACTCCTCTCGGCATTGATGGAAAACCTCATTCATCAGTTCATAACCCTCATCAGTGAAGTGAACACCTCATCAGAGCCATTGTCCAACCCTGTTTCACTAGTCCTCCTCCCCTGGCATGCACGTATATAAAGCAATCAATCGTGAATCAGGTGAGCATGCAAGATTAAGGCGCTCTGCATGCACTCATTAGCTCCTGTATTATATATGAAATTATGCAAATTGAATTTACTGTGTGTACCTCTATGTGTATCCCCGTAGATAGTATCCCCATGTATTATTTCCCTTCAATTATATCTAAGCACAGGTAGGAACGATGTTTCTGTCTCGTTCGTTGAACTGAAGCTATATAGTGATCGGATAGGTGTTTCGTTCTGTCATCATGACAACTGGGTGTCCTTCATCTCTTCCTCCCTTTCGTGCAACCCCTACCCGTCCTTCACCCACAGTTGGACCTTCTTACCCAGATGAAGCTGCGGAGTACCCTTACTTTATTGAAGTCCCGATAGAACTAGTCCTTCCACACGATTAGCAGCAACTTGAATTCCGATGAAACTAGTTTCATTTCGGAGCTAGATTAGTCGAGGGCGGATAACTTGAACCTACCTTAACAATAGTTAGTTAGGCAACCGGTAGCCAGTGAGTTCTTCTCTCTGGAGGGTTAACCCCACTTGGTTGAGACTGAGGGTTCCCAATAGCTTTCATGTAGTTGGAGATGGGCTAGCTTCCGAACAATCCAATGCTATTGGGGCGGGCTCCATCGACTAGCTATCAATCCAATAATGAAAGCATGCTCCTTCACCCAGGGAAAATTTATTTCCCCCATCCCAACATAATTCTGGAGTTGGTGCTGCTGGCTACTATGGAAGGGGCCAATTCTCCGAACTAGTTGAATATTTAACTACTGGAGCTACCAATGGTCCGGTTGTTATGGAGGATATAGAAGTCCTTCCGAACAAGGGGTGAAAAGGGTGGCAATGAAGGACTACCCTTAGCTATAGCCAGAGGAAATAAATATAATTGGGGGTCCTTCATGTAATCTTCCTCGTTTGAAACTGGTATGGGTCCCTGCCTGAGGAGCTACCTCATTGGGAATCTGCCGTTGAACTCCGAGTGGCTTAGCTGACTTGAACTAACCTGCTGTTATCTAACCTGCTGCTAATTATATTTCGTTTTCCGGGTTGCCTACCCAAGCTCTTGCCTCCCAACTATTTTCATTAGTCGGAGGAAAGGAGTTGTTTGAATTCTCCCATCCGGTGTTCAGTTTAGGTAGTTACTTCCTCCTTCCGGTTGTCGTTAATGCAGCCTGCTGTTGAGCCTGCCGCCCGCCCTCGGAGTTATCCTTGCCTCTCACCCATGGTCCGGGGAAGACCTTAAATTAGGAAGGCTTGCTGTACCTTTCTATCCTCCCACCGGGTGGGAAGGAGCAATACACTGGGAAAGAACAATCGAACAAGGGGTGAAGGCTGGCCGGGAGGAGCTAGATGCCGTTACAATAGCTAGATTAGTTACAATCCGGATGAGTTGGAGATTGGCCGGTGCGCTACAACTATAACACTCCCCTCCCTGAACTCCCTTCCTCGAGCTTCAATGAGGGGGTGTGGGTGGGAATCTATCCGGGTTTGGTAATTATCACTATAAAACCGACAACTCCATCCTGGGGACCCTGCCATCCTTAACTGAGGCTCTGAAGCTGAGATAGGAAGTTAGTGCTTGGGTCTTGCTTCTGGCTTGAGCTTATGGGATTGATTGAGGAAGAAGGGAATAAATATGCTTTGAGTCATGGTGAAAGGAAATATTTTGGGTGAGCATGTTACAGAAACAGGGGAAATAATGATATGCTTTACTCAACGAATAATTCTAAACCAATACCGCGAGAACGAACCATCATGTTTCCACCTACCGACCGACACGTCAACCTGCCTGCCTACCGCACATAAATCACCATGACCGAACCAACAAGAGATTAACGAATCACGGCATTGCAATTGATTACCGAACCTACCGCACACTTACACATACTGAGAGCATTACACGCTCGCATTCCCCATTCCCCTTTCAGTCCGCCTGCTATAATGAATGAAATGAAGAAATGAACAAGTGAAAGCTCCTCTCCCTTTGGTCGAGCCCCCTACTGGGTCCTCAAAAGCTTGAAATTCATCCTTGAAAGGGCAGTACTCAAGTATTCCTTTCCCTCCTATTGTCAGGCAAGCCATTCTTCCTTATGGTCGAGCCTGCTCAATTCGATCTATCCAAAAGCATAATTACATAAATAATGAATGCATATATTATATATGTAATTACGCTTCTTGGATTTTCTTTAGTGACTTTGGGGTTAAGGGGAGTTTGGTCCAATAGGTATTGCCCTTCATAGGAGGCAAGGAGGGTTCTTTTTTTTTCTTTCCCAACCTGCAAACACAATACAAAAGGGGATCAATCTCAGCATACAAAAGGCCTAATTTCTGAGAGTTACTAGCATCGGTTAGGGCATCCTTATGAACAAAAGTTGTACCCTCAGACATACGTATGCACTAGAATGTTTATGACTGCAGAGACAAGTCCCATGACCTTGTAACAAAATTGGTAAAAGATCGAAGGCTGGAAGTAAAGGAGCGGCCTGCTAACCTTATTATAGCTTCAACACCTACCAGCACATTACAGAAGCCATCATCAAGCTATTCTAGGGCTGTTCTGTCATGGAATATAAAAGAAAACAGTGTGAAACCTAACCCTCCTCTTCTGTTTGAAGGCACAGCGATCTCTGGGCAGTTATAGAATAAATAAAAAGGCAAATTTGACATTTTATTGCACTTGGATATGGTGCATCTCTAGTGACCTTGGCATGTGAGAAGAAGGCGATTTGAGCACACCCCTCAGCCCTAGCTTCCTGTAACCAATCTTGGCTTTGTGTACAGTGGACCTATTCCTATTTCATAAAAGGATTACCTTGGTTGAATGCCTCCCTTATACGTTTATAAGGGATTGGAGTTATATTCTAAGAAGGGCTAGCATCTAGCTTGAGGATAACTTCTTGAAGACTTATGTGCCTTGGCTTGGATTTGAACTTGAGCTTACTCCTTGCTTTATCAATATATAACCTATGTTGAAAGCTTACCTAATGAACACTTGGCATATGTTACATTGAGGTGGCATGATCTTATTTGGAGGCATAGTATGACTGGGCATGATCCCTCTATGGTTTTTTATTGCTTAAGACCACATGTGGGGTACCATTGACACTTTGACATATTTGGAGGACGCATGTGGGTAATGCTTCGGGTGATGTGGCACATCTTGGAGAATTCTATTGGTTTATAGGTGGAGTTATGAGTTGTCTAATCCACATGTACCCCTTGCTACAAGGAAGAGACTCTTAATCTTCCACACGTGTGGACCTACTTGGGCATTTGGCACATGGTGTGTGATGGTGGTTTTGCCCTGGCTCATGGTTTTGGATAGTGATTTGGGTTAGTTGATGGTATTGGATGATGGTTTGGGGTTAAACACTTCACCTTCCACACCCACTTGGAGAGAGAGCACCCAATCTTGGAGGGCCTTTGAAGGCTACATCATCATAATTAACCTTGTTCATGGAGTTCTCTTGCTGATGTGGACAGGGCGCCCTCCTTTAGAGGGTTATTTTCTTTGTACTTTATGTATTAGAGTAGACCATGTACTATTATTTTCTCCTTGTTTGTTGGAGGATGTCCACCCTCCTAGTTTTGGGGCTTTTTTGTGGACTTTAGAATTATTTTCTTTTCGAGGATGTGCAAGCAGGCTCGACCATGAGGGAGAGGTAGTTGAGCACCTATCCAATAAAAGGAGAGCTCCTCCTCATTTCATTCTCATGTTTGGATGAGAGAGAAGTCCCCCTAAAAATGAAGAGTTGGATCCTTTTGGTGCATATGTGAGTTATTGTAGTTACTTACATGAGGAATTGAAGCAAATGCTTGTGTAGTGGATGGTGTTACCAGAAAAATTAGCACCTCAAGGTGCAAGGCTCACGAGGGGCCTAACTTTGGGCAACTTTGGAAGTCTCTCCACTGTCACCTTAGCAAGATCTTACCTCGCTTTGGATTGAAGAAGTCCAACCCTGGGGGGTGTCCCAATGTTCCAACACAAGATTCAAAGTGTACCTCAAGTACTCAACCTTGGAACTATGGTTCTGAGTATGTACATGAAGTGTTTTGCACTTGATCTTATGGAGAAACAAGTCTAAGGGTAAAATATGGTCAAGGGGAATCAAGGGAAGCTTCAAAGAGCTTAGAGTTGACACACAAGTATGGATCTTTCCCTTTACTTCATATTTGATTAAGCACATGTAACTACTGTAATAAATGAATAAATAAACCAGCAAAGCATAAAATATATAAGCAGTAATAAACAAGAGATATAATCGGTGATTTATGCATGAAATAGCTCAAAACAAGTAAAACTAGTGAAATCATCCACTTGTTCAATGTAATAACCAGCAGTATAAATGTATAGAATACATGTAAAGCAGTATTATTCAGTAATAAATGAGCTTTAATAAGTAAGAAAATAATTCCTAAAATTTACCAAGGCAAAGCACAAGATCTAGGGCATAAACTAGGCCAAAATGGCTATTTTTGGAGGACCAAATTGAGGGTAAAGGTGGGTAAGGTACTGTTGTACCTTACTGCTGTAAATAACTCAATTTTAAGACCAGAAAACAATTATTTTATAAATCAAGGTTCGTAACGAGCGATCTACTACTCACATGGGGAAACCGGAGCTGGACCGAACGATGGACTAATGCGCACGCGAAGCCGACGATTCACCGATCAAAGTGGTCTTTCAAGCAACTCCGTCGGTAATGTGCCGGAAGTAGCCACTGGCCACATGAGCTTCACTTAATAAGACTTGGGGCCACATGTCAAAAGTGACATTGGTATTAGTGTAGGTGGAAGGTTTAGAAGGTTGAGTCAAGTCGGGCAATTGCGGTCGTTCTCTAGTCACTTAGGATTAGCGGGTGATTCCAATCAAGAATAGTTAAAGTCTGAGATTCGCCTAATTTAGGAACTAAACTACTGCTATATATGCCTTGTGAGATGTGCTTGATTGGCTGACTCGAACGAATGGATATGTCGTCTTCCTTGGTGTGCTTACTAGGTGTACTTACTAGGTGGTTAGTCATCTTAGCCCTATTCATAAGAAGAACCTTAACACTTATATTTATGAAGAACGGGTGCCCTGTCGGGAATCAAGCCAAACCAAGTCCCTTAAACTTATACACACGCAGATTAGTTGGGTTTACACAACCGGAAAAGGCAATTCCAGGTATAATCGTGAACCCTGCAATCGTTGCTCACCAAAAATGAAATTCACTAAATCCCTATCAATCGCTAGGATCTCCAGTGCTATTATTCCTACCACTGAAGCTAGCTATTGGTGGTTCACCGCACTGAGTAAGCGTATCTTGGCTGCTTCCACCTATGAATTAATAGTGAAACAACTTATACCGGCTAATCGTTCTACACAAATTATGATAACTTGGTGTAGCTTGTTACTGACTCTTCAAGTTTTCGGGTCGCAAGTGGAAACTTCGCTGTAGCTTAGGTATGCGCCCAGACAATACATATTGCTGTTGCGTATTCTGCTCCTGTCGCAGCTGCTACAGCAGTGTTCTTTATTGACCTTATTGGATGGAAGCTTAGGTTACAGATACTGATGGAGGAAGTTGGGGTATGGAAGCATATTTTGATAGTGATACCGAAACCTACCGATCCAGCACAGTTGGCTGGTCATCGGAAGAAGGAGGCCAAGGAAAATAGAATTTTCATTGATTCTGTGAAGGATAACTTCATATCTCATGTTGCTTAGAAGGAATCAGGAAAGGAGATGTTTTATGCTTTGGTTATATTGTTTCAAAACTCTAGTGTTTATAGATATATGCTCTTTAGAAACCAACTTTCATCTACTCACATGAATAAGACAGACACCACAGTGAGCTACATCTCTAGGGCCAATGAGTTTAGGGCTAAATTTGGGTCTATTGGGACTAAAGTAGAGGATGCAGAGTTGGTGTCCATTGTGTTGAATGGACTTCTCCCTTTCGGGATGCCTTTTTTCAAGATATTTGTGCTCATGAGAATCTTCCACCTTTTTCCAAATTGTGAAATGATCTTGTTTAAGAATAAATAAGGTTACAGGCTTAAAGGGGTTCAAGGCCCAATAAAGGTTTAAGGCTCAGGCTTTAGGTTCATTGGGTCAGACGGGATTAGCTTCATGCTGGGCTTGGAACTACTCCTGTAGGCTATGACTCAGTATCCGCTACTGTAGGCTATGACCATGTATATAAATCCGGAAGGGATGATTTTGGGTATCGATCAGGAGCATCGGGTGCATCATATTAGAAGAGATCAGCATATTTTCCTCCTTAACCCAACTGAATCAATGGAAAAATATGCTTCACCGACATCAACTGCTGTTGGAGTATATGGAACTGATCGTGCTCGTAATGGATCTGTAACTGGATATGGATATGTCATATCTGGACCTGGATATGATATGGGGCATTCAACTGGTGCTTCAACCGAACCGACCGGATCCACTGCTACTCGTGCTTATGTAGGTTTTGTAGGTTCTTATGCATCTGGCTTTGGAACATCTGGCTCTATCTCTGCTGCTATCTTAGCTTATGGCTTTTACTATGCTTATAAGCTACTGGATATGGGTCTACTGGTACTAGGTATAGATCTTGGAATGGAAGGTATGTTGTTGTACCACCTTATGCTACTCGTGATGATGGTTCAAGCTAAGCTACTGGGCTGGTGTACTTGGCTGGTATACTTGGCTTGGATACTTGGATTGGGCTCATGGGCTGCTCGACTAATAAAATTTGAACACTCAGCTGCTTGGAGCGACTGCGCTATTCAACTGCGCTTTTCCATTGCCGAGAGTCCCTTGTAATAGCCCCCATCATAGCCAGTTTCCATTGCCAAAAGCCAGGAACCTTAGTCCCCTTTCATTAATCCCCTTTCTGAAACACACTGACAGAACCCACAGACCTACCTGGAACCTACGGGGTTTCACATATGGGACAATGGTTCCTACTTCACATAGCATAGAGCACCTCACATTGATGAATCACACATTGAGCTACACATAGAAAAAGTCGTAGTAGAGCAACACATAGAGCTAATTGATGGCGACTAATTGAAGGGAGGGGACTACTTGACAGGGAATACAGGTCACAGGGACTAATCACAGGGTTCAGGTCGAGGGGGATGGAGAGAAAGGATATGAAGTTGAGAGAAGCGAGGGAAGGAATCCTCGTAGCCTGACAATCTCTTCGGGGCATGGGAGTGAAAGCCAACCTACTTTCAAAAGAGAGCTTTCAAGAGCGAGATATATGGTCAGGCGTAGAAGTAATTGATTCTAAGGAAGGCAGGGATTGGACCACTACCAAACAGATAGGGATAGGGCAAACTCCGAATAATGGAGCAATAAAATCATTTGATTCATATTATACTAATTTTTTCCCCCAAGGTAAAGCATTTACTTGTGCGCCAAATGAACATAGTCACTAGCCGGCCAGGGATATAAGTAAGTGTATAAAGAGACAACTACTAATTCTGTCTTTTATGAGCTTTAAAGCGCAGGTCACTAAAGCCAAAGGGATAAGTAGGTGGAAAGAGGACAGTGATAAATACTTATAGATGTAATTACGCTTTAGGCTCTCATAATTGATCTAACCTAATAGAAAATAAGAAAGAAGTACGCATATAAGAAAGCGTAATTACATCTATAATAGCAGCATGCATTCTTATTAGAAAACCGAATCTACTTAGATTACGTATATAATTCATGACCGGAAGATCCCGCTAAGAAGGTTCGTACCTCTCTTGGTGTCGAGAGTTCGGCTGGCTCACCCTCACCCTCATATAGGAAGCATAATGACGTGTCTTGTTTAGTTCAAACGCCCGAAACAACACCCTACAGCGGGTCTCCAGTGCAAATAGACTACTGCTAGGTTCCGCCGGGCAAACCGAGCTTGAGCACCTTGCTTTCATTTTCTCCCGCCCGGTCCTTACTCAGAATGAACCCTAGCTAGATGCTTCACACGTGCAAGTCGAACGTGGCTGGCTTCCCGATATATCCATTTTCGGTTCGGAATGAGGCGGAATTTAGGGAAGGAAATAGAATGAATGTTGTGTCGCATAAGGAAAGAAAAGAGAGAAGGTCATCGAGTAAGGTGGTCGAGCAAGGTAGGGAACTTAATCAATCAAAGTGGAAGGGCCGACTGTCCGTGAATTCCAACATTTCCTCCTATCTATTCGTCCCGGAAAGTCCAGTCAGGTTTGATAAACTCACCTTAAATAGTGGATCTTCGTGGAGATGCATCATCCAGAAAAAGCGAGGTACGGAGTGAGTCGTGACTTGACCAACGGGAGAGAGAGAAACAAGCCGCCCATTCAATAGAAGGGATCGGATCTCACGAATGATCAGTAGGGGCATTCGGGCTAAGCGGGTACCATAGTTTGTTTGAACCACGACGCCTATCTATCAGTCAGTCATGTTCTAGTAAGCCTGGCTCTGTTTCTCACACTATGGTGGGTGGAAGAGGATTACCCAAGCAAGGGTTAAGATAGATCTGGGGGGAAGTGTTCACAGTACGAGCCGAGATACTCCCATACTATTTGGAGGGCAGGGGGGCAGAGATTCCAAACCTTCCTATCTATCGTCGTAGAAGCTGTTGATTTGAAATATTATGTTCAAACCTCTCCCTTATGGTCGAGCCTGCTTGCGCATCCTCTAAGTATCCAATAAATTCATCCAATGTCCCCCCAAGAAGGCCCCCACTTCGTGCCTATATTTCCTACCCTCAAAGCCCTAGATTGAGGGAAAAAAGAGTATCCTGTAACCTTATGGAAGGGAAGGTCCTTAAAGTAAGTCCTTACCTACCTGAGCTCAGATAAGTAAGAACCAAGTTATTCAGAATTGGGGCAACGTAGAAAAGTAAAGGGAAGGTAGGGTCAAAAAGGTTAAGAGAATAGTGTCGTATCTACTAAGCATTCCTAGCTGAATCAATTGGTTGGGTAAGCAAGGTATGAAATATAGGTTGGTAGGCAAGGTATGAAAATAAGAAACGTAGACATCTAAAGGTCCTCTCCTCATGGTCGAGCCTGCTTGCCCATCCTAGCAAAGCAGTAAGTTCCCACCCAACCGCACGTAGGATAACTAACTAACTAAGTAGGATGAGGGAGTATCTATAGGTTGGTAAATAGAAAAGGTGGGTTGGTAGAGTTAGGTAAAAATTAAGTAATGTAGCAAGTAAGTGGAGTAATAGCAAAGGTCTAAGTGCCTAGCAAATAAAAGATTCATGAGGCAAGTGTTCAGGGCTAACAAGGAGAGGTTGTAACGGTAAAGGTAAATCAGCAACATAATCAAGATTCTAAGTGTTGTACCCAAAAAGCATTCCTAAAGAAAGTGGTTGTTTAGAAGCCCGTCCAATGCTGTAAGTTCAGGTCTATTTTCCAATATATAAAGGGGGTTGTTAAGACGCCAGGTTGTGAGTTGGTAGCAGCTATAGGTAACACTTATTTCAGTAATCCTTCTGGCTAAAGTACGAATGGTCTAAATGCTCACTCTCATCTATCGAATCTAATATCATCTCTGAAGTTCATGCTGTGAATCCATAAGGCAGTTCCCAGGCCACAATCGCACCCACAACTATCTCTGTCCAACTCTGAAATGAATCCTTCACTATTTGGGTGAAATATATTACATTTTTTCCTAGAGAGATTGAATCTATACAGAGTATATATCCTCAGTATAATATATATAAGATTCATAACCATAATCATAAATTGGAATAGGGATATAACCATAAATGTAATTACATATATAAAGAATGACCAACCGGGAGCCCAGTACTTATTGATTTGGTCGAGCGACTTCGTTCCTGTGTGCCAAGTAATAAGTATTCATATTTGTTTGTTGGAAAGGTAATGGGGTTCCTGTGTGCCCAGGAAATTTGCCAAGATTGTGGAGTACTAGGACGCCAATTATGAGGCGTTCATAGTGAAAGATGAGCAGATAAAGTTAACCCTACATGATGTAGACTTTATGACAGGCCTACCAATGTACGGAGTCGTAGGCGATATCCTGCTAGTGAGACCACGAGACAGACCTCTTGAGGACTTCATTTACAGATACTGCATAGACGGTAGTGCATAGCCACAGGACAGAGCCATCAAGATTGAGGAGACTGATAGGATAGAAACCCAAGCCATCATGGCAAGAGTGGTATGAGTGATGGGCTCACAGGGGCCACATTAGATTGAAGGTGATCAGATGATTACTGTAGAGAGAGTACTGGAGGGCACCTACTTTGAGTGGGCCCATATGTTTTTTACTACTGTGATATGGCATCCAGCCATCTGCAGTCAGGCAGGCTGCGGGGATTTTGCATTCAGGACCTTCATATGCTCATTCTTCTTCGAGATGATCTTGACTCTCAAATGTACACTGTAATTAAGCACGCATAAAATCCTTGCCTTCAGAAGCGCAAGCCCTCTGGACCTTTATAATTTATTAGTGTGTGACAAGGTTCGTAAATATAGGGGACTTAATGGTTAGGTACCTTAGTAGTGACGATAAACACGCGTCTGACATACCATACATTGCTTTCAAGTTGTCGAGTAACATGATTGTCCTAGTTCGTAGACCTTGACCCATGTCCAAAGAGAGGGGTGGTGGAATAAGATTCCAGGGTTTATAAGGGGTCTCAACAATATGAGCATTGTTTCTGATCTCATCTTTCTCAAATTAATTTCACAACATTCCCTCCAAGGCATGGGTATCCTGTAAGTAATCATCCATACCAACTTCTGTATCATTTTCTTATTCCAAAACATTTGAAGAACCAGTGCTACTGTAGACATTATGAATTGGTGACTCAGGATGTAGTTATAATTTAATAGGCAGTTGATCTAACCATGCTTGGTATGCTTTCTCTCTGAGCTATGTTCGTTTAGCATCCTTATCTTGAGTTGACATCGTAACGGGTTGCAACGGTAGACGATATACATGTCGCTTGTCGTCCCAATTCCCTCTGTGGCTTGTAAGGTAAGGTAAATAGATCTGACTCACTAACTACGTGATTAAAGGTCTAGGGCTCAAGATCTATAAGATCAGGTCCTCGGTAGGTTGGAAGCACTAAATCTCGTCTCCTATCAGTCTGAAGCCGGTCCATCCAACCTCTCCTCTCCTATCTATTATGATGGAACAAAATAATCCACAATCCATTCAGCTAGCAGTGAAACTATCTAAGCTCGAAGTAAACTCCCCTATCCTATCCTATTGGTTGAAGGTAGTGTGGAACCAAGACTAAGAGGTATTGTTCTGGTTGATTGATACTAGGTTGAAAGGGTCAAAAGGTCAAATAAGTGTTTATATTATACATGTAATAAAAGTGATTAAAAAATGAGGTAAAAGGTATATTCTGTAAAGCTCGATCGACTTCACTCTCGTGCCTTCTTCCGGGCTCCGGCACCTAGCAGGTTGGGGCAAGATGTTCGGTTCTTTTGACTCCAATCCAAAAAAGCATATGAGATGGGGTATTTTCTATAATAAAACCCTTCGTTGTAATGGGTCGAGTCATATTTCTGCGGTCTCTTTCATGCATTTGTCATTAGGCAAGTATATTCCTGAGAGCATGTTGGGTGATTGAATCAATTCAAATTTTAATCTGGTGCTACTTCAAAGCCCTAGGTTAGGATCGATCCTCTCTCACTCTATCGTCCTAGGGTTCTGTTCTGGTCTAAAGCTAAATTGAGGTTGGCCAGTCTAATTCTGATCTGGCAGTAACCATGAAGCTCTTCCAGAGAATGTGACTAGGGGTAGGGGTAACTATATTCTATTGTGGTACCTCCGATTGCGATTCCTGACTTCAGGTGGTTATTGGGCAGCACTCCATGCCATGTTCTAAAGAAGTTGGTGAAGGTGGGGTTGTTAAATAAGTCGCGTAAAAAGAAAGCATATAACAAGGTAATATTATATACGTCATAAGAGTTATGTCAAAATCCAATAAAGAAAGAGGTTTCATTCTCTAAAGCCCGCCTGATTGGCCTGTGAACTCATTGCATTGGTGATTCCGGGCTCCTCTGGCACTGGGGGCTCCAAGGTCGGTTCAAGTGAATTCGAAAAAGCATATGAGATGGGGTGTTTATTAGAATCTCACCCGTCATTGAACTGACATGTTCCACCGTGGTCTGGAACTGGCATTTCTCTTTAAGCAAGTAGATAACTGAGAGCATTTCTGTTAATTCCCACATCATCCGATCCGGCATACAGGTCTTGGTAGCATTCCGTTATAAGCATGCAGTTGTTGGTAGGGTTGTAAGAGAAAGTGTTTCTGGCAGGTGTTTTGTATCCAAGGCCTCATTCCGATTCTGATTCCGTATTCCCACTCACCCATCTCCGATTGGCTCTCGCTTCTGTCTGCCAGCACATCCATCCCATCCGATGCTCTTGGTCTGAAAGCATTCCCTCCCTTTCAAGCACGTAGCTAAGGTGGCAGCTGGTAAGAGAAAGGTTCTTTAAGGCAGTTGGGTAGTATTAAAAAGGACAGGGCTTCATGAACCATATCGATTTCACATTCCACATGAGGATTGCTTCCCTATTTATTTAAGAACAGAGCGTATTTACCCTTCCATAAATTATCTATTTCTTTCCATAAATTATCTATTTTTGAAGACGTATTGGCCAAGGATCATATTGAGGATGGACGAATCAAGGGTCTAATTATATAATGCTCTAAAAGGCAAGGCCATTGAGACGGTTTGAAGTTTTCACTGAAGTTCCCTTTTCTCCTTGTATGGAAAGGTAAGGTTAGGCCTGATGTAGGGAAGAAGGTAAGGTTATGTCTTACGTAGGGAAGCTTTAAGCCAAGGAGTGTTAAGCAATGGGGAGGTGTGCTTCAAGCAGGTTACAAAAGGTCCTTTCCCGATGCGGACAAGCGACTACGTTCCTCTCCTCGACCTCGTAACCTCGGCCGAGTCCCTACGGGCCTATTGTCGAGAGTTCGGCTGGCTCACCCTTAAAGCTTTATTTATTTACTGACCTTGCAATACCCATCCAAGTTGGCACTCGTAAGCATAAAGTAAGGACCTATTGTACCCTACGAAGGGATAACCATCAAGTCAGTTTAAGAAATTATCGTCATATGAGTACTGTCTTAGCAACATACATCTCTTCTTCTTGGTAGTTGTTCATGATAATAAAGCAGGTAGTTCATGAAAATACAGCAGTTGGTTGGTTCAGTAGTTGAAGCACCAGTAGATCCAATAGAAATAGTAGATCCAGTAGCAATAGTAGATCCAGTGGAATGAGCACCAGCAGCAGTAGTCAATCTAGTAGCTTAAGCAGCACCTATTGAACCACCAGCATCATCCAGAGCCAGTCGTGCCATCCAGAATCGGAGTAGCCAGGGGAGCAGTTCTCAGCTAATCGACCATCCATCCAACCTAGCTCAACTTACAAGCTCTACTGCTTGCTACTTATCTCCTGAATGGTCATTTGCGTGCGTTCTATCGCTATTTGAACCCTCACCATATGAATAGTGAGTGACTCCGTCCCTTCTTTCTCAGCGACTGTGTAAAAGGAAATTGGCATAGTGAAACGGGATACTCATATATAATTACACTCAATATTCTAGTTAGGCTTTCCTTACGATCCCCTGCCTTCCAGGTAGGGATGCCAAATAGATTGATTCACTGGTGAGGGATAAAGGGATAAGTGTCTTGCAATTTAGTTCAAACATTGCCCACAGTACTTCTACGCGAAGTAGGTAACCAGTATGAGTAGACTACCAGCCAGGCTGCCTACTTTCCTTCGACTAGGCTTATATTAGGGGATAGAATGTAACATATTTCGACCAAGGATAGAATAAATTATGCAGGCTATGTTAGCTAAGTGATATACTTATTTATAGAGATTATATATTCGGTAGCGGTCTAAATCGTTTGATCATTGGTAGCGGAGCATATGACAGATCTGTCGAAGGCCTTAGCTTCCGGTCTTCTTTGTAGCTCCAGTCTGTTGAAGGCCTTAGCTCTTGCAAGGTATTATAGTCAAGCTGAAGCCTGACCTGTCAAGCTTGAATGATCCGCCTGCTTGCCTACGCATACAAGCATGCCTACCTTCTATTACTAACACGCACGCATGCCACTACTTATTTATTTGGCTTGGCTAGGCGCACGTGCTGACATACATGCCAGGCATAAGATAAAACGATTCGGTAACTAAGCCAATTACACTATATATAGATAGGTCTTTGAACCTGAGGCAAGATCTGGTAGAGGGGCCTCAATACGAGTACTCTTAAGAAGCGGATGGGAGACATGCACTGGCCGTACTCTTGCGAATAACGGAAACAACAATAGAACGAGAAAGTAGCCGAGGTTGCCTGCCTCAACAACCCCTTCTTAATGGTGCTTCTGTAAGGTCAAGATAAGATCCAAATGAATTATCTCATATCTCTAGAGCTGACAGAAAAGGAGAGTGAGCCGACTCCCTATCCGTCCGTAGTGAGGGAGAGGGACCTGGGGAGTATTCTTTAGGCTATTCACTCTCTTGAATAAAGGGATAGCATATTTTCTAGGAACAGAGCAAACCAAGCGAAGGGCATCCTGCTGTACAACCTTAGGCTGGGGATAAAGCAGCAGCAGCGCCTCCTCTTCATCTCAGCCTGAGAACCTCCAGTACTGAAACTCCTGGACAAATCACTTCAATGCCTGCCCAGGCCGCTCCTTAAAACCCAAAGGCTCCTTACAATATTGTTTGTTGAAGATTCCCAGCTAAGATTTATTAGATGCCTTATAATCCATAGAACAGGGATAAATTCCCCTATAAAAGTAAAAGGAGCTGAGCCTGCCCCTGTTCCTTATTTTCCGTCCGACCGGTGTTCTTCTAAGTTTGCCTGCACCTCACAGAGAGTCCTGTTTTGTGTCCCTATAAACGATTATGTTATCCATAACTGTACTTGCTAATAAAATTATGCCCCAGCCCCCTAGGGAGCTTCGAGCCAGATATTCTGAACCTGGTAAACATGTGTTTGGAATTTCTTCTCGTCCCATACCAGCTAGAGATAAAGGACCCTCGAAATCTGCCCCTCGAATCAATACTATAATGGATGTAATCATGGTGGACCACCCCTTATGCCATGCTTTCAGGGCGATCATGGAGCAATGTGTTGGAAGGATTTCTGAGCAATGATGGTCCATATGATGCATACAAAAAATCCATGCTAAGAGTGCCAAGGCTCAAGATTCTGTACACAGCAGCAGTAATCAGAAAGAAACTGTCTCCAGAGAGTGGATTGGGAACTTATACTGTGCTGGACTTTCGGGAGCCAAGATTGAATTATCTTATTTATATGGTATGGATGGGGGCAGGACGTTAATAGCCTATACCTTGGATATAGCCATTGATTTATTGATTGAGAGTACTGTTAAAAGGAGCTAACTTTCCATTGCATTGATAGGACTGAGACAGACCGGAATGAATGAAAGCACACAGATTCGGATTAGTGCAATATTTTCGATCGGCCAAGCAGCGGGTTCAGGTGCAGCTATTGAGGTTCGGACAGAGCTAGGAAAGCAAACTAATTTCAATATATCTCTACCTATCCGAGTAGCTAGATAAAGGGGGGATTCACCTAAGCCTCGTGACGAGCAAAAGTGGATTGGGTTTGTGCCTATCCCTCCATCCATAGGTGATCGCGGAGCATCTTTGTTGCTTCATTACTCATATAATAGATAGTGTATCGATTTGATACGTATAATAGAATCAATTCCATGGTGCCGAGCAAGGGAATATCGAGCCTATTGGTTCTTTTAGGTTCAATAATATTGGGAAATCGATCAATATATATAGTATTAGAGCACCGGAATGTTTCTGGTGTACCGCTCGTGAGTGCACGGGCAGCGCAGGCAGCATCAGGACTTTGATAGATGGACAAGAGACTGAGGTCATTCGATTCGATCGAGGGATAGCTAGAAACAAAGATTGATTGGGTTGGTCCGTTTTCCCTCCCTCCCCCCAGTAAACCAAGGAGTGGAGCTCACATGTAATACTCCTACAGAGGAGGAAACTCCCTTATAAGTAAAAGCCTCAACTGATGATGAGATCAAAGGTGAGTTGGACATGGATGACTAGCACATACAATCATTGAATGACGACAAACGAGACTCATAGGGTAAATATCCTACAGAGGTGGAAAGAGAATAAATATGAAGAGTGTTTTCCTCCTCGTGGATAGGTAAAGGTCATATCTTAGAGCTGTCGTTGGAGGCATTCGAGGAAGATGGATGATAAACTAAAGGCATTGCATCAACGTGATGAACCATCTCAAGGGTGACCCAAAAGTGAGATAGTTGAGGACAATGATGAGAATAGTGACCGTAAGTGTAACACAAAGTGCAAGGATGATTGGTCCTTAAAGACTTGCAGTGCTTTTTGGAAGACTCGAGTAGAGATACTTCGACTACTGGAGTAGAATCATCGGATGCTAGGTCATCACAATTGGAATTTTTTGGTAGGATGACCCATTAGATCACATACTGCACACGACATGGTGGGATCACGCGAGTAGAACCTGGACCTGTGGTGGTAGGAGCTGGACCTGAAGTGCTGGTGCCCCCACTTGTATTATTGGTGCCCCCAGCCATGGAGGCTTTCTTTTTATTTGTGCCCATAGTTGGTGTTTGTGTTTCCTGCGTTGTTGTTGGAATAGGCGTATGTTTCAAAGGTGGTAGAACCAATTATGAAATAGGAGCGGGCAGAAGGTGGGGGGTAGAAGGATTAAGGTATCACACAGGGATCCCCAAAGTTAGATTGGGAAGACTTAAGGTGGCCATTACAGGAGTTGCAGCCACACCTAGTGGCGGAAACAAAAAGGGGATATGACTGATAGGAAACCCAGAGGCAGGAGCACCCCCCCAAGACGGGACTAAAGAGAAAGGATTAATGGACTCATGGAGTGGTTGGAAGGATGATGCTTGCGTCGAAGGAGGTGGGGAATCAAAGAGGTTATGGGTTGAGGACACAGTGCACATGTTGGAGGTACTGGGTATCAACACAACAGAGGGAGGACCATGATATGCGCCAAGTAAAGTAGAATCTTGAAAGACTCTAGAGCAGACATCCGTGAAAAAGAAAATAGTTTGGTTCCCCTCAAGAGTGGGTAGAACATTCTCGGGTTTGAGCTGATATTTCGGGTCATAGTACGTCAGTTGATCGATAGTGAAAATCTTCCCATTATGCGGGAACATCATCATACGAAACACAGAAGAGGCCACAACTTTCATAGCATACAGGTCACTACGCTCGAGGAGGATATTCTAATCCAATCAAGCATAAACAACCTCGACATCAATGAGAACAGTCTTACCCATTCAATGGGAACATTTTGATGAAGCCCTTCTGGCTGGGAAGGACAACCATCATACGCTCGAAGAGTGATTGTAGATGGTACCAACTCAGTAGATTCAAGCCATTTCCAAACATGGGCCGACATGACACATGTAGATTCACCCTCATCGATGATACACTGGTTAACAATGATGTTCTTAATGGGAACCGGTAAATGAAATGTCACCGAGGAGGGGAGAGAGGAAGAATGAGACTGATGAGAGAGGTAGGAAGGATTTATTGATGGATGAGTGAATGAATGAGTGGATTGATGGATTGTAAAGCGGGTTGGTTTGTTTTCTTAGAAGGACCACCTTGACTGGCTGATTATCTGCCATCCATTAATAGCTAGACCTTTTAGGATTGGAGTTGGTTGGTTCATCGATAGTGGTGGATTCTATCCAATTCCCTGTTGTGCTGCAAGGCCGGCCGACCCCATTCTTGCTTTACCACTGCGTCATTGTGCGTGGTATTAGTCACAAGAAGGTTTATGCCTTCCCGACTGAAACTACCTGGCTGGCGGCAACTGATTGATCTGCCTGCTCCTTAGGTTTGGGATGGTTTTATCCACACTTAGGTGGTAGTACAGGACCTGCCCCTTTTACCTGGTCAGTTAGTACTCTTATTGGATACCTATCTATATACGTTATTTCTAATAGATTAGTGTTCTCTCTCTGTAGACGTACTAGTGGACCTTTGATTTCCTGATTCTGAAACTCAGTTCTTTTGAATTGGGCCGTTGGTGGGATACTAGTGCTTGCTAGGGTTGGGTCCTGCTATTTATAGTGATCACCTGCTTTAACGATGATTGATAGTTTTGGAATGGGTTTTCAATCAGTCAAGCCAGCTCCGCTTCCAGGCAAATGGCCGTGAACCTTATCCCCAGCCCATCTCTGTCAGGTCAGTCCGGAAACCAACCGCCTTCCTTATATCTTCTATCTATTAGGGGGGAAGCAATATAAGGTCCCGGAGCCTATCTAGCTTGACTCAGGCTTTGAGGGTCATCAATGAATTTGAGGGGAAGAAATCGATCTATCTCAATGGCATAATGACATATATAATAGATCGTGCTACACAGGGTTTGACCATAATGACATATATAATACCAACATGCAGATGACCTCTCCAAACCTCCGCTAAGAGAAAATGGCAAGCGGATGTTCTTAAACCTTCGATGGCGGCCTTACCAATTTAGCTCAAGCAATAAGCCTTGAAGCGCATCATGACCGGAAGAAAGAAATGAGAAACCATAATGACATATATAATGTTATATCTCTCTTTGTATACGAGATTCTTTTTCGGTTCCTTATGATCGATATCTAGATGCATTCCTTCCTCATTCATTATCTGATTATTGTCTGGGTTGCATTCCTCTCTCCCTCATCTTTCACCTATCTATTATTGCCTTGGTTCTCTGTCCCCTTCGCCTCGGCTACTCTCCCTTGTCCATGTTTCCCTTCTCTGATCCTGCTATTTTAGTATCCCTCTTCTGCTCATGAATTACTCTCTCTTTCCATTTTTTTCTCCATCTCCAATTCCATCCTCATTCCTATTTTCTCTATATGTATCCCTGCTTCGTCTCTCCAATCCATCCCTCCTTCTGCTTCCTTCTCTAGCTTTGGCGTTTCACCTTGTCCCTTATTCCTGGGCCTCTGGTTCCCTTCCTGCATCCTATTTCTATTCCCGCTACCCTTTGTTGTTTTATCACCTCCTAGTTCCCTGTCCCTGCTATCCCCCCCCTCTTCTTTCCATCCTTGTGCCTTGTCTACCCTATCTCTTTCCCGTTCCTTCTCCATCTCCTACTCTCTCTTCCTAGTCCCTTCTTCATTTCCCTAATCGCTTCTTCTCGTTCATTCTCCATTCCCATTCCACTCCTGTTTCCTCCATATCTACCCCTTTCTGTCTTTACATGGTGCTCCTTGACTAGAGCTCACTATACAAAATGCTTGTTCTTACTTCATGTGACGTGGAGTGCATCGTGTTTTGATTACCCTTGGTTGTTCCGTTATGGACATACGCATTGGAGTTAGCAATCTCATTGATAGATGGACCTTGTCTCGATGTCTATGTGGCACACATCCTTGGAGCATTGCAAACCTAGATAGCATGATCACATTCTTCATTATGTGCACATGGAGAGTGGATTACTTGCTTTGCTTGGAGGACGATTCACCTTGGAGGAGGAGCATTGGGCATCTTGGAGGAAGGCATTGAGCCCTAGATGGCATGGGGACACTTGGTTGCTTGCATGGAGGCTTGTACTTGACTTGAGGATGCTTGGGTTGAGGAGTTATCATGTAGGTGGGGTGAAATCAGAGGTACACATGTCTTAGAAGGTAGCATTGGAGCTTTGGAGGCCTTTGGAGGAGGAGCGTTGGACCCTTCTTGAGGAGCGTTCAACCTTGGAGCCTTGCTTGTTTTACGTGCATGCCTTGGAGATTTATATGTGTAGCCTAAAGAGCATTCCACATGTGGGCCTATCTTGTGTAGAGTTAGGTCGCTTGTAGTGAACTAGGGCAACTTTGTATTGTTGGCATCACCTTTCATATAAATAAATAAAGGCCCTTTAGGGACTCGGCCGAGGTTACGATGTCGAGGGAGGTGAAAGTCTTTTAATCACTTGTACTTGTTCACTCCTGTAATCACATACTTGTGTCAGAGATGTGAGAGCTAGGCGAAATTGTCTACTTGTACTTTTCATACCTTTTACCGGTGATGAAAGGGCGGAGTCCCTCGTAGAAGGACCTAGTGAAGTTGACGTAGAACTACCAACAGACGGAGAGGCAAAGCCAGAAGCAGAGGAGCAAGCAGCAGAGCCATAGCCAGTTTTAGAGCCAGCATCTGTACGTATTCCTTACTTCTTTCGTTCCAGTATCATGGGCGGGGGATATGGAAACTATATAAACAGCAGTAGGAAAGACAGTTGATTGAGTTTAGCATTCAAGTCAGCATCTGGGCCGGCATGTGAGCAAGCAGCAGCACCCGTAGAAGCATCAGTTCACTCTACTTACCCGGCAATTGTAGTAGCAAAAGACTCGACTGGGCCTGATGGCGGACCTAACCTTACAAATAGAATCTAGATAAGGGGGTCACATGCATATGGATCGATTGAATAGGGATCAACCAGCGCAGAGGAAGGAACTTCAGTTTTTGGCCCAGCAGCTAAGGTAGTAAAAGCAGCATTTATCCCAATTTTATAGCCGTAGCCCATTTAACCAGATATAGTTACATATACTCCAAATATAGATACGGATCCTGTAGCTGGAGACCAAGTTTATGAGTTTATCCCCACGGTCGGACAGCAGAAGCTCCCTAACCCTCACCGGGGGTGTTCTTTCCATCCTTGCATAGTCATAGAGTGTTAATCGGATGGGAGGGTAGGGCCAGCTATGGTAAACTATTTCGTTGAGGCGGGAACAGCCAATTGACTCAACTACTTTCTTGAGTTCCCATACAACTATAATATTTAGTTAAGCATGCTCGCTATCACATATATAATCTGGCCCCTACTATTTACCCAGAATTCAACGATGCCTACCTATCCGGGTTTGGTCTCATGGTGAGTGGTCTCGGCCCAACATCCTTAACTTGCTGATTGAACCTTCCTTCCCTATCCAGTATTGTATATTCAACTATCCTGCAGTATTGTATTCTTTCCTCCCCTCCCTACACTATAGCTTCCCAGCCACCGCAATAGGATAATGGCACCTTATCATAGTAGGGGCCCAACGTTAGGCTAGGCTATCCGGGGTATAGTTTCAAAGGGTGGGGGGTTTAATTCCACTGGTTCTCAGCTGGACTTCCTTCCTTTGCTGCTGGAAAATGGAGTGAAAACAACTGTCTTGGATCAGGGTAGGGCCTGACTTCCTTCTCTCCTGCTAGTGGGAGAAACTGAATCAATTGCTTCTTATTTTGTCATTGGTCTCACGCGAGCACGAACCGGGGTTGAATCTCTACTCTGTTAGCAGGAAAGAACTACATGCTATAGTTACAATTGTTAGCAGGAGATTGAACCTTCCAGCCATCCGGAGAGAAACTTTGGATCAATCAGGGAGGGCATTACCTCATTCAGTCAATCAATCAATCTGCACTTCCGCCCATCCGTGTAGGTTCATTTGGTTCCTTCCTCCGGAGCTAAACTATCTAGCTGTTTCACTCCCTTGGCCAGCTATGGGAGGGTAGGGAAAATGGATGGGATCCATCCCACACGGGACGCCTAAACTAAACACCTTGTCTTTGTTATTCTCCTTGGTTGGGATCATGAACAGTGGAAGAAGCTCTGAATCTATCGGAAAGGGAAGCCTGCTCTGAAGCTACTCCCAACTAATCGGGCGAGTTCCTGATAAACGAGGAGGAGATTGGATCATTGTCCATCGTCTAGTTTCTGAAGGGACTAATCTTTCTACCTTTAGCCCTACCTCCTTCACCCCTTGTTCGATTGTTCTTTCTTTCCGCGCTACTCTACTGCGCTACTAGGCTTGGATACTAGGCTACTCAACTGGGATACTCAACGTGGCTGCTTGGTTGGGCTAGATGACAGTTAGTGCCTAGAAGTCCGATCAATGATAGAACTCTTCTTAGTTAGTGCATCTACTCCATGGGAAAGTTCTATTCATCAAAGCTATACTCATCGAACCTATACTCAGTGAGTACAGGAACCTCTGGTCGGTGCATTAATAAATCTCTTGTCAGTGCAGCTCGTCATTTCCAGTCTCATTGCCAGATGACTGGGAAATGGCATTTACGGGGCGGTTGGGGGAGGGCTGATGTAACTTGAGGGTCACTTGGACCAGATGAATGCCAGGCCAGCAGGATCTCGCTAAATCTATAATGGAAAGAGCAGAGAAAGAAAACACCTACAGAATGGCAATAGAGCCCTGACAGAACACTGTTACTACAAAGGATTACCCATAAGCACCTGGAAGAGACAGGACAGCAGGACTTCCAAACAGCACTACCATTGACCCATCGATGCGCAGAGATAGCTTGCCTACCCTTCCCCAAAAATCTACCCATAAAACATTGACCAACATAGAGAGACAGCAGGACCTATCAACTTGCCTACCCTTCAAAACAGCACTGCCCATGACCCATTGACTGCATATTTTTGTTACTCTCCACCAGTTTCATTCCAACGTTCCCAGGTGGTTTGACAAGTTCTACGGAATAGGCGGACGGACCGGTGGTGAAAAAGAATAGGCCTTCCCTACCTTACCCGTTGAATTTCTCTGTGAACAATGAACAAGTGACAATAAGTCAAACATAGTCTAGGGAAACGAAGACGAGCTCACCCCGCAGTAGAATTCTTAGAGCGGAGGGGTGTAGCATAGTACTGAAGTATTCCCCCGCACTATCAGTTGTTGACCCAGCATTATAAGTTGATAGCCAAAAGAGTGATTATTCCATTTCTTCTATGCCTTGGGTGGGGCTATGGTAACCTCATTCCTACAGACTTTGGTGGGAATAGACTTGGAAACCGCTACCTCATTGGAAACAGATTGACACTCCTTTGGGTTAGGAAGAAAGAAAAGGTAAGGTTCTCCCTTATGCCTCGTTTTGTTAGTCAATTTCCCATCCGGATAGGTTCGATAACTAAGGCCAGGTGAACTAACATAGGAAGGAGACCTAACTTGATAAGCCACGTTTTCATGAACTAGAATCTCCCAACGCCCACTCGTGTTACTGAATTTCCCAGTCTTGATAGGCTAGTTCAAACCTTTCTATCATCAGTAGATGCCCAGTTCCATTACTGAATTTCCCACCCTCTTTGGGCCACGTGAACACCGTATATCATATCCTGATGCCCAGTCTTGTTACTAAATTTCCCTCTCCTCGACCTCGTAACCTCGGCCGAGTCGATGGCGGCCTGAAGTCTAGAGTTCAGCAAGCTCACCCTATGAGCCTTATAGTCAAGAGTTCGGCAGGCTCACCCTACTGGGCCTCTCCTTTTAGTCGAGTCCCTACCGGGCCTTTGGTCGAGCCTGCTTGCGCATCATGACTAGAATAAAAGCATAATTACATATATAATAGTGGCATTTTCAGCAGTGCAACTAAACTTCGATGGATGGATTCAATTCTAATTCAAAGGAAAGACCAATATGGAGGGAGACGGGCGCGTGAAAAGACCGGCTTGAATGACCTGTATTATAAATAAGCATCTGGGACTTGCGACCAGGGGATGAAATTGATTAAGTGGTAATCGTGTCGTGGTGAGCTTTCAATTTGATTTCGGAGAAGGAGTAGAGACCCTGACCTTTATTTCTTATCCATAGATAGATCTTTATACTTCATGGCCGATGAATGTGCCTGCCCCTTCGATGAATCTTACTCTCCATTCAACGAATAGGATGCCAACATGGAAGGAAAGGGATCACCCACAATGAATGGCACGCACTTATATCAATTTCCACGACCAGACCACGCATGGATAGGGAATCTAAGTGGTTGGCCGGATATCTATTCATAAATGAAATTAAATAGGCCTACATACAATAGAAAGAAAGAGTGCGATCGATAGGGACTCAACGAGTTTAGGCTAGGAAAGGATGCATGCCATTTCTATGATCATGAATTAATGTCTGTGGAGACGGAGACCGCCCCATACCGGAGTGAGTGGTTGGTCAAATCAAATATCCTTCCTAATAAGCCGATGCGCTTATAGCCCTCTGAGTAAATAGGAATAAAGATAATTGCCTGATCTTCGTACTTTTCTCTATGAGTTGGTCCTGGTCTTATTCTTCGCTAGCTCTGCGAAGGGAGGGTTATCACTTACCTGTTTGAGGGGAAGAAATCAGTCACTTACGCTATGCTCAGGCTTTGAGGGGAATAAAAGATTATCCCTCTTCAGGTCAGAGCTGGCTGCTACATTCAGCCAGCCCACCCAGCTTGGACAACTGACTGAGCCAACAATAGTCAGTCAAGAGATATGGAAAGGTCCTTTTCTTATTCGGGTGCAACTCCTGGCATTAGTGCTGCTCTTAGGTCTATAAAGGAAATGGCTCTTTCATAACCAGTAGGGCAAGCCACCTTCTCAGCTTTGTTTGAAGAACCAATATTCTTTCCGAGCTAAGAAATAAAAGGTCATCTACGAGTCTTCGAAGTGTTGTCATACCATAAAGCAGAACGATGACGGTGAAGATGACCCAATGAGTGAGTTCTGATGGACCTGGGCGTGTCGTGTGTCTTCTGCTGGTGATGGAAGTTCCGACTCCACCAAAGGTGCGAAGCAGCACCTATTGGACCAGCGCCAGTGAAAGAAGCACTCCCTGCAGCTCGCACATGGATGGCGGCATTTGACACAGAGTAGAACCGGTTGAATGGGACCGAATCAATTCTGGATGGACAGTAGAGTCGAGATGGATGTATATTTCATTGTCCGTCAAGGTTATATCAGAATTTATGTAGGTTATCCCTCACCATATGAATGAATGAGTCCCTGCCGGGCCTTACCTGAGTAGAGCTCTTTGAGGGAAATAAATAGAGGGTGAGCCTGCCGAACTCTCGACTAAAGGCCGCCATCGACTCACTATTCAGATGGTGGAAGCCAGATGCCTTGAACCTTTCATCTTCAACTTTCATCACAAGCCCCAAAAGAGAGGATGCGTAAGCATGACTCGACCACCGGGAGAGGAACTTGAAGAACTTAAGGCCCGTATGGACTCGGCCGAGGTTACGAGGTCGAGGAGAGGGCTTTTCACTCTCGAAATTTGTTGAAGACTTCATCCTTTGTTTTCATGAAGTATATCCAAGTCTTCCTGGAGAAATCATCAATGAAGATCACATAGTACCGATTTCCACTCAAGGATGTCACTATCATAGGTCCACATACATCTGAATGTATAAGGTCCAAAGTGCCCTTTGATCTGCTACTGCTGCTTGGAAAGGATTTATTGGCATTCTTGCCAAGTGCACATCCTCTACATATACCATCATGCTCTACTTGCAGTTCTGGAAGACCTGTAACAACCTTTCTCAATGATGGTAAAGCTCTATAGTGTATATGTGCATACCTTCGGTGCCATAGTGAATTCAAGCTAACACTGTCATGTACTAGGGCCTACACTGGTTTTCCCAAGAATCTGTATAGGCCTCCCTCTCGAACACCAATCACACCTGCTGACTCCATGCTCGATACTTTAGGCCATATAAGCACTTTTCCATTCATGAATGAAACCTGATAACCCTTGTCTTCCAAAGCTGAGATGGAAACAAGGTTCTTCTTTCAACCTGGTACATATAGTATATCGTTCATCTGTAAAGAATCTCCTGACTCTAGCTGGAATGAAGCTGAACCTACACCTTTCACAGTATACTTGGCATTGTATCCAAGTTCCAATTGTATTTAGAATTCTTTTTCTGTCAAATCTGTGAGAGCCTTTTGAGACCCTATCATGTGCTTAGAACCACCGCTATCAATCATCCAAGTATCACTATTGGTGGTGATAGTCCCTGTGAGAGCTGAAATGAGAAAGTCTTCTTTTCGGGAATCATGCTCATTTTCTTTGATGCCGAAAAGACTAGGAAGGCAGTTGACCAAGTTGATCCTTACCTATAGATAGTTAGAGATCGAGCTTACCCGGTTCTAGTATCAGATCTCATTACAAAGCTATCAGTAACAGATATGGATTCAATTGAGCTCGTTCACGGGTTAACTCCATGGCAGCGATTTCGGGCTCGTGCCCTTTGTTTCAATTTGATCATTGGGTGATCCCAGGTACTTCTTGATCCTTCAAAGGAACTAAAAGCTATGCCAGAGCATACTAGGTTGGATTAATAGTTTTCCTTGGTATCCTATGCCCCTGCCGTACTTAACACCCTCACCCATTGTTTTGAGTATTTCCAAGAGAACAATGAACGTTGAAATACTTGTTGCCCTTATTTGGACTAAGGAATTGGTTCGGAGCATTTCTCCTCCTATTTATATCCGAATAGTGGTGACCTTGTCAGTACTTCCTTTATGTAGATTCCAAGCACACCTAGCCCAGCATACTAAGGAGACTCTACCCATTCCGTCCTAGTACCTCCATTGGGGCCTAGTATCTCATTTTCACACTTCTACACACAGATTCACCCCCAGCCACTCCAATATAAGCCACTCCAATATAGATTATGATCTTGCCCATGACACTGCTAGTAGCCGAGGAATGTAAGCTTGTTACACCTCTCACCATTAGATCCGCTTTCAGTGCATGTATTTTTTCCGCTTCTCAATTATATTCCCAACCCAATATATATGGGGCAGGCTGAGTGTGGGCCCAAAAACACACGCATCGCAGTAATATATGTATTCTCAAAATAGATATGATATGACCAACTCTTTTAGCTGATTACTCTCCAAGGAAACAGTCATGTCACCTCACACACGCTACTGGCAGGATGCTTCCTTCTCATCTATTTCTACTCAGCTTAACACGGCATCATTTATTAAGAGAATGAGACTGATGAACACTTGCTAATAGATATTAGATTGTAACGCATATTGAATTTCATGGATAGGGCAGGTAAGGAATTTCAAATATGGTGAAGGATAAGACATTACAAATATAGAGAAGGTATTTCATTTCAATATGCTGATCAACTTACAGCTCTTCATTTCATATATTATATGTAATTACGCTTTAAGGCTCAACCATATGCCCCACCACCCCATAAGCATCAATGTCCAAAACCTCCGCCTAGATAAAATGGCCAATCTCGTGGGGATAATGTCCAAAACCTCTGCCAAGGGTGAGCCTGTCAAAATCTCCAATAGGAGAGGGGAAATGAAACACTGCCGAACGAATCAAACTCTCTCTATCCCTGGCACAGGAAATAGTTACTCGCTCCACCCGCTCTTTGAAGGGTCACTGAATCCATTGATTTCTTCCCCTCAAAGGACCTATTCTATCAGTAAGTCACCAATCGCCAATTAACACATGAGTAAGCGAATTTTCGATGCATAATATCGTATACAAATGACGCTTATTTCGAATGCGACTCAAATCGTAACCCGCCCGAAAACCATATCGAGAAATTATTCGTTACATTTCTTTCTCTTTCCAATATTCAAGTTTCACCAAGCAAGTATTATTGGAGTGCCATCGCATAATATATCCATTTCTCTGAGGTATGAATAACCAAACAACTGAGTGGAGTGGAAAGCATTCCCCCTATCGATGTACAGCCTAACCAGACTGAATGGTAAAGGGCGCTTGCTTTCCCATCTTTACAGCGGTCATTGCAAGTCATTTTGATCGGGATCAATCGGGTACCGGGAGCCAACCCTTATTCAAGCACTGAAACTAATCCATAGATGTGCTCCAACCATGAAATACTTCGGGTAGTAAGAAAAGAGTGTCTTATGATTCCCCCAATCCCGTACTCAGATAGTTGCATACCACTGTAAGTCGTTCCATACCACTCTACTGGATTACTGGGCTTATTCTCGGGTAGACTAAAGGGGAAGGTGCTATACATCATATGGATAAGAAAAACCTATATTTGATGGGTCAGGCGTGCTGCTATTGAAATAAGTACTGCCACCGAAAAGAAGATACTATAAAGAATCATTCTCAAAAGACTATGTGCTAGTTCGAAATCACACTGGAAGGGCCTCAAACGCCGAAGGCTCCCTTTCTCTAAATTGGCACTACCTTTTAATATAACGATTGAAAGAATAGAACTTCAATAGTGAGGTCAGGATATTCCATTAGTAATGCCCAAAGGGGTGAGGGGGATCCGTATTTGTGTTGTCCAGGTCGAGAAAGGTGCAGAAATAGCTAGAACCGAATGCAATGCAGGGAGTAATGCGCCATAAAATAAAATTGATCACGCTTCATAGACTCGTTATGGAATCTTAGGTGTAAAAGTAAGTGCATATCTCATTCATATAGTAACAAAAATAAGGGACGTTTTAGATTGGAAGATATGGAACCAGAAGTTGTGGATCTGGTCGTATCTCATAGCCATTGGAGCAGCGCGTCGTGCTACAATACAAGCAATTTGATAATAAATGAATGGTAAAATACGAACGGGTAAGAGTGCCCCCTATTACCAACCTACAGACAGAAGTGAGAATGGGAAAAGGACAAGGGAATCGAGTTGTATTTCTCGTGCGTCCATGGTCAAAATCCCAATTGAAATGGATTGGATGGTGTTAGTTTTTAAGATGCTCGACAAGCTGCTACAGGTGCATAAACCATGTTCGTCAACCAAGTTTGTTAAGTGGTCGCAGGATCAAAACCGGGACAGACCTTTCTTAGGCGAAGTGTTTGGAGTGATTGGTGAAGGAAAAATTCATTCTAATAGGTAGGTAGTTCGGTGGTAATAGGGAGGATTGATTGCTAGAAACGACAGAGATAATGAATAATAAGAACAAATATTTCGTCCATGTCCATCAACACTAATCCCTAAGGGGAATAAGAAAACTGGAGCATCCGCGGGTTACTAATTTGATCTTAATAGAAAGCCCCAATATCCATATGAGTGTCGTCATGAATGGTATATTATGGGTTCCGTCATGAATGGTGGGTTGGTTCGTTCATCCTTAAATATTACCTATGTAATTATGCAGTGCAGTTAGGAAAAATCAAAGGTATGTAGAAAGAAACGTAGGATAAGAGCTCATATAAGGGAATCGTTGATTGGAAGTAACATGCGATAAAGTGCATTTATCTGTAACAAAGTGGGATTTATTTTACCTTTACCTTGTATGAGAACTTGTTTAGAGAAGCAGTTAGGATGCGCTAGCAGGCTCGTTCCTTAATAACAAGAGAGGAAGAATTTATCCCATGACATAAGGGGAAGGTTGAGATGCTTTCTTTGTTCTTCCATTCTTTCTTGTTCCCCCCCACCAAATGAGTTCAGTGCCAGCCAGATGAGTAACTTGAAAGTGCATCCATAACCCGATACCAAAAAAGACATAGTCACAGATGCTGCTACACCTATTTTAGTTGTATAGATGGGGGGTTTTAGCTACTATACTATAGGGGGGAAGGCTTCCAATAGGTATAACCTTTGATTGGATTTGAGTGGTATCATTCATTCTCTCGAATCAGTATTTGGTTATCCATCTCTCGAATCAATGCCAGTATTTTGCCATCTCTTCCAGCCAGAATCTAACGTAGATCTATAGTGACATAAGCCTTCCCTTCGCTATCTAAAGAACTAACCTTATTTCTTTTATTCTGGGCTCCAACCACATGATCCGCCAAACCAATTGGGCTCGAACCGGAGAAGGATAACACTACCACTAACAAGGGATTGAGATACAGTCTACTACCAGTGATAGAACATATAGCTCTGTACACGATAGATCTAACTTCTAGCAAGGGATTGAATTACTTATACTCACAGGGATAGAAATAAATCACATCTATGCTCTGTACACTTGCAGTGGAACATCTAGCTAGTAACTGTAGGTTAGGGGAGGGGAAACAGTAACCAACTTCCCCTCCTAACTCTTCGACCATGAGATTCCGCCATCCATCCCCACCTCTATCGGGTGCTTTTTTTTCTATGACAAGTGGTGAAGGATCTGATTGGACTACCTCCGTTGCTGTATTCCTTTTGTCAACGACCATCTCGTTGTCTTCGTTGACTGAAGTAGTCTCGTTCACTTGAGGTGAACTTATTTCTATTCCTTCGTTCACTTGGTTTGCTGCATTACACAAGGTGTTAGTCTTCAGGATTATGCATTTCAACAAGCATAAAAAAGAAGTCCTTACCATCTAACTGGACTCTATGCGTTCAGAGTCTGCTTGTTCATTTTTCTCCCTCCTGTAATGTTTCAGGCTGGTAAGCATCTACTCGTATATTGGGCTGGTCATCATACCGACTAAGAGCTAAGCATCCCTACCTCTTGACTGATTAGACTGAGGTGGTAATCCTATTCACTATGGGCTGGTAAGCATTCCTCCTGAGCTAGCTAGTTGTTGGGTTGGTAAACCTCCTACTGCTACTTCCTGGAACTGATACTTTCACTCGAACTAACCTACAAGCAAGTGACCTAACCCAAGCAATAGCTAACCGAATATAGGTTTGAAACCCTTCTAGCACTTATCGAAAACTCATTGAACCAATCAAACTAACCATCCAAGCAATCTAACCATCCAATAGATATTCTCACGAGCTACCTCACCTACTAGCTCTGGGAACGAATAACCGGTACTGCTACTACTCCCACCAATTGCTATTCTCGCGAGCTACCTCACCTACTACTGCTTCTCGCTAGCTACTGGAACTACTAATGCTAATCTCAAGGCGAATCTATCTATTGCTACTACTCACTACTGCTATTCCCGCTAGCTACTACACCTACCAAACCATCCAAGCAATATAACCATCCAAGCAAGTAGTTCAGGCTAGTTATGATTAGCAAGTTACTGAACCATACCTGCAAGTGACCTAACCCCACCTCTACTCACTGATTCTACTGACTAACCCTACCTACAAGCGAGTGACCTAAACCTGCCAAGCCATACATCCAAGCAATTCCCCCCCATACCAAACATCCAAGCAATAGTTCAGTGATTATAAGCCAGTTACCTATACCTACAAGCAAGTTACCTAACCTACAAGCTAAGCTAGTTACCCAAGCCAGTAGAAGTAGTTCAGGCAGGTAAGGTATAAGCAGTTACCCATACTTCGTAATACCTCCAAGCAATAGTTCAGGCAGGTTGAAGCTATTACCGAACCATACCCATACCCATCCAAGCAAACCTACCAAACAAACAAATAGGTTAAGCTAATAACAACTAGGTAAAGCTAATCCTGCCCACCTAACTAACAACTAGGTAAAGGTAGTTATTAGGGAAGGAAGATAGGCTATAGGTGAATCAATATATAAGGCAGTAATTCCCACTTTGCTATAAGGTATCTATTTCCAGGGATAAGAACTACTTGGCTACTAAGTAGGATAAGTTCCACGTGAAATCTATCACGGGATAATATCCCTTAACAATTTAGGGTTCGCTTGCCCCCAATTCTATATAAGGCGATTGAATAGATAGAGTAGTAGCCGCAATCGTTCTATTTTCAGTCTGTCTGGAGATGAGATACATAGAAACCTACATGCAACAGAATAATTTTATAGCGGAATCGGTAAACCTGCATGTGAGCAAGCCACGGAATAAGTTATTTTCTAGCGATGAAACAACAATCGATGCGGTGACGGCCTCCCCTACACCAATCTGAGATGCGGACAGACAGGGGATGGATGAGAATGAAAGAGAAACAGAAGAAAGAACATTGATTGGTTGAGTGAAGCGGCAGTGAGGCACTAGCTTTCCCTCGCTTGACCACCTGCCTGGAGATCGACCACCTTCCTCTAAATACGTGACGTCTTACTTCCGGCTCTATCCGGGCAACTTGACTCTAAACCACCGATAGGGAGAGATGGATCAGGAGGTCGAAAGGAGATCTTAAGACAGGGGGATACCCGTAATAAGATGGTTCCTTGTAATTAGAGAGCGGGAGCCAACCCCTTCATGCATGTTTGGGATGTTCGGGTGGTTGTTCCCTTCCACCTTAGGCATTGATGAACGGGGCATTTAATAGGAACCAATCTTATCACAATTATCACGCTGGGCATCTGCTTTATTCCCCATTCGTCGTGCGTGCCTGCCATATCATCTTGAATGAATTGGTTGTTCAGTGGTTGGTGTTTTTGTTTTATAGGTCACAATTTTTTTATGAAGATGAAAATTAATTATCCTCACCCATATGAATGAGTGAGTCCCTCACCATATGAATAGTGAGTCCCTACCGGGCCTACCGGGACTCTCCTTTTATTCAAGAGTTCGCTACCTCACCCTATGGTTCCGATCAAAGTAATAGTCATTCAGATGTAGGAGGGATAAGTCCGCCAGCCTCCGTAAAGCGAACAAGCAGCAGGCAATATCAAGACATGCTAAGCCTACTGTAGCGGAATTGGGTGGCCCTTTCCCTTCCTCTGGGCTAAATAGTTTGAAAGCCAGCAGGCTGCCTCTCCTTTTAGTCGAGAGTTCGCTACATCACCCTCTGGTGGGGGGAAATAAATGAATGCTCGCCCTATTTTCTTTCATTTTCTCAGCGATCAGAGAGCATCATGCTAACCACTAGGAAGGAGCGAGATGGTATAGGGTGGGTGGTCTACCAGGAAAGAAGTGTTGGGTGGGTGTAGGGGTGTCATAAGCCACAAGAATCTAGGCTAATTCCTTGCCCTCGTTGTAGGAAGACCTTGTGTGTGAGATTTACCTGATATACCCCCAGTAACCCCTGCTCCATTCACCCCGCCCGACTTTGTCGATTCGCCTAACATTGATTCCAGCTACCGGCAAGCAATATGAGAAGATGCACTTATGGTCCTGCTTCTGACCCAGCAACTCCTGCCTGATCAACCGTTGTAAAACAAATGCCCCTTGGCGTATATCTATGGATACCACTAATTTTGGGATTAGGGACCCCTTCAAGAAAGACTCTACAAATGCATGCTGATCCATGAGGGAGACGGTAAACCCTTCGTGAAGCTGGCACATAACCAAGTAAAGCACAGGACCCAACTTCCAAATGCTATCGCTATGCATGCGCAGGCCCCTGAATTGGGTGGGCAAATCTTCTTGCACCCACCTATTAGGTTAGGGTGGGAGTCCAGATAAACAACTTAGAATACTTGGCGGTTCACCCTAACCCATTGTTCGCTCTACCTCGGGCACTCCACAGAACACGTCTCAAAGAAAGAACATCATCATTTACGTAGGCATAGAGTGCCTTGTCTTTGGCTCTGGCTGGGGCTCAATTACCACAACAAGTAGAGGGGTTGATGTCGCCCTGCATCTGAGTGGAGGTGATTGAATCATTGCCTGTGGGCTTATTCCACACAATGTGTCAGCCTAAGCTCGAAGCATCGAGAATAAGCACCCACCTTTCTTTTTACCGCCCTTCTCTACTTGCGTGATTGGACTTGTGGGTCACTTAGAACCTTGACTATGAACCCTTTACCCTACCTTACCTTTACTTCAGCAGTGTTTAAAAACACACTTTACCAAAGACCTACCCAACAACTTAGTTATACCAAACCTAGTGATTCAGGCAGGAATGCCTAGTGGGTGGGTGGTTACTACTATTGAGCTTTTTGGTACGGGCTTCCAAATATATACTTTTAGGAATGAATTAAGACTCCATTGCTACCAGGAACTTTAGATCCTTACTTGCCTTAACCTTATGTTTACCTACTCTACCTACTACCACCTGCTGAACCATATGACTTACATTTATTTGGACATGCATGCCCCAAATAGCCTTGGACTGGATTCCCATAGAGTTATTTTCCTTCCAGACAGCATTCACATACCTGCAATTACACTTGCTGAAAGATGGATGCTTCTTTGGTACCACTATTCCCTATTGTTCCCGCCGAGCCTTGCCAATACTCTTCATCAATTAGGACCTACTGCATAGAACTACCTACCTTTCATTTCATGCCTGCTACCCGCCTTCTAGTTACCCACCTTAAGACCTAGACCTTTAGCCTTATACCACTTGCTTAATTAATCGCTTAGGAATTACTCCTATTTACCTCTTATCAGGACAGGACTGGATCACTTCATCGATGGCGGCCTATTGTCGAGAGTTCAGCTGGCTCACCCTCACCCTTACATTTTTTACTCCCTTCACCCAATTTGGAGTGCTTCCAACCACTTGATGAATGAATGCTTAGGAGGTACTGCTAGAGAATTGGGCAGGATTGGATGGCATGACACAACAACCTCACCCTTACCCTTTATTACTACCTTCAACCTAGTCCATGGAGTGATGCCTTCCCATTGGATGAAGCCAGGAACTAATAGGAAGACGAGGCTAGGCATGGCAGCATGCTATGACACCTTTTCCCTGCCTTACCCTTTACTTTAGTATTACCCATACACCCTAAGGAGGGGAGGAGGAAGGACTTCTATTTTAGACCCTTATATTAGAAGCGCACCGGATGGATCGATCTCTTACCCTTCCCTTGATTAGTCTCCTAAACTTATACCACTTGGATTCATGAATCGTTTTAGAGGGAGAGCTATGAACCCCAGCAGAATTATGAATGGCATGGTGGGTAGGATGAGATGGCATGAAACAACCTTACCCACTACGCTCCTTAACTTATGTGTTTCTTACTTTTTCTCTATACCAATTTGATGAATGAAGAGCTTAAGAGAGAGGTACAACTAGAGAACCCGCATAGCATGGATGGCACGATAAAACCTTCTTACCCTTACCCCTTACCTTCAGCCTTACTACCTACCCACCTATAGAGATATAGATATGCCTTATACTACTTGGATTCATGAACTTTCTACGCGCATCTCCTTTCAAAATGAGTTACCGAGGTAATCCAAATCCGGATGGAGAAGAAGACCTATTGTTGACAGTTCCTTGATGTGGAGATGTGGGCGAGCGAGTAGGTAATTGCAATGACCCTCACTGCCATTGCAATTACTTTTGCCGCTGATTTTGATTTATAACACGGCTGGGAGTAAAGGTAGCCCGCCCAGGATGATTGGTTAGAGCTGCGGGCAGGAGAAAGGTTCCTGTCTAATAGGATATTATAACCAAGTGAATAGAAGAAGGGAGGTCAGGTTATCCACCCAAGGTCAGGAGATCCCTTATGCTATGCTCAGGTTGACCTTAAATATGAGATTCAATGGCTGGCTGGCAGGAGCGGCACCATACCCATAAGTGTTTTCGAGATCAATACTACCTCTACCTCTCCCACATCGAAAGGGAGCGGAGAGATAATTGGCATATTAGGGAACAGAATCGATTTCTCCCTTGGTCATATCCTTCAAGTGAGATTGATTGGTCTAGCTGGGGCAAGCTCATTTCTACTGGCAAGTCGAGTGGATTAAGTGATCGCTTATTAGATGGAAATAGGCCGAATCAAAATCATTTCATATTTTCCTATCCCCCCCCTCTTCCCCTTTATTAATGAGTAGGCTCCCACCCACCTAGCTAAAAGATGTACGATCCACCTCCAGTGAGATTTTGGCCTCATTTCAGACCTCTTAAGCTCAAAAAGGAAGGCTCTTGTTTCTTCGTTTTGTCCCGCTTTGTCTGGTCATTGAGGTTGTTCTAGTTTCTACAATGGATGCTCCGAGGTATAGTCCGATCTGGCTTCTTTCCCATTCGTTAAGGGTTAAGACCATCGCATAGCAGTTCCCGGGATCTCTTTTGTCTGGTTCCTGCAGCGCCGGGCTAAGCTTTTCACTATCATAGATTATGTGGTTTCTATAAGTAGAGATAAACCATGCTTCTTTTTTAGACTATACACACTATTCACATTACCATGGCTATTATAGTAATGATGATTCCCTGTATGCACTCAACATAAGTAAAAAAAAGAATCAATACATGTTCATACTCTGGATAAGGTATTTAAATCTTCAGTAGCATGACCGATGTTCCTATAGTGGCCTCATTTCACTATTTGTGGATGTCGGCAATCTTTGGAGATATGACCTATGTAATTACAATTGTAACATATTATGGGAACTTACCATCTGCCAACCTTTCCTCCTTGATAACCTCCTCCATACCATCCCTGGTAGCTGCCCCATATCCTCCTTGGTCGCTTCCTTCTACAACCACATTATTGGTCTCTTCAAGGTGGGTGGTGGGTGAAAAAAAGGTAAATGTGCTAGGCTACTGGAAAGAAGATTTGTTCTGAAAGTAGACCTTATTAAATAGTAATAACTCGAAGTAATACTAACATGTAAGTGGTTATGACTCTTCAGAGATTGACTCTTCAGAGACCTCACCACTTCCATCGATGTTACAGTTGCGTCTTCGTCTTTGTATTTTGATCTTTGATCTGCGGCTAGTTTCAGTGGGGCATATTTTCTGTCTATTTATATACGTAATAATAAGAATATGGGAATTTTTGTATGGAGGATTAGCTGTATCATGTGTATTTGAATAGCTCTGGATAGAATTTCTGACTTGTCAATGAAGGGTAGTGTTCGAATCCCAGGTAGTGTTTCATTCAATCCCAACAATATTATTATCTTCCCCTCGACCTGCAATTAATGACTTAATGACCTGCTATTAAAGCTTTCTCCTTGACCTGCAATTAAAGACCTGCTATTCAAGCTTTTCTCGTAACGACCTTCCCCTCAACCTGTAATTAATGACCTCGTCTTAAAGCATTTCCCCCTCCTATTAAAGCTTTCCCCTTGACCGGTGGTAACATCGTCTTCGTCTTGAGGTGTTTCTTTCATCTAATTAATGAATCACTCCTAATCAAGGTACAAATCCGTGCAGTTGTGGTCTCTTTCTATTTCTAAAGAAGGTACAGATCCGTGCGTTTGTGGTATGAGGTCGGTAAAAAAAGAAAGGAGAAATACAATGATTGGGGCTGTCGTCCTACTCATTATGGTTTGGGGGGAGCTCATCAACTACGTGGATTTTCATTGGTTGGGGCACATATTCTGTTTAACATATTCTGTTTGAAAGCTATCTTCATCCCTAAGAAGGCTAAGGATCTCATATTGAATGGAGTGCACATCCCGCTGAGGGACCCATATCCACGCCGCAAGGCTAAGCAAATTAGGGACATAAGGCCATCTATAAAAGGAAAAAGGTATTGGATCATCGGTCAGATCAAAGCCTGGGAAAGGTAAGAAATTATTGATTGGATCAAAGCCAAGCAACGGATCGACGACAGATCTCCTTACCCTATTGCATTTCCTGGATCTATCTCTTGCAGGATATCCCTATGGATAAGTGGTATATGTCCATTATTCGTTTCTGATCTAGAATACGAAAAGGTAGGTAGGTGTTTCCATGGCATATAAGCGGCATAGAATTATGTGTTTCATATAAACATGTTTTGGATGAAACAGATTCCACCCACCCTATATTCCTTCTAGGATCCCTACCAATTTGTATGTGTGAGTTCCTCCGAACGTATAGGCTTTTCCGGATCGGGTAATCTATATTGGAAATAACTAATCCATTTCATCTTTGGTCCTTTTTTTAACCCTCAATCAGTAAGCTGAGCGAAGGTAGGTTCCGGGTGCGTAGGGTGCAAGGTTAGCTCCTAATATTTAGCTAAACCAATACTAAGTACTCAAGGATGGCATTGATGGCATACAGCTCACACTAGACTTATAGCTGGACTAATAGAAGACTAGGTACCTTATAGCTGGGCTAACGAACTAAATAAAAGCACTCATTGATGGGGAGGGCCGATGAACTAATAACTGGCACAAGCGAGCGGACTGGTAATGCACCTTCTAAATGGACTAATACTAATATGGACTAACCGAGGGAGGACTAATCCGCTAATCGATCCCAGGGACTAATGAAATTATAGCCGGGATGGACCAATCCACTAATAGGTGGGAAGAGCAGGGATTACTAAAAGACTCATAGCTGCGACGGATGGACTGAATCACTAATACCTGCGAATGGAATACCTGGAAATGGATGGCACTAATGCAATCACCGGATGGACTAATTCCGATTAACAGGTGGACGAATCCACTAATACCAAAGAAGCTCAGACCTGCGATCTAATCCCTGGGAATAGATGGACTTATCGAGATGGCTGAGCAACTTAGAAGGCTAAAACGACTAATAGCTAGGTGAATGCCTACCTCACACTTACGATTGGGACTAGCCTACCCATTCTGACCTACCTTATATGACTGGAAACAGATAAGCATACGATTGCGAAGGTAATGGATGCAAAGGGGATCAAATATTGGGCCAGACATATCATTAGCACCAGGGACCTCCTATTTACACCTAGGACCGGTCGATGGAACATATCATGGTACTTCGGACTAATCACTGTGATTAGCAGATAGATCCATCCAGTTATAGCTCTGATCCTCTATTATTAGTTGGAACTATTGGCTCAGAATACATGGGCTTAGCCAAAGGAGTAAGCAACTAAAGGTGTACAAACCACTAATCCCCCTTTACATCTGGAAAACCCAAAGATCAGACTCACTCCAATTTATGATATTGAAATAATCATAGCTGTGTCAAGATAGTGGAGTCAATTGGGGAGGGAATCGTAGGGATGGAGGTTGGGATGAGAGATAAGTGAATCTATGCCACCCCTACAAAGGATGATCAAGTGATTGACAAATATGATAGTCAATGTGTTTTCCTACCACATGATTGAAGGGATGATGTCCTCGAGGATAATTTTGCTCAAAATAAAATAGGTTCGTGGTGGTTGATTATAAGTTACATCATGCAACAAAAGCCAAAATATGGAACCATCCCTGAAGATACAGAATTATTCAGACTTGATTATGAGTATCACGAGGATGATGAAGATGAAGAGGAGCTGGTTAAGTCCCTATTTAAGCATCAGGAGGAAGGGGAATCACAACCCCAAGACACTCTCCTACCCTAGGTCAAGAAAGGATATCAAAATGACAACAACCTAGGAAGCGCGGAGCACTCCCTTTCTATGGAGAGGAGACTTCAAAACTTCATAAAGAGACATTGGAATTTTCATGTTACTTAGCTCATACCTGATATCAAATGATGGAGGAAGATGGAGACCAAACTCATTACCTCTAGCAGTAGATGAAGGCTTCATGAGAACCGCGGACTAACTAACCTTTTATTTTCCCCCAATAGTAAGGAGGAACGTTCAATACTTCGTGTCAAGTAACAAAGCAAGCATAATTACGTATATAATTCCTCTCCTCGACCTCGTAACCTCGGCCGAGTCCCTACGAGCCTTATGGTCGAGCCTGCTTGCGCATCCTCTTTCTACTTCCTAAAGACTAAACAATCTATCTCCTATAGTTAAAATAAAAGGTAGGATCTGATAGTAGCCCATTGTTAGACCAGTTATTCCTTCTCGTAATAGTGATTCCCATTGTGGTAAGGGTCATGTTAACAGGGGATAGATCACATACCTTATTTCCCTAATTAGGACTCTATCAATACCAGCTTTGTGAAAGAAGCCCAGCTTAAGTAGTAAGCAGTGTGAGGTTATGTTCCAATAAAGGGTATAAGTTGTAATACACTAGCCTTACTTAAGCACAACACACATTGATCAACTTCCATTGATTACGATATTCACAGTTGACCTATGGAACCAGTCTAGTTAAGCTTACATTATCAATAGATTAGGAATATCCTTACATTTAGTGATTACGATACAACATATATAATTCATGATAACACAACCTATGTCTTGTTTCAAAATCATAATATTCACATAAGTAGTGACATAAGTAACTCTATACGATTATCTTAGTTACACTTCATGGTTAAGCTCTTACTCTATACTATTTCTACAGGTGTATAGATATAGTACTAATACCATAAGTATCACTATTCATACTAGTAAATCAAGCTGAATCACTGTGATCATGCTTATCCTTATAGGTAAACAAGTATTACTAGCTAGTACTAATACTACCATTATGACTAACCTAATAGCTATTATTATGCTTATACCTGTTAAGCTCCATGTTTCACTGCTTTCTACTTATTACATTGGAATCATACTATACATACTAGTGTAATAGCAATGACCGTATTCATTCTAATTACAGCAGTATCATTGATGTACTATTACCATATGTTCTATGAATAAGAGGATATAGCTTATAGTAGATGTAATGGATTACGATGATGTATCGCATGTACTGAGTGTTAGATGTACTAAGCATTCCATAATAAACAATGGTTCCAACTAGGACATATGGAGTAGGTGTGAATATCAAGCTCAATAATTACGGATCTATTAGCTAAACCATAGTTAGTGCTATACTTAAGCTTATTGAATAGGGATAGATAGCGATAGGTTGGGTCTGTTGTTATAAGTACTCTGATCTGCTTATGAACATGGTAATACATGTGTTGTAATTACCGTAATACTTGGATTCAGGTTAGGCTTATTGATAGGTCATAACACCCTGTATTAGTGGCATATGAGTAATATGTGGCTATCTTATTACGATTCAAACATATTAGTCTCCTGGTTAGTATGATTCCCATTAGATAGAATGACTAGTATTACTATAGATGCCAAGTTTGATCGGTTCCAGATCATAGATTGACGAGTGACCATGGGGAACATAGACAAGCGTATAGGCTGGTTACCTCAAACGGTAGTTATAACACATATATCAACTTGCACACATGCCACACAAGCATATCCATAAGAAGAGAGTAAGCATGATGTTCAACCTTCGATATCAGTATAATGACGGTAATAGTACACCTATAAGAGTAAGCTTTATTAGATCAGTGTAATGATGTCCTTAGTTTATAGGGTAAGTACATTATGGAAATACAATGATCATAACTATAAGGTAAGGTTTAAGAAAGGTTAGAACGTGATCAGTCATGCTTAGTTACTCTTAGTGATTACAATACCCATAGGTAAGGGTATAGCTTATTCTATAACTAACATAACACTTAACCTCTTGCTAATGACACTGAGAACATAGCCCTTATGTATGAATAGTAATGGCAATTACTTGGTAATGATATACCCTGTATCCATAACAAGACCCGTTTCATTACTTAGTTACTTCTATATTAGGGAAATAAAGCATGGTTATAACATGTAGTTAACACGTATAAGTATAGGACTTACTACTCCAATCTTTGTCAAGCTAATACTAACTCTGATTCCAATATGCTTAATACTAGTACTGTGTTACTCTTAGTTATATAAGTAATAAATCCTTTGTAATCATGTATTGTATATCCTACGTATCATCCCTAATTCATACACATAGATAATAGTAAGCAATGGTTCTCATACTAATAGTAAGCCCATACTGGTTTCATATGTTACAACTATCCATTGTGTTCCTGTAATTCACTGCCTTGAGAGAACTACACTGCTTAGAGATTAGGAAGTAATGGGAATCATAGATCTTATACAAGCTGTTAGCTATAAGTTAAACTACTCGTTCTACACTGTGCCTTAGTTTACCATAGCTAAGAAGCTATGTAGTCATTACATACGCTTAGACTGTATCGAATCAATGAACATAGTACATGAAACCTTTATAGGGTAAATGTGTTAGGTATGTTATGAGATTACACTAGGCTAATACAAGTGTTCAGAGTGTTCACATTATGACCAATGCTTGGATTAAACAAAGGATGAGTAAGTTGTTCCAGTAATTAGCCACACATAGTACCTGATATTAAAGCATTGCCTTTTATGGTATATGGAATATAAGCATATCCATAATTAGAAATACTTGTTACTCTCATTGAAACAGGTTACTTGTTCCAATATCATGAAGTGTAAGCATTCCCATAACTAACCTATGATACTATTTCCCTTAATCAGAGAGATCAACCCACATCATGAAAGGGTAAGTGTTACCGTAATAATCGATATAAGTATTTGTATTACTTATGGATAATTCTTGTGAATACAGGTACCAGCTACTTGGAATACATGGGATTGATACTAGCTTTGTTACTAGTGAGCTTCATTGTTACATTCTACTCATATCTGTTACAGTACAGGCTCTATTTCCATATGTTCCTTATTAAATTCATATCAATTACTAGAGTGTGTGTATAGATTCAAGCACAGTAAGCAATGATACTTATGTGTTATATAGACTCTCTTCCCATAATCTTCATACTAGTCATTCACCTAATCACTTGTTGTAATGCGAGTAATAGAGATACTATACTATTCCTGGAAATGAGTAACATGAGATCAGTAAACACTATAAGCTAACACGTAATCAGTGTTGAAACTCTTATCCTATTCATGGATCTACGTATTTTACCTAATTATATATAACATGTGATTATAATCACTATAAGCTTTATGTGTTCCCCTTAGTTCGATCTTGTAAGCTGTTTCATATATGATTACTATGGGCTTTGTACTCTCCATATCTTGTTCAAGCTCTAAGACTAGTTACAGATGATCTGTAAGCTTATGTTTATTATGTAAATACAGAGAACACAACCTACTTATATGCTTGTAAATAGAGAATACATAGCTTTGATTAGGTAAACATAACCAATCACTTTCTCTATAAACATCATACTATTCTAATTATAGGGATACTCTGATTCCCATTACTCATACTTGCTCGGCATAACCCTTTTCATTGAGTACTAGTAGTTGAACCTTTGTATTATATTAGAACATCACCATAATGGGATTAGAGCCTAATGAGCTTAGCTTAGATTACAAACAAGAGCTATATGGAAACCTTAACCATGTTAGTATTAGCCCTTATAACAAAGTTAGTGATATCACTTTCGCATCTATTGAAGTAATGGTGTTTGCTCTTCAGTTAATCATAACGAAACCATTTACCTTTGCTTACTATTAACTGTATACACATGTTCATCCCATTGTCCTATAAGCAGATCTATAAGCTTAATACGAGCTGAATATAACTACAGATTTTCTCATGGGTATAGCTTATCTGTAATTAGTCATGTAACTGATTACGGGAATAAGGTCATTAGTACCAACCGTATCACTTAAGTAGTAGCTCTTACATATTTGTAGTAATCAAGTACTGTATAAAGTAAGGTTAATACCATGTTAAGGTTATACATTAGCAGGATACAACAATACTTATGATCCTGTGCTTAGGAATAGTGGAATACACTCTGTATTAATTAGGGAAACACAGTCCATGTTAATTACTAGTATGCTTATTAGCTCAGTTTAGAGTAAGGGCAATTATTAGGGATAGAGCTATTACCAAGATGTATTGAGCTTACAGGTAACCATTAGTTAAGATGAGCTTGCTTGGTTATGGTATACTTATGAGTTTTATACCTTGTAGTGTTATAAAGGTAAGTGCTTTATTATGTAGAGATGATTAGGTTAAGCTTCTATAAGGTGATATTACTGATGCTTACTTATTACGAGAGCTCTAATTACCCTTATCATTACAAGGGTTTCTCTCTTTGTTAATTATTCTTATGGATACCAGCTACTCTACTAACTCAATGATCCTGTACTAGTTCCAAGCAGTTGTAACCATAGAAGCTTCTGCTTGTTTACCATTAGTACTACCCTAATTAACAGTAAGCTGCTTAATACATAGTCTTAGTTACCTATATGATTACAACTCTTAATGAGAACAGATCTAACAGATAAGTGTGATAGAAGCAGTAAGGTTCAATAATGAATACAATGGTACTTATACTTATAGTGACAAGGGTCATGTTTCACTTACCACTATTCAAGCATAACCTCCAAGCTGTAAGCTAATCTTAACTAGTAAGCTTCTAGTAATCAATGATGCTCGAACATAATGGATAGTATAAGCTAGTTATGATGGTTCTTACTAAGCTGATTAGTACTAGTGATTCTGAAGTATCAACATAATACAGCATGTATCTCTTATGGAAACACAAGCACCTTTAGTGAAACCACATAATGTTGAGTACTAAGTGTGATTGGAATGAGTGATTACCATTATATTTACCCATATGTGAGTTAATATGGATATGTCAGCTCTATACAGAGAAACACAGAGTTGAATAGAGTAGAATAAAAGCTATATCATAGTGAAAGCTAGCTTACTCCTACTATATAAGTAAGCATACAGCTGGGTGATTTACAAGCATTCAGCTAAGAACAGAGCTCAATCAAGCTAAATTATGGAAAGAATGATATGTATTGCTCATTTCACCAGTGTAATCATGAAGCTGAGTATAAGCACCTAGTTAATGAAGCTGGATAGGTATCATGCTTGATCAACCTTACCAATACTTATGTAGTATCACCACTACTAATCTTATATCCTTATTATAGTAGTAATGATAGAACAGTCAGCTTCTCCATACATTACAAAAATAACTATACCTTTAGTATTTTACATATGTTACTTACTCGTATCAATCCTATCAATCTAGCTCCCAAGGGTACCAATCTAATCGTTTCAAGGGGATCACTCGGAGCATAGATCTGGGGGGAAATCAATCTGGAGTGCTTGTCGTATCCACACCCGGTAGTATTCATACCACGGATTGGTTGAACCGAGAGAAAACCCACTTAAATGAATAAAGTAGTATTCTACTACCTTTTTGGAGAGGCCGAGGATGAGAGGGCTCGCCTGACACAAGGAAAGCGAGGACACCCCTTTCAGGAGAGGAAAGGTGGGCGCCAACTTGTAGAGAGGAGCCAATTAGATGAGAGAAAAGCTGCTATGGGAGGAAAGGCCACCTACAGCCGCTACTGGTATGCAGTCATCATCCACCATTAGTAGTGGGTAGACACATGAATGGAATTACCTTTGAGCGTTGTGTCCTTCGAGGGAGGCGAGGAATGACCTGAAGCCATTCGAGATACCTCTACGAGATCATTAGTTTAGGGCATGTAGTTAGTTCGAGATCCCTTGGGTCCTTCACGTCGTTGGTCCAGTTATTGCGAATCACCCTTCTTCGCTAGTTATTCCCCCAGGAGTATAGTCCTCTTCCCAGCATCACCAAACGTTTTTCAGAGTCAGTGTGCCAAATAGAGTCTTTAGAGTCTAGCACTAGCAAATAGTCTTTTCCGAAGTGCTCTTTCGCTTCCCAAAATGATAGGGCATTCAGATATAAGTGGTTCTTGTTCCATTACATACGTTGCACAATTGATGTGATGATGTGACATGAATCAATTATGTTACGTAAATAACCCAACTTTGAATAAGTGAGTCGAGGTCATTCATGCTCTTTCCCTTCCCTAATACGTCAATAATGGACTCGGAAGGGCAGGTTCTCGTATGCATCGATCGGGTTTGATCCTGGCCTTAAACGAATGTATGCTGATCGAACGGATATAGCTTACGTGCCTCCCGGGAAGAAGGGAAAAAGATGGAAGCGATAACTGCTTGTTGCTGCGGTTAAGGTCTCAACCAACCGATAGGGATATCCTTTAGGCACTCGATCTTAGTCTTGAGAGAGGGAAAAACAGCCTCTGCTTATTTTGGGGGAGATAATTGACTTAAGATCTAGGCTCTCTCTATTTACCTCAATAAGGAATTACCGAGGTGTTATCCTCTTTATGCTATCTTTGGACAGGGGAGATAATTGACTTTAGATCGTATGTCATCACAGCTCCCTTCGGTCGCAACCCATATGACCGATATTGAAGGCTGCTCCCTCTCGGTCGCATATGAATGGATGGATTGACTGCTCCCTCTCAGTCACACAAGAATGGAGATAAGAAATGACCGCTCCCTCGCAATACTATGCAATACTCTCGGATTGGTTTGGTTCCACCGAGAACCAAGAAGATATTCTAGTGCAAGCGAAAATAAGTAAGTAGTGCGGCAGGCAGGTAAGGCCTTCAGGTAAGGTCAAGTATTAAGGTATTGGCTCATCTATTACTAGCTTTTCCACTGGTTCTTATACCGGTACTGCCTCTGCTACTCGTTCTAGAGGAGAAGACCCGTAGAGACACTGGGCTAGGAAATAATCGAACGTCGCTTAGAATCCTATTCATCCTAGTGGCCTGGGAGTGCTATCGTACTATTAGTTGCTTGGAGTGCTATCATACTATTGGCTAGGAGTGCTATCGAAGCACTATCATCGTGCTAGTACTAGTAAGGTGCAGTCGTACTAGCTTGCTACCGGCTCTGCTACTGCTACTGCTATTCGTTCTCAAGGAACTGGCTGGCTTTGCTACTCGCTCTGCTAATGGCTCTACTAATGCTACTCGCTGGCTATTGCTCCTACTCATTCATGGCTAGTCACAGCTCTCATTGCTAGTGGACATGGCTAGTTCACTGCTCCTAGTCATTGCTACTGCTCCTACTCATGGCTAGTTCACTGCTTCTAGTCAATTCCAGTGTACCGCTTCCGGTGAGTGCTCTTGATTCCTACGCGTGCTCATGATTCCGGTGAGTCACGGCTATCTTCCAGTGAGTCACCGCTCGGTGAGTCTATATAGTGATTCAATCTATTGAGTCAATCCTCTTATGCTTCTAGAGGAACTGACTAGCTACTGCTACTGGCTTGCGACTGCTACCGGCTCTGATACCGCTCCTATCATTACTTCTATGTTTGTTCCCCTCAAATGATGGCACTTGGAAAGGTCCCAGAGGGGCTTGCGCTTCTGAGGGCAAGGTAAGTAGGTGCTAATCTGAATGCATATATTATATATGTAATTATTCTTTAGCATCTACTGGGATCTCCACTCTTTTCATCGATCCTTCTTAAATGCAATATTATATATGTAATTATGCTTTTTCCTTCATTCATTCATTTTTTCCATACCATCTAAGTAGGAATCCTATGTTCCGTAGTGGTAAGTGCATGTAGGAACATTCCACCATTGTTTTGTAGCAGCGGTAAGTGCACGGCCTTTCTCTCATTTCAGGAGAAACGGTGGCCTTGCTCTTTCAAGTTCATTTTAGCATGCATGCTTCCGTTGCTCTATCTGGTTTGTGGTTTTTCCTCCCTCTCTGGCCTGTCTGTCTTTGTCATGTTCCTTCATGGGTGGAGGGGATGGCGGAGTTTGTTTCCCATTGAATTGAGCAGCTGCTCTGCTATGGCTCTCGCTAGTATTGCTCGCTGATGAGAAGAATAATAGGGTTCTAGCTCTGCAGGGAGGCTTGGAAATTTGGGATGCACTATCAAAGTGAAAAGCTTTCAAACTGGTCATTTCAATACTTAAAGGCGGCCTTTCACCCTAAAATGGGTTAGGTCAATTTATGAACTCAACCTTCTAGGAACTGTCATTCAATGTCGCCCAAAAGGAAGGAGTGGGCAGTAGCGAAAGCGCCAGTTTGTGGTTAAAGGTTCGCGCTTCATTTAGTGCTCTAATATCTCTTTCTGGGGGGTCGCCTCAAACCCACAGTTATCATAACACACAGTTGCACCTTACGCTGCAGTTCACCTCGAGTAGTCCTCAGTTTGTCATCCCCAGCCCCCCCCAGAGAGACACGATACGGGGAATATTAACACTGTGAGTTACTCAAACCTGCGCTGATTCTTTTTATTTATGCTTGCCAAAGGTAGGTATCTTGCCTTATTGTACTATCCCTGGAAACACTGGAAACAAAGGAATAAATTGTAACAGGTTGCTTGCTTTCCCATTTCCCCCCTTCATACATTGAGAGAGAGGTCTCCCATACCCCTGCAGAAAGGCACTTACCGATACGGAACACAGGGTTCCATAGATCATAGCCATAGATAATACGCAATAAGTCATAGCCGGTCAGAGCCTGATATCATATGCCATATCAATTGTGGCCAAGTTGGCGCCATACGCGAAAGAGAATTCCCCCGTTCACCTTACCCCGTTTGCCATACCTGAGGGAGAAAGAAGGTTACCATCACATGATACCCGATAAAAAGAAGGATAGCACCCATGTTACCCACTAGGCGATATATAAATTGAGGTCACCCAACGATCCACTGAATGAGAGATTGAGGAGAGGAGAAGAGCCATGTTGTTACTAGATAAGCATATCAATGAAGTTCCCAAGTTTCAGATAATATATTATGATTTAGCTTACCAATTTTTAGAGATATTTAGCCAAGTTCTTAACATACGATATCTTGCTTGAGCCATGTTACTGCTATACGAGAGAGAGGTAACCATAACAACATACCCTGGGATGGGACTGAACGGTATGGAACACAGACAGGCTCCTACCTGGACTGGATGGAATGAAAAAGCTTATATTATATATATATATAAGTTGATTCAAAATTTGAGCATCATACACAGCAGGCAGTGACTATATGAACTGTTATAAGCCTTTAACTAAACCTCAGGGAGGTAAAATAGAGAGCCTAGACTGGGAAGGAAGGGCTAGAGCCTAGAGCCATGGAGAGGTGCTACGAACAGGTGCTACGAACAATTATATGCCACGACTATGTGAGCGATACCATCACAACCATAGGAAGGAGCTTGAATGCACCTCACACTGGCACAACTGGACCTGCGTGAATGGCTCAAACTATTGGTACTAGCTCCAATAAACAAGCTTATTTAGTACTGTTGTTTTTCCCACCTGGAGAGCCCCCTATTGGACACTAGCTGAAGTCTGGTTGGACTCGACCTAGTAGTCCCCGCCCCTTTATGGATGGGAATGCCCTAAGCCCTAGAGTTTCCTATACAATAAGAGTAGTCTATTGGAGCTTCAAAGAATAAGATCAAAATGAACAACTCTTATTTGTACTTGATGTAAAGAAAGAACACAGATTCCATGCACTTTGTTACATGCCCTATGGGGACTACTACAGTTTTCCGTTCAAGCCTACCAACAACAAGCAGGGGTTCATTTAGTTCTATGGAAACAAGCCTTACTTTTCATAGAGTCTTGTCCATTGGATCTACCCCATTCCACCCTTTTCTTCCTGAATTTACCATCTGGATAGGCCCACGTTCATATTCTATTCATCTGGATATGCTACCTTTCTGTACTTCATTCCATATAGTAATTATGGATATACGAGAGCCAATAATGTTTAGCCCCACTATCGCTGGGATAGATATAATACTGTGCCACTCGGATAGATTATGCTCCCCGCTTGGATAGAATCTATTTCATTCCCGAGGGTAGGCCGCGCATAAATTACATAACCTGACCTTACGGGCATGTCGATGCAGCATATACCCAAGGCCTAGTTTGCTTCGCTCACTCCTCTTCTGTTGGCTACCTAGGGTCTACTCCACTCACTCCTCTTCCCCCTCTCCCTCGATCAATAGCATAGGTTTTGTATCATATGATTCAGCGGGCTTCAATTACAAGGGCGGACATAACAAAATTCCCTCTCCCTTAATCTATATGGAAGGGAGGGGCTTCGCTCCAATGACGAGAAGGAGGGAGAAAGTCAATTCAATTACCAAGAAGGTATCTTAGTTGATGGTAGAGCTTCATTACCTAAAGAAGGGTTTATCAGGACCTTACCTTCGCTTTTCATTTCCGGTTGACTTCGTCACTGAATTTTGAAGCTTACCTTTTCCCTTCTGGAACGAAGTATTTACAAAGCCTAGGGCTGGCCTGACCTTATTGAGGACTCATGGAAAGTAAATCTTCCTTTCTTTCAGGATACTATGTTTCTTCCCTCAATCTAGCTTGGGTAAGGGATATTCCTCTTCTAGAAGGCCTTATCAATCGGGTTCTGTACTTACTTCTAGTATTCGGACCTGTACTTACCAGTATTACCCTATCTCATATTAGGACCTTGAGGGAATAAAGAAAAGGCCAAGACCTTCGCGCCAGGACTGAAAATATCAGGACCACCACTTACTTCCTGGGCCTTTTTCTGGTAAATTAAGAAAGCAAAGGTAGCATATGAAAGGCAAGCACTGTAGGACCTATCCAGGTGGTGAATTTGCTAGTGAAAAGCTGCTGGGTTACTGCGATTGCAGGAGTGATGCACGACTGGGATTATTTAGATGCTTGGAATTGCTGCTTGCTGCCTTAAACAAACACTTTTCACCTTTTCTATTTACTTTACTTGACTTGATCAGCGGTAAGGTCCTGATAAACCCTCTCATTTTGAATTGAGGAGATGCCAATTGAGTAAGGTAGGTATCGGTCCGATAGGGCCTATAGATAGGAGGGATAACTTTCCCTTCGGTTTTTCATCTTTCCAATTTCACACATCCATCATGGCTTAGTGATTCCTGCTCCTAATGCAGATTGGATGTGGTTGGTCCTGACTGCGCCGAGCCTTAACCTAAAGTGTTTGAGGGGAATAAATACAGGGTTATCCCAATTCTTCGCTATGCTCTTTGAGGGGCTAGCCAAATATAGATATAAATATAGATAGATATGTACATCTATATCCATATAGATATCTAGATATACATTGATCTAGCAATATATACAGATACATCTCTATTCTTCCCTCAATCGCTCTTGTGCCTCAATCGAGAAATCAATCGGAATCTGGCTGGCATTATCATCTAGCTGGTTTGGACTCAATGGCTTTATAAATCCGTTCATATCATCAATCTAAGGTTGTCTTACTCAATCCATTCATCAATGCTTCCCTCAATCAATTGCTAACTCAATCCATCAACCAATACTTATTTCATTATTCCCGGTGGGATTGGTGCCTGGTAACCTGGCCTGCAATGAGTGCCTTGGAGCCCAAAACACGAAGACTTCCTAGTCGGCCTGACTCTGGAGCACTGGAAGGGAACGGGGGCAGCTCGATGGACTGCATGTATAAAAAGGGGGGAATATTCCTTGTGTTGAGCAGGATGATGGGGGATGAATGTTAGTGTTAGTCATCAGTATTTTTCACTTGTTAGTGATGACTAGATCCATAGCTGAGTTTTCTAGAAGCTGATTTCCATATGTCAATTTGTCATCTAGAAAACCCTCATAAAACTTTTTTTTTCGCCCTCCTACTTTTCAGTCTGCCCATGTCAAAGTTAAAACTCATTATCACTATCCTATCTAGCTTCAGCCCTACTGGTCTGCCCATCAGCTCTAAAAGGCAAATCCAAGTCTGTTTCAAAAGCCTCCCCTAAGTTAGGAAGTGGCACTTTAAGGCATTTTACCTTTGGCAAACATCAAAAAGCCAAAAACCTCCATCTGATACAGACCATTCATGACAGACCTCCCACTCTGCAAATTAAATTGATTACAGCCCTAAGTCGCACCACTTCCACACCCCTAAGTCTCAGCACTGCATAGACCACAGTCTCAAGCTGATTATTAGGTGTTTTAGAGTGTTTTATGGATTCTACAAAGACAGGAAATATAACATCATCTCAGAAGAAATTTCTTGAATCTACATTTAGAAGAACAGATGCTTCTCTATGTAAACATGAGCTTGAGATATATCTGCAAGACAGAGAGTTACTCATCAAGACCTTGCAGCTTCCTTTCAGCATGAAATCACAGTAAAAGAAAGACACCACTGTCAAACAGACTGGTAATTTGTCATGGCCAAGAACCTCCTTCATCTACAAGCAGAGGGTTAAGGCGCCTCCTTCATCTACAAGCAGAGGGCGCTGGCCAATATTGACTTTAAGGATTGCAAAAGCACAGGCTTGCTTTTTACTAGACAGTAAAACAATGACTCTAGGTTTCTGAGTGTAAATGATGATTATAACAGGGCTAAGATCTGAAATGTGCAAGACAAGAGAAGACAGAGTGTGTGGTTTTGTAAAGAGAATCAGTTGAGGTTTCAGTCATCATCAGGGCTCATCGAAAAAGGGACTCCTTAATCAAAGCTATCATAACAAACATCTCTGCAGGGTTGTTAAGATGCATAGCTTCAATTAGTCTTAAACAGGAAAATACTTCAGTGAAAAGACCCCTGTGTGTTCTTTTGTTCCTGTTGAAATGTGAAGTACAGTCCATGGTTTCTGGATGAACATAAAAGAAGAGGCAGGAAAGTAGTACATGCAAGTTACACTCCACCACAAGGACAGGTATTTTCTCTTCAGATACAACAGGTTGATGTTTTCAGAACTCCATCAGAAGAAAGTGGCCAAAAGGAGCCTTGGTATCTGTGAGCAGAAGAAAGGATGGTTGTTTTTCGAAGAGTGATAATCTCCCTACTCACGGATATTATCTTTCAAATGACTTATCATAAAACTAATTGGAAAAGCGGTGACATTTCGAGTTTCCCCTCAACAAGAAGCGGTGCAATGGCATTGTGAGAGACCTCCCCTTCACGAAACAAAGGAAGCTCTCCTTGTTTCACTCTCTAACTACGATGTATCATCTTACGGTTTGTCTTCTACCCACGGTCGAAAGAAAAACTCAAGACACCCTGCCAGTTGCATCTACGGTGCGGCCAACACTTGTCACTAATTAGATTTACATTGCAGACAAGATTATAGCATAATACCCAGAGAAAAAATGTATTTGATCTAGTTTGTCTCTTGCAAACAGGTATACAAGCTCATCAAGTACAAAAAGAGCTTTGGCGCAGTGTTTCAGGTTCTGGAAATCATCAAAGGCAAAATCTAAATGCCACTGCCCCAAAAAGAGACTTCATTATTCAATGGACAGAGATGTTATATGATATGTTTTGAGTAGAGAAGTGTATTGAAAAGGGGCACCCTTCTTAAATCAAAGGGCCATGACCAAATCCAAATAAGGTCAGCAAATTTGGGCACCTGCAGTGGGAAAGAGGTTGAAGAAGCAATTGGAGACAGAAGCTGTCAAAGTAAGTTAAAAAGACAAGCCTTATCCTTCCAAATAACAGAGCAGTTTTCTAGTATTCTTTTTTTAACAGATTCGGAGTGTATTTTCTATTTTAAATAATCACCAACAGTGCCAAAAAGTGTCAGGGGATGGTGCACAAGTTCATTTAGTCTTTCTCCAAAACTGAAGCTCCTGTGCCAGTTTTACACCAAAAGGAAAATGATAGCAGAAAAACACCTTTGTCAAGTCATTAATGTTATAAAAGTGGTTCATGTTAACATGGTTTAAAAACATGAAAACCTTCGCTGCCTACATTATTTCGAAGCCCAAGCTTCGTGATGCACCAAAGGAATTGTTGAAAAAAGGGCAAAAAGCTGTGAAAACCTTTGCAAGTGACGATCAAAAGTTCATTTTGTGTTTCAAAAAAAAAAATAAACTAACCGTTGGGGTTTTTGTTGTTTTAAAAGGGTAAATTGAATTGACCAACTTCATTTTTGAAATCTCCGAACAAAGTATCGAGCAGAGCCCCTTGCTGCCATCAAATATCAAACACAGAAGTTTTTGGAGCGAATTGAAGATTTTTTTCAATAGTCGGAACTGCGCGACGCGCCTGGAATAGTGCGCAACGCGCTCAGGATAATTTTAACACAGGCCGATAACAGTTGCGCGACGTGCCTGTACGTGTGCGCAACGCGCCTGTACATGGCACCCGGCCGACCCGACAGAGCCACCCGACACCACTTTGTGCGCGGCGCCGTCCACTGTAAACGTGCCGCGCATGTTTAAACCCTCCAACACGCCTCGAAATCACTGCTGAAGGTGGCACAAGCTTCTCAAAGGATCTTCCATCAAATTCAAAGAGGTATTTTGAAACTGCCCTTGAAATTTTTGAAACTGTCAAAGTGATAAAGGCTAGTTTGTGCCTAAACATATCTGTTGAAGTTGCATATGAGAGTTGAAGTTCATTGAAAGGGGAACCTTGATTTTTGAAAAGATAGAATTCCTACAGGTTTTGTTAAAACTATAGAAACATATGAAAATTCTATGACCAGCTATATGAACAGTTTCTGCTGTGTATGCCCTTTTTTAAAACCGTGATGGAGTGGTGGATATACTGCTAGAAGTGCCTACAGAAAAAAGAGTTTTTAATTGTCCGAGAGGGTAATTCTCCTACAACTTTTTCTTAAAAACCTTTGAGACATTTTGTCACCTTTATTCTATAGAACAGTGAGATTGACTGTATGCCCACACTAGAGGTTAACTATGTATGTGGTATGAATTTGTTTGATGGAGTGACATACCAATAAAGAACAGTGAAGTGTAATAAGAAAGAAGGGTTTTGTTAAACAACAGTTTATTGGTTGAAGGCTATAGACCTGGTTATTACATAAAAAACACTATAAGCCCTGTTAACCTACCTCAGAAGTAGCAAGCCTTGGAATCCATTAAAGTCATTGTGGGGGACTGTGTGCATATTTTTGGATTAATTAGTAAAGTGGCACAAAATGATGCAGTATTCTGATTAAAGGAAGCCTCGATTGTTTGAAAATTCCCACAGACCTCTGCCAGCACCTCGAATGCCTTTCAAAAACCTGCCACCTCATCCTGTGGACAGAAGAATTTGACTATGTTTTTTACTCTTCATACTCATTTGAGAAATTGATTTTCACAGGGTATAGAGTAATTCTTCCAAGGAGGACTAGTATTCTATATCGAAAGGAAGTTTATATTGTTGAAAGCTACAGGGCAAAGTGACTCCTATTTCTCACAGAAAAAGACAATTTTCACTGTGTATTTTGCTTGACTGTCTTTTATTCCTCGAGCTTATTTGATAAGTGGATGTTCATATAGAGCAAAGGAATTTTTCTACAAAGACAAAGGTGTTACATTGATAAGAGGCCTTGATTATTTTGAAAAGAGAAAACTCTTACAGCCTCTGCTTAAAACTTTTGGAACTTTTTTAAACTCTGTTACCTTTGTTCCAGGACTGTGACATTGACTGTCTGATTAAACTAAGGGTTGATTGCATAAGACATAAGTTTGTTGAGTAATTGGCACATTAGGAAGGGCAGGTTTTGTAATGATTGGAAAGTCTACCTTTGGACAAAGATAAAAATGTGTTGTTGACCTCCAAACTTCACAAGAACAAGGTGATTTCTTGACACTTTACACAGAAAATTTACCTAACAGTTTGTCTCCTTTTCACTGTATGGTATCTTATTGAAAAGTCTGTTGGATGAGATACTTTAAAGGTGGAAAGGCCACTTTTTGAAAGAACAGGGGTTTTATATTGTGAGGAAACTTGTTGAAGTCATTCAAAGACAATTTTTCACTATCAAAGTAGTGAATTGACAGAGTTCACCTTAAAGAAGGCAGTTTATAGACAGTGAGGCTGTTTGGTTCTTCAAAAGCACATCTAGGTCAAAATTCCTCCTAGGCAAGACAGCAGAAGTGGTTCACATAAAATACATGAGCCAATCTCTACAGAGGAGGTCAATGCTCATCCATCCATCCTTTTCAACTTTCATGAGGTAGGTTGTCTAGAGTTTTGCCAGAAGATACAGGAGGTCAAAAGTTTCTCGCCATTGACACACCTACGCGCCCTGAGGTTCCAGAACAAGCATTTCTAGGTAGTGGACCTTGATTTCAAGTTTTCTCCAAGATCAGTGTCCAAAGCCACCAAGATTCCATATCATGGCGAGAAATGGTTCAAACAGACCCATCTTGACTTGGAAGATTACAAGCCTTTCATCAAGCCTGAGCATAGAGATACTTTCACTGTTATTTTTCCTTTTTCTTATCTTCCTCACAGCTATGCTCCTCTAATGAAAGTCATAATGAAGTATTTTACTTGTGAAGGGGGGTTTGCTCGAGTTTATGCCTACCATGTCCGACTATTGATGCATTTCACTAGAACTAGGCAGCTAAATCTCCCTTACTTTTTATACAAAAGCCTCGAGAAGATGGCATCCACAGTCCAGAAGAAGGTCCCACCTTTGCAAATACCTTCCCTTTTCCATCATTCTCTGATCAAAATTATCGTCCTACACCAGTTAGAGAAAAAAGAGGTTCCATGGGATGTTTTTATCAGCCACCCAGATTTCTCTACTGTTCCTCTTGTCCATATGTCTCCCACCCAGCCTGTTCATCGCCCTGTACCTTTGTCCAGCAGGCCTACTCCTAGAAGGCTCAAGTTTCCTACCGAACAATCAGGACAGCAGGAAGAAGAAGGACATGAACAGGTAGAAGAGGAAGAGGATGAGCAAGAAGAAAATGATGAAAACCAACAGCATAATTTTGATGGTCATGGACAGTAGCTTGAGCCACATAGTGAGCATGAGGTGGAAACAAACCAGCAGACTGATGTTGGTAAACAGGGGCAGCAGTATGAACAGCAGGAAAAGATGGGTGAAGAGCAGCAAATTGCAGATGAAGGGCAACAGCAGGAGCAAGAAGAAAAAGGTGCTGAACAACAGCATCTCAGTGAAAGTGAACAACAGGGACAAGAGGAAGAGCATCAGCCTAATGTTGAAGGTCATGAACAGTAGTTTGGGCAGGAAATTGAACAGCAGCTTGGGCCACAAAATGAACAGGAAATCCAAGTACAGAAGCAGCATAAAATTGATGATCAAGGTCAACAAGGGTTTGAGGCAGATCAACATCATAACATTGAGGGGCAGAAGCAAATTAAAGAAGACACACATCAGCCTCAAGGAGAGCAGCAGTTTCAAGAAGTTGACAAGGGTAAAGCAATTGTGTCTCCTTCTCCTAAAGGAACAAAGTCCAGCACAGCAAGACAGAAAGGGCCTAAGGCTGCCACTCCAAAAGTGACAAGAGTTGTCCCTAGCAAAAGAAAATCTCCCAAGAGACCTATCACTAGTATGCCAAGAAGGAAAAGTGCAAGATTGGCCTTCAAAGGGAAAGGCAAGATTGGAGAAAGTAAAAAACATGGAGGTGCATTAGCTGTCATTCCCATTCAAAGTGATGACAGTGATAATGAAGCCCGCATCCTTGAAAACCTTCTAATCCATCGAGAGGGTCAAATTGAAGCATTGGAGAATGACCTTCATCGCGAAAATACATTCAATCACTTCTTGGAGATCCAAAATAAACAAATGAACGTCCATTTGGCTGTCCATGAGGCACAAGCTATCAAATACAAGAATGAGGCAGCTAAAGCACACATAAGGATAGAGGAGATTGTCGGTGAGTTTGATGAAGATGAAGAAGAGGACCAGCCTAGGCGGAAGAGGCCTAGAACCATAGGGCTTAAAAGAGCCCTGGAAAAGAAAAGGGAAGAAGAACAGGCCCATCTTCAAGCTTTTCCCCTCACTGCACTACTTGAGCAGGAAATTGAAGAAAATAAGGAGGCATGGCTAGAAAGAGCCAATAAACACTTGGAGATGAAGCTTGAAAAGTCAAACAGAGACTTGGAGCTACAAAGAAAGATGACACAGCACTATCAAAAGTTGAATCAGTTTGTCCGGCGCAAGCTAAAGGCCACCCAAGCAAAACTGAAGGAAGCAAAGGGGAAGCGCCCAGCATGGAAAGAGAAGAAAGGCACATCAGCACTTGATATTTTGGCTTCAGCTTCGGAGCATGTTGCTAAGGACCCTTGAGGGTCATGCATACCAATTTTGGGCCCATTTTGACAACTCTTGGTTTTTTGGCATTTTTGGGTTTTTGGTCAAAAACTCATAAATTCGCCATTTCATTTTGAGGATTCTTCAAGGGAGGAGACGGGTACCATCGGATGCCATAATTTCATGAGAAATCCCTCAGCGATTTTCAGAGCATTTGGAGATCATTTTCCCCTTCAAAACAGTGAAAAAGGCTCGCATTTTGCACATTCTGCCCAGTCTATTAGCAAACTGTCTTTTTCTGGTTTTTTACACACAGGTGCAGATTTGGAGAACTTTTGGGCATCAGATTGGATTGATTTTAGTTGCGCTGGAAAGTAGACACTCAGATATTTCCAACGAGCTATCATGAGGCTCGTTTCAACACCAGGAAGGCTGCCAAATGTTTCCAGCAAGTCAGGGGACCTTTTTCTGATATAAATTTGAAGTATTTTTGTAATTTTTGAACCTCAAAAATCTGCTTTTTCCAAATGTGCGTTTAGCTATTTTTTCACTTGGAAAATGATGTAAAGTCAATATAATTCCCATTTTTAGCATTTTTTTAGATATTTTATGGGATATTTTATGCCTTGGGCTTTGCAAAGCCTCAAGGACAAGTTTAGATATTTTGATTAGGCCAATGAGGATGGAAGTTGAACCATGAGGTTTTCCTCACTTGAGCCTATTTATTCCACAAGATCTCATTGTAAACAAGGCTGAACTTGAGAAGAGAAGCAATATATTGGTCATATGAGCTTTGGAGAAAATACTTGTGCTATGCTTTTGGATTGCCTCTTGAATGTTCTTGGATGGATGGTGAAGGATTGTTGATGGATTCCATCACATGGTAGAATGGTATAGTGTTTCTTGCTTTGTTGTTGTCTTCTAGTTTTCATTCATGATACATGTTTCTTGCTTGCTATAGATCAGTGGAGAATAAATTTGAGATATGCCCATGGAGGCACCTCAAATTTCCTGAATCTTCATAGCTTTTATGTTTTCTTCTTCCCTAGTTATATTAAAGAATTCTTAACTGCTCTTTAATAACTTGAGGATATTGTTGCTAGTTTCATTAATAGTTCTATGCATGTTGAGTAGGATGTATGGTGTGCCCTGCTTACCTATGACTATCCATAGTTCCATACATGAAGCTATCTCTTTGACTGATTAAGATTATCATTTTGTTTGAACCAAGGAGGCCTAGTCCCGATCTAGCCCTTTGCCTAAAAACTATGAAAGCTTGTTTGTCAAAGTGCCCAATAACTTAAAGACTGTGTTTAGGTGTTCCGGCATAGTATTTTGAGTTTTTAGTCCATCTTATGTGTTTTCCCAAAAGTCTGATAGCCATTTCCCAAAGTTAGAGGGTCTTATACTTCTATGCATGGATGGAATGTTTGTTTCGATGTGTTGATTAGTTTATAGTTACATTTTGCATGATTAAGGGTTTTTCTTTACCATGTTTATGTTATCTATCGAACCAGTTATGCTTGAAACTCTTTTTTGTTCACAAACTTGATGTCCATTTACTCCATTTTGCCTAAAGATCCTTACTACCTTGAATCAAATCGGCCCTTCAACAGCCTTGTATCGTCATCTAATAGTTTTCTTGACCTTTTGACCCCATAGCCCAGTTTATCTACATCTTGTTAGCTATGTTATATCTTTGATCAGTTTCATCCCTCACAACTTAAAAAACAAAAATCAAAAACTTACTTCATAACTAGCCTAAAATCAGAATACAATAAGCGAACACACCAATATCTTTTACATATAATAGAGAGAGCCCTCTCTGAGTCCAGGAAGGCTAGGTCCTCGGGCTCCAAATCTTGGTTTGATGTTACATCGTCATTTGGCTCACCAATCGGCCAAATCACGGGACCCTAACATAATGGCGATCACGATGGGACTCTGAGTGATAAACAAACTTAGTTTCCCTAATCTTTAGAGACTTTTGAGAATATTAGCTAGCTGACTTATCCCACCGCTCACTAACATAATGGCGATCACGGTGGGACTCTGAGTATTAACAAACTTAGATTCCCTAGAACTTAAGAAACCTTTAAGAATACTATCTGAGTGACTTATCCCACCGCTCACTAACATAATGGCGATCACGGTGGGACCTTCCGAGTTAGTGAAAATCTAAGTACACCTTAGAATTCTCGAAGTCTCAATCAAACTTAGAAAAATTAAGTGTTGTTTGAAGAGTAGAAGCTAGCTCTTTCACCATCTTAGCAAAATGATGAGTCAGTTATAGGAAACTCTTCCAAACCTCATAGGCACATAAAACTCAAAAAACCCCAAAACACTCCCTTAGATTGGTTTTTGTCAATATTGGTGGTGGAACATACACACATATCTCAAAACAACCAAGTTCCACTTGGCGACTCCACTAGCCTCCAGTAGGCCTTACTATTTTATCGAACTCTAGATTACCATCAAATTTATCTATCCCATCGCTCACTAACATAGCGAGAGATGGTGGGACACTGAGTACATGACAGTCTAGCAAACTCTTATAGACTCTTTGGTCCTTTAGATACTTAAACAAGCAAGCAGCCCATAGACCCATTTAGAGTAAACTCTTTTTGTTCTCATCACCCTAGCAAAGTGTTGAAACAAGTCTAAGATACTTTAAACCATAGGCTGCACATAAAACTCAGAAAATCCAAAACATTTCCAGATTAGTTACCGGTGGTGGACCATATCTATCTTCAAAAAAACAACCCAGTTCCACCTGGCGACTCCACTAGCCCATCCCTTTTACTTTTTGACCATCCTTCACCTTAGTATAACTTTAGAGAGACCACTCATCCAAAACATTCATCAATACCATCCTCTCTAAACTCTAGATCCAAAATATCTCTTCACGAAGAATCAACACCAGATCCCATCCAGACCCAAACCCCCCTGTCATAGTAGATGACCCAGAGAAGATTCTGTGGCAAGCTTCCGAAACTGATCATCTAGCTACTGGTAGATCCATCCGTAAAACAAGATCAGTACTTGAACATCTCACTATCCTACCAGATTCACCTTTTGGATTAGAGTCGTCAAAAACTCTTTTCAGAAGCAGATCTCATAGTAAGATAAACTTTGACGATCTTGAAACCCTAGACCAATCACACAGTCATAGTAGAGAAGCCTCACCTTCCACCCCCCCAGACTTTCAGCTTCTCCATTACTTTGGCTCCCACCATCCCAGATCTTCTCGAAACTAGATCACTAGTCCAAGTTCCTCCGCTACACCTATCCAAACCACCACTGTTCAAAACACCTCATCTCATCCCACTAGTCCTCATCTTGTACATCATCCATTAGCTCCCATCATGGTAGCCTGGTACGCACCTTTGGTGTTGCCACCACCCTTGGCTCCTCTCCCAAATAAATATCAAGACAAAATCCCACACTTTACTGAATAAGACACCACTACACATCAACATCATATAAGTAGGATGACTCATGCTCATGAATACCTGGAGGTACAAGACGAGACCGTCAGAATGAGAATATTCACCCAAAGTCTTGGTGGTGAACCCAAAACATGGTTCAAAAGCTTAACTCCAAAAATCATCCACAATATCCCAGAACTACATCAAGTCTTCAGAAATAGGTGGGAAATCCGAAGAAACCCTATTCAAATCCTGTCAGAATATAAAAACCTAAAACGGGAAAATGGGGAAAGTGTCCAATCTTACTGCACTAGGTTCAATAGTGTGTATAACTCCCTTCCACCTCATTTCAAACCCCCACTTGGTTTAGCCTTGGAAAAATTCCCCGAGGGTTTCGATCCGGACATGACATATCATCTGAGAGACAAGGATCCCCCTACCTTAGAAGAAATGCAACAAATAGCCATAAAAGCAGATGCCAACTTAGCAGAAAAAAGGGCTAGGACTAGATCAGAAAGAAAGGTCACATATAAATATGAGGTTTCCACTTCATCGCCCTCCCTAGATCCTAGAATAGATGACTTAGTCAAAACCATGGCCAAAATGTGGGAAAGGATAAATGAAAAAACTCCTGTTAGGGACAACCAACCAAACCCTCCAAACAGAAACCGGAACCAAAACTTTAGGAGGGAACAACCCCAAAACAAGCCAAGGGAAAATGACCAACAGATTAGGCCACCATTCAATGAAAACTATGTGGAAGAGGATGACAGGGATACAGAACCTTTTGATGAACATCATTTAAACCTCATAGGATCTGATAATGAGAGTGAGGTGTACCTCACAGAAGAAGAACAAGCGTTCTTTTCTCCTAATCAGGATGAGACCAACTATGAAGATCTCGACGACCCTGCCATAGATTTTCAAAATGCCATAATAGAATCTCATCGGCAATATGACCTTAGAAGCAAAAGAAACCAAGATAATTCCAAGAAAGGTAACTCAGATACTGCTAAAGCCCCTAATACCATCCTCAAGAAAGCATTAAGTAGTGATAAGATCAAGGTCGAGAAGAATGACCAAAACAAAGCTAAAGTTACCCAAGCTAGTCTTAACTCAGCTACTCCGAGTACTTCCACAAAAGTTACCGAAGCAACTATGGCAAAAAAAATCTCGAAACAAAGCCAACAAAATTAGAACATAGAGAAGGTCGTGGCTGAAAAAACTGAAACAAACATATCTAAACTTCAGCTGCCTTTTAGCTTTGAAGGCGAAATCGCCAAGATCAAGATCACCATGCCTCTTACTGAACTCATTGCCCAAAACTCTTATAAATCCCAAGTACTAAAAGTCCTAAATCTAGGGAATGATGCAAACACTGTTAATCTGGCTGATGACACTCCTGAAGTGTTGTTTGGTCTGAAGATAGAGGGAAAATTCCAAGAAGGAACTACTCTTCCATTTTACATTAGCCTAAACATCCACGACCAAATCCTCCACAATGCCATGCTAGAATCCGGTGCCTCGCATAATCTTATGCTGAAGGTAGTAATGGAAAGACTAGGCCTGGAAATCACAAGACCATACAAAGGCTTGTATTCATTTGATTCAAGTAGAGTCAAATGCCTGGGTTTGATCAAAGACCTTTGTTTTAGTCTGGCCCAAATACCTGCGAAACATCTAATCATGGAGATAGTAGTGGCAGACATCCCTCCCAAGTACGGGATGCTTCTATCCAGATCCTGGGGAGCCAAAATCCAAGGGAATATTCAACTGGACATGTCATACGCCACCATTCATGTGTTCGGCCAGACCAGAATACTCTACCAAGAATCACACATGAAATACATGATTAGCAGTCAAGATAGGCCAGACAACATTCCAATGTGTTCCTTGCATTCCGACCTGAACTCTTTCATTATGCATATTGATGAAAACATGGAGGAAGAGTCAGAAGAAACTGAAATAAACTTAGATCCACCACATCAGTTGTCCCTGGTGCCTTATGATGAACTAGACACTCAAAACTACCATGATCATGAACAGCTGTGTCATGAAGAAAGTAAGTATGTCCCTTCTAAGGTTGGATTAGAGCAAGAAGCGCAAACCCTTATGTACTATCAAGCGAATTACTCTAACCCTAGTCAAACACCAGCAATAACCTGCGGAAATTTTTTCTGGGTAAAGGCTTTAGAAGACTTACACATCATAAACCTGTTCGGAACCCGGGAGCAAGGGAGTTTAATGTTTCTACCATACCTCAAATATTTACCTTCATATGGATCATCCACTGCAAATGAAACTTTGACTATAGCCCCAACAGCTCAAAATCTAGAAAAAATGCCTGATAAACTTCTTATGAGCAAGAATGATAGTTGCAGTCCCAGCATACCTGAGCTACTGAAATTGGCTCATATTTTGTCTTTTCATGAAGAACTTAGAAATGTTAAAATCAGAAATCTCATGCAGAATACCAATTTCTACAGAAAAAACAAAGAAAAATGCTATGATACTTCTTCTCCCTCAAAGAATAACTTTGACAAAAGAAAACATAACAATCTGAACCAAACTGAAATAATCAGGGATAAAACAGATGGTCCAAGAGTCTGTTTCAATTTTAGAAATACTACTGCATTTCCCTATAACAGAAATTCTGTTTTTTCTACCCAAGACCATGATATACCAATTAAAAGTGCTTTAAATCATGTGTTTTCGCAAGATGATGTTTCAGGTCATGTTCAAAAGATTCCCTTGCAAAGTAGACAGCTTAAAGATTTTTTCCAGTTTACGGGAGGTAGATCTAATTTCAAAATCAAAATTGCAAAACCACCCAATATCAGAAATCTGTTCATGAAGGCCATGTTCCCAGTTTTAAATTTCTGCATTTTTTCATACCTTGATGATGTCATTATCTATTTCAAGAATGACCAAGAGTACATGCATTACTTGAGGAAAATGTACAGTAAGGAAAGGAGTGGAAATCAGATATTCAAAGAGGTACAGCGGAAAGATACCGGTCTGTTCAGAGATTCTTGCATGAATCCCTATGTCATGTTAGAGAGAGAAAAATTTCCAAATTTCTCTTTTCAGGAGTTGAGTGGGCCAAGGGTGAGAGGAGATCCTTACAAGGATAAGATGCTTAAATTCCGTCATTTCCAAGATTTCTAAGTTTGAAACACTTTCATTCATTGTATATACCATTGTTTGAAATATAGAAAAAGAGAAAAGTCAAAAACAGTAAAAGTTAGAAAAGAGGGCAAGTGAAGATAGAACAAAGGCCCCATGTTCCAAAAAATAGTCCTTCGGAAAGCGAGCAAGTCTAAATGCCGCTACTAGTACTTCAATGTCTTGTTAAGCTATCTAGCTTAATCATAGCTGAGCATGTTTAAATTTATTTGCTGATAAGTTACTGAGTGCAAAAGATAGTCAACATTGTGTAAGATTGACTTATCACAGAGTTTAGATTAGGGAGAGATTCTGGTTCCACATGCCTAAAACAGAACCAAAGAGAGAAGCGAGGGATGAAAAATACATTGTACATCTTAGCCCCGCTTGTCTAGTTTCCCTTTTGTTGCAAAATAATATTTGTGTGCAGCTTGTCTTTTATGCCGCAAATGCATGACAAATCAGACTGTCTAATCCTGATTTGATCATTTTAAATTTCATGTTTTAGATTAGAGAACAAAATCCTGTCAAACTGCTTAATATTGATAGTTGATCTAGCATAGGTAGATTAATGAAGGAGTTCATCAGTTTAATCTGAACTCCTAGCAGATATAAGAGTAGAAATAGATAGGTTCATTTTGCAAAAAAGAAAAATATACATTGTCGAAACGCTGCTAGTTCAAATGTGCCAAAGAGAAGAAAAAATGTTAGGAAAGATAGTGGGGTAGGTAGAAGTATCATTGATGTTAACCATGCTGTCACTTTTCAGAAATGGCATCAAAGAAGGGTGAAATTTTGCGCCAATGGGTAAGGCACTGGTCTTCATAAGCCAAAGATCTGAACTCTGGACACCTCCTGACGAGGAGCTGCCCTCCCCAAATGGAGCCACTGTTAGTCATCAGTATTTTTCACTTGTTAGTGATGACTAGATCCATAGCTGAGTTTTCTAGAAGCTGATTTCCATATGTCAATTTTTCATCTAGAAAACCCTCATAAAACTTTTTTTTTCGCCCTCCTACTTTTCAATCTGCCCATGTCAAAGTTAAAACTCATTATCACTATCCTATCTAGCTTCAGCCCTACTGGTCTACCCATCAGCTCTAATAGGAAAATCCAAGTCTGTTTCAAAAGCCTCCCCTAAGTTAGGAAGTAGCACTTTAAGGCATTTTACCTTTGGCAAACATCAAAAAGCCAAAAACCTCCATCTGATACAGACCATTCATGACAGACCTCCCACTCTGCAAATGAAATTGATTACAGCCCTAAGTCGCACCACTTACACACCCCTAAATCTCAGCACTGCATAGACCACAGTCTCAAGCTGATTATTAGGTGTTTTACAGTGTTTTATGGATTTTACAAAGACAAGAAATATAACATCATCTCAGAAGAAATTTCTTGAATCTACATTTAGAAGAACAGCTGCTTCTCTATGTAAACATGAGCCTGAGATATATCTGCAAGACAGAGAGTTAAAAATCAAGACCTTGCAGCTTCCTTTTAGCATGAAATCACAGTAAAAGAAAGACACCACTGTCAAACAGACTGGTAATTTTTCATGGCCAAGAACCTCCTTCATCTACAAGCAGAGGGTTAAGGCGCCTCCTTCATCTACAAGCAGAGGGCACTGGCCAATATTGACTTTAAGGATTGCAAAAGCGCAGGCTTGCTTTTTACTAGACAGTAAAACAGTGACTCCAGGTTTCTGAGTGTAAATGATGATTATAACAGTGCTAAGATCTGAAATGTGCAAGACAAGAGAAGACAGAGTGTGTGGTTTTGTAAAGAGAATCAGTTGAGGTTTCAATCATCATCAAGGCACATCAAAAAAGGGACTCCTTAATCAAAGCTATCATAACAAGCATCTATGCAGGGGTGTTAAGATGCATAGCTTCAATTAGTCTTAAACATAAAAATACTTCAGTGAAAAGACCCCTGTATGTTCTTTTGTTCCTGTTGAAATGTGAAGTACAGTCCATGGTTTCTGGATGAACATAAAAAAGAGGCAGGAAAGTAGTACATGCAAGTTACACTCCACCACAAAGACAGGTATTTTCTCTTCAGATACAACAGGTTGTTGTTTTCAGAACTCCATCAGAAGAAAGTGGCCAAAAGGAGCCTCAGTATCTGCGAGCAGAAGAAAGGATGGTTGTTTTTCGAAGAGTGCTAATCTCCCTACTCACAGAGATTATCTTTCAAATGACTTATCATAAGTTGACCAAGGCAAATGGTGACATTTTAGTTTCCCCTCAACAAAGAGCAGTGCAATGAGACAGTGAAGACCTCCTTCACAGGAAACAAAAGGGCAGCTCTCCTTGTTTCACTCTCTAACTCTGATGTATCATCTTCTGTTTTATCTTCTACCCACAGTCAAAGAAGAAAACTCAAAGACACCTAACAGTTGCATCTACAGTCCAGCAACACCTGTCACCTAATTAGATTTACATTGTAGACAAGATTATAGCATAATACCCAGAGCAAAAATGTATTTGATCTAGTTTGTCTCTTGCAAACAGGTATACAAGCTCATCAAGTACAAAAAGAGCTTTGGCACAGTGTTTCAGGTTCTGGAAATCATCAAAGGCAAAATCTAAATGCCACTGCCCCAAAAAGAGACTTCATTATTCAATGGACAGAGATGTTATATGATATGTTTTGAGCAGAGAAGTGTATTGAAAAGGGGCGCCCTTCTTAAATCAAAGGGCCATGACCAAATCCAAATAAGGTCAGCAAATTTGGGCACCTGCACTGGGAAAGAGGTTGAAGAAGCAATTGGAGACAGAAGCTGTCAAAGTAAGTTAAAAAGACAAGCCTTATCCTTCCAAATAACAAAGCAGTTTTCTAGTATTCTTTTTTTCACAGATTCGGAGTGGATTTTCTGTTTTAAATAATCACCAACAGTGCTAAAAAGTGTCAGGGGATGGTGCACAAGTTCATTTAGTCTTTCTCCAAAACTGGAGCTCCTGTGCTAGTTTTACACCAAAAGGACAATGATAGCAGAAAAACACCTTTGTCAAGTCATTAATGTTATAAAAGTGGTTCATGTTAACATGGTTTAAAAACATGAAAACCTCTGCCGCCTACATTATTTCGAAGCCCAAGCTTCGTGATGCGCCAAAGGAATTGTTGAAAAAAGGGCAAAAAGCTGTGAAAACCTTTGCAAGTGACGGTCAAAAGTTCATTTTGTGTTTCAAAAAAAAAATTAAACTAACCGTTGGGGTTTTTGTTGTTTTAAAAGGGTAAATTGAATTGACCAACTTCATTTTTTAAATCTCCGAACAAAGTATCGAGCAGAGCCCCTTGCTGCCATCAAAGATCAAACACAGAAGTTTTTGGAGCAATTTGAAGATTTTTTTCAACAGTCAGAACTGCGCGACGCGCCTGGAATAGTGCACGACGCGCTCAGGATAATTCTAAAACAGGCCGATAACAGTTGCGCGACGCACCTGTACGTGTGCGCGACGTGCCTGTACACGGCGCCCGGCCAACCCGACAGAGCCACCCGACACCACTTTGTGCATGACGCCCTCCACTGTAAACGTGACGCGCATGTTTAAACCCTCCAACACTCCTCCAAATCACTGCTGAAGGTGGAACAAGCTTCTCAAAGGATCTTCCATCAAATTCAAAGAGGTATTTTGAAACTGCCCTTGAAATTTTCGAAACTGTCAAAGTGATAAAGGCTAGTTTGTGCATAAACATATCTGTTGAAGCTGCATATGAGGGTTGAGGTTCGTTGAAAGGGGAACCTTGATTTTTGAAAAGAGAGAATTCCTACAGGTTTTGTTAAAACTATAGAAACATATGAAAATTCTATCACCAGTATATGAACAATTTCTGCTGTGTATGCCCTTGTTTAAAACCGTGGTGGAGTGGTGGATATACTGCTAGAAGTGCCTATAGAAAAAAGAGTTTTTAATTGTTAGAGAGGGTAATTCTCCTACAAATTTTTCTTAAAAACCTTTGAGACATTTTGTCACCTTTATTCTATAGAACAGTGGGATTGACTGTATGCCCACACTGGAGGTTAACTGTGTATGTGGTATGAATTTGTTTGATGGAGTGACATACCAATAAAGAACAGTGAAGTGTAATAAGAAAGAAGGGTTTTGTTAAAGAAAATTTTATTGGTTGAAGGCTACAGACCTGGTTATTACATAAAAAACACTATAAGCCCTGTTAACCTACCTCAGAAGCAGCAAGCCTTGGAATCCATTAAAGTCATTGTGGGGGACTGTGTGCATATTTTTGGATTAATTAGTAAAGTGGCACAAAAGGATGCAGTATTCTGATTAAAGGAAGCCTCGATTGTTTGAAAATTCCCACAGACCTCTGCCAGCACCTCGAATGCCTTTCAAAAACCTGCCACCTCATCCTGTGGACAGAAGAATTTGATTGTGTTTTTTACTCTTCATACTCATTTGAGAAATTGATTTTCACAGGGTATAGAGGAATTCTTCCAAGGAGGACTAGTATTCTATATTGAAAGGAATTTTATATTGTTCAAAGCTACAGGGCAAAGTGACTCCTATTTCTCATAGAAAAAGACAGTTTTGACTGTGTATGTTGCTTGATTGCATTTTATTCCTCGAGCTTATTTGATAAGTGGATGTTCATATAGAGAAAATGAATTTTTCTACAAAGACAAAGGTGTTACATTGATAAGAGGCCTTGATTATTTTGAAAAGAGAAAACTCTTACAGCCTCTGCTTAAAACTTTTGGAACTTTTTAAAACTTTGTTACCTTTTTTCCAGGACTGTGACATTGACTGTCTGATTACACTAAGGGTTGATTGCATAAGACATAAGCTTGTTGAGTAATTGGCACATTAGGAAGGGCAGGTTTTGTAATGATTGGAACGTCTACCTTTGGAAAAAGATAAAAATGTGTTGTTGACCTCCAAAATTTACAAGAACAAGGTGATTTCTTGACACTTTACACAGAAAATTTACCTAACAGTTTGTCTCCTTTTCACTGTATGGTATCTTATTGAAAAGTCTGTTTGCTGAGATACTTTAAAGGTGGAAAGGCCACTTTTTGAAAGAACAGGGGTTTTATATTGTGAGGAAACTTGTTGAAGTCATTCAAAGACAATTTTTCACTATCAAAATAGTGAATTGACAGAGTTCACCTTAAAGAAGGCAGTTTATAGACAGTGAGGCTGTTTGGTTCTTCAAAAGCACATCTAGGTCAAAATGCCTCCTAGGCAAGACAGCAGAAGTGGTTCACATAAAAGACATGAGCCAATCTCTACAGAGGAGGTCAATGCTCATCCATCCATCCTTTTCAACTTTCATGAGGTAGGTTGTCTAGATTTCTGCCAGAAGATACAGGAGGTCAAAAGTTTCTCGCCATTGACACACCTATGCGCCCTGAGGTTCCAGAACAAGAATTTCCAGGTAGCGGACCTTGATTTCAAGTTTTCTCCAAGATCAGTGTCCAAAGCCACCAAGATTCCATATCATGGCGAGAAATGGTTCAAACAGACCCATCTTGACTTGGAAGATTACAAGCCTTTCATCGAAAACTGAGCTGTGAGATACTTTCTTTGCTATTTTTCCTTTTCTTATCTTCTTGATAGCTATGCTCCTCTAATATAAGTCATAATGAAGTATTTTACTTGTGAAGGGAGGTTTGCTCGAGTTTATGCCTACCATGTCCGACTATTGATGCATTTCACTAGAACCAGGCAACTAAATCTCCCTTACTTTTTATACAAAAGCCTCGAGAAGATGGCATCCACAGTCCAGAAGAAGGCCCCACCTCTGCAAATACCTTCCCTTTTCCATCATTCTCTGATCAAAATTATCATCCTACACCAGTTAGAGAAAAAATAGGTTCCATGGGATGTTTTTATCAGCCACCCATATTTCTCTACTGTTCCTCCTATTAGTATGAATCCTTTGTCGAAGTGTACGAAAAAGGACCACTTTAGCTATGCATAACTAATAGCCCTAACAACAAAAGTGGCTGCCAATATCTTCAGATCTGCGGTTAGTTAGACAAGAAAAGAGATGCAAAACACCAGATCTATGCATGGAAAGACATTAAGCAGTAAAAACAATGGTTTGCTCCATATACCAATAGACAAGACAAGAACAATTTTTGAAAGAATTTTTATATTAATCGAGCACCTGGGAGGAAAACAAGAAGGCGTATCCAATTCTCCTCAGTGGGATGGGTTCTTGGAAGTCCTCAGCACTTTAGATCTAAGATTTCTCTCTCTTGTTGGTGTAGAAAACCCACACAAAGAATAGAACTCAAAGGGAGCTCACACAGCAAATGGTAGAAAAGAGTGACCAAGTGTATAGATCCAGAGTGATCTAATAGGCAACAAAAGGTGAAGAATGATGGGAAAAAACCCTCCTATTTATAACAAAATATTGGGTCATTCTAGATCTTGGTGCATGATTAAAATAATGTTAACCAAATCTAGATCCACCTTTTATGGAATATTTTATTATATTTGTTGGAGGGAAAAGGTATTTGACTTGGATCAAATCCCTTGATTAGTCAAAAATAAATAAATAAATGATTTATTTATCTTTTTAAGGAAGTGGTTAGAAGATAATCAAATAAATAATGATTTATTTAATTATTTAAGTGGTTGAAAGATAATTAAATAAATAATGATTTATTTAATTATTTGTGGGTGATTTGGTCATATTTAACAAGGAATATTATCTAAATAAGATTTAAATAATTATTCCTAGAAAATAATAAGATAAATAAAGGTTTATCTAATTAATTTCTTTGTTTTTAGGTTAAACATGACTGGGAATAATAATTAAATTATGGTTTAATTAATTATTCCATGAGGAAAATCAAACAAATATAGGTTTGTTTAATATTTCCTTTTGGGGTTTCCTGTTTGGACCATGAACAACCTAATAAATGTGGTTTATTAAGTTATTTAACATAGTGAAGGCAATTTTACTTAGGGTAAAATTGGTCTTACATGGTGTACTTGGGTCCATCTAATGATAATAGGTTAGATGACAAAAAAATGGTGTAACAGATTGCCCCCCAGCGGGCAAGTGTCAGGAGCAAATCGTATGACTGAAGTACGTTGTAAGAACTCAATCACTAGACAACAAAAGGGAAGTCAGAGAGAGAAATGCAAGGTAGATAGTGTGCTGAAGAACTAGACCCTGAGGAGATGAGACTCACAGGTGCAACAAGTCTCTTTTTATGAGAGGGTACCTGTGCTGAAGGCGGCGGGGGAGGCATACCTATGCCCGCCGAGACAAAGTACAAAAGAATAGTGGGTCCAGTAAACAAGGGACCGAACCATAAAGTACAACCGGCATAATCATGAGCCAGATAAAAATACAATGAGGAATCCCACATACATGTTGTTCCTGGGATAACAGCCGGGACTGGTACAATAATATCTGAGTACATGAGATAAATACAACCCAAATGCCCCCTGTGAATGGGGAAGGGCTCACAAAATATGACTAATACATGCAAATCAAAGAGGCGCTGCAAGTGGCTAAGGCCAACATCATAAAATATCTAGAGCTGCATCGAAGGCTGCAAGGAAGAGGTCATCCGGGCATGTGGGGGGCTACCTGCAGGGCCACCCCCTCATGAGGGTTGAAACATCTCACACACACCCGGGATTCATCAAGAGCTGCTACTGTATCACTGAACCATCAAGTATACGGATCTCGGTCATGCTGAAAGGAGATGGAGAAACAATCAAGTCAAAGGGAAATGAGAGATCCCTTTGCCTGATCCGAGGCACCGAACAAGAGTGGAAGCTGGAACCAAGGTACACCGCCCTCTAGACCTGGCTTCTAGAATGAATGAGCTGATGTCGACAGAAGGAGGTCCGCCATAGGTGAGGCAATGAGAAATCCTCAACTAAGGCGCGAGAGAAAATAGTAGAGCGACAGACAGACTGACAGTAATGATGATAGGGAAATGGAAAGGACTGAGGAGCGAATGGACAACTTCCCTTATTAGAGCATAAAGGGCATGAATGACATGGCAGCTACTGACACAATATCATAAGGGATAGGGGACAGTGGGGCTGAAGGTCATAATGTGCGACACAAGAGAGAGACCAAGCAATGAAGGAAGGAGGGCTATGGCGGGGTACAAAGGGACTCGGGATAGACTCCATGAATGCGATGATGACTCAACTTGGATGCGCTAAACAAGGGCGACTCGATGGTGCTGCCACACAGTAAAGGCCCAATGGGGGACCATGAAAACATGAGTACAAGGTGGGAACTCATGACGAAAATCAACACGAACATGGACAAGTATGGAGGCGAAGTGGTGCCCCAAGTACAAGCGTTGTAAGTGAGGAAATTCGATTTAAAGTGGAGGTGAAGTGGCCCTTCTTGGACAAAATAGGTCCTGGCGAAGGATGAAAGTACAAAAAATATGCTGGCTATCTAACAGAAAATAAAACACGCATCTCAGAAGGGAAATGCTAAGGGTAATATTTCTTAAGATAGAGTGCATTGCGAGGATTAGGAAGAGGATTGCCTTCGAAGTCCTCTAAAAAGTATGCCCCCTTACCAAGATCCTTACTAATGACGTAAGGGCCTAGCCATAATGAGTCGAACTTCCCGTGACCAAGGACATCATGGGCCTAGTCATATACTAGAACAAAGTCGCCTTCGTGAAAAGGATGAGGCTGGACTTTTCGGTCATATTGAGCTTTGGTGCATTTCTTGGCCGCTTCTAGGGTTTGCAATGCAACACGACGGTCTTCAGAGGCACGCTCAAGCAGGATAAGTCGTTTTTCTAGAGGTTGGGTGTCAAGGAGAAGTTCAACAGCCAGATGAAGGGAAGGGATTTCACACTCAATTGGTAAGACAGTCTCCTCTCCAAAAACAAGGTGAGGAGGGTTATGGTTGAGGGGCATGGGTGCCCCCGAGCATGGTGTGGTCATGCCAAAATGTATTTAGAAAAAGGGGAATCTAAACACAGTTTAACGATGTGGTGTGCCATTTTTTCTTGTGATGGTTATGCAGTTTGAGAAAGGAAATGAAGGAATACCAATCTCTTTTGGTACTGCATATAGGGATCAAATGGACTTTAAGTTTCCGATTTGGCATACCTGGTGTCACGATCCCAAAAAGAGGATTTGGAGATAATGAACTGATGCTCTCATAGAAAAGATATAGGTTGGTCAACAATAATGTCTAAGAGACTAGGTTGCTGATGTAAGATGAGGGAATGATAAAGGGTATCATCCCTAGAGTGATCTAAAGTGATATGGGACTCTAGAGGTTCTTCTAAATGTGGAAGAATACTGGGACTAAAGTCAACACGACCAGATACACTAGGAGAGTGGTGGAGAATTTCTTCGCTTGGTCTCTCAAATGTGGGTGCCCCCTTACCCAAACATTGGGTTTCAATGTAATGGCCACAAGGTGGATGTGGTGTGAACGCTTGGGTTCGATGTAAAGGGGAATAGATAACGTCAGGGGTGGGGATTTTTTCCATAATGTCATCATTGGGATAAAAGATGGGGTGACTGGTGGAAGAAAGAACACCTGACGTGGTGAAGTGACCTGAATCATCATCATGAGAAGAGAGGTTCACATGCGCATCGTCACAAGGGGTGACCGAAGAGTAAGTAGATAAAGGATCTACCGATGTTGAGCCCAAGATGATCGATGAAGGAAGGTCAAGCGAAACAACAGGGGAGGATTCAGATGGAATGTTCGCCGAGGGTCTCATGGATGATGATAGGTAAAAAATGTTGGACGAAGGCTCCGTCATCTCGACATCAGGAGGGGGAATGTCAATGGGAGAAGTCATATCTGGTAGTTCTGCTGAAGCAGAATGTGCAAATAGGGGAGAGGTGGACTCATTGCACTTGGCCTCGAATTGGTGGACTGCGGCGATAGAGGTGCAGAAGTCCTCGAGGCGGGGACAAAGATGGGTATAATGGCCATGGAGATCACACAAAGCACAAGGGTGGTTGGTGTGAATAATGTTGGGGTTCTTGGCCGCGGTCGCGGAAGGAACAGAGGCTTCTGGGACTGCGGACTCAAGGAACGTGACATTAACCATGGGCTTGAGATGAAGCAATTCAGGACAGGTATGGGAGGCGTGACCGACAACATCACACAAAGTACATTGGATGGTACGCTTTGGCGGCTAAGGAGGAGCAGGGTTTGTCGGGGCAGCCTTGTCCTTTGATGCCCCCTTGCGAGCTTTGCCCTTCTTACCCAAAGCGGTTGCAACAGGAGGTGGTTCCTGTTGAGGTGACTGAGGCACTGATGCAGCGGGAGAAGTCATGGGGACTGGTTGAACCGGGGTCAAAGAAATATAAGGTTTGGGTTGACCAGGCAAGGTGGGGGCTGGAGGATCAAGGTACCAAATGGGAATCCCAAGGGTCAAGTTAGGAAGAGAGAGGGTGGCCATGATCGGTACCGTGTACACTCCTGGTGGGGGAGCTAGGAATGGTATCTGACCAGAGGGGTAATGGCCAGGTGGGATGGCTCCTAAATGGCTAAGGCTTGGTGGAACCATGCCAGGAGGATAAAGAGGCTCATGACTACCAACTGCAAGTGAAGGGCTAGGAGCAGGTTGCGGAGGGCAAGGTTGCTGACTAGCCGAAGCAGGTTGCTTGAGAGCAGCCCGAGACGATTGCATCATGCAAACATTCGATGAGATGGGGTCAGAGATAGGAGGAGGGGGAAGGTTAGGGAAAGTTCCAAGTAGGGAGGAATCTTTGTAAACGCCGGGGGAGACACTGGTCAAGAAATCGATGGTTTGCTTGTTGGCTACAGAAGAGATGGTCATCTCAGGCGAGGTTTGAGATTTTGGCTCATGATATGTCAACTAGTCAATGGTGACTATCTTTCCATTATGGGGGAAAGAAATCTTGCGGAAAACTGTGGATGGGATAGCAGACATAGCATAGGTGTAGCTTCGCCCCAATAGAATGTTGTAGTCTAGAGGGGCATCAATGACTTCGACGTCAACGCAAACGGTCTTACCGGCGAGGGTGATCGGACAATTGCGGAAAAGGCCAATGGGTTGGGAGGCATGGCCGTCCCACACTTGAAGGGTGATCATGGAAGGGGCCATCTCAGGAGATCCGAGTTGCTTCCAAACCGAAGCGGACATCACACAGGTGGATGCCCCCTCATCAATTATACACCGAGAAACGTTGGTGTTCCGGATTTTGACTGGGATTTGGAAGGCGACGGAAGCAGGAAGAGGAGGATGGTCCAATTGAGTGGCGTCGAAAACAATCATTTGGTCATCAGCAGTATCTACAGCGCCCACGGAAGATAGTAGAGCCTTCTTTTGGGAAGGGCACGACTAGAGGAGTTCCAGTGTGGAAATGGCGGCAGGAGATTGCGCCAAATCATCTACTATGCTATATGAATGAGCAGCTTGGCCTGAAGCAGTGTTTCGACGTAATGGTACCTTAGGAATCTTGGTATGAACCTCAACTTTGGGTTGAGGGATATGTAAGGGGCCATTCGGTGTCGAAAGAGGCTCTGTAGATCCTGAAGGAGGAGGCTCGGAGGCAGATTGAGCAGGAGGCTTGGGGTACTGGCGAGACCGAGTTTGAAGGTGAAGGTCGATGGTCGGGGAAGGATCGGAGTCCATCATATGGATCTGGTAATCGGATGAACTAGAAAGAGAAGGGGGAGTGGCGACCTGGCTATCAGGCGGTTGGGTAGCCACGAATCCTTGCTGAGGGAAAGGATCAGTAAACACAGCTGGTTGGGTAGTGGCCACATTAGGAGGAGCATGAGGGGAGGCGTGTTGTCCGCGCAATGTGGCTTGAGACTCCCACATCTGCCGCATCTGGGGTAAGAGGGGACAATCATGGGTGTAATGACCATAAACACCACAACATGAACAAGGCTTATTTGTGCGAAGTGGCCTGTCCGGCTTGGGCTGGGTGCCCTGTTGCTGGTTGGCAGTGTTAGGGTCGACACCAGGATTGGGTCCACGGGTACCAGGGGCATATTGGTTTGGATTTCCTCTCCGCCTTCGTTGAGACAAAGGGGGATTAGTCGCACCCTGTTGTGCAAATACTTGCCCTGGAGGGGGCTGTAAGTGATGTTGTGGGTTTGGAGGAGGCAAGGGAGATGGAAGCGCATATGCTGGAGGAGCTGGCGCACTAGGCTGTGGATAAAGGTAATGGTTAGGTTGGGCAACATTAAGGTAAGCAGGAGGTTGGGCAAAAGGAGGAGGCATGTCGTATCCTGGATACATGCTACCGGGAGGGGGAAGAGTGCTAGGGGTGCTAGTCCCTCCCTGAGGGAGACCATAGCCCACAGGAGGTTGAGCATACAGATGGGAAAGGGCTCCAACGATACTGTCGGCGGAATGAGATGCCCCCCGGGGTGCTAGCGCCACCGGGCCTGGGGAGGTCAGGAAGAACGGTATAAACATAACCAGATTGAGCGTAGATCAGGTCATATTTCAAGGCTATTTGGAGGGTGGCTTCTTCGGTTTGAGGAAAATGGGAGGCGACATCTTTGCCGATGGGAGTTGGAAGGGTGTGAAGGAACCAGTCCATATAAACTCGATCTTCGAAGGGAGGGGCTCGACATAAGCTCCATCTTCTTCACCATTCCTAAATATGGGCGGAAAGGCGGGTTGAAGAGGATTGCTTGAAGGAAGTCAAGAGCTCCGTGCCAGTATCGTATCGGAGGGGGAGCTGGAAATAAGATAAAAAGGCTTGGGCAAGGGTCGCAAAGGTGGTATGGGAAGAGGTGGCTTGTTCAACATACCATTTAGAAGCTTCGCCGGTAAGCATGCATTGGAACAAACGAAGACAGATGGAATCATCGGTAGTGGAATTGGAGGAACACCACATGTGGAAAGATCGAACATGATTGGTTGGATCTTCTCCAGCAAGGCCTTCGAACTTAGGGATGTCAGAGGGGAGCTTGGTTGGCATGGCAGGCCAACCAACATCGTGGCGGATAGGGTCATTGATCAACTGATTGAAATCGGGGAGGCTGAGGCCTGCAATGTACGGCAGCAAGGGTGTGGCCGAGGTAGTTCCTGTGGTGGTTCCGCTAGTAGTGGTTCCGGCATTAGGGCCTGGAGCACCGCTAACGTTAGGCCCTGGACCAGACATAGTGAAGGTGACAGGGGGAGAACCAGGAGGAGAGGGAGAACCCAATGAATCAGAAGAGGAGTCGGAGGGCGGACTCGGAGGAGGACTGGCTCGACGATGGCGGGACGAAGAAGGTCGATCAACCAGAAACTGAGGGTGAAGGCCAAGAAGTCTCCGGGAAAGGCGCCTTGGGGGTGCAATGATGACGGGAAGAAGGAAACCGACAAGGGAAAACAGGGACAGAATCAAGTGAGGTCAAGGGCAGAAAATGTGCAGTGACAATTGATTTTAGAGTCTTTTCCAGGCGGTGTTAACCAGGCACTTCTTCACTTAGGGTCAGTGTGTGGTGTGCGTTAATTTTAATTTTTAAACCCTTTTCGTTTTGAGAGCAAGAAAAAGTGTGCTGCGTAACTGAAAATAAATCTGCAGAGAACAGTATATAATGTTGAAATAACAGAACATTTAACAGCTAACCATGCATCAATCTATCCCAAAAAGGCGGGTCTCTCAAAACTACTCTAAAAGAGGGCAAAAATCTAGTCAAAACACACACAAAAAGAGGCCAATAGATCTAGGGTCAAAAGGGACAGGGATCTGAAGGATAAAGCTGCTAAAAAGAGGTGCAGATCACAGCCAAGAGACAGAGGCAAGGTGGCTGGAAAAAGGAAGGTAATCAACAAAAACGGAGGGGGCAAGGAGGAGGCCCTAAAAGTAGGTCCAAACAAAACTTCAGGAGGTGATTTGAGAGGTAGAAGAGCTGATTACAATGGATTTGAAAGCGAGGTAACAGATCTGGAAAAAAGGAGGCTGAAGCTCTAAAAAACAGACGGCTGAAACAGCTAAAACTCTTCCACAAAAAGTGGAGGGTACTAAAGACCTAGGGGGCTCGGTTCCCACTTAGATGAGTAAAAACATATTAGAACTTGGTCAAAGCGGGCTAAGACAGAGGCTGGAAGACCCTGACAGAAGCTGCAGCAAAACCCAGAAAAATTGCAGAAAAATCACTGAAAAAATGGCAGGTCGCAGTTTCTGACCTGATTTCAGTGCAGGTCGCAGGAAACATGCTGAAAAGTGTGACCTAGAGGTCCAGGTCGCAGGTTTAGGGCCAAAACGTGTGACCCCCCATTCTGGTTGTCTCGGCGGCAGATTTTCAGAAAAGTTGCCATCTCAGTTGCGGCTGGTGTCGCTTACCTGCGCAATAGGGCAAGAAACACACGGAAGTTATAAATTTTGATGTTTTAGGGTTTTATGTGAGAAAAACAACATGAAAATAGGAAAAATAAACAGCTGAAAAGAAACCCTAGGGTCTGAAGTAGCTGGATATGCAGGAATATGAAAAACGACAGTGGTCGTAATTTAAAACCCGTGTGGAGTCGCCATTTGTTAGTATGAATCCTTTGTCGAAGTGTACGAAAAAGGACCACTTTAGCTACGCATAACTAATAGCCCTAACAACAAAAGTGGCTGCCAATATCTTCAGATTTGCGGTTAGTTAGACAAGAAAAGAGCTGCAAAACACCAGATCTATGCATGGAAAGACATTAAGCAGTAAAAACAAGGGTTTGCTCCATATACCAATAGACAAGACAAGAACAAATTTTGAAAGAATTTTTATATTAATCGGGCACCTGGGAGGAAAACAAGAAGGCGTATCCAATTCTCCTCAGTGGGATGGGTTCTTGGAAGTCCTCAGCACTTCAGATCTAAAATCTCTCTCTCTTGTTGGTGTAGAAAACCCACACAAAGAATGGAACTCAAAGGGAGCTCACACAGCAAATGGCAGAAAATGGTGACCAAGTGTATAGATCCGGAGTGATCTAATAGGCAACAAAAGGTGAAGAATGGTAGGAAAAACCCTCCTATTTATAACAAAATATTGGGTCATTCTAGATCTTGGTGCATGATTAAAATAATGTTAACCAAATCTAGATCCACCTTTTATGGAATATTTTATTATATTTGTTGGAGGGAAAAGGTATTTGACTTGGGTCAAATCCCTTGATTAGTCGAAAATAAATAAATAAATGATTTATTTATCTTTTTAAGGAAGTGGTTGGAAGATAATCAAATAAATAATGATTTATTTAATTATTTAAGGAAGTGGTTGAAAGATAATCAAATAAATAATGATTTATTTAATTATTTGTGGGTGAGTTGGTCATATTTAACAAGGAATATTATCTAAATAAGATTTAAATAATTATTCCTAGAAAATAATAAGATAAATAAAGGTTTATCTAATTAATTTCTTTGTTTTTGGGTTAAACATGACTGGGAATAATAATTAAATTATGGTTTAATTAATTATTCCATGAGGAAAATCAAACAAATATAGGTTTGTTTAATATTTCCTTTTGGGGTTTCCTGTTTGGACAAGGAACAACCTAATAAATGTGGTTTATTAAGTTATTTAACATAGTGAAGGCAATTTTACTTAGGGTAAAATTGGTCTTACATGATGTACTTGGGTCCATCTAATGATAATAGGTTAGATGACCAAAAAATGGTGTAACACCTCCTGTCCATATATCTCCCACCCAGCCTGTTCATCGCCCTGTACCTTTGTCCAGCAGGCCTACTCCTAGAAGGCTCAAGTTTCCTACCGAACAATCAGGACAGCAGGAAGAAGAAGGACATGAACAGGTAGAAGAGGAAGAGGATGAGCAAGAAGAAAATGATGAAAACCAACAGCATAATTTTGATGGTCATGGACAGTAGCTTGAGCCACATAGTGAGCATGAGGTGGAAACAAACCAGCAGACTGATGTTGGTAAACAGGGGCAGCAGTATGAACAGCAGGAAAAGATGGGTGAAGAGCAGCAAATTGCAGATGAAGGGCAACAGCAGGAGCAAGAAGAAAAAGGTGCTGAACAACAGCATCTCAGTGAAAGTGAACAACAGGGACAAGAGGAAGAGCATCAGCCTAATGTTGAAGGTCATGAACAGTAGTTTGGGCAGGAAATTGAACAGCAGCTTGGGCCACAAAATGAACAGGAAATCCAAGTACAGGAGCAGCATAAAATTGATGATCAAGGTCAACAAGGGTTTGAGGCAGATCAACATCATAACATTGAGGGGCAGAAGCAAATTAAAGAAGACACACATCAGCCTCAAGGAGAGCAGCAGTTTCAAGAAGTTGACAAGGGTAAAGCAATTGTGTCTCCTTCTCCTAAAGGAACAAAGTCCAGCACAGCAAGACAGAAAGGGCCTAAGGCTGCCACTCCAAAAGTGACAAGAGTTGTCCCTAGCAAAAGAAAATCTCCCAAGAGACCTATCACTAGTATGCCAAGAAGGAAAAGTGCAATATTGGCCTTCAAAGGGAAAGGCAAGATTGGAGAAAGTAAAAAACATGGAGGTGCATTAGCTGTCATTCCCATTCAAAGTGATGACAGTGATAATGAAGCCCGCATCCTTGAAAACCTTCTAATCCATCGAGAGGGTCAAATTGAAGCATTGGAGAATGACCTTCATCGCGAAAATACATTCAATCACTTCTTGGAGATCCAAAATAAACAAATGAACGTCCATTTGGCTGTCCATGAGGCACAAGCTATCAAATACAAGAATGAGGCAGCTAAAGCACACATAAGGATAGAGGAGCTTGTCGGTGAGTTTGATGAAGATGAAGAAGAGGACCAGCCTAGGCGGAAGAGGCCTAGAACCATAGGGCTTAAAAGAGCCCTGGAAAAGAAAAGGGAAGAAGAACAGGCCCATCTTCAAGCTTTTCCCCTCACTGCACTACTTGAGCAGGAAATTGAAGAAAATAAGGAGGCATGGCTAGAAAGAGCCAATAAACACTTGGAGATGAAGCTTGAAAAGTCAAACAGAGACTTGGAGCTGCAAAGAAAGATGACACAGCACTATCAAAAGTTGAATCAGTTTGCCCGGCGCAAGCTAAAGGCCACCCAAGAAAAACTGAAGGAAGCAAAGGGGAAGCGCCCAGCACAGAAAGAGAAGAAAGGCACATCAGCACTTGATATTTTGGCTTCAGCTTCGGAGCATGTTGCTAAGGACCCTTGAGGGTCATGCATACCAATTTTGGGCCCATTTTGACAACTTTTGGTTTTTTTGGCATTTTTGGGTTTTTGGTCAAAAACTCATAAATTCGCCATTTCATTTTGAGGATTCGTCAAGGGAGGAGAAGGGTACCATCAGATGCCATAATTTCATGAGCAGGCCCTCAGCGATGTTTAGAGCATTTGGAGATCATTTTCCCCTTCAAAATAGCGAAAAAGGCTCGCATTTTGCACATTCTGCCCGGTCTATCAGCAAATTGTCTTTTTCTGGTTGTTGACACACAGGTGCAGATTTGGAGGACTTCTGGGCATCGGATTGGAGTGATTTCAGTTGCACCAGAAATTAGACACTTAGGGCTTTCCAACGAGCTATCATGAGCCTCGTTTTGACACCAAGAAGGCTGCCAAATGTTTCCAGCAAGTCAGGGGACCTTTTTCTGATATAAATTTGAAGTATTTTTGTAATTTTTGAACCTCAAAAATCTGCTTTTTCCAAATGTGCGTTTAGCTATTTTTGCACTTGGAAAATGATGTAAAGTCAATATAATTCCCATTTTTAGCATTTTTTTAGATATTTTATGGGATATTTTGTGCCTTGGGCTTTGCAAACCCTCAAGGACAAGTTTAGATATTTTGATTAGGCCCATGAGGATGGAAGTTGAACCATGAGGTTTTCCTCACTTGAGCCTATTTATTCCACAAGCTCTCATTGTAAACAAGGTTAAACTTGAGAAGAGAAGCAATATATTGGTCATATGAGCTTTGGAGAAAATACTTGTGCTATGCTTTTGGATTGCCTCTTGAATGTTCTTGGATGGATGGTGAAGGATTGTTGATGGATTCCATGACATCGTAGAATGGTATAGTGTTTCTTGCTTTGTTGTTGTCTTCTAGTTTTCATTCATGATACATGTTTCTTGCTTGCTATAGATCAGTGGAGAATAAATTTGAGATATGCCCATGGAGGCACCTCAAATTTCCTGAATCTTCATAGCTTTTATGTTTTCTTCTTCCTTAGTTGCATTAAAGAATTCTTAACTGCTCTTTAATAACTTGAGGATATTGTTGCTAGTTTCATTAATAGTTCTATGCATGTTGAATAGGATGTATGATGTGCCCTGCTTACCTATGACTGTCCATAGTTCCATACATGAAGCTATCTCTTTGACTAATTAAGATTATCATTTTGTTTGAACCAAGGAGGCCTAGTCCCGATCTAGCCCTTTTCCTAAAAACTATGAAAGCTTCTTTGTCAAAGTGCCCAATAACTTAAAGACTATGTTTAGGCGTTCCGACATAGTATTTTGAGTTGTTAGTCCATCTTATGTGTTTTCCCCAAAGTCTGATAGCCATTTCCCAAAGTTAGAGGGTCTTATACTTCTATGCATGGTTGTAATGTTTGTTTCGATGTGTTGATTAGTTTATAGTTACATTTTGCATAATTAAGGGTTTTTATTTACCATGTTTATGTTATCTATCGAACCAGTTATGCTTGAAACTCTTTGTTGTTCACAAAATTGATGTCCATTTACTCCATTTTTCCCAAATATCCTTTCTACCTTGAATCAAATTGTCCCTTCAACAACCTTGTATCGTCATCTAATAGTTTTCTTGACCTTTTGACCCCATAGCCCAGTTTATCTACATCTTGTTATCTATGTTATATCTTTGATCAGTTTCATCCCTCACAACTTAAAAAACAAAAATCAAAAACTTACTTCATAACTAGCCTAAAATCAGAATACAATAAGCGAACACACCGATATCTTTTACATATAATAGAGAGAGCCCTCTCTGAGTCCAGGAAGGCTAGGTCCTCGGGCTCCAAAGCTTGGTTTGATGTTACATCGTCATTTGGCTCACCAATTGGCCAAATCACGGGACCCTAACAGTTAGCACGTTGGGACTCCTGTGGATGGGGTTTCGTCACCTGAAAGTTGCAAGGGTTGTGATTAAGTAGAATAGAGCGTGGGTTATGGATCAGTATCCAGGAGTTCTCATTCTCCCCTTATGGATTGATAGCCCCAACTTGAGGGTGACCTCTGTAAAGAAAGAATAGGTTGACAGAGTGCCCTATGGCTGGGAGGAACATCTTGAAGTAATAAATTGAGTTTCCGTTAAGACCTACATAATGTCTCAATTCCCTAATAAAGTATCGGTGATCAGGCTTTTGCATTGAGTCAACTGGCTGCTGAAGTCTCCCGCCTTTCCTTTCCGAAGATTGATTTCCAACCCAGATTGAATGAATGGTGGCTCAAGTGCCCGCCCGATAAGTCTTCAAGTCGTCATTACCATTTATCCATGCTTTCGGAGCTCTCCCTCGAAGGGAATCTTCTGGTTTTCTTAATTACGTATTAACGGATGACTCAACATCAACATTCGTAACACCCTCTCCTTGAGATGCACCATCTATTGGTCGGCTCTAGCGAGAAAACACACAGTTGGGTAGAGTAGTCGCTTTGAGCCTTGAAGTCGACAAGAAATGCTGGAACAATACAATTCCTTTCAATCGTCACTTCACATCGACCCTTCCTTTGAGCCTTCCTTCCTTTTTTCCTTCCTTCTAATATGTCCCTCCCAATGCTCCAATCACACCTCTCTTTCTATTGGAAGTGCTGGGAAACCACAGTTGGTAATACTATTTGAATATCTAACCACGTGGGAATGAGGAGTCGACCCAGCTGTATCGATATTTTGTTTTTTTCTTTATTTCCCTCCGGCTATGAAGAGTATTTTTCCCTGTTCTAGTTGGGGTTTGCTCCCATAGCTAAGGTACTTGGAAAATAGAAGGATCAACGGCTAAAGCTTAAACATACCTCCTTCCCACCCCACCTCTCTTTCATTCTTAGCTGGCTGGGTGAAATGCCCCCTTCCTTAGCTCTCGCTTCTGCTTGAAGTCAACCTACCAAGTGGCTAAGGTACATGGGTTCTGGGGATGCTGTTTCATCCGATATTGGGGCATATCTTCTTCATGGATTTACAACATCTCCGGGTAGGGGGTAATTCACTTCAAAAGCTTAAACTGGTTAGGGTGATACCAATGTTCCAGTGGTCGAGTGCCTTGTAAAGCTGTCTTTTGGTTAGGCAAAGTGAAAGTAATCTCGTTGACCTCGCTAGCTCCAAGGCCGCCATCTATTAGATTTGAAATACCAACAACGAGTGATGCAGGAGCGAGAGCTGAGAGCTTGCGATGAGAAGGGTCGAAACATCTGAATGTACAGGTCATTGAAGCAACCCCCAGGGATGAGAGCGGTCTAAATAAAGCCATTGGTTCAGATCTCCCCTCTGGATCACCCAGCCAGATAAGATGTATTTGATTAGAAAGGCGAAAACTCGGGCGGAGGCACTATGAAGACTGATTGTTTGTTTTATTTTCGATGACCTACCCCCCGGCAAAGGGGAACTGGGCCCGTACACCCACTTGGCTCCCAGGGGTCAACCTACCTGACTTAAGGAGAGGACCGGAGGATTGACTCCGGAGGTGCGGGCGGGTCAAGCGCTCTTTAAGACTGACCGCCATCATGCCCCTTTTTTTAGTCTCGACCAACGTCCGGTTAGGGGCTTACTATTCATATGGTGAGGATGCGAAAGCAGGCTCGACCACTATTTACCCACCCACCCCAATCCCCGAGGGGCCGCCATCGGAGAGGAAGTAGCAAAGACAGAGCCGGCTTAGAGGTATTGAGTTACTCCATTCCTGAAACTAACGCTTGGGCCCGGCCTTAGGAGGACACATTCGTAAAGTATGTGTTAACTCATATAGAATAGTATATTCCTCTAGACACTTTGTACAAAGTTCATGGATCTGAAACTCCTGTCCGAAAAACCTTGTTGCTCTACGTGATCTTGCTCCATTGTATAGTAATAAGCAGCTATCGATCGAGATCCCTGTCCTAACCCAATGATCTCCCTTCCACCCTACCAATCGATATTGCAGGAAATATTATTTTGCATAATCCAGATAAAAGACCTATTATATAATATACGTATTAACAAATGAACTTTCTAAATAACTCTCCAACCAAAGATGTATCTACGGCTGACTTTTGTGAGCGGGCTTGTACCATGTCTCACAAAAAATAGAAGTACATATGGCATAAGACGATTTCACATATCGAGGTCGGTATGGGATCGGGTGTTTGTCCCATCTTACAATGATGCCCGCCCCGGGTGACATTTCAGATCGGAGTGCCGAGATTTTGGCTATTTCATTATATAAGTTGCATTGGTTTGACGAAATTGGATAAAAAGAGATGAACTTATTCCATTTCTTTCTTCCAGTCATTCTTTATATACGTAATTACGTAATGATGCGCAAGCAGGATTGACTAAAAGGAGAGGACCTTTATATGCCTACGTTTATGATGTTAGTTCCACTTATTGCTACACATGTACTCTTTACCACCCTTGCATAGGATCACAGACCAGAACTTATATATTCACAAGCTTTCAAACCAACCACTTGCTTATGGAATCCTTAGTTGCTAAGCACTTTTACCTTTGCTTTACTATGCCTACTTTATCAATGTTTGTGAAACGTAAGGGAGGCAATGAACCTTACTCACTCACCTCACTAACTGGGTACGTGGGAACAAAGATAAAAATTAAAAATTGAGAATCCACCACCTGCTTCCTGGGCATGATCGGCAATATAGTGAATGTCCCCCCTGCTGTTTAACCTCTCCCTCCCGGTCCAGAACCCCCCTAATTGGATTAGTCCCATTTTCTTATTTTCCCCTCCCAATGGTGGAATGAACCCGCACTAAAAACTACCTCCTTTCGCGGGCTTATTGGCAACGACATAAAGCTACTGCCCCTAGGATTAGGCTCCTCCTTCCTATTAGGAGGCCTCTACGGATTAGTCCTCTTCCCTGTAGATTATAAGTAGGCCAGGCCAGCCTATGACTACTGATTGACACCCATACAACTCTGAGCCCCTATAAAAAGCAATACAACTCAAAGTGAAACGTATTGATCCTCTTTATGTGGGGGGACCTGGCTTCTTTAGAAAGGTGGTGAAAGGTAAGGAGGATTGCATAGATGAAAAATTACGACAAATACATAGAGAAGATGCGATTCTCAAAAGTCTTAGGAAACATCACTATAGACTATACTGCCCGGATAGGCCTAGTTTCTCCGGTCTCTGTTGAAGGTGGTGACCCAGGTATGTGATATGGGTTCTCTAAGAAATGACCTTTATCAATCTAATTTCTTCTCATTTCAGAGTTGGGGAAACATCCAACTAAACAGATTGTGTTTGTTGCACTAGGTAATGAATGCATGGAGAAGTTGTAAGTAAGGATTTGGTGCACCTCATACTGAAGATTCATCTCTTGCATCATGAACTTCTCTTCTTAATAATGAATGCATGAACTAAGATAGGGATCCTCTATTAAGTAAGGCTATGGGACTTACTCCACTCTTAAGGGTAGTTGGACTAAAGCCTGAAGAAGTCTCACATTACATAACTTGATTCTTGCAATAAGTGGAGAAGTCAAGCAACAACAACAATTCACCTCTTTCTTGGGGTGTATCGAGAACAGTTCACATTGAACTGCTGGACATGGTGGGTCACCTCAGTTCTATCCTCCTTCCTCTCCCTAAAGGTTAGAGCAGCATCCACGCTAAACCTCTAAGCCAAGGGGAAACGGGCTCACTATTGGCCTAACTCACCTCACCTGGTAGTGCCCCCCTATTGGTTGGGAAACCTCATCATAGTGCCCTATCGTTCTTCGTTGTGGAATATCGTTCATGTCCTATACCCTACCCTCTTGGTAGTGGAACCTCATGGTGGCCGTATCATTTGTGGAACCTTTATGGGAAAGCTCCATGTTAACAGGACTCATGCTGGATTAACGCCCGATGGAATTACCACGTACTCATGTTGCAAGTTACCGATGATCTTCCCAGGACTCATGCTGTAAGTTACCAAGCCACAGAAACAATTTTGTGTTTGTTGTACTACAATAGAGGCCTGGAAATTTCATAGGCCTGGCCATATACGTATAAAATGAAGATGTGGTCGTTATTCCTTGGTGTTTTGTCTAACCTCTCAATCTTCGACATCCTGCCACCCCTCCCCTCCCATATATAGTTATTAACTTCCAGAAATGGCCATTAAGTAATAAAAACAATCCAGTTATGTTCCCTGATGAGAGAGAGAGGATGGATTCATCGAACCCATAAAAAATAGGTTTTGACTACAGAAGAACGCCAAATGGTAGAGTTTTTGCAATAAGGAATGACTATATTTTGCTTCTTATTTTATTATGGATGGACTGGCACCAGTGGGTTGTCTCCTTGCTGGTGTTGTAGCTTCTTGCTGTCCCGTACTGCTGGATATATAGCACGTTGTCAAGAAGGTTAACTATCTAAGTCTCTTTCATATTTAGCCTGAGCTAGCCTGGGAACCTACCTATAACTCGGGCTCAACCTACAACGGAAAGAAGCTACGGCACAGCAGTACTAGCAAGGGGCTACCCGACATAGCAGCCAGTGCCAACGGACAACAACTCACGCATTGGAGGTGAGGCGGTCCGGACAACATCTGCAATATCCCTTTTTCTATATCCCGTAGAAAATGAGAATAACTAGAGTCTCCATTCTTAAAATAAGATAATAAATCTTGTAAGTAGTGCATGAAGCTAGTGCATGAAAAATTGATGGCTTCTGGACGGAAATTAGAAACACAGTTTGAAAAAGAGAAAAATCCATAGCGAATAAAAGGTTGTGTCTGTCCGTGTAGTTCCAAAAGAAATGAGACTTCTAATTATTGCAACTCTTTGAAATGATAATAAATTCAATTTAGATCATCGCTCAGACCGATATACGAGCTCTCCATGGAGACACCTTGTCCTCCCATTGTAACAATAAAGAAATAATGAATTGAACAACCTAATTGATGGAGACTAATTAGCTTACGCTAAGCTCCTACTAGTGTTTTGAATCCAATTCCCATAAAAAAACTAGTTCTAAATTAGTGTGCAACTTGTAGTGAAACTAACTAACTAATAACAACTGCCATTAGTTGGTCTAAGTTATAAATAAAACGAATCTTATTAGAGCTTAGTTGGAGCCATCATATCTATGTCCAGACCTAAGGTTCCAGACCTCCACAAAAGTCAACGGTACGGTAGGTACGGGACGGAACACAGTAAGTAACTAACTAGATCAGTGAGTAAGAGAATTTCTTTCCACTTGTTTGTGTCCCCTGAACTCCAGCGAATACGCTATAGGTTATGTCCATCCCATCCATCCATCCATGTCCAGTGGAAATCCAAGTGGGTTTATACGCAATAATCCATTGTGTAACAAGAAATAAATACATCAATATACAATATAGCATATGTTTCACTTGTCCGGGGACGACTAAAGAGAGACCTTAACAGTAGTCCAGTTCATAGGGCCCACTTCCAACATTGGATGGAGGACACCTCACCACTGGCCGAGAAGAAGGATAGGGGGTCGGGCCACTAATTAAGAAGGCACAGTCTCATAGCCAGAGGTATTGCAAGCTGGTCAGCCGAGAAACAATCATTGCCGAGAGCCACCAGTCACAGGTGGCGGCGATCACTCGATGCAGTCGCAGAGTTCGATCCAAGTGCTGATGCCAGGTTTTGATGCACTCAATGCCAGTCATAGCTGGACTTGGATACTCAGAGACTTGGCTAATAAAATGGAATGGGGCTACTCTGATAAGCTTGGATACTCGGCTTGCCTCGAATACTTTGCGGCTACTTTACTTGGCCCCCCGGCTTGGATCATGGGATGATGCTCAACTGGGAAACTCAACTGTAGATGTTGCGCTATTCAGCTTGGCTCATTAGCTTAGCTTGGATACTAAAGCTTGGCTACTTGGTCGGATACCAGTTATAGAAAACAGCCTCGGGGATTGGGGTGGGTGGGTAAATAGTGGTCGAGCATGCTTTCGCAACCTCAGTTACCATTCTTGGCTAAGAAAATATATTCTTATAGGGGGGCCGAGATCTCCATCGGAGGTACTAAAAGTCATTTATTTTTACTTCAAATTGGCATTGAATCAATTTCTCTTGAATTGGTAGAATAGAATCTTTCGCTTTGAAGCCACTTGTTGCCAGGAGTACTCGCCTTAGGCTCATTCCGTCAGAACTAGAAGGGCATTGCTAGCCGGGTCATTTTCGATAGCTTATCATTGATGAAGCCGCTCATAGATTGCCTTGGATACTTGGGCTAATTGTCAGTGCCCAGTTAGTGTTACAAGGTCAGTGCTATAAAACCTATACTCAGTGCCCACCAGTTCGTGACCTTTTGGATGTGCCCATAGTAGTGTTCTACGTGACAGTTGTGCAATACCCCATGCCCAGTGAAACGTGCGTGACACTAGCCAAACGAGTAAACCAAGTAATTGACTTATTTGATTGATGGCCAGTTGAGAGCAGTAGTCCAATGGACGATGCCAACAAAGAAACCCAGGGATAGGGGCTAGGTCCAGCCATTCACGCAGATCAGGTAGTGAGTGGCATTCATGTTGGTCAGGGAAGGCCATTCAGGAAAGGTGATTTAGTACCAGCGTTAGGTGCACCCATTCCCCAAACTCCACCATTGTAGCCAATTTTACAATAGACGGGAAATATTAAGCCAAGTTATTAAGCTATAAGCTAATAGGAAAGAAAGAAAATAATCACATAAACTAGGAAAATAAATAGGAAACTAATACTACTAATACTACTAAGACAACAAGACAACTAGTCCAACAAATCCCACTAATAAAGCATTATAACGTATATAATAACGAAGAAAGAGCTAACGGGAATGGTTTACTTACTGACAAATTGACGACGAAACAAAGGGTGAGCAAGCAAACTCTCGACCAACGGGCCACCATCAACGTAGTCGCTTGTCTGCGACAAAAGGACCGGTAGGGACTCGACCGAGGTTACGAGGTCAAGGAGAGGTTTCACTTGTCCATTTGAGGTGATTATTAGCACCATTCCCTAAGTACACCACTTTAATAGAAAATCCCACCCACATGTTTGTTTGTTTGGTTGGGACATACTTCAAAATCTCCTAATTTCACATTTTGCCTTAGTCACAACCTATATTTACCTATTGGGTGGGGGGCCTACCTCGGTCGAGTCGATGGCGGATTTTTAGTCGAGAGTTCATTACTTCACCCTCCGGGTCCTCATTTCGTTGGGTTCGAGGAATTCCACATCATCTGGGCACAGAAATGGATTCATTAAATGCCCACATAAGGTCATTGCTAGCCAGTCAGCCAATACCAGTAAGTAGTGTTTCATCGCCAGTCACATTGTCATAAGGTCTTGCCATACCATATATATATACGTGTAACTTTTCCATTTCAATAATCCTTACTTCTAAGAGCTCTAGCGAAAAAGGAGGTAGAATTTTTGTCTCCTTAGTTCCATGAGCTAAAGCGAAGAACTAATTCTAGCTCTATCAGTAGTTCCACACATGCTATTAGTATAGAAAACTTGCCTAGAATGAAATGTGATTTATCACTATTCCCCTGAGCTCTAGCGGATAAGCTTCTTGTTGTGTCCATTCTTGTCAAAAGAAAGAGAATAAGCCTTAATTTGTAAGGTAAGAAGTAATAGCTTTAGAGACTGTAGTCTTTTTTAGTTTACTAGCAGTAGAGTAAGATCTTTCTTAAGCGAGTTCAAGCCTTAGTCTTCTAGACTTGCCCTACGAGATTCCGGTACTAGCACTAGAGAAAGCCATAGTCTGTACAGTAAAGCCCTATGACTAGAGTGATAAAGCCATTCCTACTCCTATACTATAGAGACTATATTTTAGTCCCACTTGCCTACGGTATGGACTAGCTTCTAAGTCTTAGTCCCTGGGTCTTAGTCCCATGCCTTAGGTAACTTGCCTTTTCCGTTCAAGTTTAGTCCGTAGAAAAAGAACTACTAGAAGTAAGTACTATTAGCTTCCTATCATAACAACTAGAGTATGTAACTTATAGTATGATTTGCTCTAAGAACTACTAGCTGTACTTCCATACTAGCACTTGAGACTTAGAGAGAGTGTCATTTCCGTTGAAAAATAAATAGAATAAGAAAAAGAACCTTATCAGAGCATAAGTGAAGAAGCTATAAAGTGGTGTCCATAGTTGGTGGTGAGAGGAGAGAGTTTGACTACGATACCCAGCAGGGAGAGGCACAATAGGGGGCCAAAAAGGCAGGTCTTTATGGCAGGACTCTTTCCCCTCGCTAGTCAATACAGTAGGAGGTAGGTAATTAGGTAAGTGTCGATGCCGGGCTCAATTCAGGTGTTGATGCCGCTAGTTGATCCCAGGAAGGAGCCAATTCTACGTCCTTACCATTTGAATATGTTATCTGTGAAATTAGCAGAATCTGAAAATGAATACGCGTAGCCTATTAATATGCCTGCCTTTGCCTCTACTTCCTTTGCCTTTACCGCTTACTATATTTTTGGTGGTGGTACCTTTGCTTCCTCTATTTTGTCCCCTGCCTCCCACTGTTTGTAAGGAGGTAGTGTCACTCTATATCTACAGGTGAGTCACTGCCAGATGAAATGTTTACGTGGCCTGGTGGGACTACGTCCATAGAGAAAGTGATGAGTTACAAAGTCCCTCCTCATTAGTGGCTACCCCACTCATCCATCCCCAGTCTCAAGGTGCTGCGGGGTGTATATATGGCTTAGGAGAAAAAGGGCGTCAAAAAGCCTATGAAAAGTGCATCATCCACTGTGGGAGGAAAGCTGAAAGTTGAAGGTGAGGAGGAACGGCTCGAGGGAGAGGCCCGGAGGGACTCACACATTCATATGGGTGAGGAGGAACGTGAAATACGAAGTGTCAAGTCATAAGGCAAGAATAATTACATATATAATATATCTAACTTTCGTAGCCTTCTAATATTGATATTAGGGACAAGGACGAGCACTTCAGAAGACCGCCACGCTCTTTCATTAAAGCAGTAGCCATCATCCCACTCATTAGGCATTCTTCATTCACTCTGAAACACACGTTGCTAAATAGTTCAATTCCATCTGAAGCTTGACAAGCTGGCTTATGAGCTTGCTATCGATTGACTCGCTACCGCTCGACGAAAGGCCCGTAGGGTGAGCTTGTCGAACTCTCGACTTCAGGCCCAACTCGGCCGAGGTTACGAGGTCGAGGAGATTGACTCGCTACCGCTCGATGAGCCGAATAAATTTAAGGAGGTAAGTCAAATTATGTAGTGATCAACCCGAAAAATAAATAGTAGCTGATTGAAGCAGCATTGGTTTCTTTACGGGATTGAGACTAGCTCTTTCCTCTGGCCGTCAGTAAATTGGCCAACGTATGACACCAAGTGAGGCACTGACCAACCCGATAGCTGGCCGTCAGTACAATGGCCAACGTAAGCAAGGAATAAGAAATCATATTTCTTGGTATTCACCATCCATCTATCTATCCCGGTATTCACCATCCATCCGTCCATCATTGACTATCCCGAATGCCATCAGCTGGTAAATCCCGAATGTCATTGTATCAGCAGGTGTTGGTTCATAAGGATGGAGACATATATATCTAAGGGCAATCAATCTCCTTCCTTCTCTTCGTCTGTTAGGGAGCGACATAACGGAACGTAGCTTCATGGTACCATGCTTAAAGGTACCAAGCTTCGGAGACGGTCTCTAGCTTACCGAAGACCTTAGCTTACCGACCGCAATAAGTCCACTCACTTCGTTACTCCGATAAGCCCTTTCATAAGCCCTGCCTTTATCGATAGGGGATATGAGATCGGTCGAGTCTACCCATACGCTTCCTTAGCTCCAGGGATCGGTTTTCACGTCTGATGAACGACTGGGTGACTGGGTGGCTGGCTTCCTTATCTATAGAGGCGGGTAACTCAATGCCACAACCATGCCTTGAGCCTAGACCCTACCGTTCTGAGCCTATAAGCACGACCCTGAGCCTAGACTGATGAAACTGACCAACCATCTATTGACCTACGACCCTTTCCATCCGCCATGGGTAAATATACGAATGGAACTACGGCTTCGCTTACTCCATGCCGGCTTATCCTTCTATCTTTGGAAGACCTATTAGAAAATGAAGCCTCTCCTTCCATCTGTCTGCACCTTCCTTCCATAATCGCATGAAATCTCGTTATTAAAATAATATATCCGGATTCTCCCCATATTCTGGCTACCTTCTTTGAATAAGTATATGGACTACGAATGGAGGTCTGGCTTCGCTTTCCTTCCATCTCAAGTCTTTCCTTAACTAGAGCAAGTCATGGGGAAGTAACTCCAAGCCCAATCTCAAGCCCTTTCCTCTAGGCCCTTTCTGTAAGCCTGGCCCTTTAGCATGTCATCATGAAAGCCCTTATCTCAAGCCCTTTCCTTGTTAAGGCAGAATGAATGGGTTGGTAAAGGTACTCTTTCTTCCATCTCTTGATTGCTATTGGAAGCTGCCGGGCAAGGCTGTTTGGTACAAAGGTAAGTCGTGAAGGTGAAACAGGTGGGGTTCGTTGATCGGGTCGATCTGAAAAATCTTCCTCTCAACTAGTTGTTGAGACTATAAGCCGGTAGGAAGCAGCTTTTCCTAGCGAGTATAGGTTAGCCTCATACCTTATCTCCCTGGCTGGGGGCCTAGCTAGCATTAGTTCATGAGGTAGTGGGGTGTCCATTACCTATAACTATCTAGTGAAGGTGAGATCATGCCTACCTATTCTAGTAGAGGTGAGACCATGTAGAATGGTTAGACCATGCCTATCTAGCTAACATTAGTTCATTAAGTAGTGGGTGTAGCTGGAGAAGGTAGTTGTTAGCTCATGCCCATTACCTGCAGATAGAGGTACACAAATGACCTTATGACCCGTTCCCCTTTGTCCAGTTGTTTCGTGTTAATGAGATAGGACCAGTTCCCCAACATGAGACAGTGAGAGTTGAAGGTAAGGAAGGAACTACTTCTTAATTGACTAAGCAACCACTTCATTATTGGTATTATTTCACTATTGGATTGGCATAGATAGGATTGTAACTTCTTAAACTATATCTATAGATGGAAAATAGACCGCACTCTGGAGAGACCTTATCATGAAACGAAGCATGCATTGTCTTATAACAGATTAAACCCAATCCAAGCACATCCGAAGGACCTGATGAACTCAACTCAACTCAACTGGAATATGGCAGGCTACTCAGTACAACAACCACTAAGAACAATTTACGATAATCTCCACTTACGATCAAAAGAATAAATAATAAATCCTTCTTGCATTGGCAGTTGCATATGACTTAGAGGTGGAGCAGATGGACGTTAAGACTACATTGGTGGAGCTTAACAAATGGAATATATTCTTTAACAGTTCCAAGAAGAAGAATGGTGCTAGAGTTCGTGTCTTTCTTTTTATCCTATAAGAGGATGCGTAAGCATGGCTCGACCAACGGGCCGCCATCAAGAGCCATATGTTCCATATCAAAATGATGATATCCTATCATTACCTGGCCTAGTAGCCATTGCTTTAGATTATTCTCTTGAGTTTTATTGTGCTTCTGATAGAGACTTCGCTCTTGATTCTGTTTATCCAGCACCACTAACATAAGCACCCTTACTAGCAGTACCATTTCCAGGTCGAGATGCAGAGCTACCAGTTGCTTCACATGTTTATTCTGTCCAATCCATTCAAGATCCATATCCTGTTACTAAGTGCATCCATAGCTATAAGTAGCGCTACCGCCAGCATACTAATAGACAGAGGCATAGGTGGTAAAGGGACTACTCCACAGTGAAATCGAATTTCACTTCAATCATTTCATAATCTATCGCACCATTCAAAGCGCATTCAAGGTCAACTACTGGGTCTCACTCTCAAAACGGAATTCTACGGGATGCTTAAGCTAGTGGATCAATTATTAAAATTATGACGCCGGGAAGAAAGCTGGTTCAATTGATGCCCCAGGAACTGTGAATTCAAATAACCCTGGTAATTATGCTCTTTCAAATTCTTTTAAATCATTTCATTTATTCAAATGATGTCGGTTCAACTGCTCATAAGGATGTTAGGTCAACTACTGGTTGTGCTGTTGCAGGTAATGCTCTTGGAACTTATCCTGGAAATGCTATAGCAAATGAGGCCGGGAATCCCGTTTAAACTAATTATGCTGGGAATTATGATCCTTCAAATGACCCTGGTTATGCCGCTTCAATTGCTGGTTGTGTTGCTATTGAATCTCGTTTCTCTCTAACCCAAATGATCCTGGAACTGAGGAAGCTGGTAATCCCGGTTCAACTGGTGCTTCTTGTTGTTATGCTGCTGCTTGCGCTGCTTTGCCAGGTTCTGCTATTGGTTCAACAACTGGTGCTTCTGGGTATGCTCATACTGACTCGGGTAATGCTGGTCGTGCTGGAAGGCTACTTGGCTTGGCTGGTCCTAATGAAGCTGGTAATGCCGTTTCTTAAATTGCTGATTGAAATAATTTCATTTTGTACTAAATATAGAAAGAGTATTGGAACTTATATGGGAACTGAGACTGGAAATGATAAGGCTGGTTAAACCGCTTATTCAAATGTTGATATGACTGCTCCTTCAGCTACTCTTTGGAATGATGGGGGGAATTATGATCCTTAGAATGCTGGGACTGGCGCTGCTTGTCCTGGTTAAAATTATGATGCTTTTACTGGTTCTGCCTATTATGATGATGCCGGTAATGATGTTGGAACTGCTGGTTGTAGTAGTGCTGCTAGTAATGAGGCTGGTTAGAATCCTTTTGCTGGGCGTGACCCTGGGAATAATGATGTTGGTTCAACTAGTGCTGATGGAACCGCCCCTTAAACTGCTAATGGAAATAACTCCATTGAAACTTATGTTGGAACGAACTACTTCAGGTTCTGCTGGTTAAAATGCTGTTAAAAATGATCTTGTAAATGAATGATTCGGTTCAACTGATGCTTATAATTCTTTTGCTGGTCATGAGGCTGGGACTCTTTTTGCTGCTAGGAATGTTGCTTTAAATTCTTATTCTTCAACTGCTTATTCAAATGATTTCGGTTCAAATGCTCCTTCAACAGCTTATTCAAATTCTCTTGGAACTCCACTGGTGCTTCTGGAAAGACTGTTAAGAATGCTCCTTCAAATTTTTATGGGAATGCCACTGGTAATGCTGATAGGATGCTACTTCCACTGATGATGCAAATGATGCAGATGGAACTGAGACTGGGATTCCTTTTTATACTGGTAATTCTCCTGGAAAAGCTGGGAACATGCTTAAAAAACAACAACAAAAAAAAGAAGGCCTAGCTGGTGCGGCTCCTTATTCAATTGATGTTGGTGAAACTCGCTGGGAATTCAGGTTCGACTGGTGATGCTTGGCCTACTTTTGCTTCAACTGTTGGAAATCATTCCATTTCCATTTTTGGAACAATGCCCCTTCAACCGCTTATGGAAATGACCCTAGTAATGCTGCTCTGGGAACTGATTCTGGAACTGGTGCTGGTAAGACTCCTTATGCAATTGGTGTTGCTAGAAATGATCCTGGCTCTGCTGGTCATAATGATGCCAGTTCAAATGAGAATGCTAGAACGAATGCTGCTTCTAATTCTCTTTAAACTGAGACTGGTTCGATTGCTCTTGGAAATTCTCCTGTATCTTCTACTGGTTATGCTTATGGGGATGCTCTTGGGAATAAAAAGCTGGTTAGACTGGTGATGCTTGGAATTCTGCTCCTTCAATTCTGCTTCTTCAACTGATGACTCTGGAAATGCTCTTGGAAATGATGCTCGTTCAATTGGTGCTCCTTCAACTGGTGCATATGAGGCTGCTAGTTCCAGTGCTCCTTGTTTTTACGCTGGGAATGCTCTTTTTGCTTTTCTTGGGGGTGCTTCAATTGATGTTGGTTCCACTACTGGTGATGCTGGGAAGCTGGTTCATTTAGTCTGTTCGGAATAATTTTCCTTCAACTGATAATTCAAATGTGGATAGAACTGATCCTGGGAATAAGGCTCCTTCAATTGATGATGCAAATGCTAGAACTGTTGGTTGTGTTGTTGCTGGCAAGGCTACTGGGAGTGGTCCTACTTCTACTCTACTACTCCTACCCTTAGCTAGCCTCCTTCCACAGTCCCTTACCTTAGTCCCCACCCAAGTGATTCTCTCTTCTTGATTACTCCCAAGGTCTCTTTTTTGCCCTTGATATGGTCCCATGTCTCTATGGTATCTATCTATCTTAGCCTTTCTTAATCACATAGAAAATGTCCTACTAAATAATAATGGAAACATATCCATTAGTCCAGACCTCCAGACCTCTATCTTATAAATGTCCTAGTCCTCTCTATGATGTCCATACCTACAGTCTCAGTGTCCTATGACCTATGCATGTGTCAAGACCTAGTGCTTTCATCCAGACCTATCCTCGTAGGATACCTCTATCCTTGTATATATACAGTCCAGACCTCTCTATTAGTCTAAGACTTATGGTACTCATAGCTCTTGTAACCTCTATTGGTGGGGATGTTCCATCAGGCCTAGTCCGTCGTGATGCTCCTGGTTGTAGTGCTATTTGTTGTGGTAATGCTGGTTATCTTTTCCAGGTAATACTTTTCTCTTGGAAATGAGGCTGATTCAAATGATGATGGAAATGCTTCTAGAAATGATCCGGGAACTAGTGATGCTACTTCAACCGCTTATGGAGCTGCTTATGCTTGGGTTGGGACTTTTGATCCTGGGGTTGCTGCCTCTTCAACAGCTGCTGGAACTGAGACTGGGAAAAAGAATTATGATGTTGGTTCAACTGGTGCTTCTGGGACTGTCGGTTCAACTACTGGTAATGCTGGGGGGAAGAAAGTTGCTTCAACCGCTTATAATGTGGGTTCAATAACTGGTTAGGCTTGTAATCATGTTTTCACTGGTGCTTATAGGGCTGCTTGAAATGCCAATTCAATTGGTGCTCCTGGGAATCCAGGTTAAACTGGTGCATATGGGAAAGATATAATATGTGAATCTTTTGGTTAAACCGGTGCTTATGGGAATGAAGCTAGTTGGGCAGCTACCCTTCCTTAAGCTAAAGCCCTCCTTTAGTTATTGATTCCATACAGCCAGACACATTGAAGATGGAAGGAAGGATATGAACTATTAGGGATATTAACGCACTATATATACTTAAGCGCTGGGAGTCACTGGTATATTCTTGGGCTTCAAGGAAAGATCACTTGGGCTTGAACAAAAGCCTAGTGCGCGGCTCGCTACGCTCAACAGAGGTCTGCCTTGTAACTACCTTTCTTTCTCTACCACTGAAGCAGATTCAACAACTAGATACTTGATATTGAACTGTCCTATATTGATTTAACTAACATTATGGATCACTAACATCTCAACTCCTATAGCAATAATGCCGTCATCCTAGATTAGCCTATGTGACACTATGCTAACAGGAAGCAGATCCACCAACTAGAGACTTTAACACTGCCTCACCGTAGTCCTAGCGTGCCTCATAAAACCTTTTGACTAATACACTCTTTAAACCACTCTTACCACGGGCATAACCTTACCACTCCCATAAGCTCACTTTCATAATACTAGCTATAAGGAAGCTAAGGGGATTACACTCTACTATAAGGCCACTATACTCTTCGGAGCTAATCCTAGCTATAAGGGAAGGGAAATCACTGTCCTTTCAACGCCAAGCCTCACGTTTTTCGCTTTATTAAGCTTGTCTTAAGCTTGCCCATAAGCACAGCTAAGCTTTCCTTATACAAGCATAAGCTTGTCTTAACACAAGAGCCAGCATAGGTCACACAAGAGACAGCAGATGCTTGCACTAGATAAGCACAGAATAGGCTGACTTGGTCAGGAAGAGGTAACTTACAGGGGGTCAGGAAGAGGTAACTGTCCAAGGGGATTTTATTGAACTGTACTTAAGAGAGAGGGACGATGGGTTGTTACCCATGGGTTGTTATAGATCGACGAAGCTAGGAAGGGACTAGTCAGTTGTTCTAGCCAACGGAAGGATAGAAACGAACTACTATCTCGTAGCTATCATGAACTGTATAGTAGCAAAGTAATGCGCTTAATTAGGTCGGGGTTGAACCAATGGCATAAGAAGATATAAATAGAAGTGGTTATCCGGAGATGAATGATGGAAATACTTGCTTCTATCTATATTAAGGAAAGGAAGGCATAGGGAATCTATTTTTACATTCCTTTAGAAGGCAGATAATCCTTCCTTATGACCAGTCAAGATGGTGGGTGCCGGGAAAGCTGAACGTATGATTACTTTGATACCGTGAGACTGTGATACCGCGAGGCTGTGGAAAGATAGGATCTGTTGGGGAATAGTAATGTTTAAGCTGTTATCCTTCTTATCCAATCAGTTGGGGAAGGATGTGTGAAAGCTCATGAACCGTTGTGTTGTGTGAACCCCTGTGTTCACTTGCCTCATGAACCAAGCATGTATCACTAAATGGCGTTCACCCCCGTGTAACGTATATTTTACCCCTTTCTCTTTCATCGGAGTAAAGCAAGTAAGACGAGTTAAGAGTTGAAAGCTCTTAATTTGCGTACTTATCTCATTATTCCAGGATTAGCACTGTTCATTTCAAATAAACTGTCACCTTCTTAAAGGCACGGGGTCAGGCCAAAGGTGCCATAAGAATGAGCTACAGGCCCAAAAGTGCTTGAGTTACTCACTTGAGGGTAGAAGTGCCATAGTGATTCACTTGAGGGAAGCCAAAGGCAAAAGAAGAACGAGTCTCATTTTCAAGCATCCAAGTCTATAGCTTTAAGCTACACACATCTTTCACACCTTCCCCTATCAAATCTATTTTGACGGTAAAAAAGAAAAGTAATGAATACAACCCACCCCAACAAGTTGAATACTATATGGGTGGGTAGGGTGGTGTTCATCACGTCACGCTCACTCGTGAAGAAATAGAAGATTGATTCTCCTCACCATATGAATAGTGAGTCGATGGCAGCCTTATAGTTGAGAGTTCGGTAGGCTCACCCTACCGGGTCTCTCCCGTTGGTCGAGCCCTGCTGGGGGCATGATGGCAGCCTTAACAGTCGAGCCCTGCCGGGGGCATGATGGCGGCCTGTTGTCAAGAGTTCGGCTGGCTCACCCTCACCCTCACTATATGAATAGTGAGTGACTCCGTCGATGGCGGCCTTTTAGTCGAGTGTGCTAACGCACCCTTTACTATTTACTTTCTGAAGCCCACCTTGCTTTTATAGAATCTACCCACCCACTCTATTCACCTAGAGATTCAGCCAGTAATACCTTGTCGGATAGGCACTAGCATATTAACCTTTACTCTACCTTGCCTTATGAATTATGGTTAACACATATTAGATTCTGGTCCCACCTCCCTTCCTACTTCAATCGACCTTACATTGAATGCCTTCGACCTGATCTATCTCTTGATACCTGACCGTCTCTCTCTACCCGACCTGCGAAGAGCTTGGCAGAGTGCTGAGATCGACAAACAAACCGACCACCCATCCTTTGACCTTACGCTGACTGCCTTCATCAACATTGCGACCGAACCTTTGAACTAAGGTCTATATCTCTTGCTGCTTGCTTGTGTATGGCTGCTGTAATGTGTGCTATTGGGTACGAACCTATTGGCATGTAGAACTGGGCACCATGGCACATACAACTGGGCACGGACTAATTGGGACACACGGGCTATGGGGTACGGAGACCATGTAAGTAACAACCTCCTGGGCATGTTGGAAGTGAAATGGTGGGTAGGTTACTACCTCCTGCTGTCAATAGTTCATGGGTAGAGCTGTTGGGAAGGCCTGCTGTGGTGTCTTTGGCAGGTGCTTGTGGGTAAGTACTCACTGTAGTAACTAACTGTGTTTCCATAGGAGTAAGCTGTGTAGGGGGAATTTTTTTGTGTGAACCCCTCTGTTGGATGGCTGTATTCATGGGAACCTCTCTCATGTGTTCAATCAATCAAAACAACCTCTCCGGGAAGGCATCACCCATTTCCCTGACTGGCATTACCTTCCCTTCCTAGCGTGAATTAACTAACTATGTGTCTGCCGATGATCATCACCAGGTGCATAGTAAGTAAAGCATAATCCATAAAATCGAGTCACTTCAGTTGTTCCTCCGTAAGGGTAAGCGATTTCGAGGGTTGAGGTTGAGGGCAGAGGGTTAGGGATATGTGTGACTGCTGCTATGTGGTGTGGGGCTATGACTGGCATTGACCGGTTGGAAATGAGGGGCTATAAGCTGTCAATGAGGGGCTATAAGATACCCTATTGTGACTCACTCACTCGGTCCCGTACCTTACCGTCCCGTACCTTCCCATGTTGGGTTATGTGGCATGTGATGGGGGTGACTCGGGTATGTGGGGCTATGTCTGACTGGCGTATGAACCTCAACCAGTGAATCATCATATGTAACGCATCGTCATTCATTCCTTTCTTCTATACCGTCGAAGTAGGAACATTCCGTCCGTAGTCACACCCACCCCTCAAACTAAGTGTGCCATCAATCAAATCAAGCAATCAAATAAACATCTCCATCGAACTCTAAATCCATCCATATTCAAATCAAATCGATTTCCATATCCACCTGGTGGGTGCTTAAGCTCTGTCAGGCTTGTAGGGTTATGTGGGTTGTTTTCTTCCTTGCCTGTGTCTGTCTGTCCTCTATGTGAGGTGGCTATGTCGTTATTTCTGTGAGGTGCTGTCTCTGCAGCTACGTCTGTTGGTTCTATTGACTGGGGGGTGTGGTGTGTCTCTATCAATCAGGGTGGTACGTCTGGTGCTCTAAGCAGAGGTGATGAAGTAACCCTACCATATCATTCAGTGCCTGGGGGTTGTAAATAGCGGAGTAGTAACCCTGTGCATCCCGTTCGTAGGGTAAGGACTGGGGCTAAAGGACTGGGGCTAAACTAGGGATGGGTAGTAATCGGGCTAAAGTAATTGGGCTAATCAAGGAATCATTCACAAGAAGGCAATCAGGCTAAAGTAATCGGGCTAACCAAGGTAATCAGGAGTAACAAGGTAATCAATCGGCATCAACTGGGTAATTGGGCTCAAGAAGGACTCGGGCTAAAGGACTCGATAGCAACAAGTGAATCGATAGCAACAAGTGAATTGGGAGCAAGAAGTCAATTGGGCTCAAAAAGGGAATCGACACCTCCTAGTACTGATCTCCTATCAGCATCCTGTAAATGCACCTCCCTGTGGCAACCAACTGGGACTTACATGTGGTAATGAGGTTATCCTGGGTATTGTCAACTGGGTATCGGAAACTGGGAATCGGGTACCTCCTGTGACTGATGGACTCTCGGCCGACATGCATAAGCTATTGTATTATCTACACTATTATCGGTATATATACGTATATATACATTCTGTGTGTGTTGCCGTAGCTATTGTCGTATCCGTATCCATTGTTGCCCCGTAGCCATAGCTGTATTTATTGCCCCGCTGCCATTGCCGTAGCACTAAGTGCAGGTAGGAACGCTATTTCTGTATCGTTCAGTGACCGGATCAGGTAGGAACCCATGTGTTCCATATCGTTCAGTGACTGGGGGTTGTAAATAACTGAGTATGAACCCTATGCATCTTGTAGGGTATGTACTGGGGCTATCGGAATCAAGCTAAACTATGGGGAGATGCCCCTATTTAGCCACCTTACCTAGAGAAGAGGATAAGGCCCTTTCAATCCATACCCAACGATGAGGATGCGTAAGCAGGCTTGACTCAAAGGAGAGGCCTTTTTGAAGTAATCCCACAGTAAGGCCCAGAGCTCGGCGATCAGGTTTTCCTTCTAGCCATACCACGCCTTGAGATATGGGAATTGAAATATTGAAAGGTGGTGTCTGATAAGTAGTTGGTAATGACTACTTCCTGAACTTGACCTTTTCAAAGTGGGAAATTCAGAGTGCAAAGGTGGCATTGCCTATAGGGATGGTAAATTCTCCTCTATGAACCTAGAAGCGAGGTTACGAGCTTGCTCTATTTTCCTTGGGGTAGGGGGTGAGGGTGAGCCTGCCGAACTCTCGACAACTGGAGAGGTTACGAACCACCTCTCCCGACCAAAGAAGGGGGAGGGGCCCAAAAATAGAGGGGCGAGGTTACGAGCCACTCGACCGGACGCTAAGAGGGTGAGGTAACGTGTGAGGAGAGGCCCGGTAGGGTGAGGGTGAGCCTGCCGAACTCTCGACTAAAGGAGAGGCCCGGTAGGCCCGGTAGGGGCTCACTATTCATATGGTGAGGCCCGGTAGGGTGAGGTAACGAAATCTCGACAGAAGGCCGCCATCGATTTCTTTCTCACCTGACCTAAGAAAGGTGAGGCCCGATAGGGACTCGGCCGAGGTTACGAGGTCGAGGCCTGGTAGGGTGAGCCTGCTGAACTCTTGACAAGGGGGCCGCCATCAACGTAGTCGCTTGTTCACTTATTAATCGGGAAAGGTAGGAAAATGGGAAGATTGAGGTTCTGGGGTTCTGGGAGAGGATTCAAGCTAGTGGTCTTTATCTCCTTCCTAGGAATAGGGCTCACAGTATGATATGTGATAGTCGTGCTCAAGGTAGCAGTAGAGAGTCTAGTTGTGCTCCAGGTAGATGTCGATGTGGAGGTCAAGGTGAACATAGCCGGCCAGCTGAGGGTTCAAGGCCAGTGTAGTAGAAGGTAATATACTGAGATTCAGCTTATGGGTCAATATATGAGTTAGAAAAGACCGATTAGAGGTCGTCACCGTTACTTGCCTTCCACTCGAGGTTCATTCATGATATTGGTTACCATGAGGGTGAGATTATTTGAGCTCATCACCTAACCGCCCCGCCAGCCTCCCTATATTCATTCCCTCAAAGGCATCCCACTTTTTGTTCTGCAGGCGCCCTGTTCTTTTATGTCCTTTGCTGGTCGGGCGACCCTATTGCTTGGAATGGCGTGACATAATTCTCTGGCTCATTCCTCTAAGGCTATCCGGTTCCTGGTCTGCAATGCGGTTAGCAATCAGGAATGACGAGCTATCGAGTTGAGGCCCGTTCAGATCGGATAGAAGAAAGAAGCAAAGGGGTCAAAATAGAATAGAGGGGCAAGGTACGGAGTCGTGACTCTTAGAGGTAGGAGGGCGAGGGAAGAGGGACTATATGATTCAGTGAGGAGATCCAATCTCATCGGACTCGTCAGAACGGATAAGGGATGATCCATTGACTTATGAGTGAGATGGATTATTGGGTCACTTAACTTCAGGGCATATATTATTTGACGTTGGCCCTTCGATTGATAGGAATGCAATTGAGGGAATCAAATATGGGTGCTGCTGGTCATTATTTATATATGTAAATACGGTACGGTAAAGCAACTCGTTTATTAGGGGGCCACCCTATCTCCTTTTTATTAGCTCTTGCTAGCGTTTCGTTTTGGTGGATCAAACCATAGCCAGCCCCAAGCTATCCATTATGCATTGAGTTGGGGTGATAGAACTAGAGCCCCGTACCCATTATGCGATTGCTGGATGGCATGGGTGGCTGGCTGGATCGGAAAGAGAGTGGGGGATAACATGACACGAAGCTTGCTAGCTCACTGGTGCTGGCCATATGGAGGATATTTCCTTTTCTTGCAGTTTTCTTGAGTCAAATCGATGATTTCATGCATTTCAGTTCCTTCCATCCATCCATCCAATCTAAGGGGTCTGGCTGTATTGACTAAATGCAAGCAGTTCCAACGATCCAATGACAGACAGGTGGTTCCTTTTCTTCCTGTGCCACCCACTCACTTCCTGTCCAAAAGTAGGCTTCAAAAAGTGAAATCATAATGGTCTAAGCGCCTACCCCCTCCCTCTTATCTATCTATTCAGGCATGAGTGTGACAAAGGGGATCCAACGGTTGTTCCTGTGCAACCCATTTGCATTCATTGTGCAGGCTAGGCTTATCAAGTCAATAGCAAAGTGACAAGTGTATAGCTTGTCCAATGACTAAGTTCAGGTAATTGAGCATATATATAAAGGGTGGTTAAGACGACAGGACGACAGGTTGTTGTGAGCAGCAAGTCACGCACACACATTCATCAAGTAGGCTGATCAAGGGATTTGAATGGTGGTCTAAGTGCTAACTAACCCACTCCACCAAGATTCCTTCCTCAAGCAAGTGTTTTTGTTGTTGAACGCCCGTGCAATGCTCAAAGTTCAGGCTTGTGAGGTGAACCAGTATTGAAAGGATTGGTTGCACACAGTAGGTCACATAAAGATTTCTTCATCGTGTAGGCTTTCAAAATGGAATACAACTGGTTTGCCGACCCAAGCACTAACAACATATAATAAGGCAGTGTCAAATTGACAGATGACCACTCTTACTTTGCAAAATTGTTGAGCCATTGCTATGAATTACCCACCTATTGTTACCCGTCTCCCCCTGCCTATCATGATGGGTCAGTCTCATACCCATACCCCTTCCTTCTCTTCTTCGATGGTGTGTTATTAAGCTCTTTATTCGGTCTCAATAACTTAAGCCATAGCTAATGCATGCTTAGAAGGGAAGGTAAGTAAGAAGGAAAGAAGCTGGGCAGGTTGTGATCACTGAAACTCAGCAGGATCCACTAGCCAGCAAGTGAGATAACGACCAGATAGCAAGACCAGGCTAGTGATGCCAGCCAGAATGAATGGGATTGATAATTGATGTGATATGAATGAATTGATTCCATTGATTAAGCCCCAGCTGGTGAGCTCATTCATACCAGCCATCTGCCATGAAAGCCAGCTAGAAAGCGATATAACCTATTCTTGGAGCTAGCCTCCTTTATTATTGGATTTTGGCATATGGAAGCAATATTTCTTATTAGTGCAACCCACCCTTAGAGTATAAAGTGGTTACTATCGATGGGACCATACCAGTAGTGAGCGAACCATCCAACATAGTCACCTGACATAGCCTTACCACGTAGCCTAGCATAGAAAGACAGAAAGAAGGTCATTGCTGATGGATAATAGTAGATCCAGGCAGGTTTCAGGTGTTTATACAAGTGTAGATGCCGATACCAAATATAGGTGTCCCTGCATTATCAGTACTCGCTGGTGATGATTCTTTTCTGGTACTCGCTGGAGGCCATCCTAGTATATGCCAGGTAACTTGATCTAGGTATCAATACAAGTGTTTATGCTTTAAATGCTTAGCTTTATTTCTTTATACTTGAAGATAGAACTATTCCCATTGAGCAAGGGCTATTATATAATATCCCCAGTACAATCTGATAAAATGACCCATCTTACGGGAGATGCATCGATCAAGTGAATCAATTTCTTTTATTCTATCAACTGATGAGTCTTACGAGAAGAGCGTTACCACCAACCACTTCAACATATTCCAAAATAGGCGTTATCACCGGCACAGGCAACTTCTACACAAAGAGGACATTGATTTAGGCCATTCAATCCGCATTCAATCTGCCCTATTCCGTTCGCCCTCATTATTGTCATCGCTACCTTTTGGGAATGAGCACCAATTGGAAATGATTGCTACCGCTTGCCTTATGTGGAAGGAAAGGAGGAGCGCTGTTGAAATAGCCCTATTTAAGAAAGATGAGCCTGGTTCCAATAGCCCTTTCAAATAGACCTTGTGAAAAAAGACTTGGAGAAAGAGGAACCCTTCCTTATGAGGAGCCTGGTTCAAAATGTCATCTGACTCAATCAAAACAAGGTGTCATTGAGCCAAAACATAAAATTAGAATAAATCAAATGATGTATGTGCATGGTCTTGACTCTACAGTTATAGCAACGGCTGCTCCGGTAGTAGGCACCCGCTGGGCCTTTGTAGAGGTTTTGGAACTCAAACTAGATCCAACTCCACTTAGTTAATGGCCAGGACGTAGAGATGCTGGTATTGAATGTGAAAATGTCTAGTTGGAAAATTCAATTGAAACACGTCTCCATGCAAGTCCAAGTTAGCGGATGAGTTAAACGTCTCGATGGCACCATCATATGTGAAAACTAGGGAGAATATAAGTGACTCTTATGCTTAGGAAGAAGACCAGGTGAATTCAAGTGTCAACGTGTCTACAAGTGTATTCTCTTAGCCCCGCTCTGGCATCGGCACTACCTGGTGGCCTTAGTAGTGGATCTCGACAGCATCGACTAGCCCGAACTCATATGGCCTATGGGCAACAAGTTCAATCAACGTCTCCATGGCGTTAGACCTGGCCCCATAGTAGATATGCAATTCTAACGTAAATATGCCAGTATCACCATATAAAACTAGTATATAAACAAGTAGAGATGGCCATATCAATCATATAGTATAATGAAAATAGATGGACACATTGAATTATGAGTCTTTGTGTTCATGGCCAGGACATAGAGATGCTGAGATATATACTATGTTAAAATGTAGAGATGCGGGTATAACTTCTCTATACGAGTCCAAGTGGAAACAATTAGAAAATCCCAGTCAAGTAAGTGGTGTGTTAGTGCTTAGCCCAGTCTCTGAGCAGAGCCCAACGGATTCAACAATTAGTTGAGCCCAACCGTAGTGGATTGGTCTGGGATAAGTGCAACATCTCTATGTGAAATCGTATATAGATAAACACATATATATGTAACATAGTTTCTCTACGGCACCGGTGAATAGACTAGGACCAGGTTCATCCGGTGGGATTGGCATTCTGGCTGGGAACAAGGCTAGCACATTGTGAACGGCAGGGGGGAGGCCTTAGGGCATGGGATGCTAAGAACTAGACTTGTAGTAGTCCGGTATGGCATCGTATAGGAACATGTATATTAGCTTCTTCCAAAATATATTAGCAGCATGTGTATGGTAGTCATTTCCCAGCATAATGGAATAGGAAGAATGACTTGCACGCCTTAGGTAACATGTTTTATTTGCATGCAAATAAGGCACCACGTGCCCTAGGGAAAAAGCCACTTGTCACATGAAATTAACCCAAGTAAAATGAAAAGGATAAATAATGGCAATATTTCACTGTCCATATTACTATGGGGTTAAGTATCACTACTAAGCTCATATGGGTATAGTTCTAAGTCTCATGTTTATACTTGTTTCATTAAAGTAATCATGAAAGTAATGGAAATCACTCATATTAGTAACAGTTAAAGCTGTGATTAGTATTAAATGCATGAGAATTTCTCCTTAGTGTTCATTAGGTAAGCACTATTCAGTGATCTGAACCATATCGAATATGGTAATAGTACTAGTTGAATATGCAAGTACAGATATAGTGGTAATCATGAGATCTTATCAGCTTAGTCTAATCAATGAAGAAAACCCCTTGTTATAGATTAGTAATACAGATCAGTGTGTACTTACTTATAGCTTACTTACAGGTTCACAATCAAATACACATAGTACTATTATTACCATAGCCTCCCAATCAATGGAGTTTACTAGTATGTTTCAAGCTTATACTCAGAGCTTCTATGTAGCTTGTTTCATTTGAATAGCTTACATTTCTTATCACGAGCTTAGTCATATCCCCCCGTTCCAATCTTTAGACGGGATTAGTGTACCCTATATAAGCCGCATAAACTATAGATACAAGGTAAGTAATCAAGCTGAGTGATATCAAGCTTAGGAACTGCTTATACACACATATATACCTAGCAAGCTCCTTGTTCAGGATCGTAATACATGTTATCATTGATTATGCTTGAAGTGAACATAGCTTATACTCTGTATTACTTATGGATACGTGTTCTCTTTTATTGAATATGAGTAACCTTATGGTCTATAAGCTTATACCTAATCAAGTACTGAATAGATATGGAATGCTCTTTTTTCAATCTGTACTATCTACTTGTATATCCAGCTTTATTAGAGCTTACATGAGAGTTATGGTGTGTTGTATTCCCATTGATATTTATAGCTTAGTAAGATCACTAGCTTGTATGCATATAATAGAGATAGTAGGTTAAGCTTTACTCATATAACATGCTTGAACACATGGCTAATCATGACCTATATAACATGGATACTCTTACTCTACCTACTTGGTTCTTACTCATTACCCGTATTGAATAGGGAATCAGTACTAGTTAAGCTTAACTGGTGTGGTATATGCCCGATCATGTTCTATCTTATAGGGATATGTGTTCTACTATATCATTTACTTGTATCCCCATTGTGTAGTAGCCATTACACTAGCTTTCCCTTTATTAAATAATATGGAACACGGTAAATCAAAGTATGGTACTATATCAATGGTGTCTTGTATAGTACAGTGAGCTTAATCTATGGGTTTATTAGTACTATCTGCCTTAATTTCTCTTATTGGGTTGTATATGTATGCGATGAATATGGGAATATGAATAAGCAGACAGCTAATACAACACATATAAGGAATAGGCAGCTTAACAAGATCACAACACTATAAAGTCCATGGTATATACATAATAAAGCACATATATGAGCAGAGTTAACACCGTCTCAAAAGGGTGAAGTATTAGCATGATGTTCAAAAACCCTATTATAGGTATAACCTAGCTGTATTCCCATTACTTATAGAGATAGTGCTTATCATTGATGCTGACTAACCAAGCTCTATACCCTTCAAAGCTATTCCCGTATTCAATAGGTAGAAGATAGAGTAGTACTTATGGTAATAAAACATCACTATCTCATTGATTCAATTGGTTCGAGTGCAATATGTAACCTTTGTATAATAGATGAATGTAACAATGGTAATCACAAGGGAATTCGACATAATTTATAGACCAATAGTGTAAACATGTAGACTAGTAGCTTATGATTACAGCTGTAACTATAGGTGATCACTATTCCCATATAAGCTGAAAGAGTGATTAGTATATACTGTAAGTTCAACACACATTATATTAAGTATAAAATCCATTACTTTACCATGATCTCAGATTAGCTTACATGTTACTAGTAATGAGTATCCATTATCATTACTTTCTAATATGGAGTTCTAGCTAGTCAATAAACGGGATTGATACTAATGAAAGCTTATGATCTACTAGTATTCACAGCTCTTATGAGTCATGTATTTAACATAATCAACGTGTATGATCATAGTTATACTGTGTCCATGACTTGTAAGAGATTACATGAGGTATAGATAGCTTCCACTTTATCACAGCTATGATAAGCTTGTTGTATCTATTTTACATATAATAAAGGTCTTGTATTCCCATATCTTATGTACATACTGGTTACTAATAGACCTAATAGGAAGCTCAATACTAGTGGTTATCATGTTAATACTTAGGATTCTAGTCTCCTTAGTTATAGTATGATTACCATCTATAACATTACACATCACACTTATCAAATATGATTGCTCTCATTCATTCTAATTACATGAATATCTATAAGCTGCTCTTAATTAGCACAACACTTAATAGCTATGGGAATATAAGTCTCTATGAGAAGAGTATGAGCTCTTTCCGTAATCACAGTACCCAAGCAGATCGAACCAATGAACTCACATTTATACTAAGCTGTAACTATTATGGAAACAATGCATGTAGAAGATGAGTAACCAAACTTGTTGTTATGTTGTGAGTATTGCCTGTTCTCTACAAGTAATGTCTATTCACTCTGCATCATATATTAGGTCAATACGATACGTAATCATTACATGGCTTTACCACCATCTCTATCCAATCCGAGCTCTGTTATTGGCTAGTTATATCACATATCTAATATGATTCGAGTGTTCTAGCTCTATGTCGTAATCACTATGCTTTCATGAACCTGATATAGTTCCATAAGTCTTCCAGGTTGTTTGATGAGTATGGAACAAGAGTATTTGATATGATTAAGTATCTTAATAAAGAGCACTAGTATATGGGTTTACTTATAGAGATACTAGTATATTGAATGCTTATAACATGTGAACTAAATCCATGGTATGGCGTAATAAGAGTTACTAGTTTATACGAGCTTATTGTTCCAACTAAGTGTAATAGAAGCTATAAGGTGTTATGCAGAAAACGCAGCTCAATGATGAAACCTGTACTTACAGCTAATCAAGCATGTTGAATATAACACAGTATTAACCTAATTAAAACATCATAGTTATATACACTAATAGTGATGTTCGAACTCTCATAGTTATAGAGATAACGTGTTGAAAGCTGACTATCGCCTGCCTGTAGTTTCCTTGATAAAAATCTAGTTAGGCCTATGGGTTTGGTCCAGTGAGTTTCTTATTAACATCTTCTACGTTGATGATTCATATCTTGTACGCTGTGACAATGAATATATTCAATGCTATTCTCGGGCTCGGGTAAGATTCTCGTCTCGGGTAAGCAGGTAAGATTCTTGGGTAAGTGGTTGCACTGACAATGAACTATGCTACGCTACGCTCGGGAAAGTACCTATAGGCTATGGTCGAGCTTCCCGATTGAGGTGCAAGCAATCAAGAAAATTATTGGTCGAGCCGGAGATTTCGGGTCAACTTATTAAAATGACTTAACGAATCCAGGATAGGTAGGGCAGGGTTGCAGATGTGACCTTATCTCCTCTGATAGGACAAGGATCTATTCTGATAGGACAAGGGTTCATTTCATTGGATGAGGCGCTCTTAATCATGGGTTAGTAGCGGGGCGAGGGCTAATCGGCCTGCAAAGTACTATGGGCGAGCCTCGCTAGACTGAGCGGCTAATCTATCTATATTCCAAAACCTCCGCCACGGTCAAATGGCCAATATTGTAGGGAAGCCTGCTGAAACCTCCGCCAAGGGTGAGCCTGTCGTGTGAGGAGAGGACCCGGTAGGCCCGGTAGGGGCTCAGTATTCATATGGTGAGGGGGCTCGACCAAAGGCCCGTTAGGGTGAGCTTGCCGAACTCTCGACTTCAGGCCGCCATCGGCTCGGCCGAGGCTACGAGGTCGAGGCCCGTTAGGGTGAGGTAACGTGTGAGGAGACGAACAACTCTCTTTTGGGGGAGGGGGTGAGGGTGAGCCTGCCGAACTATCGACAACAGGCCCATAGGGACTCGGCCGAGGTTACGAGGTCGAGGAGAGGTTACGTACCCACTCTCCTGACCAAAGAAGGGACGGAGTCACTCACTATTCATATGGTGAGGGGGAGGGGCCCCAAAAGAGAGGAACGCGAAGAACACAAGGCCCGTTAGGGTGAGGTAACGAACTCTCGACACAAGGAGAGGGACTCAGCCGAGGTTACGAGGTTGAGGAGAGGGACTCACTATTCATATGGTGAGGGAGAGGAACAACTCTCTTTTGGGGGAGGGGCCCCAAAAGCCGCGATATGGGTGAGGGAGATATTCTTATCTCGGCTCCTGCATTCTCGACCCCCCAGGAGAGAAACGAGAGCAGTGCCATTATATATGTTGCATAGCCCAACCATAAGGCCCGTTAGGGGCTCGGCCGAGGTTACGAGGTCGAGGGAGAGGCTAGCCCAGTGAGTTAGCGCTCAACCAATAGGCCCGTTAGGGTGAGGGTGATCTTGCCGAACTCTCGACGAAGGCCCGAAGGGATTTATCGCTCACCTTCCCCAAAGAAGTGAGGGACTCGGCTGAGGAGGTCGAGGAGAGGAACGTGCGAGGATAGGCCCGGTAGGGTGAGCCTATCGAACTCTCGACTATAAGGTTGTCATCGACTCACTCATTCATATGGGTGAGGGACTCACTCATTCATATGGGTGAGGGACTCACTCATTCATATGGGTGACGTATTATATACGTAATTACGCTTTAGCATCGTATGGGATCTCCCCACCGTCATGACATATAGAAATCCTATCCTTATGGTCGAGCCTTAAAGTGCATCATGACGTAATTACATATATAATGAATTCATGCATAATTACATATATAATATATCTCATTCATGACTGGAAGAAACGAATGGCAGAAGTGAGCGAAATCGATCGATCGACAAACCATAATGACATATATAATATATGCATTGTCTGCTAAAGCGTAATTACGTATATAATGATACGCTTCATTAGGAAATGAAGTGACAAGATCGCTCATAATGTGGATCGAAATAATGAGTCGAATGGCCAAATTCCTGCTAAAATGAGGGTGGGCCAGCCGAACTCTCGACAACAGGCCCGAAGGGATTTATCTCTCTATTTTCTTAAAATAGAGGCCCGGAGGGACTCGACTGAAGCTATGAGGTCGAGGGATTTATTGCTCACCTTCCCCAATGAGGTGAGGGACTCGGCCGAGGTTACGAGGTCGAGGAGAGGTTTATTGCAAACCTCATTTTAGATTGAAGAAGGGGTTTCAATATTTCCAGCAACAGATCCAGGTGCATCCCTCATTGGTCAACCGCTTATGCAACTATGGGCCCTAGAACTGGGAGACTTAAATATGGATCTGTCATTTGCACTTCAAACTAAAACCACTGCAGTTTCCATCTTGGCTATTTACTCCACTGCTGCCTTCACTATTGCCAGTTATGGAACTGGATATGCAATTGGATCTAAGTCAACGCGTTACACTACTGTCTTTTTTGGCTCTGCAAGTAGATCGATTGGTTCACATTCATCAGCTTGGTCAACTGAATCTGTATCTGTGCGAAGTGCTGGTCAAATTGCTATTTCCTCTCCAGCTAAATAAGCCTATGCCTCTGCCTTTTACTCTACCGTGGCTATCTTTGTTTACAAAGCTACATTGATATCATTTGCCCCTGGTTCATATGGTGATGAAACCACTGTCTCTACCTCTCGAGGTAATAGCCCCTAGAACAGATTCTCTTGGTTCAAGGTAAGCAACTGAATCTGCTCCTGCTTCTGGCTTTAGCGTTGCTCTGGCCTCTTATGCCTTTAGCTTCTTTTGTTCAACATTAGCGTGATAGGTGGAGGCAGGCACAAAGTGTAATGGAGAGGAAGCACAGATACCAACAGCAGCAAGCAACGGTTTTGCAAAAGAAGTTGATCCAGTATTGAAACCATCATCCCGCTCATATGTCCTTGGTTTTTCATTCCATCCGTATTTTTTTAGAGTGATTCATATGCACTACTCGTGCTCTACTTCCCAAACCGCGGATTCATATCCAATCGCGCGTGAACCTTTCCTTCAAGGAAGGGTCTGAATAAAGAATATCTGATGGTCTCCCATAAAGTAATAAACTCCCTCCTTAAGGTAAAGGTACCAATTTTGCCTTTTTCTTAAAAGCAAGAGAAATCTCCCCTGCGGTTTTCTAGATCCTCTGAAAAAAAGGGAACCTATTCTCTCTCTAAGTAAGGGTAATCCCCTTAAACCCCTGGCGAGAGGAGAGTCCTTTAGTTTCATGCTTTTATAGAGGCTTATACAGTGGATGGCAGTATGGGTAATAAATATCTTTCTTTGTAAGTAGCCTCGCTTCCTTGAAGTATGTATTTGAGGGTATAAAAGCTAGGCTGGTACATAAAGTGCTTCCCTTACGGCTTATAATCCTTCAATGCTTTGGTTAGGCGGGTTATCCATTCCATGAAATTCCCTGCGATTCGCAGTTGATGAGGCAATCGGGAATGAGAGGGTAGATGCGGGACTGTACTTCTATCTATAAAGGAGAGATGTATTCAAGATGCACTTATTGAAGGGATGGGTAGGCTTAATGGAGGGTACGGCAAGGCGAAGCTCTCCTCTATCGGCCGGTATGAGCTCAATCTAGCCATTAATGGGTGTAAATGATGATTTGATCCATGCACACAGTAGATGACGGCAGGATTGAAAGCCCAAATGGCTCCCTCCATTCCTGATTCTATTCGCAAATTGACTAAGTGTTGGAGAGCTCCCGTCAAGCTGAAGAGTTTGAAGCGCTGCCATCTCTAATAAAATGAAGAGCTAACCACCTAAAGTATAAGTGCCTATAGGATAAGAATGTACCTATTATCGTGCTTGGTAATACTTAACCCTATTGTATGAAGACCGAGGCTGACCAGAATGCATATGGTATATTGGAAGAGCAGAACTAAGGCCAGGCCTGTTATATTTCACGACAATGCGTAACGTCAAGGCCATAGCTTACTATGGATCGCCATAACCTTAACTGGGCTGGGTGTTTAGCTTATTTCCGGGGGGTTTAACCACCTTACCAACACCTTGAGAGGGAAACTTTAACATACAATTATCAGAACATGTAATGGTACAATACTTCATTATCTCTGGCTGGATCCTGATCCTTTCTTCAGACCTTCTCCTTTCTAAGTTAGGCTAAGGAGGACCTACCTTCTTTTATCAAGCATGTCATGTTTGATTTCTGATTTTAGGACCTTTCTATCCTATCTAAGTAAGGCTGAGGTTACTTCGCAATCTAACTAAAGGGTAGGTGGTGCGATTATAACATATATATATATATATATATATATATATATATATAAAGGCTTTTATTTTCATTTGAAGCTTTTGATTTGATTCATATTTGGCAATTGTATCATAAGGGGCTTGTAAATATAAAAGGCTTTGGCGGCTACTCAGGGTACCTTACCTATAGGGGAGTTAACGAGTCGCGCGTGGAAATTGCCTCGCCTTTAAGCATTTTGACGATATGGCTAAATGTATAGTTTGCCTTATCAGTAAGTTATAAAAACCTAATTGATAACGCTTACTTTAGGCCCAATTCCATTAAGGACTAACGAAGCGAGAAATAAAAAGAAGGAGCGAAGATGCTTGTCCGCATCGGGCAAGGAGCGAAGCAAAAGAGATGAGCTGAAAGATATAGAGATAAAGAGATAGGGGTATATAAAAATCTCAATAGAAATATAAATAGAGAAAAACATAGCCTCTTCGGGTCAAGATCCCCTTCGGGTCAAGCTTCGGGACAATCAATCAATCTTCATACAGGGTTTTATAACATTCCCATCTTTGACTATATTATGGAATTGCTTTTGGAAAAGGTTTTCGCGCCCATCTTTTATCACCCGGAAATGGAATTGCTGTGGAAAAGCATCTCCCGCTAACGCTTCTATCCCACATGGTGAGTTAGCGAGGTTCTCCCACTCCATCAGGGGGGTTGGTTGAGGGGCAGAGTTGTCCCTTTATTTTGGTTTCCTGTCGGTTCGGTAAGGTCTTACCGGGGGGTCTTTCCGCCCTTCCTTATTTATTTCCTCACCATATGAATAGTGAGTCGATGGCGGCCTTTAGTCGAGAGTTCGGCAGGCTCACCCTACCGGGCCTTGCCCTTCTTAGGTCGGGCAAGCGCTCCGCACCTTGCCCCATGAAGCTATCTCACGATTTAGTATTCCTTAACCTCATTATATCTGATTTTATGCTTTTTCTCTTTCTATAGTCAGTCGAACAGGAAGGTAAGGTGTAATTGGGCAAGCCACTCCTCCAGACTTCTTTCCTTGGCCTTGGCCTTCAGAGATAAGGAAGAGGTTAGGGTTTGTTTTCAGGAGTGTTGTGTCTGGGCCTTTATGCACCACTCTCTCCCGGGGTAGTGCATACCCTGGCTAGTGATCAAAGTAACCTTTCTTTATTCCCCTCAAAGAGCATAGCAAGTGCAGATATACTTATATAGATGGTAGTTGGTACGTACTACTCCTATCTCTAGCTCTTATCCGATAGATGGTAGTGGAACGTACGATTCTTATCTTAGGTACGTACTGCTACTATCTGGTAGGTAGCCAGCATCGGTTCGTATCAATTCACAACATTTGCCGAAGCAACATCAGCAGCTGAAAACATGTCTCCCTATCATTTTGCTGAAGGAATATTCCGAAGGCATGATCCATTAAAGGTGGTAACTGAGCAATGCACAAGTTGTCAAGTCCCATGGCCTTATGCGCATGAAACCTTCTTTGAAGAAGAACCCCATGAAAGAGCACTCACCCAGAAAGAGGTCCAGGCAAAGATCGGTCTTCAGAAGAAGGTATCCATAAGATCACGTAAAGGGAAGGAAGTTGTAACAGTAAATGAAGCAAATAATCAAAAGGACCAATTGGCTAAAGCAGCAGAACTCCTACAAAATGAATAGATCATATAAATAGAGAGCGATGAAAGGATCACGAGGCCTAAAAATGAAGAAAGCAAGCATCGAGAGCAAGCCAATTCTAGCTTAAACTCTCAATCCAGAAAGAAGGCAGTGTTGAAGCAGCTCTCCCTCACCCTGTCATCAGATGAAGGATAAGAGGACTCATAAGCAGAAGAAGCACATGAAGAAAATCCTCTGCCGCAAAAATCCATCTTGAGCATTCCTCAGGATGTATTCAGTACCTTCGATCCGATGGAGGAAGATATTGTGGTCGAATTAAGCACATATTTGTTCGACCGAGAGGCAAAGCAAATAACAATACAAACTATGAAGAAAAGAAAAGCCAGAAATGAAGTGGAGGAGCTGCGGATCGAAAGGGTACCCTAGTAGAATAAATGAATAAAAACCCAATTTCTATAGCTTCTGCTGGGACAGCCTTCTGTAGATCCAACGAAGACAATGTCGTAAACATGACCAAAGCTCTACTAGATTACGAAGAGCAGAACAAGATCTTAAAGGAAGAGTTGGCTCGGATGCAAAGCCAAGAAAAGATCAAAGGGCCTCATGAAAAAGACCTCGATGAATTCAATAAATGTGCACTAGCAGCGCAAGAAGAATTGTATCTGGTGCAGGAGGATTTTTACTTGAATATGAAATAACTCCAGGACTATGCGGTGACTTTCTCGGAGTTTCAGGAAAAGGGAATAAAGTAATACAGGAAATGAAGGAAGTGAAAGGAATGGTTGATAATATCACAGATTGGCAGGATGAATTTTCTAAAGAGCCTAAACATCCATCTCGGCTCAATTGCTTCAGCAGACAGTGTTTCCATACTACATATACCAGATGCAGCGAAAGAGCCAAAACCTTAGAAAAGGAAGCCGCTGAGATGGATGTGCAAATTATGCGAATAAATTGATGCGGCTGTCAAGACAGTAATCATAGAGAAAAACTTGCCTCCGATCGATGAAGAAAGTGGAATCCCTGTTCCAGCCTACCAATAATTTCAAAAAATTGACAGACAAATTCGAAGAGCAAAAGAAATAAATCCAAACAGTGACTAGGATTACATTGTAAGTGCTGAACAAACTAACCATCATTCCAACAAAAGAGGTTACTCGCATTTCTCAGTTCCTACTGACGATGAAAGGATCCCTTAAAGCTGCCCTTAAAAACCATGCGGATTGTGCCATCGATGCTTAAAGTTTATTGCTCCCAAGTCTGGATGAAATACGAAACAAGCATGACGAATGGCTAACATTTATAAGATCTGATGAGGAGAGTATTGCTGATGCACTACGTGACAAATGAACTACTATACAAAATCCACTAAAGGACAAAAAGTGGAACTCAAGAGTCATAAGGGAAGGTGGAAGGCCAAGTTGAACCTAGCCTTGGCCTATATATTGTAAATGACTCCATAAGGAAGGGGCTTTTGGCTTTGTGAGCTTTTGGAGAACTTCTTTGAAGAGATTTAATAAAGAGAAAGGCATCTTGTGAGCAACTTGTGCATTTATCTCTTGAGTGGCAGATTTGTCTCGTGCTCAATGTTATTGCTGTTACATTGGTTACAGCTTCACATCTAAGTCATTGTGATTTCACTCCTTGCTTAATAAGTGTATCTGTAATTAATAACATATTGTTCACATCCTCCTGGAAGTAAGATGTTCACTAAACTGAAATAGACTTTCGGGGAGAAAGCCAGCCAATAGCCTCTTTAAGGTACGTTAATGGTAAGACCTTCCCACTCTCGTTCCCATAAGCTTATCGTTCCTCGTTCCCACTCGGTCCCACTCATTCCACCAGAGAAGAAAATAGGAAAAATAAAGTATTTCAATAGCCAGTCATCCGTGGTGAATACCTTTCCTTCTGACTTGCCTTATTGTTGTAACCTTGCCTTTTCAAGATCCCCTTCGGGCTAAAGGAGATGCTATCAGTTCCCTTCCTTATGACTTGTCACCGGGATAAAGAGTCGGTCAATATGGACTTAAAGAGAGAGAAATATGATATGAAAGGAGCACTGACTTGCCACCAGAGAATATATGGACCAAAGCACTCGCCATCAAGTCACTCTTTAGGCATTCTTCAGTAACTCTGAACCACACTCTGCTAACTACTTCAATAACTCTGAAACACGAACAAAAACACATAGACTTTTACTAACAGGACGAAGTAACCTTGCCTTATCAATATCCCCTCCGGGCTCAAGGATATATTATCTGTTCCCTTCCTTTAATCCCTTTCATTAATCAAGTAATCAATGCCAAGTAATCCTCACTTATGCAAGCTTATCTAGGCCTATGTCAAGCATCCTTAGCAGGGCTTCTGGCTAACGGCTACAGTTCGTAGATGTATTACACAGTTCTTAGCTGGCCTTTTCTTGTCTTCCTTTCCTTATTTTCTATACCTGCCCTAGCTAACGTTCGTATAAGCTTAGGTGTGTAAGCCGAAGAATAAGGGCTTCTTGGCATTTGTACCAGCTGATGCATTTGATAATGTGGGGTGATTGGCACCGCCTTCTGACTGGCCTTAAGGAAGGGAATCCATTAATAAGCCTTCTGACTTGCCAATATTCAGAAGATCTATTCCTGCCTTTTGACTTGCTTTCTTACTGAAAATCCTTACAGCCTTATGACTTGCCAATAGTCAGAAAATCCAGACAGATAAGGTCTTCAGATTCCTCTACTGATACTGTGCCCTACAGCTACAGATCACGCCTTCCTGGCTGGCATCTAGTGGCTCAATTGTCCTAGCCTAGGTGCTTGGCAGTAAAAGAAAGAGGGGTAAGGGGGTGTGGGCTTAATGAAGATTGGGGCTCTATGAACAATAACATTGGGGCTCTAGCAGCATGAACATAGGGGCTCTACGCAGGCATTCTATCTTGAGAAAAGGGTAAGGGGTTAAGGGCTTATTAATGAAGATAGGGGCTCTACGCTAGCAGCACTAAGGCCCTACGGTGGGAGATAAAAGGTGGTAAGGTAAGGGCGAAGCCGCTTGTCCACATCGGGCAAGGGTTGATGAACGTATTCCCATTCCCCTCTGCAAGATCAAATCGTATCCGGCACTAATAGCTAGCTCCTGGTCTGGCAGATTCCCATTCCACAGATGGTCTAGGGCAGCTCCCTAAAGAGAAAGTATGTAAGGTGTATTCCCAAGGTAAGGTTTAATGAACTGATTCCCAGTTGCATAATCGCATGGCATCTGATCCGGATACAGGTGTTGTAGCATTTCCTCAAGCTTGGAAGACCATCCATAATAAATAGGATAAGGATGCGGGGTGATAATACGGGGTCACGAGGTCGGAAATAGAAGATAAGGAGAATTTCCCTTCGGTCAGCACCTAGTTCAGCTAGTTCAGGCAGATAGTTCAGAAATAAATCCGATAATCATAACTAACCAAGATCTTCACTAACCAACTCATTCCGGTAGCTTGTAAGAGAGTGTCTCTGGTAGGATAGATAGGAGAAACACATCGCTTCCAACTTGGGGTCTGCACATTTAATCGCTTCAAGTAAAATCACTAGTCCAACCCGGTTCCACTACTAATGTTAAAGCTTATTCTGACTGTTCTGTCTGTTCCATAGCAATTCCACTTTTACTGTCCCAGGTTTACTTCGCCCAGATCTTTAGCCAACAGTAGTAGTATCGATTTGACTATAATAATTTTACTCAGTAGCTAAGGTAGCAACATCCATAGGGAAATAGGCGAACAACTTCTTTGCTCAGTCCAATTGCTCTATATTTGTATCACCCATTATACATTACCAGCTGACCAAGTCCGACCTCCAATTGTCCCTCTAGAAATCACCCATCCAGAAGCCATCCAACCAATGATCTAACCGTATGCACGACCTAATGTGTAGTGCGCTCTTTACGCATGCATGATCCAATTACTACGTGTCATACAAAAGTGATTGATCAGCCTGCCTGAACGAACGCTTTCTCTTCGCTCGTTATAAGCAACCTAGCTCAGTCAAATGCTCTCTATGTATGCACTCGTCCAATGCCATCATCAAGTCACTGATAAATAGCTTAGTCATGTTGTTATATACGTAATTATGCCCTATCTCTATTACGTTAAGATCCCATACCAACTAAGCTTTCCGAACGCTGTCTATTCACCGTAGCAGTTCAGTCGAACTATCCCTATAAATGATTATCCAAATGTGATTTCTACTTGTCTCTGTATGCGTGCATTACTATGGATCCGCGCCTGAGACTTTGCCTGGGACGGGTGCTCCTTAAATAGGCTTTGCTACTGGTGAGTCTGCATATAAATCCGGTCCTGCTCCTACATTGGTATCTTTTGCTTACTTTCTTGCCTCTCTAGCAACCTTTATATTTGTCTTTGCCTTTATCTACGCTGCTAGGTTCCAATCTCGATCTGCCTTTCTTTCTGCTGGTTGTTCCTTTGCTCTTGGTTCCGCTGGTGCCTCCGCCCATGCTGGTGGATCTACTGGATCAACAGAAAGAACTGCACCATTTGCAAGATCTACTGGGTCAACGAACACGACTGGCATTGCTCTAGCTACCTATGCCTGCGTTCCTAGTTTTGCTTCTCTACTTTACTGGTTCACTCAATTAACTGGATGTTACATGGGCTATAGAATGGAAGGACCCTAAACTACACTTGGAACTGAAGCCTTTGTTACGTTACCATCGCTACCTGTTCCACTAATGTTTACGTTCTCCCTTACTCTGATTCTATTATTGGGTCATCAACTGATTCTCAACCCAGAAAGGATGTTTAGCAAAGTGGTGATTATGGAAAAATGGGAAATAAGCGGGGTCATTTGCATGGCCTACAAGCTCTCTTCTCTTGTGGACCTTAACCTGTCACTCTTGCCTCTGGTTCTCTAAATGGAATTGAAACTGGAAGTGGGTGGGTTGTCCCTGGGTGCATTTCATTGAGGGATAAACGAGTTCTGCAGGATCATTGATATGATATGAAAAGTGTGCCGCGATGGAGAGCTTTAAACCGACAAACACGCTTTGTGGCTGGGTCAGAATGAGAAGATATAGCGCCGGTTGGGCTCCAGTTCGTTTAGCTGGAAGGAAGTAAACGACTAGCTATTATTGGATTGCAGTTTAAGGGAAGGTAAGACTCAACCGAACTGGCCAGATTATCTACACGATAGCCTAACAAGAGTTTCCAGCCCCATCCTAAGGATAGGTAATGCCGGGTGCCCAGCCTTCATCCCCAGGAAATAAAGTTTCTATCCGGAAGGAAGGCAGTGATAGCCCATCTCCAAGGAAGGGAGGCAATGCTAGCCCATTTCCATCGGCTATAGAGCTCCATCGGCTACCGGAGGGGGTGAAGGCTAGACCGGTAGTTTATTAGCATCCCGGACCATCCATCCTTGCCAGCCCATACAACTAGACTAGTTCAACCGGAATAAAGTAACGAGTTAACGAGGTTCCTTACCGAGGGTGAGGACAGGTCACTAGAGTTGATTGTCAATATGAAGATGCTGGGCTCAACCAATCGAGGGAGTTCAATAAACCATCGGGAAGGAGTTCAAGGCCTCGAGATAGTTCAACCGGAAGGTCGCATGGGAGCTAACATGAATATCCTGCTAACAGAAGGTGGGTAAGGGGCGGCCGCCTACACCCCCGGTTGGGCTCAGTTCACTCCCTCCTGTTTTCTTGTCTTAGCAACTGGACCGAGGGTAGCTCATCCGAAAATAAGTACCATCCATCTGGACCATCGCCTATCCTTTCCTTCTCAATGCGTTGGGGACAGGGCAACAACAATCCAATTAGGGGGGGAAACAAGTTCCTGGGCTAGAACGTCGAACCTACCTATAGTTAGTTAGGTAACCGGTATCAATGGATGAGGGAGCAGCAGATAGAACATGCTCTAGTTGGGGGTGCCACCGGCCTCTCCTCTTTCTATTGGCTGGGCCTAAGAAACAAAGGACGAGAATGAATGATGGGGCTGCTGGAACTGGATATTCAATACGTCAAACTGGTAGCTTTGGATCTTGACCTGGGGCTGGAAGGGGAAGTTTCTTTCTCTCGTCGAGGTCTTGCCTTAACTCACCCCGAAGATACACACCTTGAGCATGCATTTACACCCCATAATTCATTCGAAGGTGAACTGAGAATCGATCTAATCTTTCCCCCAACCAAGGTTAGTTCAGGTAGGTGATATGACCTTAACTCAAGCTAGGTAGGTATGCCTAGACTCACCAGGTAAGTAAGTGAGTTACGGACATGGGGAAGTCAATTCACAAGCAATATCTTTCTAAAGGGTAAGGCTGATGAAATTATTCCTTCCGTGCTACCATCCGATCAACCATCTGATCCACCCGGGGTTTGTTCAGTCTAATGAAGTGATTCCCACCCACCCAAGCAATCTGGTGCGGTACTTGTTATATATTGGTGCGCTTCTCTATACAGGTAAGAAGGGAAGGGTCTAGCCAGCCACCAACTAACCACCTCTCGTTCTAGGGCAGATAAATTCTTCCTTCTGTATAGGAGGTGTATAGTCATAAAAAAGAGAAAGGGTATGGTTTAAGAAACTAATTAGTGGGTAATCTAAAGGTTAAGCCTATGAGTTCTAGGGTAGTTATAACTAACTGGGGTGAATAAGGTAAGCGGTTAAAACGATTCTCAACTCTCTCTTGGAGTGAAGAACCACTCCCACCCTAATGATGGCGAACTCCCATCTCGGAGTTCAAGCCAACCCATCCTCTGTTGCTTCTCTAGCTACTTATACTCCCGCCCATGCTGTTGGGTCTTCTACTGGGTAAGCTACAGGCACTACTGCGGGTGGTGCTTAAACAAGCACTATTATTGGTGATTCAATGGATGGACCTGAAACTAGGAACTCTGCGTATGCCACTATCTCTGCTGCTTTTATAGATGGTAGTATATAAGCTGGATATACTGGAGAAGATGGATCTGGCTCTTGATATAGAACAGGATCTAGAACTGGGTCACCTGGGTATATAGGTTCTTTTATAGGTGCTGGATCTCGTGCCATTGGTGGAACCGTGCTAGAGGAAGAGTAGGGGTGTGGCTTTGGAACTGCTACTGCTACTGGTGCTACAGCCGCTGTTGGATCAGTTACTAGATACGATGCTATTGCTGCTGGTGCTACCTATGCTTCTCTTTCGCCGGGTGCATAAAATTCTGGATCAACAGCTTGATCAAGCACTGGATTAACGGGCTTTGCCTTTGCTCTTGCTACCTCAGCTGCTGGTTGTGATGCTGATCAAATTGTCCGTAATAGATGAAATGATTCCTGAAGTTAAGGCAGGGAAGAATTCAGCAGCGATTTGGAAGCATTGAAAAGATCAGCATGAGACTTATTACAAAGGGTGAGCCTTTTATGAAGAATACGTTGCTCTCGACCACGATGAGTGAGGGTGCCTCGTTGCAGGAGCACTTACTCAAGATAAAGGACATCTTAGACCAGGTGGAGGCAATTGGTTAGAATATGGAAGAACAGGACATGTTAGTCATAATGATGAAAAGCTTACCACGTGCTTACGAGCACTTCATAGAGACCCTGAACATCACTGCTACAGATGTTGACCTAAAGTTTGGAGAGCTTTGCAACAAGCTCTTACAGTAGGACGGATGGAAGAAACAGTTCGGGAGCAACACTGAGACAGAGGGTTCCGAGCAGGCCTTTGCGGCCAATTTAAAAGGCAAATGAAAAGGGGCCAAGAAGAAATGGCAGCACAGCGAGGAGGATGGGTCCCAGGGACAAAAGACCATTTGTCATTATTGTGGCAACACAGGCCATATGAAGAAGCACTGCAGAAAACAGTTTGCTGACCAGAAAACCAACCAGGGAGGGCCTCAGCAGAAGGCTCATGTCATAGAGTACACAGAGGAGGAGTCAGTCTTCTATGCATTCATGGCCACGACACAAGCAGATCATGATCAGTCCAGGTAATCTGCTTGGTATATTGATTCAGGGGCCTCATGACATTTCACTAATAGGACGGATTGGTTCACAGAGTATGTGTCGTGTTCGTCCAAGGATTCCGTGATCTTTGGTGGTGGGGAGGAGTATACGGTAGTTGGTAAAATAAATGTCCAGATTTACCTTTGGAGGGAATATGCTCATGTTCCTCAATGTCAACTATGTGCCAGGTGTTAGTACGTAAAATGACATGGGCATTTTTTTCACTTTTGAAGCAAGTGGCTTAGCAGGTGGAAGAGGTCTGAGTTTCATAAACAGAGGTTTACAGGCTTGATGAAGGCTATTTTAAGATGCGTTCGAGGATGCGTAAGCATGGCTCGACTAACAGGAGAGGTCTAATCTTATAAACTGTATGGGCATGTTTGTAACATCAGAAGTCAAGTATTCCAGCAGATTGAAAACAAAGGACTTGCAGAAGTGACATGTCTTGGCACAATACACCAGCAGCAGAACCGTGTCTTGACAAGCTTGTAGCATCAAGTGTCACCTTACAGCAATACCCTTCAGTATCAGCCAAATTTGAAGGAATTTTGATTTGCTCAAATCCTTGAAGGAACGGCTATCGTCAGTGTCTTTATGAGATATAGGCATTGTTGACGCACAAACTAGCACCCTAGGATGTGCAAGGCTCACAGGTTATAGCTTGGGGTCAACTAAAGGCTTGTTGCCACTGTCACCTAAGCAACAGGCCTTCTCACTTTATATTCTTGAGGAAGAAAGGGGGGTATCCCTACAGGTAAAAGAACGGGATAGGAGCAAGGGATAAGCTTTCAACAGGCTATGCCAATAGATGTACTTCTCCTTGTTAAGTCTCTTATGGTCAAATGATATAAGTCTTGTAGAGCATATGTCACTCAGTCTTCAGGCACGAGCCTTATGTTTGGATTTATCTTTGAAGACTAAAGGTATGGAAGGGGGAAGGAAGAATGAGACAGGAGGCTTCCCTTGGGCACGTAACAACTTCTTTCTAAGGCAACTCTGGAAGCATAGGAGGATACTGGAGGAAAGTCGTTATACCCTTTAGCAGCTGGAGGTAGGTAAACTATTGGTCTTGTAGACTGTTCCTAGGCATGTAGGGCTTGTAAGTAGGTCAAGGAGAGCTAGCGCTTGTATCCCTTTAGCAAATCATTTTCTTAAGGAGGGCTAGGTCAAGCCTAGGATGGCATGTAGGAGAGCTAAGTGCATAGGCTAAGGTTTAAGGGCTTAGGAGTAGAGTTGTTGCTCCTATTAGGAATGTTGTTATGCCTGATTAGGTAACGACCTCCTTGTAGAAGATCTAAGGCCTAGGTACCAAGCTAGGGAGGTATAGAATTAGGGTTAGAAAAGTAGGATAGAGTGATAGGAAGGTAATGATGAACCCGAGGATGGAATGTGGTAGTGATGAACCCGAGGATGGAACGCTAAGATAGTCAGGGTTGAGGTCATTAGCTTTGTAATCACAACACGTAGCTATTCTTTCGGAAACCCTTCGGTTGAGTGTCTCAAACCAATACAATGGGTTATAATGGAACTAGTGAGTATGATGGTGCTGATCCAACTGCGGGTTTAGTCACGCCACTATACCATAATATGGGATAGATGCCAGGCATTTTATGAAAAACCGGAATAGGCAGACAGAGAGAGTACTGCCACCTTGACGCCCTGCTATCCCAACATGTTGCAAATGGTACTTACGATGAAGCACTTCGTGGGTGGATTGAGCGATATACCTTAGACAACTAAGGTCCTTCCCTGAACATATCGAACTTCCCCTTTGCCAGGAGCTTGATCAATATATATACAACCTTCTTATCTGTAGGAATGTACTGAAGAACCACTGCTCCCTTTTAGACCCTGTCTCTGATGAAGTGGTACCTTATATAAATATGCGTGGAACAATCATGGAACACTGGATTCTCAGAGAGTTTGATACAACTATGATTGTCACAGTAAATCACGGTAGTGTCCAAAGTCTGATCTGTCAACTCTGCTAATAGCTTGTGAAGCCATCTGGCTTATCAACTAGTAGAGCTGGCTGCCATGTACTCTGCCTCTGCTGAGCTAAGTGTAACTGAAGCCTGCTTCTTACCTAACCAGGAAACCATACATGAACCCAAACTGAAGCAACACCCTGAAGTGCTCCTCCTGTCAGTAGCACTATCTGCCCAATCATAATCTGTAAACCCATGCAGCACCAACTCTCCGTCACCAACATACCTCATACAAAAATGCATTGTGCCCTTCAAGTATCAGTGCACATTTTTTGCAGCAACCCAATGAACCTACCTGGGCTCCACCATATACTGGCTCAAAGAGCCGAAAGGCTGCTCGACCATAAGGCCCATTAGGGTGAACTTGTCGAACTCTCGACACAAGGCCGCCATCGGCTCGGCCAAGGTTACGAGGTCGAGGGAGAGGTGTTCACTGCAAAAAAAGAGAAGGCCTGGTATTTACCAGATACATGAGGGAACTTATCAACTGTCTGTACACAGATGTATCAATCAAATCTGAATTTGAATCAGCAAATGACTTCATATTTTCTACCATAGAAGTAGCCATGGGCTTACAGTCCATCATCTTCAATATATTCATAATATAAACTACATACTGACCCTGTCCGAGTAATACCTCACCTAGACTCTGCCACACCTCTAGACCTAATAAATAGTGCATCAAGCCCCTAATAAATAGTGGTCCTTCATATAAAATTCTCTGGCCAACTCTGCTTTGCACCATGCTATGAGTTTCTCTAAACTTCCTGTAAGTAGAGGTATACTTGAGGAGCAAAATTATCCTTTTAGTAAACTACCTATTTTGGGGGGAATCCTCTAGCCACAAATCGAGCTTTTCACTTCTCTATGCTGCCATCTGCTGCATGCTTAACCTTGTACAGCCACCTGAAGTAAATCACTGACTTCCCCTCCGGTCTAGGCACAAGCTCCCACACATCATTCTTCATGATGGAGTTGTACTCCTTGGGGGGTTGATATATGAAAAAGGCTGCGGCATCCTGCCAAACCCGCTGACCTGCTGCCTCCTCAAAACTAGAAGGTCGTGCATAAATGATGGAAGACATCAGTGATACATAATTCGGAAACTTCTTAGGGGGATGAATTACCCGAAATGAAGTCTTAGGAGCTCCAACTTGCTCCTGTGCATCCTGTAATGTCTGGGTAAACCACCTAGGTTTTATGGCTAAACTAGAAGGATGGCTCACCAATACTATTTACCCACCCACCCTATGAGCTAGGTTAGATAATAAGTAGGTATGGGATATAAAAAGAGGGATGGAACAAAACAAATGGACCAATACAATTCCCCGACCGCCCACCCCTTTTATGCTGGTTAACCTAGATAAGATACAAAGCAGGGATCAAAGCGAATCCACATGAGCAACATCGATCGATCTCAATGCTAATCGGGGTCCCACCCACAGATGTTCCCCGGAGATTCCCCAGCGAGGTGAACCGGTATCTTGAGAGCATTTAATTTTGATTCAAATAATTCACTCAAACGGAGTAAAAAAGACCAGGAACCTGACCATCAAATAAAGAGTAGTATGATATTCGGCCCTTGCGCCTGAAGAGGATGCCTAGAAACGGATGTACAGGTCTTTCATGCAAGACATATTGGGGATTACCTTTACATCCTATCTGGTGTGCTCATAAAGAGAGACACGAAGTATATCGGGGGGATATCAGCTGTATGAAAGATCATGACTAGTAAGCGGATCCCGCTATGCTCTAGACATTTCCGAATGATGGAAAAGGGCGAGCTTCGTTTCTTAGATCTATGCCATAATAGAAAGATTCAGGGAATATAGGTTGGTTATGGAGCACCTAGAGTTGTTCGAAGAGAAAGAGAGAAACGACAAGCAGACCGGAAGCCGCCACCAAGTAATGATAAAAAATAGTGTGTCGCCGGCTACTCCCCGAAAATGCAAGAGATCGCTTATTGTTGGGGTTATAATGGGTCTTGCCACCTTAGTTTGGTTATTCATGCTCTACGTCTCCCATATCCATAATTGTATAAAAGCTAGTCCTATTCCCCTAGCCTTCCTCTTGCTAGGATAGACACAGCCTTATTATATGATGTACCTACCAGCCCTATCAGCAACATATAAGCTTTCAATTCTGCGCTACTTAGTCAATTTGATTGAAGTGGTTTTTTTTCTTACTAAGTAACCAATTTGATCTTGGGTTTGACATAGCCTATCCACTAAGTGATCAAATAAGCCGGGTAAAGTTCATCATCTCGGACAAGCGCTTATGGGACAGGCATTGACCGGTGGGGAATGGAGGTTATCTTGACAGTGAAGGCAGTGACTGGTGGGTATGGGCCCTCGTGTATTGGCTAGTGGGAATTGTCACATCCTTCGTGAGGATCTACTCTCAGCATGCTGTCAGTGACCACCGTGTGGGACTTCCACTGGTATCGGCTAGTGGTAGCGGTAATCACTGGGACTGAGGTTATCTCAGCATACAGTGACCAGTGGGGAATGAGGTTCTTTCTCTCGGCAACCATCAATCGAGACCTCCTTCCTGGGAATGATCGCCTCTTGGATCGACACCCGGATAAACACTTAGATTATTTCCACCTGGCATCGCATCATTGAGTAGCGAGAACAAGTAGCGGTATCGAGTGGATCGACCGCATCAACTAGCAGCTATCAGCAATGACCTTTTGTCTGAAAATGACCGGAAATGTGGGCTCTATCGGGTGGCTATGATCGGCGCTTCAGCTGGCTATTAGGTTGGTTCTGCGGGGATGTCCTGTAGGGCGGCTATGCAGTCCCCTTCCCTGTGTAGCTTCCCGTGCCGTACCTTCTTCCCGTCCCGTACCTTACCATGTAGGGTGGATGTGGCATGTGTTGAAGGTGACTCGGCTGGTAGGGGCTATGTCGGGTGTCTATAGGAGGCCCCCTCCCTATCGGCTATGTGATGTGGAGAAGTCTAGGGTCAAGGTTCTAAGGTCCGAGTTCAGGGATGTGGTCGAGGGTCTATTTCGATTTCGAGGGCTGTGGTTCCGTCGAGCTCGAGGTTTAGGTCGAGGTAGAGGTAGAGAGCTATTGTTACATCTCGGTGGAGGAAGAGTTGGAGGAAGAGGCCAAAGTCTATGGTTTCGTCGAGGGTCTAGGTCGAGGGTCGAGGGTCGCGGGCTTTGGTTCTGTCTAGGTCGAGTTCGAGGGTCTAGGGCTATTTCTGCCATGGTAAATGAATTGAAAACATTTCTTCTTATTTGGTCAGGGCTTCTCTCTCTCTCATACCAAGCACAATTGGATTTGGACAAATTGGCATTCTAGTCATTTGTGAATATCGCCGCATTTGGCATTTTCGTTTAGGAACTTCGCGTTTTAATGCCGAAGTTGGGTTGGGAAAAATTTAAGGTCAGGTGGCATCACACTGCGGTAAGTAAAGTTTGGTAGAAACCAGGTAGCATGCATGCACGTAAGTAAAGGTTCGGTAGGCAGATGTTCCAAGTAAATACTCAAGGTGTAAGTGCCTAAGAAAGTCCACCCGTGAATCTCTTTCTTCTCTAAGTTCAGGTAAGTGAGCAAGTATCTGGTTGTAAGGTGGTTGGTTGGTAGCTGTCGAACTTCCTTCCTTTCATCCAGCTTTCCTACGTCCTTCCTCCCTCCAAGCAATCAGAGCATGTGGTGAAGTTGTTGGATTCTGGAAGCACTGAACATAGCTAGGGTTGTGCGAAGAGGGTAAGTCGTGCAGGTGGTAGGCCTTAAATAAATAAGATAGAGAAAAAAGTGTTAAACTACTGCTACAGGTGCTACAGGTTCTGGCTATCGAAGGGGGATGTTGGACAAGCTAGCTCTGATGCTGCTGCCCCCGCTACTGCCTGTGCTCCTGTCTATAGTTAGGTTAGGGCCCGGTCCCCGTTAGCCCATTATATCCCATGGATGGATGTCTGACCCCCGCCTGCAATGAAGCGCTTTTCCTGGCCTGCTGATTGGTCATCCTTCCTTCCCGGCCCAATGCCAAAACATCCCATCGCCATAAGAAAGGGCATAGGTAGCAGCGGATCGAGATGGAAACCCTGTGAATGTGCCAGTTGATTACGCCAGTGATCTAGTTGATCCAGTCAATGAAGCAAATCGATATTGATAGCCAGCTCCATACTCATATACAGAGCCCCTAGACCCATATCCAGTTGGAGATACAGGGCCAGAACCCGCTCCCTTCTTGTCCCAGCTTACCCACCAATTTGAAAGCTAGAACCTGTAGTTCGAGTGGAATCACCTCGTCCCAATCCATATCCATAGACCCATAGTATATCGAGCAGATTCAGGTGCACGAGTTTACCTCATTGAGCCAGCAGTTCCAATTGATCCAGTTGATGAAGTCGTTGGTTAAGCAGCAGTTTAAGCACCACCTGTAGAAGCACCTGTAGCTCATGAGTAAGATGCTTGTGATCGGGATGAAGAACCGAGTGTTCCAGATCGATAGTCAGATGCACCAGAAGCAAAGGTAGCAGTACTTGACCTAGTACCAAAGCCAGTCGTAGCAGCTTATCCAGATTCACCGCTACGAGTAGTAGTTTCTCCCTCCGATCCATCAGTAGATTAAGCACTAGTTCCAGATCCATTCTCAGATCGATAGCCATATATAGATCCATAAGAGCAAGATCCAGTTCGATACCTAGAAGCACTAGTAGCATCTATCTATCCCCAAGCTATCCCCAAGTTGGTTGGGTAAGTGAGGTAGGTAGTGTCAAGTTGGTAGGGTGGTTTGATAGAGTAGGTAAAAGAGTGAAGTAGGGCTCTTTCTCTCAAGCAGTAGGTAAGACTAAATCATACCCGCAAGGCTCGGCTAGAAGAATAGGTCATAGTGGTACCCAACAGCCAGCATCTAAAAGTAAGTGTGATTCCAGGTCTGTTTTTGAATGCTGTCTATAAGGGGGGAACTATGGGAAGCCAGTGGAAGGCTGGCTGTTTGGGGCATTCATTTCATTCCAAAGATAAGTCGTAAGGTAGGTAGGTGGGTAGAAGGCAACATAGTCGTCGGTTCAAAGTGTTGTACCCACCCACTAAGTGTGAATTCAGGAAGTGTGATAGGTAGAACAAGTCTAGGTCTTAAGGTGGAAAAAGAGAAGGTGGGTAGTAGGCAGGCATGAAAAGAAAAGCAGGTAGGGGTATGATTCCTATCAATGGAGTTGGTTCAAATTCCTGAATTTTCTATCGGCAAGGCTCGGCGAGATAGTTAATAGTGGTACCCTACCCAGAATAAATCCTAAAGTGGTAAAATGTAAGGCTGGTACTGTATTGAAGCTCATGTAGCTCTATGTGAAGCTCTTCCATGCATGCAATCCAATGTTGTAAGTCTATGTGTGAGGTAGTAAGTAATTCAGTCTCTAAAAGAAGAATCTGACCTGGAGAGATAATTTGACGAGATAGAGATAGAGGGGCGTTGATCACAACTGGCGACTCCACCAGAACAGAACTAGCGACTCCACTAGGGATCACATTCTTGTGATTTCTCGTTTGGGTTGTTTTATCTGTCTTGTAGGTTCTTGATAGGTTTTATCACTTTTTACAATCTAGCAAGTTTCTTTTCAATCAGACAGAAGACCTAGTCCCTTGATCAGGTTTGACTTTTTATTTTTTTCCTTATCTTTATTTCAATACGCAATTTTTTCTTTGCACAGTCACATATACCTTCTATGTTTTTTATCCATATTTATGCAGGAATGAAATAGAATAAAGATATAACCATAAATACAAAGATGCACTAGAAATAACACTTCATTTCATTAATATCAAAGAACTAAAATTTTCTTACAGACAAAATGGAAATAAAACTATCTAGGGCACTGGTAGCTATCTCTGAGAAGAGATGTCGCGGCTATAGGCCTCTGAACTAAATTAAAATGAAGCCCGAGGGCCTATTTATTATTTAGAAACAATGGGAAATCCTAAACAGCCAAAACCCTAACCCTAGGAGATGAAGCACCAAAACTATGGGCCCTGTTTGGGTAAATTGGTGTTTCAACTTCCCGGTAACAACTTTGGCATACGATCTAGTTTAACGGCATTACTGCCATACCTTGTTAGAAAGATATATGCGAGGACTACAAATTTGGAATGAACATGGGGTCCCATCTTGGTGTTGCTCTGTTTTAACAAAACGTGTTTAAGGCCTCGAAATAGCTCGGAAGTTCGGGACCGAAAAGCACTTTAAAAATAGTAAGTTGTGCAAGCCCGAAAAAATGAAAGAGAAAATGGTGGGGTCCCAAGTGGAATAGGTGGGTGACCACCAATATCCACCTGGATCATTCCTCCCCCCTTAGGAAGCAATGGTCCCCATTGCGTTAAGTTCCTCCATGAGATGAGGAAATTTCTGCTGAACTTGGTCCTTGGTGAACCACTTTCCTTGGTGCAGGAGTTGGCCAGCTTTGACAACCCAATACGATTGGATCTTTGGTAGTGAAGTCTTCTGTGCATGTCCTTATTCCACAATGCATGGTGGCATGTTCCATGCAGTCTAGATTTAACTCAGTTGGTGTGAGTTGTTCTGCAATGTCCGAGGTGTCCAGTAGAGGTGGGAAGTAAGGACGAAAGCGATCCACATTGAAGACTGGGTGCAGACCAAGGAATGGTGGAATACTGAGCTCGAATGCATTGTTCCCTACAGCCTTGGTGATGGTGTACGACCCGTATCGGAGCGGGCGAAGCTTGCGGTGGGGTCCAGTGAGGCGCTCCTTCTGCAAATGTAGCCATACTTTGTCACCCACCTCGAAGTTGTGTGGCACCCGGTGTTGATCATGGCATTGCCTGTACTTCACATTGGCTCTGTCCAATATATCATGAACCTGTTGGCGGATGTTTTGAATGCACTCGATGAAGCTACTTGCTTTGTCAACTTTAGACTGGACATGAGCTGAATCGGCCTTAGCAGCTGCAAATGGCATGGCTACGTCAATGGGACATAGTGGCTAGAATCCCAAGCCCACCTGAAAGGGGCTATGGCCAATTGAACTATGAAGAGCCCAGTTATAAATATGTTGTACATAGGGGAGGCTCTCGTCCCATGTGCGTGGATGCTTTGAATTGTACATGCGCAGAATGTGTACAATCATTCTGTTGACGACCTTTGTCTGGCCATCTTTTTGGGGATGGAAAGTTGTGGACTTGGTGAGATTTGTGTCCAACATTGACCAGAGGCTGGACCAAAATGTGCTGAGGAACCTGCTATCTCAATCTGATATGATAGACTGTGGGATCCCAAAGTGCACCCACATTCGTTCAAAGAAGAGTTTAGCAGTGGCTTCTACTGTGATATTCTTCTTACAAGCCGCCATAATGGCCATCTTCGAGAATCTGTCAACGACCACGAAAACACAGTCATTTCCATTCTTAGTAGAAGGTAGGCCCAACATGTAATCCATGGAGATGTATTCCCAAGGTCGACTAGGGGTAGGTAGTGGAGTATATAGGCCTTGCTTCTTGATGGTCGTTTTGGCAATGGCACAAGTAGTGCAGGATCTGATGTGCTTCTCGACATCCTTTTGAAGGTTCAACCAATAGAAATACTTCTGCAGTATTGCTACTATTTTCTCAACCCCGAAATTCCTAGCGACTCGACTGTAGTGTGCTTCCCATATCATCTTGGCACGCTCGCTTGAAGGAACACAAAGGTGTCCCAGGTGACATAAAATTGCATCTTGGAGGTGAAAATTTGGAACTTGCGTACCCCCCAAGAGTGCCTTGTAAGTGTGGCGGAATTCTGGGTCACTCTCATAGAGAAGCAGCCAATCAAAAATCTCATGCCCACAAGAGTTGAGCATGGTGGTGAGTGCCATAGATGGTGGTCGGCTGAGGCGGTCTGCAACATTATTGGTGCTACCCTTCTTATACTTGATGCTCAAATGAAACTGTTGCAGATATGTGGACCACTTCTCATAGTGATCATTCTACAACTTCCCTTGTGTCTGTACGAACTGCAGGGGCCAGTGGTATGTGTGGATGATTGTTTTCTTCCCCAAAATGTAATTCTTCCATTGTCGACAAGCTTGCATAATGGAATACATTTCTTTTTCATAAGTGGGATACTTGCAAACTGTGTCAAACAATGTCTCATTGTGATATGCCACTGGATGTCCTTGTTGAGTAAGAACTGCCCCAATAGCATAGTCAGAGGCATCTGTCTCGATCTCAAATGGCTATTGCAAGTCTGGTAATGTGAGAACTGGGGAAGAATAGAGGCGATTTTTCAATTCTGTGAACGTCTTCTGTTGAGGTTCTAACCAAAATAATTTTGCTCTCGCTCCTCCCTTGGTGACTTGACTCAAGGGCCAAGTGATATGAGAGAATCCCAACACGAATCTACGGTAGAAATTAGCAAAACCTAGAAAGCTGCGAAGCTCTGTTATAGTGGTTGGGGCTGACTAATCCCGAATGACTTGGATCTTGGCTCGATCCACATGCAACCCCCTTTCATCAATAATGTATCCCAGATATTGAACTTGGGTCATGCCAAACATGCACTTCTCCAAATTGGCACACAACTTGTGTTGCCGCAGTGTTTGGAGGACTTGTCAGATGTGGTGAAGGTGCTCTTCCCAAGTCTGGCTGAAGATCAGAATGTCATCCAATTACACCACTAAAAATGAGTTGGTGAATGGCCGAAAGATGTCATCCATCATCCCCATGAAGGTTGCAGGAGCATTCATCAACCCAAAAGGCATGACCAGCCATTCGAAAAGGCCTTCCTTGGCTTTGAAGGAAGTCTTCCACACATCAGAGGGTTCAATTGGTACCTGGTGATACCCAGACTTCAAGTCGATCTTGCTGAAATATTTTTCACCTTTGAGTTGGTCCAGAAGGTCATCAAGCCATGGGATTGGGTACCTATTCTGGAAAGTGATCTTGTTCAGCTCCCAATATTTAATACAGAGTCTCCACGTCCCATCCTTCTTCTGTACCAACACGATCAGGCTCCCACAGGGCGATGAACTTGGTCTGATGTGACCTTTCTGCAACAGCTCCTGAATCTGCCTCTTGATTTCATCATTCTCCAGAATAGAGTGCTGATAGATTGGTCCATTGGGTAGCGGCTCACCTGGGGTCAGATCAATCGGATGCTTGACCTGACAGTGCAGAGGAACCCCTGTGGGTGAGGTGAAGATGTCCCCGTACTCCTCCACAACCTTATCCATTTGTTGTTGTCGTGCAGAGGAGCCCTGTCTAGAGGTCATGGCCATAGTCTTCTTCTTTCCCTGGGGACAGATCATCAGGACAACGAATTTCCTGGTTTTGGAAATGAGCTTACTGCATTGTTTTGCAATAACCAAAGAGATAGCGGTAGGAGGTGGTACCTCTAGTATCCTGTACAACTTATTTCCCAAAGTAACAATAAAAACACAAGGTCGAGACTCATACACAGCATGATGCTTCCACAATTATGGTTTTCCTAATAATACATCAGAAACATCAATAGGAGAAACATCACATAATACCTCATCCGTGAAGGGCTTGATGCTATAGGGAAGGCGGTATTGTTGGCTAACACGGATATCTCGTCCTTGGTGAAGCCACTCGATGGTGTATGGATGTGGGTGAACTGTGGTCGGCAAGCCCAACCACTTCACGACGTCTGCTGAAATGAGGTTCTTTTGGCTTCCATTGTCGACAATGAACTGTAGAGGGGAGCCCTTTACCCACATCTGGGAGTGGAAGATACATTCCTCCTCCTCCAGATCTTCCGGTTCCTCCTTCTGGATATTTGTAGTGGCAACAGTGGCGTTGAGCTCCACATCAGTAATATGTTTCCCTTTTTCATTCCCCTTTTCAGGTTCTGATTCGGAGTCGGTGCATGCATCTGAATCAGAAGCCCTCATCTTGGCCACTAGCGACTACTTGGCCTGACACTCACTTGTGTTGTGAGTGGAGCTCTTATGGAACTCACACCACTTTCCCGTGTCCTTATTTGGCTTTGCGGTGTTGTTCTTTTCTTGTGGCTTCGACAGGTTGTGTTTCGCCACCATGCCTTGGCTTTGTCCTTTGTTCTATGGTTTGGAAGCACCTTTCACTTGATTTTGATTCGCAGATCCAAAGTCTTGCTTCTTCTGTTTGAATTTCTTCTCAATCTTGGTAGCATACCGGTATGTCGTACCAAGTGAGGAGATGTCGAGGAACTCCATTTCCTCCTGAATGTGTCTGTGTAGACAGCTGCAATACTTTAGCACCAGATTTTTCTCTGAAGCTTAGATACCCAAATTTGTGTGCAGGGTATGGAACAAATTCATCAACTCATGCACATCTTGATCCCTTTGTTGTCGTAGCGTAGTCCATTGTATGTACTTGTCCTCATAGCTCCCCACGGGATAGTACTGTTCCTTGACAGCATCTCAGAAAGAATTCCAAGTTGGTATAGATGAGAACAGAGAGGGTTCTGTCTAGTCCTTGTTCTCACAGTAGGTTTCCCACCAGTCCTTAACATGGGGGGTAGCTTTGAGAAGTGCAAAAATAATCTTCTCCAGCTCTGAAAAGTCATGAACAGAGAAGTATCCTTATAATAGATTCAACCATATATCTACAGCATCTGCGTCTACTTGACCCTGAAATATGAGAATGTCAAAATTTACTTGTACCTTAAAAGGAGTCACGCCTCCAGAGTGGATGCTGGATGCAGATGTGCAACTAGTGGGGAGTCGTTGAAGGATCTGAGCAAAGTTATCCATCAACACGTTCCTTTGTTTTTCGAGGGCCTCCTTGAGCAATATTTTGATAGGATCTCCTGCTGCCTCATCTTTCTTTTCGTCCCCCATGGGCGTCCATCGAGGTCTGCGAGGCTGATCTTGCAAGGGTTCCACTAGATCAAGCCCTAGCTCCTTAAACCTTGACCTTGTTGGGGACATGCAAAGAAGGATCGAGAAAAAGTAGAATGCTTGAAACCACTGATCTGGATTTATGCAGAAACGCAACAGAATAAACATATAACCATAAATATAGAGATGCAGCATAAATAACACTTCTTTTCATTAATATCAAAGAACTGAAATTTGCTTATAGACAGAATGGAAATAAAACTAGCTAGGGCGCTGGTAGCTAACTCTAAGAAGAGATGTCGCGGCTACAGGCCTCTAAAATGAGTTAAAATGAGGCTCGAGGGCCTATTTATTATTTATAAACAATGGGAAATCCTAAACAGCCAAAACCCTAACCCTAGGAGATGAAGCGCCAAAACTATGGGCCCTGTTTGGGTAAATTGGTGTTTCAACTTCCCAGGGGCGTAACTTCGGCATACGATCTCCGTTTGATGCGTACCATACCTCGTTATAAATATCTATCTGAGGAATAAAAAATTTGAACGAGAAAAATCAGTTTATGGATTCATGTTGCTCTCCGTTTTCCCAAAAAAACGTCGTTTAGGGCCCCAAAACGGCTCTGGAAGTTCAGGACCCGAAAAACTGCTAAAAATAGTAAGTTGTGCCGAAACTGAAAAAATGAAAGAGAAAATGGTGGGGCCCCAAGTGGAATAGGCGGGTGACCACCAATATCCACCTGGATTAGTTTTACAAAGGGAACCACGTATACGTGAGCTTCCTTTGTTATAGTCGCGTATACACGCTAGTTGCACACTACAAAAGTGCATATGGCTGGGAAAACTTGAAATTTTTAATTTTCAGCACCTGTGGTCTATTCTGTCTATGCTGAACCATTCCTATGGTGTCTTTAAGGTCTCTCAAATATGTATATGGTGATTTTATATCTCTTTCTCTCTTGTTTTGTGAAAACCTAGCCATTTGGTAAATTGTCTTGTTTTGTGTGTTTGCAATTGCAGCTGAAGCACCAAGAGATTTTCCTGAAGTTCTTGGTTGTTCTGACCTATCAGAACAAAAATATTCTACTTGTTTGCTCTTCTTGGCCCTATGCATTACTTCACTTATGGTTTTTTCCTCTTTTGTCTATTTTAGTTTTCTTGATTTCTCGAACTTGTCTTGTTGCGAATCTTAAAAAGTCTCTTTTTGATTTTTTGGGCAATTGTTCGTTGTAAGATTGTGCTACTGTGTTGAATCAATTGATTAAGTTTCTCGATTCATTTTTCTCATTTAATTTCTGCTACAAAAGTAGCAAAGTTCGCTTGAGCTCTTTGAATCTTTTTTGACGCTCATTTGGCTTGATTCCAGTTCTTGGGTAGTTTTTGTTTTTTTCTTGAAATCTCTTTTCTTCCATTATAACAAAAAAACAAAATTTTTTTTTTACGTTTTCTGTATCTTTTGCTTGGAATTTGTTTTTACAATTTCATTACATATTTTGGAGTTTCTCATTTTATTTATAGCCTTCGGTTCTTGGCTTGATTGTGAAGGAAGTTTTATTTTTCTTTCACTCTTTTATCAAGTGGATTTTTTACATTCTTATGCATAGGAGTTATGTTTGGAACTGGCCTTGTTTTCTGTCAAAAAGTGATTGAACCATTGTCTAGGGATTATTTTTTGGTCTTTAGAACTAGCATCCTAGGATTTGCATGTGATTGGTAGTTTGCATTATGTGCATCTGAGTATTTTAGTCTTCTTCGTAACTTTCTGAATTGTGTGGAGTGTAAGCGTATGAAAAGGAAGAAACAAAGTTTTTTCTTATTAGTTTCATATAACCCATGTAGATATCACTTTTCATCGAAAGGAAATCGTTGAATTTTCATGTAACTAGGTTTTCATTGATTTCTTCTGCATCATAAAACACCATCAGTTTCACTTCCGTGTGCCCTTGACTTAAGTAACAACCAATTTACAATAAGCGATATAATTAAAAGAAACTAGAAGTTTTTGTATATTTGTCATTAATCATACACCAACTAGCTAGGTTTTATGGCCTTGGATTAGGTGAGTGGAGAGTTAACTCTCCAAGGCCACCGAAATTGTTAAACATAGACAACTTATTAATGAGTAAAACCCAACACCATTAACTAGACCAGGAAATCTCTCCTCTAGAGAGTCAGGTGTGAGGGATAGTGCAGGAAGAGAAGAGAGGTACCCCATCTCTTATTTGCTAAATCTTGACCTAAGACCATTCCACCCGGCTTCCAATACGGATTGGTGTCCATAGTTGCCTATGCTAGGGACCACACAGGTGACTGCGGGGGGGAATACCCATGGTACCTGAGATAGAAATTGCATCACTTCCATCAATACTTCTGGAGGGTTCCATTTTGAAGCTTGGGGACTTGCATCGACAAAGGTTGTTTTTAGGAGGCCAGCATAGCTATTTCTGTTACCTTCGCTAGTAGGCCTGGGGCATAAATACCCCAGACTATTTTTGGAAGGTCCTATTATTTCATTGTCTTTTATTTTGGTGTCTGGTCCTCGTCACTCAGAGCGGAAACAATTGAGAGTTACTTGCTTGGATGTGTGTTAGGAAAATTTTTTAGTCTAATTTTAATCTCTTAAAGTGGTTGATTGATCACCTCGTCGATCGAGAAGGCTTCGTGGGTTGTCTCCTGCGAGTGTCAAGCCTTATTAAAGAAGGTGTAGGAGCTATTCAGAGGTTGATTTTCAATCGGTGGTTTCAAACATAGTGGAGAGAGATCCTCCATTGGGACTTCAAGTTTCTGTGGGTGGTTTTGGTGCTGGTTTCAGTATAGAGAGGAGTGCTTCACTCATCTCTAGAGTTTTATTTCTAGAAAAATAAGTAGAAATAGAGGAAGTCCCTCAGCCTCCTCAGTCTCTTCCATCTCCTCTTCCTACTAGTTATCCTTACATATTTAGTACATCGGGCCCAGGTCTCAGAGACTGGAAAGTCCTATCTGTCATATTCATACCTTTCGATGGCCACGACTGGGAACACAGTTTCGGCTGCGAGCACTGTAGGTGTTTACACTAGTAAATTTGGCCCAATTTCCGACTGCCAATTTGTCGCTATTCCGACACATAGTCGTCGCAAGAGCGACAGTTCGAGGATGGGAAAAACATGGTTTTCCATCCCATCGCAATTCTGACACACTTAAAAAGTGTCACACTACCGACACTTTTTCCATTGCTTCCAAACAGGCGTCCCTCTTCCAACGTTTCCCAAACCGTCGCGCTTCTGACGTTTGTAAATTGTCAAACTTCCAACGAAATGTGGTTCGACGTTTTGAACGTCGCTCTTCCGACGTTTGTAAACTGTCACAATTTCGACGAAATGTGGTCTGACGTTTTGAGCGTCGCTCTTCCAACGTTTGTAAACTGTCGCAATTCCGAAGCAAGGTGGTCCAACATTTTGGACGTCGCTCTTCTGACGTTTGTAAACTGTCGCAATTCCGACGAAATGTGGTCTAACGTTTTGAACGTTGCTCTTCCGACGTTTGTAAATTGTCGCAATTCCAACGAAATGTGGTCCGACGTTTTGAACTTTGCTCGTCCGATGTTTTTATACTGTCTCTCTTTCGATGTTTTTAAGCTGTCGCAATTCCGACGCTTACAAGGCATCGATATACTAATGACGGGTTCAATAGTTTAAAAAAAGAATGAAACTTTAAAATAGGACAGTAAATCTCCAATATTTGTTATGAATTGTGGGCCTTCCAATGAACGTGAAATATTAATATAATAAACCACCCTGCAGCGCTTCGACTATAAACAATCATTTTTTTTTTCACAAGAGAAAAAACATTGTTTTGAATATATTATATGAAGTAAAACAGTCCATGAAGTCATTGCATTTTCACATCTGAAGATTGGAACCCAAATATCCATCCATAAAAGTGGAAGTCCCACCCCAGACAATGATAGAAAAATACCCCATGTCACATACAGGGACTTGATATAAAACCCAGTAACGGTCCACATGGAGATTATCGACAATCTGAGAAAGCATCCAAATATGCCCGAGGCAACTATAAGAAAGTGAAATAGCAGTATGTAGAATAGTAAAGCAACAGATAGAGTACCGACGTCCATTGTTCCAAATACAAATTAAAGTACCCAAAATCATTGAACAGAGAAAAATGCTAATCATGTGAGGAGTGTGATATGTCCAAAATATAAAAAGACCATCAGACCATATCAATAAACCAACATCGCTAGTTTTGAAGGCGGAGTGATAAACATTAATCAATTTTTTTTCACAATAGAAAAAAAGTTGTTTTGAATATATTATATGAAGTAAAACAATCCATGAAGTCATTACATTTTCACATCTGAAGATCGGAACCCAAATATCCATCCAGAAAAGTGGAAGTCCCACCCCAGACAATTATAGAAAAATTCCCCATGTCACATACAGGGACTTGATATAAAACCTAGTAAGGGTCCACATGGAGATTATCGACAATCTGAGAAAGCATCCAAATATGCCCGAGGCATCTATAAGAAAGTGAAATAGCAGTATGTAGAATAGTAAAGCAACAGATAGAGTACCGACGTCCGTTGTTCCAAATACAAATTAAAGTACCAAAAATCCTTGAACAGAGAAAAACGCTAATCATGTGAGGAGTGTGATATGTCCAAAATATAAAAAGACCATCAGACCATATAATAAACCAGCGTCGCTAGTTTTGAAGGCAGAGTGATTAACATTAATCATTTTTTTTTCGCAAGAGAAAAAACGTTTTTTTTAATATATTATATGAGGTAAAATAGTCCATGAAGTCATTACATTTTCACATCTGAAGTTTGGAACCCAAATATCCATCCAAAAAAGTGGATGTCCCACCCCAGACAATGATAGAAAAATACCCCATGTCACATACAGGGATATGATATAAAACCCAGTAACGGTCCACATGGAGATTATCAAAAATCTGAGAAAGCATCCAAATATGCCCGAGGCATCTATAAGAAAGTGAAATAACAGTATGTAGAATAGTAAAGCAACAAATAGAGTACCGACGTCCATTGTTCCAAATACAAATTAAAGTACCCAAAATCCTTGAACAAAGAAAAACGCTAATCATGTGAGGAGTGTGATATGTCCAAAATATAAAAAGAGCATCAGACCATATCAATAAACCAGCATCGCTAGTTTTGAAGGCAGAGTGATAACCTGTCAACACATAAAATAATATCATAAAGCGGATACGGAAAATGTGCAGAGACATGTACTGTTGATATACGCCTTACATAAAAAGCATCCATGATAGAGAAAAAATATGTATAAACCCAGGGTAAATTGTATGTTCTGGCTCACTTGTTCCCGGAAATAAAAACCATCTGCAGAAACCCAGGCTCGCTTGTAAGATCAGGCTTTCTTGATTCCAAAATTGGTAACCATCTGTTGCATCCAAGATGTAAGGTACATGCTCGCTTGTTTCCATTAGTAGCCCGCTACAGCATCCACCCTATTCATAGCAAAAAGGTTCTCGTAGATATACAGAGAAAGAGTATAATACGTAGACCATATAAGCATGGCTCTGTATCTCAAAAAATAGGTTTAAAATAGAAACGGGGCAACATTTTTTTTTTCCAATTGTTATGAACATAATTCAACTGTGAAATATTAATATAATAAACCACCCCACAGCGCTTCGACTATAAACAATCATATAAACATGGCTCTGTATTTCAAAAAACAGGTTTAAAATAGAAACAAGGCAACATTTTTTTTTCTAAGTAAAGTTAATCTATTAACAGTGGGAATAAAATTACACCAAAGTCAAAAAAATTTCCCAGACTCATCGCAAATTTTTCATCAAAAAATCAAAAAATTAAGAAGACTACCCTCATATGGGGAAACCAGTCTTGAACGTTTACAGAATTCAAAAATATTACAGAGGTCCAACACAGTAATATAATCTAAAAGCATCCCAATTAAGTGGGCCACGAAGAAAGAAAAAAAAATTAACCAAACTACTCATATGGCTCCTCGATGATTCGACACCATCCTTTGGAAGGTCCAGGATCGCTAGGTGCTACCTCCACAGTCATGCCACCGCTCCCCTCCTGAAGGCCTGAATGCTGGCCGGCTTTTTCTGAGCTCAGACCCGCTGGATGAGTGCATTTTTCTTCCATTTGGGCCTCCTCACGAAAAACCAAAGTAATTGAAGCTGTGATTTGTGGGTGGTTAAGAGAGAAATTAAAGGAAAAAAGCGCAGTGCGCGTCGTGGGAGAAGGTGAAGCGGTGGGGAAATGAGGAGCAGGGGAGCCCATACGGTGGCCAGATCCTAGAACCCGACCCTGCCCACTTCTAGTATCTGGATAGTGACCTGCGTGATAATCACTGGACTGGGAAGACGACTTGGTTGATGGGATGGAGGGAGCGTGCAGGGGTTGACCTCTAGTGCTCCCCCTGCAGAAATGCATCCTTTGATGCAGGCGAAGCATGGGTGCAGTCTCAGTAGTGGGTACAAGAAGAGACGAAGAAGCAAAATTACAAGAAACAGAGGAAGATAGACAAGGACCAGACCAAGAGAAATGCAGATATGCAGCAAGGTCTAAGAAATAGTTTAGCTGGCCACTTCTCCTTCTTGTCACAGTGAGCAGGAAGTGTAACCCAGCAACCGTCTCGTCTGAAAAACCATAGCGAAATGCCATTTTATCGACCTGACTGCAATGCATTCTAAGGACGCCCGTCATAATTAATCTCTGATCATTAATGAGAGCCAAAGGACGGATCATATTGGAGCATGTGGAATCGCTAACAGGAGTGGAGGTTCGATCTTAAACAGTGTTAAAACTTAATGCGATTAGATGTGAAAACCTTGGAACTTAATTGAACAACGTTAAAACTTAATGTGATTGATATGAAATCGCCACATCCATGTCCCATCGCCTTAAACGCCATCGAATGCACCTGCATCTGGGAACAGGGCAACATTTGATTGAGGACACATGGCAGAAATTGATTGGAGCGGATCTTTGTTTGGGCCGCTCGCGCAGTGGAAATCTGGACCTGAAAAATATTAGGGCGAATTTGATAAGAAATTCACGTCACAACTCTCCCTTCGTATGCCAGCACAACTTCAGACTCGAAAAATATTAGGGCGGAATTCAATTGGTTTTCGCATCACAAAATTGGCTGACGTCAGCAGGCTATTTTGGAACGCGAATCTGGTTTGAATTATGGTTTATCATTGTTTGAAGTCCGGCGGGCTCGACTTAAGAAAAATTTTGTTTGATCCCATCTTATAAAATTTGTGTTGGTTTTCTTTGATAATACACATATTTATAATAAATCATGGGAATACCACACTAAACATGTGGAAAAGCTATATAAATTATTGAGAACAATCACTTTTATGTAAAAATATCCAAATGTGCTTTTGGGAAATAAGAATTCGAGTATTTGGTTCATATTGTTTTAAAGGAAGGAGTGAAGTTGGAGCCTCAAAAGATGCAAGCTATTAAAAAATGACCTATTCCTAAGAAAATCAAGGTTCTTAGAAGATTTTTTAGACTTACATGATATTATTGATAATTTGTTAAGAATTATGCATGCATTTCAAGTCCACTCACATATCTCTTGAAGAAAATAATATTTATATGGAATGATGAGGCTACTTTGGCATTCTCTCTTTTAATGGATGCCATGTCTTTTACACCAACATCGGTTGCACCTAATTTTGGTAAAACATTCATAGTAGAGTGTGAGGCACTAGGAAAAGGAATTTACGTAACATTAACACAATAAGGGATATCATTAGCTTTTAAAAGCAAGGAATTCAAAGAAAATATTTGGTGAAATCTACGTATGAAAAATAAATGGAAGCAATATTACATGCAATAAAAAATGGGGATAGTATATCATTGGGAGGTACTTTAAAGTCAAGATACACCATGATAGCATAAAGTATTTTTTGAAGCTATGATTTTAATTAGAAGATTAACAAAAATGAGGAGAAAAAATGCAAAGTTCTAATTTTGAGATAATCTGCAAAAAGGGTAAGGAAAATTTAGTACATGATGCTCTTTCTAAAATAGAAAAGGCCTCAAATTTATATCCAATTACATTTTCTATTCCTAGGTGGCTAGAAGAAGCTTTCCATAATGGAAAAATGACAATAGCACTAAACAAAAACTAAAATTTATAAAGGATGGGATGAACTCTATGGAGCATTGGGAGTGAAAGAGAGATATAATTTGGTGCAAATGTAGAATATTTTTATGCACACAAGTATATTTGAATAAACAAATATTAAGGGAGTCCCATGTCTCTCTGATGGTAGGACGTAGGGTTCCTTAAAACATCTGGATCAAAAAATATATTTTTGGAAGGAATGAAGAAATATATTCAAAATTTTGTAAGAGAAGGTTTGGTTTGCATAATAAATAAAAGAGAGATAGTAAAATCTCTAGGGTTACTTCAACCATTTCACATACATATTCAAAGACTAGAAAATATATCAATAGACTTTATTACAGGGTTATTGAAATATAAAGGTAAGTATTACATTTTTGTGGTCATTTATATAGACAAATTTTGTAGATTTTTTTTTGTAGATCTCAAAGTATATAAACAACAAGCCAAGTGGCAGAAGTGTCTGTGAAAGAAATTCATAGTCTTCATGGTTTTCCTAAAGTAATAGTAACAAGAAACTTTTGGAAATAATTATTTAATATGAGTGGAGAAACACTAGCTTCCATGAGTTCTACATATCAAACACAATCAAATGGTCAAAAAAAAATAGTTAACAAATGTTTTTAAGGTTATCTACAATGTTACTCTTTAGAAAAGCAATCTTAATGGATGAAGTGGGTTCGTCAAGGAAGAATGGTAATATGATAATACCTATCACACATCTACTAAAATTTCCCCATTTAAGGCCCTTTATGGATATCCAACTCCTAGTATCTCATACTTTTTGCAAGATAAGTCCAAAGTATAGGAAACAGAGTCACATATGGAAAATACTAAAGAAACTTTGAAATTATTATGGAAAACCTTCAAATGACATGAAACATGATAAAACAACAAGGGGAACAACATTGAAGTGAAAGATAATTTGAGGAGGGTAATTGGGCATTTTTTAGATTATAGCATTATAAGCAATCTTCATTCAAGAAAAAGAAGAATAAAGAATTAGCTCAAAAATGTTATGGCCCTAAATAATTATTCATAGGATTGCACAAGTGGTATAGAAGTTATATTTTCCTTCTTCTTGCATTCATAAGGTTTTTCATGTATCTTGCCTAAAAAGGGTTTTGGGAAAAAATATGCCAATGTAAATAGAACTTCCAAAATTAAATGAAGAATGAAAGTTGTTTCTTGAACCACAAAAAGTTATAGATAAACATTCTGTATCTCTTTGACATATAGCCATTATGAAGTACCTAATCAAGTGGAAGAATATTCCCCTAGAAGAAGGTACATGGTAAAATGATCAATTCGTGATGAAATACCCACGGCTAAAGGGTTCGTTTGATGTTTTGACAAAGGTTTTGTTATATGTTTTATATAATGTACGACGAAATAGTTTTATTGTTTGTTAAGGTCCCACACAGTGATGAAATTTGAAGGGCAGGTCCGAATTTCAATTATAAAGGCATATATCTATGTCGCCCTTCCATAATGAAAAGCTTAAAAAAAAAAACTTTTCAATTGACCACAATAAATTATTTTTACATTTCATTTTCAGAAGACAGAACCTTCAATATTTATATTAATAAAAGACTGTTACATATACAACAATGAAGAAGGCTCCATCTTTCATTGCTTAAATATATCATTGGCAATGTCAACATAAGTCTTGAAGACACTATTATAAGAATTTGAATACATACCACCAGGATATAGGAGATTCTTATGTGTCAGATTGTGTAATGCAATTTTGGCTTTGTCTCACAAGGAGCAGTAGCATGGAGGTCTGGATTTTTCTTATAGAAATTTTTTATTATTATTTGAAATGTTGTTTATAGATATGAAGACAACAATGAAATTATGAGCATGGTGGAAAATTAGTCAAGCTCATGATGCCAAACCATGATGATGTAAGTTTGGAATTTAACATTTTTACATGTTAAAGACAAATAGTCAAAATCACTGACAACTTAGTATGCCATAATTAATAATCATTCCATGTTCAATTTTGTTAATAGGTTTATGTCACACGATGATCTCTCTTCTCTGGCATTTACTTGTATTGAAGATCACTATTCTAGGAATAAGGAGTTATTTTCTCCAAAAATAACCCTAGCCAAACATTGACAATGCATGAAGGATATCTTTCTATGCTTCATAAGTACATATGTTCTACTTCTAAATCATGTCTTGGAAGTGGTTGTTTTTCTGGAAATTATTCACCAGTTGGTTTCATACCAAAGTCTTTTTCTCATTTTCAACATCCAATACATGAAAAAGATAATGGTTTAAAACAACATAAATATTTGAAATTTTGCAAGAATTGTCTGGCACACTTTGAATATGAATTTTTAAGTCAAGTGCATGATGTTGTATAGGATCAAGTGTCATTTTGAATACCAAATGTTTCACAAGAAACTTCTCAACATGCTACCCTACAGTAAGGATTAAATGACAATATTTCATCAACTATTTCAATAATAAAAGTGCACCTTGGCCATAAGACTAAACAACTACAAATGTTGTAGATCTAACAAGACCACACAATCAAATTTATTCCACAAGGCCAATACTGTATGAAAAATGAAAAGGGGTTTGCAACCAAAAATACCTTAGGCAACTAATTCAATTAGATACACCAAACCATCAACAAAAAGGAAAACTAGCCTACTCAAAAGGCAAGCATTTACCTCCTTTGAAAAAATTTTGAGTTCCGAAACAAGGGCCTTTATTGTCTTGTCAATGCCCCTAGTAATTTGAATGGGGTTTGCACCTTCTACAACAACCTAAACAAAAAGGTTTCATTTCAAAATATTTTCCACAAATTTAGGATACAACCATTGTCAGTTTTGTATTTCCTAACAAGCTCATAAATTTTGACAAAAGAACCAAATTTTTTTAAGACCTGATAGCAATTTTTTCACTCAAAAACTATCTTAGACTCAATAAGCCCAACCCAAAACTAAAAAACCAAACACCATAATACCCTACAAAAATGAATAGATCGTCTTAATCGAGTACTATCGACAAAAAGTTACCTTTACACCCTCACTTATTAAACCCTGTGCGGTTGAATTCTAACTTCAACTGCTGCAGTAGAAGGACGGATGCAGCAGCAACATTTTTTTTTGGAGGTTGCTTGCACGCCATCCAGAAATTTAATTCAGCATTTAAAATTCCTGCAAGTTTCTTTTGTAGACGGTCGCAGCCATATTTCTGTATAGGATTGTATTTAAACACAACAACCAACATTAACGCAATTCACCAACCAGAATTTAAAAAAACAAAAATTTACCCCCCATTTTTGCAAATTCAAAAGGAGGACACGTGGAGCATTAATATTGGATCGCATGAAATTGAAGGGAATCTGAAAACCTGAAAACGAGACCCGAATTTTTTATAAGGCACATTGGATTGAGAATTCGAGTTACAAGTTAGGCAGACGTCAACATCCCATTTTGGAACGTGAATTTGGTTTGAAATTCAATCTATTCAGACTTTTGAAGTCCGACGGAAAGTGTTCTTTAATGTTTTGATAGTTTAATTTTATGTATGCTTTAATATATACATATGTTTTAAACATATGTTATATATATATATCATATGCGAAATGAAAGGTGGGCCATAAAATTTAGTTTTAGTTTTATTTTTTTTAAAAGAGGGTTTATTATAATAAGTTTTATATGTTACGGCATATAAAAATAAAAAGGACAAAAAATCTTGGTATTTTTTTTTATAGACAGTACGCAAATTTTTTATTACACAGCAGTGTGTAAAAAGTGAAATACTGAGTGTAACTTTTTAAGTGTGTATGCACAGCAATGCGAAAGTGAAAAACATAGCAGAGTGTTTTAGAGACAGAGTATGTTTGTTTTGAACAGATAGTGAGTTGGTTTTATGCACTGTGTTTTGTAGCAGTCATAATTTTGTAATCCCTCTCAGTGAGGATGAAGTGTAATAGTTTTTTTTTTAGTTATTGAAGGGAATAGAAGTTTTTTTTCAAAGTATTGAAACTCTGTCTCCTGTCAAAGAAATTTTTATTTTCTCTGTGTTAGAGGAAGGGAGATTTATTCTCCATTCATTGTTCTGGAATTTTTCAATATTCCAACATGTGTAAGAACAACAGATGTTGTGTTTCTATCCCCAGATAAATCATTTATCTTTGCTGCAGCTTGCCTTACCAACTTGGCCCCAATATTTTCAATTGGGTCCTCTAATTCAACCAATACAAAGGCCAAAACCATAGCATTGAGATACATTTCATTACACTGTCAATAAAAATAAAATTTGACTCAGCCATAACCCTTTCCTTTTATTGTTGTGAAAAGATTTATGCATTACTCTAATGTGGCTAGTCCATAGGCCAAGTAGACCACTTGGTAATAAATATGTTTCCTTTCACCTTTGAGTTTTCAAATTATGCCTACCAAATCTAAGACATTTAAGAGGGGGGACTAATACAACGTTAAAAATAAAACTAGAGCACACATCTAAAAATTACCTCCTTAGCTACTGTCACACCATCATTAAATATTTTCGGAGAACCATGCTTGCTCTCCAAGACCACATTTTTCCCTTCGCCCCAAGGGTGACTCCAACAAGATCGGCAAGTTTGTTCACACCGCATGCAAGACAAATTGACAATGCTTTAAGTAAGTGTGCAATTGAATGATAGACCATATGCAAAAACAAATCTACATGAAAAATCAAAATAACACATTAAAATCGAATATAAGTGGACAAGGAAAGATCCACCGCAGTGAAGTTTCACGTGCAGGTGACCTTCCTTTAAACATAATTTTTTCTCTGACCTGTAATTTTTTTGTCACTGAGCCATCCTTGTTGAAATACAACTCCTTTTCCATAGATCTTGTATTAACTACCTTCTATCTATCACGTAATCTCATAGTCCCTCTTCTGGTTGAGCGATTAAATGAAATGGGTGAAAAAACTGAAAGAGAAGACAATTGTCTGCTATAATTATCAAACATTGCACCCAACTTCTTCCCCTTTCCATTGTTACCCAATGAGGTAGATGTGGAAATTTTTGTCATACTGCCCAAAGAAGAGGCCATCTTCTCTTATCCTAAATATAGAATTACCAGATCTTCATATTAGTATGAACCTTAAAAAACATGACTCCCATTGCTAAAAACCAATTTTAAGTTGTGACTGGCAAACTAAACAACTATCACAACTTTTGGAAACTTTTGGAGCATTAAGAGAAAAAAAAACAAAGAGAAGTACAACCACAATCCTCATTTTAATGAGAATGGACTATATATTTGCATTAAGATAATAGAAATAAATCACAACTATATTAAGGCAAGCACAAAACAATCTTTAACCAGTGTCTCTCGCGGCCTTTAGGTTGCCATGGTAGAGGTTGCATATTATTAATTTAAATTCTTGACCTCTCGTTCCCATCTATGAATGCATCCAATGGTATATCTACATCAAATGCTCCTTTATATCCCCAAAAACAAATTCCCTACTACAAGAGCACTAGCATTGATGGATCACCCCACACCATCCCACCCACTAGAAACGGTGAAAAAGAAAACCCGAGAAAACTTCTGAAATATCTCAAGATGACTATATGGGTGGTTCTTATGAATCAACCAACCATTAAGAACATGCTCATCAATCCAAACCATGAGTATTATGTGAAGATATTCAAGCAGGCACTGAATCGGATTTCTGAAGCTATGTTAGAGAAACCCTAAACTCTCATTGAAAATAGGTGAAATGTGGCACCACTTAGAGATTGACATGTGCCAATTGGGACAAGTGGTAGAAAATTGGCATGCTCAAGCAACGAGGTGATGCAGGAATGATATGAGTGAGAAAATATCAGAAAAGCCCCAAATCTGGAGAACTAAAGCTCATCACCAACCTGAGATTGACAACTTTACATGATGTAACCTATGAAATCGTAAATGGAGAAATCATAGTAACAATAAATTAACCTATGTAACAATAAAGGCGGATTCATCCTGGGAGTGGTAATGGGAGAAATCATAGTGAACAACAGGAAACATGTAGAGTTTCTTACAATCAAATAGATGAAAAAACACATACAAAAAACCTAGATAATAATCATGAACAAGCTTAATATTGAATTATGAATTGTAAAGGAACTTACAAAATGTGACATTACGAACCTGGTCAAGCGCACAAGCAAAAATATCCTGGACATGACCCTAGTTGACAAGTTGTATTTCTCATGATGCAAGAGGATTTGTACCTGCACTGCCAAGTCAAACAAAATCCATCATTATCTATACAATAAATACAAGTAATTGATCTAGTATTTTTTACTCTAAGATGAATTCTTATGATAATGATTGAACATATGTTGAAAATGTCAAACATACCTAAATAAGCTCCTCTTCGTTTCAAGAACAATTTATTGGAGTCGCATGAACTTGGAACAAGCCTCCCACGATCTGAAAGAGTAGCAACTAAGTCAATAGTGACTTTTTTGGTGCTACGCTGGATCGAGGGAGGTTTGATCCAAGATTAAATTGCTTCAATAAATTATTCTCTACTAAACAAGGCCAACCACGTGAAGGTGGAAGCTCTTATGGCCCCTCCTCCCCCCCCCCGCTCACATCACTCTCAATTCCCCAATACTGAATCTATATTTCATTTTTTACTTTTATGAGCATAAAAAAAAATATTCAATAACTAATAAGAAAGAAATTCAACAAAAAGTACACAAGGAAACATTGCAATTAATGCGTGACATAAAAATAGTATGATAAATGAGTTTTTTATATAATGCAAAAAACGTTCCAAGTATAGTAACATTTGTCTTATAATAATACAATATTTTACATTATCAAATTTTCTTTTTTTTTTCTTCGTATTTCTAAAGCTCCTAATTACATCATCAATATCATCATGCTCTACTCCTGTTTCATGCCTTTCGACCCGCACTGCTGACCTAGTTGCGTAGTCATGATGTCTGGTCTCATCCAGTGACGGGGCATCGTCTACAAAAACAGATAATATTAAATTTTAATTGTCAGTTTTTAAATATCATTGAACTAGTTTGGTAATACTAATAAAAAAAATTGCAATGAGATTATTTACCTGGTGTACCAGTTGTCGCCGCTGACCTAGTTACGTAGTCACGATGTCTGGTCTCATCCAGTGACGGGGTATCGCCTACAAAAACATATAATATTAAATTTTAATTTTCAGTTTTTAAATATCATTGAATTAGTTCAGTAATATTAATAAAAAAAATTGTAATGAGATTATTTACCTGGTGCACCAGTTGTCACCGTTGGGACTGTTGCCCTGTCTTCCTCTCTGGTGGTAAGATCCTCAAGGGAAAAATTCTCTATCATTTAAACAAAAAACGTTATAAGGACAACCATCAAGGTATAATTAGAAAAAATTATAAGTGGAAAGTAATTACCGTCACGCCCCTCACTGATAGTAGCATTGTCGGCTTGGTCCCCACTACAATGATCAGGTTGCACGTGAGGATCATCTACATCTGGCTCTAAAACTGGGTTATTTTCCTTGTCGGTAGTGTTTCTCCCTTGATTTAAACAAAGTATTTAGACATTAAATTTATGGATGAAAAAAAACATATTGAAAGGTTAATGTTTTACCTTATCAGGCATTCTAGATCTTGGGACCTGCCCCAAGCTTCTGCGACGTTCAACTACAGCTTGATAGCCGAAATGGAAAGCAATATTTTTATCTTCCTCTGTAGTTTCTGTTCCGAAGTCATAACCCTACATTACATATGATTGTGTATTTTTAATCATATTTGATAGGATTACAAAAACGTTGGAAGGCGATACAATTAATTATAAGATGTTTAGCTACTTAATTACAATTCTTGCGGCTAATTTCAAGTAGCTGTCCTCGCCTAGCTTGTGATGGCCCTTTTTTTCAATCCTAGCTTTGGTTGCCTTTGAGGTGTCAGGAAACCTAGCATCAAAATATTGAATTCAGATATGACATAGCACACTTTTATTTTAGACATAGAGAAAATTAAAGCTATTGAATTAAAGTTGTAATTTACCTTGCGGGTCCAGTAGGAATTTTTCCTTCTTTCTTTTACCTTTTCTCTTTTCCGTCATGGATGAGTGCTCTCCACTCACTCTCTGTAATTGTGAGAGGACGTTCGTATCTAGGATTAGATTGCAATTGCGTCCTATAGGTGTCCCTGGTATATTTCAAATATTTACCGGCTACCCGAGCTACCGTTGTTTTGTCAAAGGTGGCGACCCCAAAAAGGGCTTCTAGATAATCTAGAAATTCTTTTTTCAGGTTGGAATTATGGGAATTCCACCCTGTGCGTATGGTTGGGCCAAAAATTACCAACACATGGCTCTCCAAAAACCTGTAGAACTCATTGTTTCATACACAGAAGAAAAAAAATATATTGTCATTAATTTAAAAATAAAAATCATGATAAATATGTTTTAGATAAAGTACATGAAATAGTTAAAATATTAAAATTTACCTGGGAGTTGTACATGATTTATGGGGACACCTTCATCGTTCACCAACAACGTGCCATTAATGGTCCCTGTGGAGATGACATGTGTAGCTCCAGGAAATGCAATAATGTAGTTGGCCATATCAACCTCATCATTTCCAACACATTCAGTGGTTGGTTGGGTGTCTGCTTGGGCAGGGTGTGTTTCTTGGCTGGCACCTAAAGGAGTAGAAGGTGTACGAGAGGGTTGTTGGGCAATCTCTTGCCCTTGTGTCCCACTACCACCAACACTGGGTTCAGCAAGTGCCAGAAAACGCTACATACAAAAGAATTTTTTGTTAGTTTAGTCAATGTAAAAATTAAAAATCAAACTATCACAATTCATCTCATGCAGAACAAAAAAAATATCCTTTTGACTTTTTATTATTACCTTATATGTTTCTAGCTGGCTCATAATTTTTTTTATCCTCTCTTCTATTTCGGGTGTTTGAGGTGCATCTATCAAAGTATTAAATTCTGACCTTGCATCTCGTGCCTTTTTTTGCAACAAGAACACTGGAGATAGGGATGAAGAAAGCTCTTCCTCAAAGAGGGAATCATCAGGTGTACCATGGCTAGGTGTCTGCATATTTGAACAAAATTAATATTATTTCAATTATGTAAATAACTAAAATACCTGAAGATAGAACAATGCTAGCACTTTACATGTTCTTCTGTTGGCCTCTTTCCGTGATCATCCTGTCTCGGTGTTGTTCCTGTACTTCCTTGATCAGTCTGCCACATTGCAATAAAATTATAAATGTAAAAACTTGAAAATAATATCTAACTTGAAAACACAAAATGAAAACATAGAGAGTTAGGGGGCTCTTGACTTGGTTTAGTTGGGTCATTAGATCCCTAACATCTACTAGGGAGAACCCCCATTGAGTTGGAGGAGAGCTAGCCCAAAGTGAAAAGAGGTTGGTGAGGTGACAATGGGGCTATTGAATTACACATGGTATCACACTTTAGCTTTAGGACTTTATCTTGAGAAGTGTGAGATTTTTCTATATCAATTCTCAAATTGCTTACAACACTATTGTTAAGAACTAATAAGAAGTGATGTTGAGGGGTTTTTGGGTATACGAAACAATACCATTTAAAAACTAGGGTTCTCAATCCTTGGCATTCCTTCACCTGGGCCTAGGGGCACACTAGAATATTTTGACACTAAACCATGCAAACCTAAAAGTAACTTAACAGATTCATAAAGTAATAATAATCATAATTCCTAATTTCCTATTGTACGATATGATGCAAATTATTCAAACATGAAGTAATGAACACATGCAATGTCTGAATTTCAAGATTGATGAACCAATACAAGAAGTTAGAAACTACAACTTTGATTCAATACTCTGTGTCCTAAATCTAGGAAGGAATCTAGTTTGTAGTACAGAACATGCATCGTGTATTATCAATTCTTAATTGACAACAACTAAAGGTCATCTACCTCATCAATTCCTTCCCATTTTTTGTTTTTATGTTATATTCCTTATAAAAGTGTCAAATTTCTCTCAAATTAAGAAACCACTAAATAAAATAAAAAATAGTTGAGATATGATTGAGAAATGGTCATTTATTTCTTGAAAGGATCTTCACAATTTCTTTGGTTGTTTTTCATCTCAAGAAACAAGAAATGACCTAAGAAACTATCGTGATGTAATATAAGAAACAACACGGTGCAATGGCCATTTTGAAAGCCAAATGATGTCCATTGAGGACATGGCCTTTATTTGGTTCCTGTTTCATAGGAGTTTCGGGTAGAAATGGAACTTTGTTGTACCATTTCCAGTAGTAAAAAGGGAAAAACTTCTTTTTCCATGGGAAATAATTTACCTTTCCTTTTTCAAGATAATCTAAATCACAAAAAATATGAACTATACTGCACACATTCTTGGATAATGTGAAAGTGGAAAAGGAATTCCCTACACAAGTGATGCACACATGTGCATTTGAACACTAATAGATTTTTGTAGTTGAAATGAAATGCTTGTTTTCATTTAAATGTAGGGTTTTTAAAGCAGGGAGAAATAATGGCTGCCAAATTAATAAGCGTTTATTTGGGAAAAATTTAAATCTTGTATTGGGTGATGAAGATAATAGATGGTATTGAATCTTGATTCTTGACATCTAGAGAGAACCCTACAACCTAACACAATCCAATGGAATTGACCAAAAAAACCCAAATAGAGTCAACCATACTATAGGAGGAAGGGCTTGCAGTAATAACTTATCATTTTTCAAGAGCTGAGGGTGAATTCTATTCTGCAAGAGTTGAGGGCGAACGTTGAGGAAGAATGCAGGGCGAATGTTGTTCTGCAAGAGCTGAGGATGAACACTAAGGGAAAATGTAGGGCGACTGTTGTTCTCCAAGAGCTCAGGGCGAATGCTGAGGGTGAATGTTGTTCTGCAAGAGCTCAGGGAAAATTCTGAGGGTGAATGCTGTTCTACAAGAGCTCAGGGAGAATGCTAAGGGCGAATGCTATTCTGCAAGAGCTGAGGGAAAATGTTGAGGGCGAATGCAGTTCTGCAAGAGCTGAGGGCGAATGCTGAGGGAAAATGTTGTTCTGCAAGAGCTGAGGGCGAATTCTATTCTGCAAGAGATGAGGGCGAACGCTGAGGGTGAATGCAGGGTGAATTTTTTTCTGCAAGAGCTCAGGGTGAATGCTGAGGGCAAATGCTATTCTGCAAGAGCTAAGGGTGAATGCTGTTCTGCAAGAGCTCAGGGCGAATGCTGAGGGTGAATGTTGTTCTACAAGAGTTGAGGGTGAATGCTGAGGGAAAATGCTGTTCTACAAGAGCTGAGGGCGAATGCTGAGGGCGAATGCTATTCTGCAAGAGCGGAGGGCGAATGCGCGCGTGATATCAGACGTTAATGTAGCTATTGCGATGGATATAAGTTTCGTATTTTTAATAAAATCATTTTTATGTAGTGCGCATATAAGTTTCGTATGTTTGTGTAGCGTGCATATAAGTGTCGTTATACTGACGACAGACAAAGCATCGTTATTGCGACGGATGCCTCCAAACTTCGCAATTACGACACTTAGACATTGTGTCGCACTTGCGACGTTTGGAGGGCACCGTCGCAATAGCGACGCTTTGGGGCATACTGTCGCAATTGCGACGTCTTCCTCCATATGTCGCAATTGTGACACTTTTTCTAAGTGTCGGTATTGCGAAACTTTTCTATAAACATCGGTATAGCGATGGTTTTGGGCAGGATTGAAAACATTTGGGGAAATTTCTGACATTTGGTCAAAAGAGTCGGAACCAAGTGTTGGAATTTCCCCCAAATGTACTAGTGTTAGACACCTATTTTAGTGGAAGGAGAAGGCACTATTTCTATATTGACAATCACTTCTAGTGATGCGATTTTTGGCTCTGGTTACACCCAAGCACATGCTTCTCTATCTGGTCCCTTTTCTTTTGGAATTCCCACTAGTTGGATTCCTTCTTTCTCCTTTTCCACTACTTCAGCCGTCTCCACACCCATTCCTTCTATAGCTAGTGGATTATATTCATTTCAAGGGTTCTCCTTTGGAAGTGGGCACATCCCTCATTCAAACCCTTCCTCATCATCTTTACCTTTTACCTCTCATACTTCAGGTTTCAATCCGTTCTCGAGAGGTCAAATTTCTACTTTATTTACAGGATGGAACCCTCTTTTTACAGTGTTAGGAGTAGGAAATCAATTTCTCACTAATCAGAAAGGGAATGTTCCTTTCCCTTCATTGATTACTTCTCAGGCTTTTTCTCCATTTGAAAATTCTTAGAACCCTTACGAAGGGGTTTCCTCTCCATTCACTACCTCAGTTGGAGGAAATGGTCTTGCATATAGTAGTTCTATGTTGGGGGGGGGGGGGGGGGGGGGGGGGGGGGGTCCTTCTCCGAATTTTGGGTCACAACGATTTTCTTATGGCCTAGCATTCTCTATGCAAAACACTTGGCAACCTGGTGCCTCAAAAAATCTAGGTTATTCTTTTTAGAATGTGGGGAATCCTTTCTATGGGGGATGGAATTCCGAGGCTCCTCCTTGTTTACCATTTATGGCAACGTTAAACTTTCCAGATCTGTCGAAATTGAATAAAAATCCTATTCGGTATAGTATGGGTTGGCCTCCAGTTCCCACCAAGCTCCCCTCAGATTTTCCAAAATTTGAAGGGAATACTAGCGAGGATCCGACAGATAATATCACCACTTTCCATTTATGGTGTTCCTCAAACTCTCTGATCAATGACTCGATTACGTTGTGATTATTTCAAAGAACCTTAACTAGAAATTCTCCCAAATGGTATATTGAGTTAACTAGCGGTAGTTTTGCTACTTTTTGAGAGTTGTATACCATGTTATTAAATCACTTTTAGTTACTTTTCCGTTATGATGCTGGGACTGACCTCCTGGCAAATTTCCAGTAGGACAAGACAACTCACATGTTAGACCATATTCAGGAATGGCAAAGAAGGAAGAGGCTCATTAAAGCCCAAATCCCAAATGAATTCCTTCTCGAGTGGTTTTTGAAATCTTTACAGCCAAAAATTTCTAAGGACGTATCCCTCTCAGGGTCTTTTCTGAAGAGCAGGATATTTTTAGGGCTCAGCAATTGGAACTGATTTATTCTTAGTCAGGAGTCCATAATAAAAATTATTTCGGATGCTCCTCATTCGAAATTAGACTTAGCCAAAAATAAATCTAGTCCTCATGGTGATGGACTTATCGGTTCGATTGACAGTGGTGCGGCTAACCTGCTTAGTCAAATGCAACAGTTCTGTATACAATCTGCTTCTTCTGGTTAGGTTGTGCCTTCAGTGTCAACTCCTTCCCAGTCTTTGGCAATTGATGTTTTCCAAACTTCCAATCCCAAAGGAAATCAACAATCCGATGGGAATAAGGGACAGAATAGTAATAAAAAGGGTTAGGATGGGAAGGGGAATGTAAACAAATCCAATGATCATGTTGGAGAGGGTAAAAAGGATAATAAAAAGAAGGTGAAGTTTCCATGCAAGTTGTGCACTGGAGACCATATTACCCACCTTTTCCCTAAAATTCAGGATGCGCAATGCTTGTTAGCTCAACTAGGTTCTTCTAGTTCCCAAGCTCTTCTAACAAACCCTTTTCCCCAAGGGAAACAATTAGTTGTTTGCGCAAATCAAAATACTGGGGCTTCCTCTAGGGGCAGCTAGGAAGGGGAAAATACATCAAACATATACATGATGAGTGCTCATGCAGATATCAATTTGAGATCTCATGATTATGGTGAAGATGAGTCTTCGAAAGCCAAGGGTGCTTCCGATAGTACTGAGCCACTTCATATCACTAGGCCTACTGTTGAGCCTATACCTCGGATGTCGAAAGTGTCTTCAAAATGTTCAATGATCAATCCTAATGCCAAGGCTGCCCAAAACTACTCGATTGTAGAAGATATGGCTCAAATTTCTTATGCCATGTCTATGTTAGAGGTGCTCTAGTGTTTTCCAGATTAGCGAAGTGCTTTTCTCACTACTATTGGGGATGTTGATCCAAAGAGTTATCTTATGATCACATTTGACATGTTGAATTTTAAAAAGATACTTCCTCATCATATGGATTTTCATATGAGATCGACTTATCAGAAATGTAATATATTTAGAACAGTCGTTGATGAGGGTGCTTCCACGTGTGTGATGTCTCTCACATGCTGGAAGGGTATTGGATCTTCTGCAGCTATTCCTTAAACCACTCTTCTGACTACATTTGATGGTCATTCTCACAGAATGCATGGTATTGTTCCATCTTTTCCCATCTGTGTTGGGGGTAAAATTGTTAATATTGAAGTTGAGATAGTTGATGCAAGCTTAGATTATAACCTTATATTGGGTAAAAATTAGATCTATGAGATGGATGCTATTTCATCCTTATTATTTCGCATCATTTGTTTCCCTCATGAAGGGAGAATTGTTACAGTTGATGAACTGGATTGTTCTCTTGTAGATCCGAATGCATCCTCTGACTCAACCATTCCTTTGGTGAAGGATACCAAGCCGTCTGTTGAGAACCTGGGGGTTGGAATGTACACTTCCTTGATGGGTACTTTTGATCTTCTGCCTCCTTTAGTTTATATCAATGAAATTTCATCCTCCAGGGATCTTATTCGAAGAGAGTTCTTTAGAAATCATTATTTTTCGGACCCCTAGACCTTACCTTATCCTACCTCCACATTAGAAGAAGGTCAAGTGGGTGGAATGGAATTACCTATGTATGCAGCTGAGATTGCTTATAGCTCTATCGTTGAATCTGCAGATTCCATTCTAGCTTCTCTTTCACTGGAGGAATTGGATGGAGATGTGGCTTTGGCTTGGACTCTCAGTTCATCTTTGGCTCATGATTTCCTTGATACCACTCTTCCATTTGAGGAGGCAATCCTTGAAGCAATGACTAGAGTAGAGACACCGTGGGATGATTTGCATCATCGGTCTTACTTCCTATTAGATTTGAATGAAGTTGAATCAAGTTTTCCTAGCACTTAGTCTTCTGGTCATGTTCACCCAGTCCTCAACCCTTTAGCACCAGCACAAGATTTTGCTGAAGGGAACATGGATCTGATTTCTCCTACTATCCTGGTGAACATCTCTAGAGATCCAAACATTATAGAAAATGTCTTCATCGAATCTTAATGTTCCCCTAAAGAGATTCAAATATACATTGATCTCTTTCGAGAGTTTAGAGATCTGTTTGCCTAGTCTTATGAGGAAATGCCTGGTATAGATCCATCTATTTTCCAGCATGAGATCAAGGTATATGAAAATGCTAAGCCTATCACGAAAAAGCTTCATTCGATCAACCCTAGGAAGACCGCATCTATCAAAGCTGAGGTGGAGAAGCTGCTAAAGGCAGGGTTCATTAATTACCCGGTTCCTTTGACAGAGTGGGTTTCAAATCCAGTTCCTGTGGACAAGAAAAAAGGAATAATTCGAGTTTGCATTGACTTCTGAGACCCAAATAAAGCATGTCCTAAAGATAACTACCCCACACCATTTATATATCAGATTATCGATGAGTGTGCAGGAAATGAGATTTTCTCCTTCATGGATGATTTCTCTGCATATAATAAAATTACTATAAGTCCTAAAGATTAGCATAAGGCTACATTTATTTGTCCTTGGGGTACCTTTTCTTACAAGAAAATTCCTATTGGACTAAAAAATGCTGGAGCTATATTTCAGCGAGCCATGTCTTACGCCTTCCATGACATCAAACATATTATCAAGGCATATTTGGATGATTTAGATGCTCGTTCTTGCAAGAGAATGGATCATCCCTCTCACCTCCATCAAGTTTTTGAACGATGTCAATATTATAAAATCTGGTTGAACCCGAATAAGTGCTTTATTGTTGTCACATCCGGCTGTTTTTTGGGATTCATAGTGTCTACGGAAGGGTTTCGGGTAGATCCCTTCAAGGTTGAGGCAATACTTCAGTTGCCTCCCCTGTCTTCAATTCGTCAACTTCAAAGTCTGCAAGTAAAAGCTAATTTTCTATGGAGATTCATTGTAGATTATGTTGAGATTACAAAAGGGTTATGAGATTATTAAAGAAAGGAGTTCCATTTCTTTGGGATGACTTTGCTCAATGCTCATGCGATGCTTTGAAAAATTCATTAACCTATGCTCATGTATTGAGTCCACCCGATTATAGCAGGTATTTCCTCTTATATCTCGTGGCAACAGAATCTACCACTGGTATGGTTTTGGTTTAGGAGGACAATGATCTTTCCAAGAATTTTATCTACTACCTTAGTCGAGGCTTGGTAGGACCTGAACTCCGGCATTCTCCAATAGAGAAGCTTTCTTTAGCAACAGTGCATGTTTTTCAGTGGCTCAGGAATTTAACGTTCTTCTATGCAAAACTTATGTTTGGTAGTAGTCAATCCATTTTAGTTTGTTCTCAGTAGGTGAGTGATTGGGGGAAAATAAAATAGATGGATTGTGATTTTACATAAATTTTATCATGAGTTTATGTCTGCCAAGTCCAAGAAATCATTAGTTTTTGTGGAATTGATTTCTGAGTTGCCCTGTGGAGAAGAGATTGTTTATGATGAATCATTTCCTAATGAACATTTTTTTCTCATTTCTTAACAGGATCCTTAGTATGGGGATATAATCGTTTATCTCAAGACTACGAAGTTTCCCTTGATTTTTTTGAAAGATGAGCATCGAAAGTTATGTCACTTAGCCATAATTTATTTGATTATTTGTGGTGCTTTATATCGTCATGGGGTCGATTCAATCCTTAGGCAATGCTTAAATCTCTAATAAGTTGAGGTTGTGCTGAATTATTACCACAATGGAGCTTATGGTGGTCATTTACCTGGGCTTGCTACAACCCAAAAAATCTTGTGTACAGGATACGTTTGGCTTTCTATTTTCAAATATTGTATGGAATCGGTCAAAAGGTGTCATCCATGTCAAGTTTATACTCGAAAGATGCGCGCTCATCCAGCTTCACTCTTTCTTGTCGTTACTGTTGGACCCTTTACAAAGTGGGGTATTTATTTTACTACATGTAAGTTCCCACCTTTGGCTAAAGGTCACAAGTACATTATCATAGCTATAGACTACTTCACGAAGTGGGTTGAAGCTATGCCTACTTTTTGGAATGATCATGAGAAATAAACTCTATTCCTTTTCAATCAAGTCATTTATTGCTTTGGTATTCAAAAAGAGATTGTCACTAATCGTGGCAGTCACTTCTAGAACAACATGATGGCTGAATTGGCTTTGAAATTGGGTTTTCGGCAGGAGCACTCATCTCCTTATTATCCTCAAGCCAATGGGCAAGTCGAAGCTGTGAACAAATCCTTGAAGACAATTCTTCAATGGATGATTGATAAAAATAGATCCATTTGGCATATTATGTTGTGTATTGCACTTTGGGAATATCATATGTCAGTCAAAACTGAAACTAGTTTTACTCCATTTCAACTGGCTTATGGTTTGGAATCTATATTTCCGATTGTGTGAAATTCCCTCTCTTAAGTTGGTTGTTGAGCTTCTTCCTAACACTTCTAGTATCAAAGAACTCCTTCTTCATCTAGAACATATTGATGAGAAATGTCGAGATGCAGCTACAATGAATGAGGCACATAAGAAATGGGTAAAGGTTTAGTACGATAAGGTGGTCAAACCTAGGGTATTCTCTGAAGGTGACCTTGTCTTGGTTTATGCACAAGAGAAGGATGCCTTGGGGGAAGGGAAATTTAAATCCATGTGGTATGGCCCCTTCATCGTTAAAAAGTTTCTAAATAAAGGTGCTTGTGCCTTGATTGATTTTTATGGGAATGAGTTGGCGAAGCCCAGAAATGGGCTCTATTTGAAAAAGTATTATGCCTAGGCTTTGGCCTAGCATTTTGCTTTGTTGTATATATTTTTGTTTTTGAACATATCTGAGTTTTCAATTTCATGCTCTGATCTTGATGCATTTGATCTACTTTGGCAGGTGTTATTGGATGTAATGAGTCACTTTGGTTTCGCCGATGTTGCTAGTAGAAATAATCGAAACTTAGCTTCCACTACTTGGGTACTCCATTATCCATCCGGTTAGTAGTTAGTGTAAAGAGGTGTCTGAATTGGTCTTGCTTCGAACAACATAAAAGAATACACCGCACTGATTAATCTAATCTCGGAGGCAATATCCTTGGGTGTCAATTTGTTAGTAGTTTTCTTGGATTTGCAGCTGGTGGTTTCACAGTTGAACAACACATATCGGGTCCGAGACCCATTTTTACATCGATTTTTTTTTAGGGTACGTTTGTTACACATATAATTTCAATTTATAACATTCATTCATATTCCTCGAGCTGACAATTGGATGGAATACTTATTGGTTAATCAAGAAATTGATTGGCATATTCATCATTCAATACATTAAAACAATATATCAAATACATCATACATTTTCATACATTTGAGTTATCACATCATATAAATTGTTGTGTGTGTGTGTGTGTGTGTGTGTATATATATATATATATAGATATAGTTAGAGTGTTCAGAAATATAAAAAATATGGACCATCATGTCCTACAAAATTAGGGCTTATGCTCAATCATGTCTATCAAAAAATATTACAGCCATCCAATCATATCTATAAATCTACTCCTGAGGTCCTTTCCCAACATTCGTGTTCCTATAGAACACGATGGCAGTCACTACATGGCAGAAAAACTGCACCCAGTCTCGTGGTACTCCGACTACCCATCTCTGGATAGCCTCTGGTAGGTCCTCTATCACAGCCATAGGCACTTGGAGAGTCAAAATCTCCAAGTTCCTCTGGACAGCATGGAGTGTTCTGTCAGGGTCTTCTGCATCTGCCTCACCTTTGCGGCGCTTGTGTCTTGGGTATCCCTCAGGTCTGACTGGTCCCATGTCTGCATCATGATCATAATAATTTTGTAAGTCACTTTAGTCCAATGAAAAATATTTTTTCATTTTCATACTTTGAAAATATCATAAAAAAATCACATAATAAAAAATCAAAATTACAATCTCACCGATTGCGCCCCATGCTGCACTGGGTGGTAGAAGTAGATTTGGATCAGCACGAAATTCCATCCCAGCATAGGGATAATATTCCACTAAGATAGCTTGTTCCTCCCACCATTGGAAGAACTCATCATCCCAAGTGGTCTGGAGAACTTTACTTCCCCCTAATCTCTTCATCAGATCTACCCATCGGGCTATTCTTGGATCTATTGGGCTGCTGATAGTTGAGATGACTTTGGGCCGAATCCCTAGGACCTTCTCGAAGAATAATGTCAGCAATATGGTACCATACCTGAAATTTTTGGTCTTTGCTTTCTGGATTGAAATTAATTGTTTCTTCATATTGCTCAGTAATGTTGTGCACTAATCGAAGAGATGAATTAGGCATTCTACTCCTATATTCATTTGTTTCCTTGCTACTTTGCCAATGGTGAAGAGAAGGATCTTCATGTACAAATCCTTCAAATATCTGATAGGAATCTGAGTTCCTACCTTTTGTGCATCTTCTACGTAGTAGACTTGGACATAATCCTCTATGGTTAGCCCTCCAATAGGCTTTCCATGTAAGTCTACTGGATCTCCTCTCCCAGAGAGTCCAATGATGAAATAAATATCTTCCACTTCTATGCATAGTGGCATCTGGTCAATTATGAAGTAGTCCTCTTTCGGTTCCCAATAATTCACCAACATTTGAAGCAACCGAACATTCCTCTTCATATTTGGCAATTTTGAAAACTTGAAAAATCCACAATTTCGAAGAATACTTAGCGAATTTTCATCTTCCACCACCTCATTGTCAATGGAATTGTGTTCACACTCTCTCTAGCTAATGGACATCCTGAAAAAATCATTAAATCATGTATTAAATTCCAATTTTAAAAATTTCGCTCTATGCAAAGATGGCTTTTCTTATACACAGTTGCGTATGATAGGCAGGTTCGTCCACACGAACCCATGTATGCGCAGAGGGTCTCATCAAAAAATCTCTTTTCAACAATCAAATTTCAATTTTTTTTCCTTAAAATGGAGTGAAATTGATGAACAAGATGAGTTTAGAGCTTACTTGATTTATTTGGCGTGATTTGATGGTTGATTGCTCCGGTTTTGAGAAAAGGAATTTTTTCTCCATAAGATCCTTCTCCACTTCTGCAATGTGAAAATGATCCATATGTGAGTCAAATGGTGTATTTTTGCCCAGAGTTTAAAATTTTTTCAAAATTTTCCTTATGCTTATTTTTCAAATTTGATTAAGGCTATATAACCGTTTGGCTTGTAAGTGTTCAGCAAGGTACTTTTCAGGTACATGTTGTTGAATTCAATATTTTTCTAGTTTTGCTTCAGATTCATGACCGCTGACCTGTCATGGAAAGTATTTGATTTCAAACTGGCATATAGGTTAGGGAATCCACTTTCTGTTGCATTTTTCATACTAGCCTCCATTCTGATCACTTTCCATCGGGTTGATCCCATCATGTCATGAGCACTTGACCCATTTTACTCGCGAAATTTTAATCATGACTTGCTGGTAGAGCCTTCCTTTACATGGGCTTCCTAGTTAGTTCCTCGCTAGCATTTGTTGCCCAGGATGCAATTCTTGTATGCTCGAGAGTCCTCTTTAGTCTCGCCATGTGTTATGTGTTGAAGCTTCATTCTTCTTCTTCTTTGCTATATTTTTCTGGCCATTACCCTAGAGGCTCCCTTATGTTGTCGAGTTTTATTGTTGCATTGCATATTGACTACTTGTTTATCCCGGGCTTTAGCCAACTTCATTTGGACTCAATGTTTAAGCCATCTTTTGACCATGTCTTTCTGTACAAGTTAACCATGCAATCACTAGCTTTTGCGACTTGACATCTTTACCCATGGATGGAACATTCCTCTGAGTGTCACTTACTAGTTTTTGCCACCTGGCATTGAGCATAAGATTGTTCCTATCCCAGGAAATAGTGCATATGTTTCATGACACTCATTCTATACATTGTATCATAGCATTATTTTATTATTTTTCAAGCTTTGAATATGAAAAAGACAAAAAAATCAAATATTAAAAAAAAAAGATCGGGAACAGGATATTTCTTCCATACTTGATGGCAGCTACAATGTTAGTTTTGTCGCCCTTGAACAAAGCACAAAAAGCTAAGTCTTTTCTCCATTTGGGAAGGTTTTAGTTTTTGACTTAGGAGAAGCCATAACCTTGTTTCATGAGTTAGTACTCCCCCAGTTGGTTATCTCTTCCAATCATATGGAGGGTTTGTTTATGCGTCCTACATGAAAAAATTATACAAAGTTATCATTTTTTGCCATAGTCAAACATGAGTCATGCTTTTGTTCAATGGAAGTTAACTTGACTCGACCTTTTTGCTGTGTCCCTTGACTCATTTTTTAGTCGGCCTTCCCGATCTTGTTAATATCTTGTTCTATCACATCAGATATTTAGTCCTTTGCTCGTGTTGGTTTGAGAAGGTCCCTATTGAATTCTTTTCATTGGGTTTGTCTCTTATTGACTAAGACATATTTCTCTAAGAGTAAACCTAGAGCTACACCCTGGCCCTATTTACATCATTGATAGGTGACCTTGTACTCAACATTTGATCATCATCATGGGTCTTTGACTGAGTGGTTTCCGTTGTGCTTGATTTCAGCCTACATTATCACACCTGGGATTTGTGTAGTACCTTGATTTCCATTTGACCCTATCGGTGGATATATCGCCTCTTTGTCATCTTTCATTATTGGTTGGTTCAGAGGGTTTCTGCCGTGCGCTAGCTTCATCTTGTGCATGCTGGAAATGTACTTCGGGTTGGTTACTTTACTCTACTTCATCTGAATCCTTCCAAATCTTAGCCTGCGGGTTAAAATCATGCTAGACTAATGTGGGATGCCTTAATTCCTTCCTTCCAACAAATTGTTTCGCATCGACTCCGACTCATTGCTCTGCGAATAAGATCTAGAGTCTCTTTGTTAGTACCTTAGGTTTTGCAGTCATCAGTGGCAGACTCTTCGCTATCGACAATGAGGATACAACATTTCCTCCTGATTGATAGATTATTTCAAGTGTTTGACTTCAACTCATTCATTCACACTTGCTAGATTGTACTGGGGCACCTTGACACTTATTATCATTATCGGTGGGTTGTCTCATGTTTGTTAATGGTATACGTTAATGATTGGAAATCAAACGATTTCTCACATGGTCGAGTTAAACTCATTTATTCCCATTGTTTATAATTGTGCCATAGTGATTGATGAAGACCTTGGGTTTGCATCAACATGCTTTGGTTCACTTTGACAACACCTTTAGTTTTCTGCCAGTGACACCATCCACCCTTATATGTTGTAGTTTCATCACAGCTGCATCTTATATGTTGGCTCCCGAGTTGCGTGTTGTACTATTTGTTCCACCACTTATGATTTGGTACTTGGATATTTAGTTGTGACTTCTTTGTTCAGTTATCTGTTGCAACATCATTGATCAGTCTTCTATATGTGATACTTGGACTTGATTTGACTTCTACTTCCGTATAGTGATCAGATGATTCACTATGTACTTTACATTTAAAATATACTTGTATACATACTGGATCCGCTCTAGAATTCATATGCGGACATTATTTTCTTTCACGGAGCATGGGTATGCCTGCCTCAGACATGAGCTATATTTCTGATCTCTCTCACTGGTTTTTTGGCAGGTTGAAATCTAGTGAAGTCCTCTCTAGTCCTCGCAAGGTTCTTTCTATGAACGTAATACATTTCAGCCATCATGTACCCCTTCTAACCTCATATATTAGGGGGCAACTATTATAGAATCATTTATCACCAGCTCATACTTGATTATTTATGCTTTTGCCTTGGGCAACCCTTCCCTTCAAACTTGGACATTTTCTCAAAAAACTGTATCTTAAAACCCATACGCTACTCTGCCTATAATTTTTCGTGTATACACACGAGTCCATCTATAGAGAACTGTGTATGCCATTTTAATCATTAAAAATATATATGTATTCCCTATTTTGAGGCAAGGTTTACGATTGTTCTAGTAACTTAACCACCCCATCCCGTGGCCTAACTGTTCCCAACTATAAAAAACTAATTTGAGGGAGTATAAAACCCCCCCAAGGGAATGGCCTAAAGGAGGAAGAGAGAGAGAAATATATATATTATATGCTGTTGGAGCTCTATCCAAGTCTGATATATTCTCGTGCCTCCTACACTTCCCAGATATATTCAGGAAACCCTTGTTTCCTTTAGATGTTCATCACCCTATATGGCATACATTGTGCATTCAAATTAGAAGAAATCTTAGGAGGCTAGGGTTGGGCGGATCCAGAGGATGGTATGCTCGAAGGCCATGGAAAATTTTAGGTGATCTCTTCATGTTTATGTACTATACATGTCATTAATAATAGAAGAATACATCTTGTTCCTGATGTTTACATGTCAATAATATTTTATATATGTGTAATGATAATTAATTGAAAATTTAATATTGTTTTTATGATGCTATACATGATTTACACTAACATATAGAACATATATATGTTGTAAAACAAGGATTTTGTGTTCGTTCTTTTCTGGTTTACAGATTTTGGACCACAAAGAGTTGTAGGGGGTTTGCACCCCGCGGGATCTACTTCAACCGATGGATATCCGGGTAAGTTTTGCAACCTGTAGTTTCTAGTTATTAGTATAAAAGTTGGTTTAGTGAGTCCTTCTTGTGGTAGCATTCCCTTGATTTGTGAAGGTTATCAACCCAAGACCTTTAGGGTATCATTTCTCGAAATAGTAGTTTCCACTACCACCCCTGTAATCTCTCACCAAGCAACTCAAAGTCCATCTTCTCCCCAACCTTCAACTACAATTCAACCTACATCTTCACCACAATCTCAAATTTCATTTCAACCTCCACCTTTGATTCAACCCCCACCTCTGATCCAACCTCCACCTTTCATCCAATAACCACCTTTAATCAATCTGGATATTGTCTATCCTCATATACCCATAATAGTAGCAATATATTCTCCACTTGTTCTTCAAGGTCCTTTAGCAAACATGCCACAGAACTATCAAAATAGGATCCCCCAGTTTTATGGAACTCGATCCATTACTGCTCAACAACATGTAGCTAGGATGAATGATATTTTTTATCTTCAGGAAGTAGATGAAGAAAATGTTAAAATGAGTTTGTTTTCTCAACGCATTACTGAAGAAGTTAGGAAATGGTTTAAATCCTTGCCACCTGCTAGCACTAATGATCTCCCTATATTTCATCAGTCATTTATTAATAGGTGGGAAGTGAAAAATAACCCTCTTTAGATTGTATTAGAATATGAAAGTATTAGGAGGGCACCTCAGAAAACTATCCAAGATTATTGCACTAGATTTAGTAGTGTTTACAATGCAATTCCTGCAAAAATTAAACCACCCCAAGGTTTAGCCTTAATAAAATTCCGTGATGGCTTTGAGGCAGATATGTCTTATCAGCTGAGAGAGAGAAACTCTCCAACATCAGAAGAAATGTAAAGAGACACACTATGATGTGGACTTCATGAATAAATTAGAGAATTTACTATTTAAATTACTAATTTCCATGCATATATTAATTATTTTTACAAGCATTAAATTTCTTTAGAGAGGTGATTGCAGTAATTTTTATATTCAAGTTTTTTTAATAGTAGTTACATTTTAAAGCGTCCCTCTTTGAAAACAACTCCCCTCAACTCCCACTTGTACCATTGTGATATCATTGATTTTGATGTTAGAATATTGAAATAATATCTACCTTAGGATTGAATATTGTTATTAATCAGTTACAAAAATAATATAAATAAGGAAAATTGTGGATACAAATCCTAATTCAAACAACTGTAAAAAAGGTCTACAGGTTAACTATGGGGATTACTGCGAGAGCAGATATTGTGAATAGAATTATGTTTGTCAATATGGGAAGATCTCCCTACTGTGAAAAATTTAATACTAACAAAGGGGCATGGACCAAGAAGAATACGAGCGACTTATCGTTCACATTGGAGCCCACGATGAAGGTGGCTAGAGTTCACTTCCCAAAGCTGTAGGTTTCTTCCTTGACCTATGTTCTTCGATGGAATTAATAACTGCCTGTGAATGAGAGAGATTATATATATGAACTTGCAAAATGAAGAAATTATACATATCATTTTCTTGATTTATTGATTGAAGAGGTTATATGTTTTCTTGAGTTTCCTATTGAAGAGATTATATGAACTTTTATTGATTTCTGGTTGAAGAAAATTTTCTTGATTTTCTGACTAAAGAAGTGATTTTATTTATTTTTTGGTTGAAGAGAGATTATATGTTCTTTTCTTGATTTTCCAATTATAGGGCTCATGCAATGTGGGAAGAGATGCAGGCCCTGATGGATAAACTACTTGCGTCCCGATCTGAAGCGTGGAAACTTATCTGAAGAATAATATGAGCTCATCATAAAACTCCACTGCCTTCATGAAACAAGTATGTAATTTTTTTTCTTCTTTTGCTTTAAATCAGTTCAGGAATGATATTTATGTTAATAAATTCCTCCTGAAGTGCAATCTCAAATCTGAGCGGTGAAATTAACAATTGTTGCAGAAATGGAAATTGCTAATACCTTGGAAACTCTAAAATGGCAATGTATTTTTTCTACTTCCGGTAGAGCTAGGTTGTTCATATATTTAATCTATCACTCACTTATGAAGCAACCAAGCAGCTTCACCCCTTCTCTAGTTAACTTCAATGCCACAGTAGAGATCTCAGGCGCGACTTAGCAATGCATTTTTTTCTCTTTAATCTGTCTAAATTATTTTACATTCTATTTGAGAATGTTTACTCTAGTCTAAATTCATTATTTTCAAATGTGAAAAATCATAACGAGATTATTCACTTTTAGTAGAAAACATTATTACATTAATATTAATAGCCAACCATAGTTTAGGGAATTGTTGGTGTTTCATAAGTGAAGAGAGATTATAATATGCAGCTACAGATATAGAATGAGTGTCAAAGTGTGAAGGAGATGGAAAAACTGGATGTTTATAAAACGTTGAGCCTTTGCATGGCAATCCTTTTGTTATTTTTCATGGCGGTAGAGGGAGTGGTGCCAGGTATGATGCTATAATTTTCTTGGCATTGTCTAATTATTTTATGTTTTAGTTCTATAATTTTTTTAAATTATTATTATTATTATTTAAATTTTGTGTTTTAGAATTTGGTCTAATGGTTTTATATGTTTTTTATTTATTTAAAATCTGTTTGTGAATATATAAATAGATTTATTACTTTCAAAACAATTTTATAAATATATTTGATGTGATACATAAATTTTTTTATTATTTTATGTTTTAGAATTTGGTCTAATAATTTTTGGTTCTATATGCTTTTTTTTACTTGAAATGTGTTTGTGAATATACAAATAGATTTATCAATTTGAAAATAAGTTTATAAATATATTTGATGTAACATATATATTTATTATGTCGACAATTTTAAGACAATTAGTATTAGAACAAATTGAACTTGAAATATTTGAAACCAAATCAACAAAATAAAATATACAACAAAACTTCAGCTAAAATAATAATAATAATAATAGATATACCATGTTTAGATGAATAAAAAAGTAACAAAAATAAAATCAATGAGAAAGTAATAATAATAAAACCTTTAATCAAGAAAGTAAAGTTATACAACAAAATAATCTACTGCTTGAATATCGCACAGAGTTAACCAATAACAATGAAAATATTTTATGTCTACGAAATCCTTCAATATTTTATTTCTATCATTTAGATTCCTTACTTCTAGATAGTGATGTTGGGTTATTTTACTTTGGAAGAATCTAAATTACACGAACTAAAGTTTGTACATGAATTTGGATGTTGGCGCCAACCCTGCAAAAACGATGACAATTGTGATACAAGATATGAGGGTCTATAGTTTTTTTTTTCGCTACAATTTCCCCCCTAAGAAGGTGCGGGATGGGGATGGGCACTTTCCACAAAGTGGTATCACAAAAGAAGTTTCTTCGATGTATATAAATAATGTGTGTTGTAGAAATTTTAGACCCCACTTTGGTTTTCAGTCTCACTTTATCACTCCCATATAGTTAACTTCTCATTCCCATAATCATAAATTCAAAATTCTAGAAATGAAATTGTTTTCTATTCACAGTGCTGGAAAATACATAAATAAAACACAGGAAATTATAACAACCACACACAGAAAAATAACACACTGATTTTTGGAAAAAATCCCTGGGAAAAACCCCTACAATTCATGGGGAGAACTAGTTTGAGAGCTCTTATTTATTTTTTATAAATTCTCTTACAGTGAAACAAAATTACACAGAAAATTATAACAACCACAAAAATACAACTTATATCATTTTCCGTGCTTAACCTCTGCCTTGAAAAATGTGCCAACAGTCAAAACACGAACAACCTTAAATGTTGTATGGAATCCTATATTTTCATGCCCAGAAAACACAACAATAAATGTTGTTGTATGAACTCCTCGAAATGTGTGAAAATAAAAATAAATGATTCTGTAAAAACCTCCTCCACTAGCTTGCAAAGGGACAACAATCAATGATGTACGATTTCTGCTTTTATTTTTATGCACAAAAATAGTAGTACACCATATGGACTACCTCTAAATCTATGCTACAAAAACATAAATAAAGGCACCTCGAAATTTGTGCCAGAAATATTGTACCACTGCCTAGGAATGCATGCCAAATATGTTGTATACTTCTTCCTTGAAAAATATGCCCAGAAATTGCCTTGAACTGCATGTAAACTTGTTGTATGGATTTTTTGAATGCTTCCTCTGTATGTGTGCCAAGGTTATGTTCTTTTCTTTGTCACTTCTCAAAACATTTCCTTACTATCTCTTGCTCCTTCTCTCAATCTGCTCATGAAAAAAATGAATGACCTTTTCTCTTATTTTCTCTTTTAACCTAACCCTAAGTGAATTTTGGGGAATCCCTAAATCCAATCGCTGAGATAGCTTTAGATCAAGCGCTAAGAATAAGTGCATTTAATTCTCACTTTCTAATTTTTAATTCACCCCACATAAATAAAGACCCACTTAGCCTTTTATTTCCATAGTCACTTTTCACTTTCTAATTTCACATTGAATTTAATAAAGTCACTTTTAAATTAGATTTCACTTTACCACTTATAAAGTCACTTTAGGAGAAAAGGACAAATACATTTTGACACTTTTCCCTAAGCCAAAGATCAAAGCCTTGGGGAACCACTTATCCTCTAGTACCCAAATTTTAACACTCCTTCTTACTGAGGAAAGTGTTCCTCACCACCCCCATCTTGTCTCTAAAGTAGACATGCTTTTCCAATGGTAAGGATTTGGTGAATTTGTCTGCTACCTGCTCATATGTGGGAATATACTCAAGCTTCACAGCTCCCTTATTAACATAGTCTCTAATGAAATGATATTTGATCCTGATATGCTTTGACCTGTCATGAAATACTGGATAATCCATGAGTTTAATGCAACTCAGATTATCACAGTAAATCAATGAAGGTCTCAACGCCTGACCAAATAAGCCAAATGAAATCTTGCGAGGCTATATGGCCTTACAACTAGCCAGAGTGGCTTCCATGTATTCTGCTTCCACTAAAATCAATGCAAATAATTATTGCTTCCTGCTAAACCATGACACAATTGTCGAGCCCAACCTAAAAAACCACCCTGAAGTGCTCTTCCTATCTGAAGCACAACCTGCCCAATTTAAATCAGTGTACCCTGCCAGTCTCTCTCCATCTCCCTGTTTATAATCCAGACCATAATTCATTTTCCCCTACAAGTAATGAAGAATGTGTTTTGCAGCAACCCAGTGCACTCTCCTAGGCTCACACATGAACTGGCTCATCGTGTTGACTTCAAAACAGATATTTGGTCGAGTGCTAACCAAATACATCAAGGAACCAATCAACTGTCTATAGAAAGTAGGACCCACCAACTCAAAATATGAAGCCTGAAGCTTCTTCCAGTTAGTCATCATAGTTGTAGACATGGGTTCATAATCCTCCATGTGAAATCTATTAAGGATGTCCACATTATACTTCCGTTGTCCCAAGAATAAATTTCCCTCCTCTCGCCACACCTCCCATCCCGAAAAGTAGCGCATCAAGCCAATGTCCTTCATCTCAAACTTTGAAGCAAAATATCTCTTGCAACCCTCTATGAGTCTCTCTCCACTTATAACGACCAAGTCATCCACATCCAACACCAAAATTAGAGGCTCCTCACCTACCACAATAAAGTATATGTTCAGATCTGCATCACCCTTTGTGAAACCCAACTCCTGCAAGTATGTATCAATCCTTAAGTACCAAGCTCTAGGAGCTTGCTTCAGGCCATAAAGTTCCTTCTTCAATCTGCATACATGGGAATCCTTCCCATGCACCTCAAAGCCCTGCGAATGCTCAATATAAATATCCTCCTATATGAAGCCATTGAGAATTGCGGTCTTCAGATCCATATGGTGGATCTTCCAACCTATCTTTGCTACTATCGATATACTGGAGCGAATGGAAGTATATCGTGCCATAGGAGTAAAGGTCTCCTCATAGTCAACTCTCTATACATGTGAGAAACCTCTCACCACAAAACAAGCCTTGAACTTCTCGATGCTTCCATCTGGAAGTAACCACTGATTGACCTTTAGGCCTCTACACCACCTCCCAAACATCGTTCTTCATTGTAGAAGAATACTTCTCCTGCATGGCCTCTCTCCAGACCTAATAGCTAGATGCCTCCGCATGTTTAGAATCAATGATGCTAGTGATCAACTCCATATAACTACATAACCACTCAGATGGTTTGCTTTCTCTAACCTATCTCTTTAGCCCAGCAATAGATGTGGCCTTGCGCAAGGTGTCCTGAAGCCACTTGAGCTTCCTCTTCCCTTAGCACACTTCTCCCACCAGAGTGAAAGAATCATTATCCTCATCAGAAGCCTGTACTCCTGAGGTACTGCCAATTTACCTCATAGCTGAACCTATGCCTGTAGATGCAGATGTACCATGTGAATTTTCCATCAATGGAATACCATGTGAACTTATCTACATTCTACTCGAAGCACCACCCATCTGAATATGAGAGCCACTTCTCACTAATGAACCTGACACTGTAATCGATGTACCTCCTGATCCCTATCCACTGGATCCTTGTGACTGACTCAGCTACTCCTGAGCGTCTGCTGAATCCAAATACTCTAACTCTCGTGGCCTCTTGAAAGCCCTATCCTCCTCAAACTTCACATCCTATCTAACGAAATTTTTTTTTCTCACAGGAGTATAAATATGAAAGGCTTTCGAGGTCTCAGTGTAACCCACAAAGATTCCCTTACTCGCAATGGGCTTTAACTTGGTCCTCTTCTACTTGGGAACATAGGAGTATGTAATGCACCCAAAGATACAAAGGTGACTAACATTAGGCTTCTTCCCAGAAAAAGCCTCCTACAGAGTCACATACCCTAAGGCATGATGTGGACTCCTATTTTGCAAGTACACAATAGTGTTGCAGTCCTCATCCCACCAAAATAATGGTAACCCCTGATCATGAAGCATGGCCTTGGCAGCCACAACGATGGATCTTTTCTTCCTCTCCACAACCCCAATATGTTGGGGGTTGTAAGGAACTATTAACTCCCTCTCGATGCCTGCCTCCGCAAAATAATCAACAAACTCACCAAGGGTATACTCCCCTCCATTGTCTGATATGAGGACCTTGATCTTCTGACTTGTATGTGTCACCACAAGAGCTTTAAACTCTTGAAACTGCTTGAATACCTCACTCTTGGTATTCAAGAAATAAATCTATGTCTTCCTGGAGTGACCATCAATGAATAAAACATAATAATCATATCCACCCAAGGATACATGAGACATCCGACCACTCACATCAGTATGAATCAAGCCAAGAATCCTGGTCGATCTGTTATCACTGCTGGGAAAAGGGGATTTGGAAAACTTCCCCATAGCACATCCTATGCATGTATTAAGGTGATCAAAACTGAAGTCTGGCACACCTGTGGGGATATGCCACAATTTCCTCAAGGCCCCATGATACATGTGCCCCATCCCACAGTGCTAAACCTCTCACAAATCTGAACTGCGAGACCTACTGTTGGTGCTGCTACTTAGTGTCATCAGGGGCTAGAATGAGAACTTGTACAACTTAGCATGGCGCACACGAATCACTCTAGCTGAATCAGCTGGAGTGCCCCTAGGATATATAATCACATGAACTATCCTCAACAACACCTTATACCCTCTGTCCTCCAATGCTGAAATAGATATAAGGTTCTTCATCCCTAGCACATATACAACATCAGACACTTTGAAGGGAGGTTTGGGTTCCCTATCAAATGTAAATGTCCCTACACCGTCTGCTCTAGAAATTATGTCATCTCTAAGTACTACCTATATATTAGTGCCTCTCTGAAAGCTCCGAGAATTACTCTTGGACTCATGTCATATGACAGGAAGCCCCACTGTCAACATACCAAATACCTGAAGATGCTCCACTAGTGGAAGGGAGTGCACACACCCTCTGAACATGTGTGGCATGTGATCTTGCACTAGTGGATTCACAAGCTATGAAACCAAAATCCTGGTCAAAGATTTCTAAAAAGTCCTGTATCTTTGCTCATGCTACCATATTCTTTTCCTTTCCCTTCTTCTTCTTCTTCTTCAGACACACAACTACACAGTGTCCTAACTTCTGACAATTGCAACATTTGACTTTGGAATAGTCCTTCTCCTTGCTCAACTGCTTCCCTTTATCTTTGCCTTTTCCCCCACTACCGATTGTGGAAGCTTGCTTCTTTCCTTTGCCCTTCTTGGACCTTACTAACAATGCTACATTGTCATCCTCCTCCACCTGTTTAGCTTCCCCAAGATGGTTCTTTCTGATCTCCTTTTGAATGCAATCATCCCACAACCTCTCCCAGCTAGGAAGGTTCTCCCGTGCAACAATCCCATCCAAAAAACTCTCCCAAGTATTGGGGATAGAATTTAATCTACACCAACGCAGTGAGTGGAATGGTATCTCCAACAACTGCCAACTTATCTCTCACATAAGTAATATTTGTGAGGTATATTGTAGCACTATCAGTCTTAGCCATTTTAATGTGCTTCAACTTCTCCCTTAGGACCATTTTTCTGTTTTCATTGGTTCCCTCGTAAATATTGGTCAAATTAGTCCACATATCATGTGCATATGTATTTTCTCTCACATGAGGAATGGCATGGTCTTTAACACCATCTAGAATCAATCGTTTTCCTTTGGAATTCTTCTTGTTAAACTATGCCAACTGAACAGGGTTAGCAGACACTGATACTCGATGTTATGTGGTGTTAACCATTATGCCCCAAACTTATGCCTCCTAAAAGATGCTTTGCATTCTCTCCCTCCATGCATTATAGTTTCTCTTCCCATCAAGCCTATCCTCAAGCCTCAAGCCCAAAGACATGCTTGTTGTCCTAAGAAACTGAAGTTTTGAAATTTGTGGTAAATGTTTTATTTTCTGTGTGAAAATAACTTGTAATTTTTTACTTGTTGTCCCAAACTGCACTTTTCATCCACCCAAGCTTTGATACCATGTAGAAATTTTAGACCCCACTCCAGCTTTCAGTTTCACCTTATCACTCCCACATAGTTAAATTCCCATTCCCATAATCATTCATTGAAAATTATGGAAATGAAATCATTTTCTCAAAACACAAATTTAGGAATTTCAAAGTGCTAGAAAATGAAGAAATAAAACACAGGGAATTATAATAGCCACACACAGAAAAATAACACGCTGATTTTTGGTCAACGTGACCCTGGAAAAGCCCACTACAACTCTTGGGGAAAACCAGTTTGAGAGCTCTTATTTATTTCTGATAAATTCTTTTATAGTGAAACAAAAATACGCAGAAAATTTCAGCAACCACAAAATACAACTTATCTCGTTTTCTGTGCTTAACCTCTGCCTCCGAAAATGTGCCAACAGTCAAAACAAGAACAACCTTAAATGATGTATGGACTCCTTCATTTTCATGCCTAGAAAACACAACAATAAATGCTATTGTATGACCTCATATACATACGTGCAAACAATGATAAATGTTGTTGTACGACCTCCTCGATTAACGTGCAAAGAGACAATAATAAATATTATACGATCCTTGCCTCAATTTCTATTCAAAGAAATAATGGTATGTTGTACAGACTACCTCAAAATATGTGCCACAAAAACAACAATAAATGCACCTCAAAATCTATGCCAAAACTATTATATCGCTGCCTAGGAATGCGTGCCAAAGTTGCTATATGATTCTACCTTGAAACATGTGCCTAGAAACTGCCTTAGACTATGTGTAAACATGTTGTACAAATTTTCTGAATTTTGCCTCGGTATGTGTGCCAAGGTTCTTCTCTCTTCTTCCTCACTACAAAAAAATCTCCTTGCTCTCTATTGCTCCTTTCATTCTTCTCATGAAAATAATGAATGACCTTTTCTCTTCTTTTTTCCTTTAACCTAACCCTAAGTGACTTTTGAGGAATCCCTAAATCCAATGGTTGAGATAACTTTAGATCAATGGTTGAGAATGAGTGTGCATTTAATTCTGACATTTGAATTTTTGATTCACCACACTTAAATAAAGACCCACTTGGCTTTTATTTCCATAGTCACTTTTTCAGTTTCTAATTTGACATTGACTTTAAGTCACTTTAAAATTAGACTTTTAACTTTAGCACTTATAAAATCACTTTTAAATTAGATATGACTTTACCACTTATAAATTCACTTTAGGAGAAAAGTACAAATAAATTTGGACACTTTTCGCTAGGCCAAAGATCAAAGCCTTGGGGAACCACTTGTCCTCTGGTACCCAAATTAACATATGTCACCGCTATTTGGATTTTACAAAAGAAGTTTCTTCTATATATATATATATATATATATATATATATATATATATATATATATATATATATATATATATGTTATGATAAATATAGGTTAGGGTTATTAATTATGAAAATATTAGCACAAAATCATACTCAAATTCAAATTGAATTGAAATGTGTTTAAGTGTTTAATTGTTAATAGAGTAGGTTAACTTTTAAATAAATATATATTTTAACTCTAAAAAGCATACAATTTATAATAATTTTTTTAATAGTTATAAAATATTTTTAATATAATAAAAAACTATTGAAGGGTTTGAAAGAGTATTTCTAGTCAATTTTAATTCCAGGAAAATTGGTTTCATTTTATACGTCTACTATGTGGCCCAAAGTGCGTAGTCAAACATCACTATGAAAGGAAGAGCCTCGGTAGGTTATAAAAAAACCATTTTTTATCCAAACAATTCTTCAAACCTATAATTTCTTTTAAATAAAATAACTCATATTTATAAGTTAAATAACTGATTAAATCACATAACATATCGCATATTTTTTCCTCTATATTACTCCTTCCTATATTTTGGAAGAACCTAAATTACACGAAGTAAAGTTTGGACATGAATTCAGATGTTGGCACCAACCCTATAAAAATGAGCGCCAACCCTGCAAAAATGACGATGATTATGATACTAGATATGAGTGTAGAAAATATTTTTTTGATGCAATTTCCCCCCTAAGAAGGTGCGGGATGGGGATGTGCAATTTCCATAAAGGGGTTTCACAAAAGAAGTTTCTTCAATGTATATTAATAATGTGTATCACTACTATTTGGATTTCACAAATGTAGTTTCTTCCCCATACACACACATATATATATATATAGTTTGTGTACCACTACTATTTGGGTTTCAAATTTTATGTTATGATAAATATAGGTTAGGGTTATTAATCATGAAAAGATTAGCATAGAATAATGTTCAAATTCAAATTCAGTTGAAATGTGTTTAAGTATTTAATTATTAATAGAGTAGGTTAACTTTTAAATGAAAACACATTTTAACTCTAAACAACATACAGTTTATAATAAATGTTTTAATGGTTATAAAATATTTTTAATATAATAAAAAAAAAGTTGAAGAGTTTGAAGGAGTATTTCGAGTGAGTTTTATTTCTAGGCAAATCTGTTCCATTTTATACTTCTTCCATATGGCCCATAGTGCATAATCAGACATCACTATGAAAGGATGTTCCATTTTTTCCATTTTATACTTCTTCGATGTGGCCCATAGTGCATAATCTCACATCACTATGAAAGGAAGAGGGTACTTAGGTTATAAAAAACCATACCTTTTATCCAAATAATTCTCCAAACCTATAATTTCTTTTAAATAAAATAATTCATATTTATAAGTTAAATGTTCAATTAAATCACATAACGTATCACATATCTTCTCCTCTGTATTACTCCTTCCTATGTTACTGCTTTACAGTATTTCCTTTACAACATATGATACAATTGCTAGTTAATATCTTACTATAAAAACTAGATAAATGTGAAAAAAAATACTTATTCATAAATAAAATTGGATATGCATACAGAGATAAAATAATTAACAAACCATTGAAGTATATTTATATCTATGCCATTATGAAAAATCACAGATATATTTTGAATTTCAAGAACTACAAGAAGATCGCATGCATAATTCTTGATAGAACCCAAAAATAAATAAATTTCTTTCGGTTAATAATCATTCAAATAAATTTTAGGATTTCCATCGTAATTAGAAAAAATAAATTAAGGATGAGCACATGCATAATTCTTGATAGTATCCAAAAATAAATAAATGTATTTCGGTTAATAATCATTGAAATAACTTTTAGGATTGGCATAGTAATTAGATAAAATAATTTAAGACGGAGATAGTAAATATCGAAAATTCAAATAGGAAAATAGAGGTGTAGATGTAAACAAGTTAAAAATATTAAAAGATTGTAATTATCTAGTAGACATGAGAGGTAATCCTTATTGAGATCGTTAGGGTATATCTATGGGATATAATTTTTTTTAATTAATCAATAGGTTGTAATTAAATATTTCAAATCATGATATATAAAAGTATTGAAAATCAGAAAATATTATAATAATGGAATATATTGATGCAAAATACCATGGTTTCAAAAATTTGTATATTTAATAGAATTTAGGAGATCTTGTGTTTTTCAAAAGGGTTGGGTTCCTATGTATTTAATTAATATAATTTTCAATATTGTGAGTGATTTAGGTGAGACATTTAGAGTATGATTTAATTAAATATTGAGATATATATTTGTAATTGTTCTTGAATGTAGGAGAACATGAGTGATTGATGAGTGATGGTGTCGATTGAGATATATTTTGAAATATTCTAAAACATATATTAGAAATTAGTTCATGATCTATGGAGGATCCTTAGAATTTAGTTGAATGTTGAGAACCTCAAGGGATAAAGAAGAGATTTGAGGAATTAATTGAGGTGTTGGAGGATTATTAGGATTTTGTTGAGTAACTTATGGATATGAATGAGAATTTGTTACATAACCTTTTGTATATAGTTGTAAAGCTTCAAAGACACAAAGGGTGAAAAAAAAGAGATATAGATTCTTAGAGAGAAAGCTTAATTGTAAGCCTAAGGGCACAAAGAGAGAGGAAGAGAAAAGGGCCATGTAAAGGCAGATCAGGCCAAAACTAGATTGTAAAATAGATTTTTATTTGTATCTGTATATTTATTTAATGACCGAGAAAATTGAGTTCATTGTAAATGTGTGTGTCATTCCTTTTACGTGCTAAGTGATTTGTAACTCTGAATTTATGGTTTCTGTGCGATAAACCATGGTGAATGAATTCAAATTGAATGTATAAGTCTTTCTTAGAAATAAAGGACTTAATGGCTCGGTAGAATCTATATGATTCCAATCTAGAACTAATAGATATGTGTACAGGTCAAGTAAAGACAAAATCACGAATTCTAGAAGAAGAGGGGTAATACATAGAGTGCTTTGTAGTCAAGCTAGAGATAGCGTTAAAGGAAACAGAATAAGCTCAAGAGGGATCATCACCTTTAAGGACAGAGGAAAAGCTTAGGAGAGATTCACATTGATGAATTCCGAACAAACTCAGGAGGTGTAGCATAACAGAGTTGCAGAGCGGTGATGATAGAAAGAACAGAAATTGACCAAGGCAGAGGATACTGAGAAGAATTCCAAAGTAGGAATTGAAAGCGAGGAATGAATCGCAAAACCGAAGATTTAAGGTTTGACGACACAGATCAAAGAATGCAGAAGAGGTGAAGAAGATCCACGTGAAGGTGAACGGATGGTCGTGATTAGGTCGTAGATCCGAATGCAAGAGAAGAATGGTTAAGATGACTTCGCAAAGTAATTTGTGAAAGTGCAAAGTAGACGCGTGTCATTTTGGTGCTATTGCGCATCAGCAATGGCTGAGTTTATAATTTAAGGAGTTCACAAGGCAAATAAGATAACTTGTGATGCGGTGAAAGGGAAGTGCCACGTGTTAGCACTATGCAACAATGCACATCGGTAGTTTTAAAGTTTAGTGTTAAGAGTTCACACTGTAAAGTGTTTTGATTGCGATGCAAAGCGGGAAGGATGGAAGGATTTCATGGGACAAGGGAGAAGCAACGTGTTAGCACTGCGCAATGGTGCACTTCACATGATTTTATGGTTTAATTCTTATCAGTATAGCTTTAAACTTGCAGGCAAGCAATTACGATGAGTTCTGATGGGTTATCGTGATGTGTGACCCTCCAGCTCGATGTTCCACATGTGTGCTTATATTTTGGGAAGGTTGCATGTTGTTTCAATTCTGCGAACCTGAGAATATAGTAGCAGTGTTGATTGCTAAAGTATGTATGTTTGATAAACCTGAAATATTATAATTTGTTGTGTGTGAAAGGAAATGTATGTGGGCCATAGCCCAAAGGCCCGCGGTATTGTATAATGTAAAGTCGTGGATGAAATAAGGTAATGTGAAGGGGCGAAACTGCATAAAGAAAAAGGTTATTATAAGGAGTTATCAACCATGGTTAAAACTTCCGCATACATTTGATTTAAAATTGATAAAGAGAAAAAATTAAAGTGTGTAAATGTAGGGTTAATTCCGCTAATAGTACATGTGTTGCATCTTTGGTTATATGCAGTCTTATAGTTGCATCATATATCCTATGAAAAAAGGATCTTCACAAACACTTGAACTATTTGGAAATATTAGTACAAAGGAATTTTAATGGTAAAAGAACTAATGATCACAAAATTTGTATTGATTAGCCAAACTCATTAACTAAAGCTAGCTGTAAAAGAAAAGTAATTAATTAAAAAAAATTATTTGTAAAAGCAAAGTAACTAATTAAGTTAATTATACAGGTTGTGAAATTAATGTTTGGTTTATTAATACTTACTTTCAAAGAAAAGTAACTAATTAAATTAATTATACAGGTTGTGAAATTAATGTTTGGTTTAGTGATGCTTAATTTCATGAAGTTATTTAGAGAAGATGAAGTAATAAAAGAGGATGCAAGAGTAGTTCCTAATATTACGAACAATATGATTTGTATCATACATAGTAATATAGAAGAATATTATAAAACACACTGATAAAGAAGAAAATAAATGTTGACCATGAAAAAATAACAACAGAAAAAGTCGATTAAATATATCAATTATATTATTTAAAAAGTAATCCAAACTGGGAAGAAGAGTGATCTGGGACTGGAAAAATCCGAACAAAAAATTAGATTGGAAAATTAAATACCAGTTATTTACAGTTCATGATATGATACTTCTCTACAAATAAACCTTATATAGAATTCTCAAGTAATATTACTCTAGGTTAAATATTTAAAAGATTTCCATTACATTTAAAAAATATGTATATAGGCAGAAAAACCACTGAAATGACTATACCTTATCATGTTTATTACCTTGAACATAACTAAATATGCTTTGCCGTTATTAACTAGAAGTACAGTTCGTGCGAGACTAAGAGACTAATGTCTTTAGTGTTCCTCAATGGAAATGGAGCGAAACACCAAATAGAAATTGAGCAAAGTATATATGGTTGTCCTGGAAATAGAAAGAGAGAATTAGTCGCTTTGAGTGCAAACCTTTCTCAGAAACATTTCCTGTAGGTGATTTCTACATTCTACATTGTACCCGCAATTAATACTAGGTAACCATTTTTGACAGTTGTAGAAGTGATGAAGAGGGGAACCAATAATCTCCAAGAAATCGTTTAGAGAACTTGAGTCCAAATTTATACTGAACATTATACAACATCCATTATATACCGATGCTGGAATAGCCAAAACATATATATATATTTATATATCCAAAGGCGTGGAAAAAGAAATTGTAAACTAAATAGCCTCTCAAAAGAGATAGCTCAACAATGTTCAGTGAGAGATATTGTCTGAGTTTAGAGTTTTAATAATTAATCTAAAGGCAGAACCTCGATTTCAACTGTGAAAATTTCTAAACTTAGTGAGGGTAAGAGCATTTAGACTTGCCAAATCAAAAGGAAAATTTAAAATCAGAACTCAAGTTGTCCAAATTATAATTGGAATTGGTACACGATAAATAGCCTATGAAGAAAAGAAATTTTCATAGGGATCCACAAATTAAACTAAATTTTATATGGGAGACAAAGCAACCGAAGATGGTGTTTTCCAGTTCAAAGGAGAGGCAATGAAGTTGACATCGCTGAGGATGGAACTCCGGACACTCCAGTTCTGGTGCACCATTAAAAAAAATATATTATTTAAAAAGAAAAAAAATAACCTGTCATGTTTAACTTATGCCAGAAGGCTAAACAAAACAATCGTATTCGTATATATTATCTTATGAAAACCTTCTGTGAGGCTAATACACCATAGTAAGGGTTTGACCCTAAACTAGGGGAAAGCCTTCACAGCTCCAGCTAAAAACTCTGGGAAAAAATAGTTACAAAGTTAGTAGATTGAAAAATCAGCCACAAAAATAAAACTACAATGATAGAAAATCACTACTCAGATCATTAATTGTATAACAAACAAATTCTTTGAAGTTAAGATAGTTGGCCAAATCTGTATTATATGAAGTGCACTCGAACTATTGAATCATCAAATATAACTGAGACTTATAGCAAAGGCGAGTAGCTCTGTAATACCAGTATAGGAAGGAAGCAAATGGATTTATGCTTACGGTTTTAGCTCTATTAGAAATTCCAATTGAATTTACACCATTGGATTGTAAGAAAGATCGTAACCCTCAAAATTGCGTAGAGCACAGAACCCACGTGATTGAGCAAGGTTGATTACTGCGTGGCTTAGCTAAAACAATGCCATGTGTACGGCATGGGCCACTCTATAGACCAAATTTATTATATCATACGGAATAATTTAATGCTATGCATGCCTATGGGTTGATTAATCAGGGAATTGAATCAATAATTAAACATTGTAAAATTAGGATAGATGACTATGATATATAGAGCAATCATGTGACCATATCAGCACGCAATTAAAAAAAAAGAGACGAAATAAAGTAACTCCATTTAAAGAGTTTTTTTCCGTTATAGTGTGGATAAGAAGAAAATAAGTTGGAGTTCATTATATCTTTCTTTTGGACCATAGAAGAAGAGGTATTTATAATAGAAGTAATTTACTAGGGGAGGTATGCTAAATTATGCGAAAATTGAGGTTTGACATGTCTTTTAAGAGCTATTACATTATACTAATTAAGAATTTAAGCAGAAAAATATCAAAATATGTAATCTCTATCAAAACATGAAAGGTCTTAAAGATAACATTATCATTTCAGAAAATGTTATTGGCACACACATCAAGGATAGCATTGAGTTTTTTTAATCATTAAATGCATTATAGAGTGGAGTAATGTTTCTTTTCATAATTTTTTCTACATCAAAGCCAAATTCGTATTGTCTTCCAAAGGCGTATTGTCTGTGCATATGTGATACCACCATCTCTTTAAAAAATTCTTGTAGTTGGAAAATTCTTTGTTTCTAAGGATTTAAGGACAAACTATGTAATGTTTTGATTCGCAATAACTAATTAAAAACCACATGATAATCTCTAAATATTTGTAATAATTCCACCTACCTAAATACTAAGAAGTCATGGAAGAGCCAAATCCAAATTAAGCCTTCAAAGTACCTATCCTAGGTACAATTGGAATTCGACTTTTCTTCTTTAAACCACTTGTGTTGAGTTCTTTCATTATTGTTTTTGGTTTTTGCATCACGTGTTGAATATTTCATATCTAATCACCAAATATGTATTAGAGTGTAACCATATTTTTTAAAGAACTAGTGATGGAAGGCTAGAAACATGCTCAATATTGGGGATTCCTTCCACTCTATGAGGAATTCCACTAAATCGCAACCCAACCACATCCCCACACATGACTTCTCAAAAAAATTATTCTCCACATTTCTTGTGAAAAAACAGAATCCAAGAACAAGTGTGTCATTATTGCAAAAAAGAGGCAATCTTGAAGGCCTTTCTCAACATCACCTCTAGAGTCTATCCTATGTGAGGATCCTATTAGTTAGTGTTAGCCATTGAAAGAGTTATATATTTAAAATACAACCTCACTTCCAAACAACTTGATACCACTAAAAGTATCTAACTCTACTTATTATATATAATATTAACTAGAAATTGCACCACATGTTGCAAAGGAAATGCCATAAGGCAATTGCACCACATGTTGCAAAGGAAACGCCATAAGGAAATAGCATAGAAAACAACACAGTTCCTTGGATTCTTGTCAGTAGCATAAAAAACAACACATTTTTTTGGATTCTTGTCAATCATGTGAGAAGTGAGGAATCCATCATTGATATTTCGTGATTTTAATGAATGAAATGTAAATCTTGTTTCCCTCTTTAAAGAGAATGTAAATTTTGGTCAAAATTTGATTTTCACTTTAATCGATTATTGATATTTCGGGATTTTAATGAATGAAATGTAAATCTTGTTTCCCTCTTTAAAAAAATGTAAATATTGGTCAAAATTTGATTTTCATTACAAATATGTGGTGGTATTACAATCATGGATTTTCTATTCCATTACTCATATCAAATATTAATACTTAAAACAATAACTAAATTAATACCTCATTTATGAATGTGTATTTTACCATACCTTATTAGCATTTAGAACAACCTCTTGCGAAGCTTTTAAATTTCATCCAATTCTCTCTCTACGTAGATAAAAAAGAGTTAAAACCCTCTCCACAGTAAAATATTAGTTCAAAAAGATGGTTCAGAAAATAGAATAGTTTCTCACCTGTTCAACTAGACTATGAGCATTAATGCTTTTAACTATTAAAACCATACAAATTATATAATAATTACTTTTTAATCTGATAATAAAAATATGTTACACTATCCCTGAATTTAGAATAAGCAATCTGAATTTAGAATATGAAATCACACTCCAAAATATCCATCAACAATTATGGAAACTTACATACTAAAATCTTACACAATATTTTATATAAAATTATAAAATACTATTTTAATATCTCAGGAATATAATTTTTATTTTTTAAATAAATAATCATTGAATTTAAAAGTAAATATTAATGTTTACCATATTTTATTTAAAATAAAAATTAGACATTAATTTATTAGAGTCTAAATACATCTCCCCACACTTAGAACTAACCATGGAAATTTCAATAGATTTGTCATGCACACATTGATGAAATGGAAAAATTCCTTCATTTTTTTCCAGCGACAATACTTTGCATGTTCCTTCCTTCTATCTCTTGTTAGTGTCTCTTTTTCTAGTTGTTTGTTTTATTTTGTTGGATTACTAGTGCTACCATGTTTCTTTCTCCTTAATATCCCATTTGGTGGTTCGCATAGTGTACAATAATACTTCCTAATATTCTTTCTATACCTTATTAGCATTAGGAAAAAGCTCCTACAAAGCTTTCAAATTTCATCAAATTCTCTCTTTGCGTTACTTCCAGTGAAAAAAATATATTTTAAAATCCTCTCCATGTTGGAATTTTACTCCCAATCACTGCCATGAATAAGGAGTGGCGTAGCCCACAACTTCATAAATTGTCAATAGCAGGAAGGAAAACAACAGGTCCAAGGAGCCAGAGGCGTTTTCACGCAACCACAAAAAAATAGAGTACAAGCCATAATCTGTGTTTATCTCTTCAACCACCGTGTTTTGACTTACCTTTTATTTTTTCCCGAAAGCGCATTTCACAGCTTTTATGCTTTAACTTCAAGCCATTTTCCATATAATTTATTTGTATCGGCGGGACCTACCATACATCCAACCATATGGCAAACGACCATTTCCATTGTATTTCTTTTCATTGCAAGATTTTAATCTTACCTTCCGTACATTCGCATGTTAAGTTAAGTTTCCGCCGATGTGATATCGGTATGACCCAGAACCTCATCGCACTTAGTAAATATTAAGTCTTACTATAGGCCTTATCGTATGTTATGTTATTTTACCGCCGATGCGATATCGGCGGGACCCACAACCTTTACCACACTTGAAAACCACCGCAATCCTTTGTATTTCACTTATTGCACTTACCTTTGTTTAAACCGCTTGCAGAGCACAAGTCACAACTTTTAAGATTTAACTTTATGCCACCCGAAAATTATTCTATTTTGTTTGCGATGCGATCAAAAAATGGGGCACGTGTCAAGCTCAGGAGAGCAGTGAATTTCGTGCATCGCAAGTTTTACCACTTACCTTTTCCGCAGCCGCAGGCTATTCTATTTGTTTTTCGATGCGATATCGCTATCGCATATCGCATTCTCAAATATTTAAGTTTACGATTTGAGTGCCCATAGCTAAGTTCTTCTAGACACGATGCGATATGTGCCACATCACTATCTCTCATCACAGTTTGCAAAGTTTAAAGGATAAGCACGAGAGTTAAAATTTATTTTCGCCGATTTGTGTGGATGCGATGTGGATGAGAACCACATTGCATAAAATTTCATATGCGCCCTTTTGTGTTTTTGAACATGTTTACGTGTTTTCCTGTGTAAATTGGAATATGGTCCATGTACCATTTTTAATGAAGGAATGGGTCTGTTGATAGCCCAAGGACAAAATGTTTGTTGAACGTTCGTTTAGAATTGAAGCAGCATTGAATAGATTAGGTTTTTTACAGGCTTCAGCCATTTTGATATAAGCATTGTAATTTTCATTATGTTAATGTGATGGAATGAAAAAGTAGTTTCAATCCTTCTCCTGTATATCGCTTCCTATGTATGAACTGTTAATTTTTGCATTTGTTTGTATTCTTTGTGTTGTGGGGGAGCATCCATTTGTTATTGATTTCGTTCAATATTGTTAACACTCTAGAGTAAAACATTTGAGGCAGAAACATAGGTTTAGAAAAAATTATATTTTCTCACCCATTTAGCTACACTATGAGGATCAATAGCTTGACTTGGACCAATCCTCACAGGTATCCTCGAAGCTTCATTCATATCTTCTCCAACAGTTCTTCTGTCAGCATCGCCCATGTCTTGCAAAAGATTTATGATATGTTTTTTCCAGCGACAAAGTTATAGATATTATTTATCACCAGCAATCTCTTCAAGATAAGTTTCAAATGAAGGAAATGTTTGCTACAACAAAGTCAAAAATATAACTCCACCACTCTGTTAATGGAACTCATCTAAACCCTCATCTAGGAACCAAATGCAATGAACACTAGTAACATATTTAATGTAAATACCTATAAAATCCCACAAGATCAGATCGCAATACCTGCATAGTTAACATAGAAGGATAGTGTTATCAAATGTTTAAAAAACAATATAGCAGTTGCAAAATTCTCATACAAATTAGAAAGAAATCCTTTGAGGATTCAAGGAAAATTTTTAGAAAAAACAATTTGCAATGCCTAAACCTCGCAAATTTTTCATAATTCTCGTACAAAATCGAAAGAAATCCTTTGAAGATTTCAAGATTTTTTTTTAGAAAAAACGATTTGCAGAACCTGAACCTTGACTCTGGTTCTAACTCCTTTAGATCATTGGATTGTGGTAACATGGGATTAATGGAGCCCAAAATTGGACTAGGAAAGCTTCGTAGCAACATCTTTATAAGAAATCCAAAATCAAATGCGGAAAAGATAAAGATTGCAAATTTCAGAGAATTCTTTCACTTGGATCTCATTTTACTAGAGCATAACATGGCATCTTATATAGTTTACTAGCCCAGTAATGAAATACTATATACGATTCAGTGAGATTCGATGGATGGAGGGCCTAGTCGAGAGATGAAGGGAAGAAGTATCCAAAGAGATTTAGTGTTATGCGATGCATATCTGTTTGCTTATCATTTTCTTCCACAAAGGAAGTTATTTAAACATCATTTTTCTAACTCTTTAAATTTAATTGTAGAGGATTTTTCAATCGTCTAACATGTAATCCAAAGCTTCAGACAAGTACACAGTGCCAATTAGGTGAGTTGTTTTCAAAGAGATATGCTTACGACATAGTTAAAAATACTAATTTAATTTAATTTATTAATTTTTATGTATTTTAAGAGAGTTTATGTATTTTGACATAGTCAAAATTTTTAGGTTATTACATCAACTCTTCCATATTAGGTTAGAGAGGGCCTCTTGGCTCAATAAAAATACAACACTTTAATGTGGACAATTTAGTTCATAAATAGAATATTTCAATGCAAATGTTGAATAAAATATGTCAATGTAAAACATGTATATGTTATATAAGGTTTAAAAAAAAATATCTATACATTATATAAAGAAATTAATAAATAAATGGCATGCTTAAAATGTTTTAAGCATTCTAAATATTCTATATTCTTGTTTTTCTATTTTTCCTTTTTAGGTATATTTGTCTAAAAGTTTCTTGAAATTGCAAGTTTATATTGTATATCCTACACCATCAAAGTTCCGAAGAGGTTTTTCAAGGTGTCGAATCTATTTATACATTTCTTTCTGATTTATATATATATATATATATATATATATATATATATATATGATCAAGTTTCTCGAGGTGCAAGCACTTTTTCAAGTTTTTTACTCTAAATAAGGTTTGCAACATTCTCAATATATAACGACATGTGTATTGAAGAGTACTTAACAATTTGTTATTTCAATTTTGGCGCCATGATTTTGATACAGTTTCAATATTTTGTCATGATTTCTAAAAAATGTGTTGTTAATTAATAAACCCCCCAATGTTGAAGTTAATAATTAATATTATTGGTTCTTATTACTTAAAATATACGGAGTCAATACTAATATTCTATCAAACTTTATTAGAATTAATAGTAAAAAATTAGTCAAAGCTATATGACCATAAGGGGAGATTTAATTGATTGTATTTCATCCATATTTTCTCCTCACAATACCTTATCCTTTTCTTCTATAAATTGTTATTCTATTTTTGATAACACATCTACTATTAGTCTCTAACAAAGCTAACACACGCACACAAACACACACACACACACATACATTCATAGTGAAATAATCTATATGGGTAGCTAGTTTTGTTAATCTTTTGTTCTGGTTTTAGATGGATCTTTCATAGAATAACTAGGAGAAGTCCTTCTACATGACTTTTCTTTTATATTGAAAAAAATTGATGAAATATTTACACCTCAATGGATTTCATTCCTCTTGCAATATGCGAGATCCATATCATACATCTCTCAACTCCATATTAAATGTTGAAGGAATTTCACATTTCTCACCTATTGTAAAGTAAAAGGAACCCATCTCTCTCTCTCTCTCTCTCTCTCTCTCTCTCTCTCTCTCTCTCAGTATATATGTATGTGTGTGTGTGTGTGTGTTTTACTTATCATTGATATTGATTTTTTTTCGTCAACAATTATTTAAATATTGTGTTATGCATTGATGTAATTACACATCTCCATCATATTGGAATGTCTAAATCACCTCCTCAACAATGTTATAAATATCAATTATATGTTATGAAAATATTGAAATTATATATATATATATATATATATATATATATATATATATATATATATATATATATATATATATATATATATATTAATTTTTTCAACTATAATATTTTTTTGTGGATTTTAATTATTGGGTCCCTAATGGTACACAGTTTATTTATCTAAATAGAAATACAAACTTTAGCTACATTAAAATGTGTAGTGTGCTTTAAATATGAAAGCACACTACACATATATATGTAGCTAAAGTTTGTATTTCTATTTAGATAAATAAACTCTGTACCATTAGGGACCCAATAATTAAAATCCACAAAAAAATATTATAGTTGAAAAAATTAAGTAAAGACTCAAATAAATTAAATTAGCAACAATGTCAAGAAAGGTATCTATTATTGACGTCCTTCCTTAATAGGAACTAATAATGATTTCATAACTATAACATAATTAATAATGTCATAAAAACCTAATGGTTACAATAAACTTACAACATAACAAGATTATTTACCATGGATATTCACTGTTAGACTACCATAGGTATTATTAATTTTTAAATATATTTTATTACAATACCATGGGTCAATATCATAAATTATTAATACCACATTCACAAAAATCATAATTTCACAATTAAAATCTAGCCCATATATGTTTTGAGCATCCAACAAAGATGATAAGAACTCAAGCTATGAAGGAAAAACAAAAGGTTAGATTCAAAAGCTAAAAATGAAGTATGCTTAACATGCCAACTCAAAAATAAAACCACTGTTACCTTCAAAGCAAAGGAACACTCAACATTTCATCCATTAGAAATTATTCATACAAATATTTTCCGACCTGTCAATATACAAAAACTGAAATGTAACATTCATACATTAGAAATTATTCATACAAATATTTTCCGACCTGTCAATTTACAAAAACTGAAATGTGATATATATGATATTTTATATTATTGCTTGATGATTTTAGAGGAATGACTTTCGTTAGTTTTCTTAAACAAAAATGTGAGTCTAAAAAGTTTAAAATTTAAAAGGATCTTGTTGAAAATGAGTTGGAGTTAAAAATCATTTTTAATGTTTAAGGACATATAGAGCAGCATAATTTACGTCCCATGAATTAAATATTTTTTATAAGCATCATTACATTAGAAGGAAATTTAATATTACAAGAACACCTAAAAAAACTAATGTAGCCAAAATAAAGAATAAAACAATTAAGTAAATGGAGAGGATCCCTCTTTTTTAGCTAAATCTTAAGATCAATTCTAGGGAGAAACCATAAAAAAACGATATATGTTGTAAATAAGTTGAAATAAGAACCAAAATATCCAAAACTGCTTATGAACAATGGAAATGAAGACCTACCTCTATTAAATATTTTAAATTATTTGGGAGAAAGTGTTACATAAAATTGAACAAATAAAATTTGGTAAATTTGAAACTAGAAATAATGACAATATTTTTCTTGGATATGCTTATTGAATCAAGGGTTACAGGTGTTGTCAAGAGAACATTAGAGAACATTAGAAGTTTTTATAATGACAATGTTCTTAGGTCTACCAATGCTACTTGTTACTTGATAGGGCGAACTAAAAAGATAAATAGTTATCTAGTAATACTACAAAAGGGAACTGAAGTCATAGTGTAAATGGATAAGTCCAAATAGGGTCTAATTTTATCACTTTATGAGGATAACGATGAAAGGACCATATCAAATATATTCAACAAAGTGTTTTGGTTCAATGTGCTCCCTCCTCCAATATATATGTGTGTGTGTGTGTGTATATACATATGAGTATATATACATATATGTAGATATACATATATACATATATGAATATATATACATCTATGTATATACGTACATTTATGTATATATGTACATGTATATATATATACATACATGTATATATATATACATACATATATATATATATATATACATGTATATATATATATATATATACATGTATATATATATATATATATGTATGTATATATATATACATGTATGTATATATATATACATGTACATATATACATAAATGTACGTATATACATAGATGTATATATATTCATATATGTATATATGTATATCTACATATATGTATATATACTCATATGTATATATATATATATATATATATATATATATATATATATATATATATATATATATATATATATATATAGTTCCACTCGTTGAACAAAAAAAAGTAAAGTTTAATATAATGAAGTGCTACAAAAATACATAATTTTTGGCTTCCTTATGATAAGATACAAACATTTTTCACCCTTATAGTGAGCTATGGTAACAGTGAGAACACAAACTAGGACTTTAGAGGAGCAATAAATATAAACCATAGTATAATTTAAGAAATCTTGAAGAAGTAAAGTTTAATATAATGAAGTGCTACAAACATACATAATTTTGGGTTTCCTTATGATAAGATACAAACATTTTTTACCCTTATAGTGAGCTATGGTAACAGTGAGAACACAAACTAGGACTTTAGAGGAGCAATAAATATAAACCATAGTATAATTTAAGTAATATTTTATTCCTCCACCAAATAAATTTCTTTCTATTTGTTGATGTAAATGTATTTCATTTTAGTTTCATGCTCATGCTAATAAGTAATACAAGATGATGGATCTAGTATATTATTGTCTATGTGTAGGTATTTAACACAGGGAAATAAAGTGCAAATATATTTGAAGAATTCTTGAGTTTGTTGCTGAAAACATATACCTCTTAATAGAATCTAGACCATACACTTTCTTTTCATTTATTCCTTTACTTTCATATGCATGAGATTGGTTTACATATGTTTTTAAAACTATTATCTATGAAAGCCCGTGGTAGGCATATGGGTGAAGATTTACCTATCATCATAGCTTAAATCTCTATAAACATTCACCTCTTATCTAAACCCACAATCCATTATGCCATGCCCTTACCATTCCTATGTATCCAATTTACGTCACGAGGGATTCTTTACATCCCTGTGGTTTTCCATGACTTCAAAATACTGTTCAAAATTTTAGGTACCTACTTGGCTTTGGACTAGGGAATCATATCCCTTTATCTAAATCCATTATTCATTGTAGTTGGGTTATCACATATCATAGATTTTCCTTTCTACATTTCTTATGAATTACATCTCTGCACATATTTAATGATCTAATTTGTGTTTCCCCTCAATAATACATTCTAGCACCCTCCACTTTTATGCTCATGTATCCTGTTTGACAAATGACACATTATAAAGTCACTTTATGGATTTAGGATAAAACACACAATTTATTGTGACGTGGGATTATTTTAATAATATCTTAGCCATGAAGGCTTAAACCCTTAAAAACCCAACCCTTATTCCCCTTTCACACTCATGGAGTCTTAGCCTCCCACACTATGTTATCTGACTTGGTTTGTAGTAGTGGTGTATTTTAATAATTTACACATGATTTCATCTTTACAAAATTAGTCTCTTTGGAATAAAAACATATAAACACTTACATAATGGCATTATAAAAATATGTACATGGGCACACTAGCCCCAAAGTAGTCCTTCGATAACCATCCTTATATTATATTTACATTTCATATATGATCGTCCTAAGCTTGTCACATTTTGTATTTTAAGATGAATACCTGCTTTTTCAAAACTCATAGTGGTGTCATTGTTCCCACGAAGGGGTAAAGGATGAATTTGTGAGGTCATTTGTGTGGTTTCAAGGTGTTATTCATGGTGCAATATTTCCTAAGCATTTTAGGTGTTAATTGTGGCCTTAAATGTATGAGTTAAATGCATTTTCTATTTTTGTATTCTACGCACGGATATGTTGGTTCCACTAGGTTGTTTCTATAAATAGTTAATTGTCCCAATATATTAGGAATGATAGGAAATACCTAAACATATATAGGTTACGTGAGGGATTCACAAGGGGGGTTAGCTAGGTGGGCACTATCCCCTCCCCATAATGTTTTTTCAGAGGATGTTTGTGAATGTTTTAAAACTTATTTGAAATGCAACATACTCCTACTTATGAATGTGGATGTGTTTCTTTTACCATATGTTTGATCAAGGAAAGAATGAATGCATGCTCATAAATTGTAATAGTTTCCGAGTGCAAGTGGTGAATTAGTAAGAAATTTGATTATAGGCTTAGGAACACATGCACATCTCCAGGAACACACATGTTCCTTCAGACTACATTGTTATCTTTTCAATTATAATATTCATGCAATTTCCCATAACTAAACCATTGGTAATAATGTTTAATTTTATAACTATATTTATTTTTCTTATCAATCATAATTTTCAATAAAATACATTGAAATCTTAGTTATCTCATAGAGATTCATGATATCAATCCATATATCCATATAGGTTTTCTCAATAAATGTAATGGAATTATAATATGTTGATAAGTGGATGGGAGCCTCTTCAAGACGAAAAGGTATAATATAGTCTTGTTTGAAAAATGATTTTCCTCCAAAACCTACATCTAGTTAAGTGGTCTTTTAGGTTCATAATAAGAGTTGACATCCACTAAATAAATATGGGTATAGTGAATTAAACTCCTAGGTTCATCATGGGGTAGGAAACCTAGTGTTGTCTCAATGATCCTGCTACTTAAAGGATAATGTAGCAGTTCATTTACAAGTTCTCATTCTAGATGGAAAGAAATGGGTACCTTTTTACTATTTTTACAAGTATCACGCTAACAATATAAGTTAATGAATCTATCAGTAGTTACAATGCTTCCCTCTTTATCTTATATTTAATGATTATTATGCCTTCTTCCTAAATAATCCTATAAGGAAGTCTATGCCATTGATTTTTATCACTAATGTCTCATCATCAACATAGAAATTTCCATTTTTGGAACTAACACACTAACTAGTCATTGAAGTAATATTTGCTTAATTCATATATTTGAATGTTTAAGAAAAATTAGTAAGCGATAGTTTTGTAGTGTATCAAGTACAATGATGTATTTTTTAGTAAACCCTATATTTGTAACACAAATAAAGTAGATAAACATTATAAATGTATGAAACAATATAAAAGAGGAAAACAACATGAAATATATGTATTGTTATATAAATATTATCAAAATAAATAAGTGAATATTCATTTTCCTCTTAAGGTTAGGTGAAATTGCACTATGAAAATCTCTAAATAAAACACAAATCATAAAAAACACTCCATAACCCATTGCCTCTTTAAATGGAGTAATATTTTCAAAACCATAACTAAAATTGGTCCCACAATTAATGAATATTACGTTCTTAAACTGAGCCACTCTGTCAAACTAAATTTTTGGCTACTGACATGTTGTATCAACTCTAGGAATTCCCATTGAAGCTCCCTGCAAAGGGGTTGGTGTTGGAATGTTTGGTGAAGACACTTGCCATAAAAACAGATTATTCCTTGGAGGCACATATTTGGTTGTATCATGGGACCTATAATGCTCAATGAGGGAATAGCATGACATGATGTAGCTACAATGGGTGTTGAAATTTGGGGTACAATAATTTGAGATGCTTTTGTTCCAAAAAAATATTCCCTCACAATATATTGTGTCAACCCACAACCACTCGGTGCTACTGTTACTAGCTTTAAAGCATTGTAAAAATTGTGTCCTTCCAAGGAAGCCTATGCCATTATGATAAGCATGAATCCATATCTAAAGAGTGCATAGTAATAATGTTTAGATAATGAAAAAGGTTGTGATATCATCCAACTTTAGATTCATCTATGCAATTTTTTGGCACAATTTTGACAGTCAACACATCTCATTGTTTCTCAAGGTTATATTTTAATATCTTAAGATAAGGTCCAAAAACCACACCAATTTAATTATACAAAAAAAATAATCCTTGAATAAAGAGAATTTAAACCCTATAAATGAAATTAATTATAAAATTGAGCATCAAGTGCTTCATTAGTTCTTATGGTAAATGTGTTGCTTCATTAGTTCTTATGGTAAATGTGTTATTGTGCATGTGCAAATAGAAAATTCTACTGAGTTAGTGATCTCATCATTTATAGAATAATGGCCTACATATTGTTTCCATCTACATTATAAAGATATAAGTGATAGAATCATATGATATATCCAACCAAAAGAAGGCTCAACCAGTTCACTCAAGGGGATAAGGAAAAAGAACATTATGCTTTGACCGCTTTTCAAATCCTTCAATTCAGATTATAAGAAAGTGCATTAAACCAATTATACAATCATAAAATATGTTATTGTTTGGTATGATACAAAACTACTATAATATTCTATTCTATATTTAATATAAATTTCATTACAAATAAATTTATTGTGCAACTAGTGCATATGAAGATAAAATTGTGAAAATACTAAACACAAATATCCTAGTTTCAGGTCAACTTCAATGAATCATATTTTTGGGGAAAATTTTAAAAGTGGGTAGAGTATTTGAAGAAATCGAATTCAAGGAAGGAATTAAAGGGGAGAAAGGGTACATGTGAAAGTATTTTCTTGAGTAAATTAGCCCCCTTAGAGAGGAAAAAGGCTTCAAAACCACATATCCTACCATCTTGGTCCAAATATACCCTACAAAAATAGGCGTAAAAAAAATAGTATTTTTTGTGGTGAGATATTGAAGAGATCCTCATTGATCCTAAAATCCCTCAATGCATCCAAATTAAACCCTAAAACTCTAACTATGGGTTAATCACTGCAGCATTTCATCTGAAAACATAGAACAAATCTGCAGCTAAGGCATCAGAGTTCAAATGAATTGAAGAACATAATAGATCTAAAGATCATAAGGATCTATCCAGCGACCTATACCTATTTCCATATATTCACAAGGCATATTGGAGATTCATTGCCGAACTATTGTTCTGGACATTCGGTTTTTACAACTCTAGGATTTGTAGTTTGTTCAATTTGGTGCTACTTTGTTTTTTTTTTGTGGGCATTACCTAGCTCATGGTAAAAAATGTTTGACAATGCCCTTAATTTCGAGCAATGTTTCTTAAATTATGGAATTATATTTGAATATTTTAAACATTTGTTTTCTATGGACATTTGTATTTCTAAAATTTGTTTTCTTCTTTTATTTTTTTATTTTTTAACAAAATATCATTTTTTTAAAAGTAATTTTGGAAAATAATATTATTCAGTATAATTTATTCATAAATTTTTTATAAAGTAATTTTTTTCTTCATTTATAAAGGAATTTGTTTATTTTTAATTCTACATAATAATGTTAACAAAAGTATATTAATATGGTTGAAGGAATAACAAAATTATTTTTTCTTTAGTGTTGATGTAAAAGTGTGATTTTCTCAGTTAATAGCATAGCCTGTTGGATTCTTTTTTCTTTTGTTATCAATAAAAAGATATTTCATTTACAAATTTATGGTGATTTAATATGCATTGTAAAATGGCCAACTCACAAGTATTCTCTATAGGTTTTCAATTTGAGTTACTAACAGGACATGTTATTGATATTAAAGGAAAGGTTCTATTATTTCACTTTCCAACATATTTATAGGAAATATAATACAAGGGTGGACTCCATATCTAAAACAAATCTTACCTCGGCTTCTAGAATCGTTTTCTTCAAAGAGTGGCAGTCCATTGATATAATTGAAAGAGACAATTTTTCTAGTTAATTTTAACGAAAATATGATAAAGATTTTTAAAAACTTGGGTTTAGATTGCTTAATATGTAGAATTGGAGTGCCCCATGGGTTTTTCCAATTGTTAAATCCATTTATGCATTCAAAAAATTATTTTGAACAATAGCAAAATCATAATCTTGCTTGAGATCGTATAGTTGGATTCCGGTAAAAAGGTCATTTCATTTATAAGGTATACTACACCAATTATAATTGTATATGTAACTCATCTAAATTTCTTTCATAAGTGTGAAAGTGTTTAAAAGTATCAGTATAACTATAACCGAAATAAAACCATACTTAACATTTGAAGTCAAATCATAGAGGATTGTTACCTATCATCTCTTTTCATGTAATTTACAACAATCATGGTTAACATTATATTTCATCGTGTGGAGACCCTTTAATGAAATCAATGCTACTTGGTCATGCTAATTTTATGCCTTCACATAAGATTTTCCAATTTTCGTGAAAATGAATTTGTTAAATGGTCATCGTGAAGAGGGCATTTAACTAGGTTTGAGGGTACATTTTATACATATCATAATGTATATTAGGGGGGAAATAGTTTTCAGTGCTAGCAATATAGTTTCACAAAATACCCCTTCAATTTTCGATTTGGAATATCCCAAAGATTTAATAAATAATCCAAAGTGAGAGGATTCATTGCTAAGGTGATAGTAGAAACAACCTTGTAGTGTTAAACTTGAGAGACAAAGTGGTGTTCAAAATTTTAACACTATAGATGGATTCAGAGACCCCTTTGTCTCTAAATTTTACATTGTAGATGGATTCAGGGACCCTTGTAGTGAAATTTCACACTTCGATATCATGATTGCAAATTTCCATTTCCGGAGAGACATAATTAAAAATTACTAACATAAATGATTAATTCATATACTTGCTGTACTTTTTATTTCGTCATATTTTTATTCTTCTACTATAATAATGATTTACATTAATCATTATTAAATTTGTCACTTATTATCTAGTCATATATTTTAGTCCTAGACTAAATTAGCCATTTAAGTTAGTCACTTCTTCTCTAGTCATATATTTTATCCCTAGACTAAATTAGTCATTTAAGTTCATCATTTTTAGTTCGGACACTTAAAATTCCACAAATTTAGTATTAATTCACTTGAAATAATGGCGGTGACTAACCTTTTTAGTCACCTAGTCACTAATTTCATCATTTTCTACTAGTGCATCCTTACCTTTTAGGTAGTATAATTTGATCCATTCAAAAATGGATATCTATATAAGTTAATAGACCAGTCCTAGTTCTCCATTATCCCTAATCTTCCTTCTATATGTTAAATTTATCTTGAATAACGTTGGCTTTGATACTAATTTTTAGAAACAATGGAAAACATGAAACTAATAAGAGGGGGGGGGGGGGTGAATACATAATGTATCTAAATTATACAATTCTTTACAAATTATACTTTTCAACCATTTGATCAATCATTCCTAAATTACCTGCATAGGAAAATCATGTAGAATATAACACCATCAAACACATGAGAAACACATATAAATAAAGCACCAAACTTATTTTTATTATAAGCTTCAACTTGATTACATCATGGCCCCACAAGCTACCACTTATAGGTTTTTCATATGCTACTGAAAGGAACCACAATCCCTACTCGTTTATCTACTATCATTGAAAGGAACTTCTACTCCTGCTCATTTACTAGTACCCACTAGAAGGGACACTTTACCCTGCTCATTTATCAGTCCTTGCTGAAAGGGAACCTTTCCCCATATATTTTCTAGCACCCACTAGAAGGATTTGCTACCCTTGGTCTGCAAGCTACCACTTTCCAACCCTGTTGATCCATCCTTAATCCATTTTCATACTTAGATAAATAGGAAACTTGTGTCACAATAAAATAAATGTTTCTTACTTCTAATTCTCACCAAATCCACCATAAATAACTTCACCTACAACTATTTCTACTTGTTGATAAAAAACACCATGCTCTTCCTACAAACAACATCAACAACTCAACAACGTTTTGCTGATACTCAAATTTTGCTTCAATCCACACCTCATACATCCACCAGCAGCTCCAACAACATTTTTCTACAAACACATATACAAAAACCAACAAATCTTACATAATATGCTTCTCTCCACACTTCCTACAATCCTTGCATCCACATACTACTACTCACCTTGCACACAACCCTTGCAGCACTGTTTACTGCTACTTGAATAACATCTCAAAAACTCTCTCATACAATGCTCCAACAACCTTTTGCTTCCCTCACAATTTTTTTGCACACACCTATGAAAGAGTGAGAAGCTCTTACAACTTACTTAACCCAAATTTTTCTTATTCAAAATTTTAATTTAAAGGAATTTTGGACTGATAATTTTTAATTGATCTTCAATTATGTTTCCTTTTATATTTGTATGAGTCTTTAATTTTTACCTTTTTCCTCTTAATTTGAGTTTTCTAATTCTACTCTTCAAGTCCTTGATTAAAATAATATTGTTCGAAACTCACCCTTTAGTTTTTCTGCTCAAATCTATTGTTCTATAAATTTAACAGGTTTTAGGTGGGATTTGCTAAGTTTTTGAGTCCTCCAAATTTGGCTTAATTTTCCAAAAGTACATCTTAACAAGCAGTTCCGCTAACACGTTGTTAGACTAACTATAGACTTGTTATTGCTATAAAATATGTTAAATCTACCTCTTACCTGTTTGCTTATCTTGACACGTCAAAATTCCATCTTGTTCATGATATTTAGCATTTTTTTGTGTTGTTTATGTTTGGCTTAACTGCCAAACAGCAAATAGCTATCACTTTCCAAAGTTGTCAATTGTTGATGCCAAAGCCTTCGTGACTTTATTAAAATAATGCCAACTTATCCATTTGTGTTTTTGCCACAAAAAATCATGCTTCCAAATCATTCTTTCCATACACAACCCTTTGTTGTATCCCAAAAGGCCTTCATGACCTTCTTAATTTAAAACGAAAAACTTTGCCATATTTTCGAATTGGCCTTAATGCCCTTTTTGCTATAGCCCTTTATCCTTTTATGCCATAATACTGCGTCCTATGACCATTGGATAACCAATTTGGAGATGAACCCTTTTAAGTCCTCTATTGGAAAATTTACTGTTATAAATTTCTCTGCCCATATTCCTCATTTCTACGCGAAATGAGAAAAGGAGGTGGCACTTGGCCCCTCCTTTATTTCTATGTGAAATAAACATTGAACAATGAAAAACACTTACTTTTTACCAAGAGCCTCTAAGCTATTTTAATTTTTCACACCCCTAGATCTGCAACTATCAGATGGGAATCTATGCAAGGACTTAGCCCATATCACTTTTCATCTTGTTTCATTTGTTTGTTGAATTTGTAAAACTATGCAGGTATTGCTTCTAGGATATGTTTTCCTAGTGGGGGTCGCTCAACTTGTGTTTCATCGGTTGTTACTTCCACTTCTGTGGCCTAGTCCATGTTACCCAGAGCCACCAAAAAACATAACAACTTGAATCCTCCAGGAATAGGTTCTACAGAGTAAGTTGTCATGTGGGGTCTTCCTGGTACCTTTTTAATTGGATATAGTTGCATCAACTACCACGTGTCCCAACATTCATGTCTCCAATTTATTATGTTGTGTGCACACCATCCATACTTTCAGGCTCATCTTTTCAGGATGATGTCACCATGACATCAGTTTCACCACGTGTCGAAATATGAGTGGTGCCACATGTCACTAAGAAAAGGGCCCCTTAGGTGCCTAAAAACACCATACCTACATGCCACATGTCCTTTTTGATGTCATTCTTGAACATGCTTTGGGCCAATATTTTGTTGCCACCTTTCCTCCAAGAGGAGAGAGAGAGAAGGTCCTCTTGACTTTCATTTTGCGACCCATTTTTCTATGTATTTTTTTTTGGCCTTCTCAACCATTTCCTTTGTTTTTCATTGCAAACCTCTAGAGTGAGTCTCCCACTGCTTCCTACTTTGTTCTCCTAACATGATGAACTTGCAGTCTCATTCTCGGTGGAATGATTTGGTTAAATGGGCCTCCACCACTTATTTCCAATTCATTATTTGTAATTATGTAGTGGCCCGAAATTATCCTCCTCACATAATACTTTTTGCATCCTACACAAAATTTAGGGATTGTATCCCACTGGGTTATTACCGCCAGGTTTTCTCGACCTACTTTGTCCCCATTAGACATCACGTAGCTGTCGTGTCATAACCCTATCTTCTTGATTCTTCCCTTTATGCCCCAGGGTGATCCTGCGAGGCTAGCCTATGTTGTTCCCTCCACCTCTCACTAATGGGAACTGTCCTGTTGCTATCATGTTTTCCACCTCATCTTGTTTTCTTAGACCTGGGCATCAATATTTCATGTCAGGCTAAACCCTCATGGGTAAGCCAATCGAGCTAGTTGTACTATGGGCTGCACTCCCTCTCTTCTTCTCCAATGGGAGTTCTTTCCACTTCCACTTTGGCTTCCACGTCAACCTGTAGGTCTCCCTCAGAGGTTATGCCATTTATCCTCTATTGTGTTTGGCATTTAGCTAGCTTTAGCTACATGCAAAATAGTTCTCTACACTCTATTATGGAGACCTTGGGGTAACCATTCTTCAATTGGCTCTATCTTTCGATCGAAGAATCCATTTTAGGACATCCATATATTGTTGGAAATATCTTTCTAAGATATCTCCATTTTTGTGGGTTCCACCTGCACCTAAGATGGTTTATTTCTCCAAAGCTAGCTCTAAATATTCTGCACTATACCTTTTCCACCAATGATTTCCATGTTTTTCCTTTTCCTTAGCCACCTGTGAAATTTCCTTTTTGTTACACATCATTTTTTCAAAATGACACTTGATGGTTAAAATTGCTCTTTTTCTATCCATACACATGTTTCAATGCACTCCCTTACAAGTCAAACATCTAAAATCCTTAAATAAATTACATTTTTTTAGTAACATGGCCTTTAAACATTCTTAGCATGACTTGTGCATAACTAAGCTCTGTCTTCTATTATAGATTGCACAGTTGACTCATTGAAAAGTAAAAATAAAAAGTAATTTCTAGAATCCTTGTTAGGTGAATATATCTCAACTAGAAGCTTCTTGGTGATATCTATTTGAGCCAAACCCCTCAAAACATGGAGCTAATTCCCTTTGATTAAGGAACCCTAATCCCTCTTTTAATGGATCTCATCTATCATTTGTGGATCTGAAATGTCCTCAATTTATCCTATAAATTGTGTAGAGGCTATGGGGTTAAGGGATTTCATAAAAGGTATTCTTATGCTAACAAATTTGGATTGGTAAGCTTATCATCCAAGTAGAGGATTTGAGGCATTTGGGAGGAACCTTATGACATCAAGCAATGGTTGTAAGGCTATTCTTTTATCTTTGAATTATTACAAATGAATCATTTTTCTCATTGCATTATCTTACTATAATGATGCATTACTTATGTTATTTTATGTATTCATTAAGATTATTTCAATTTCTAATCTCCTTGATCATTAGATTAAGCTAGTTTTGAATCAGTATATCGCATATGCCTTTGATCTTTTTTATGTTTGTGATTGCAGATCTGATCAAAGCGTTAAGGAGCTACATGAGGATAAATAAATTATATCCATCAAGCATTTCCCAAATAGGCAATAGCACCACTCTCCTTCTCTTGTTTTAATAATTTAAACGAAGTTAGCTTAGGGGAAGGGTTATTCTATTGTGTGTTTATTTCTAGTTTTCCTTTAGGAATATAGGGAGATTTCTTTTGTCTGCAAGAAGGATTTTTCCACGTAACACTTTTTAATATTCCTAATGGAAAGTTAACAATGATAAAAAAAAAATACATTTACAGCAACACAAAATTTTCAGAAATTAACACAAAAACCATAAAATATGCAGTAACATCACAAACTAGCAAAATTTTATTATATGAACAGAATTTGGTACAAATAGTTGGATAAAATGCATCATGGCTTGCACAAGGCAAGCTACAAGCACTACGTGATTATTACAATCAAAACCCATGGCACCAACTGAAAGCTCCTCCAGAAAACTACGTTGTTGCACCAAAACGACACTGCTACCTGAATTTAGCCTCTGATTTACCCACTGAAAAATGCTTAAAAAATTCTAGGAATTAGGGAAGGTGATCCTTACCCAAAACCCAGAAAACCCAAAAAATGGTTTCCTCTAATTCCAACCTTCAAAATATGACCCTTTTGTAGCTTGGCCCTCCTCCAACTTCGATTTCTGTTATTGTAGTTGCAAATGTCAATCACTACCCTTAAAAACCCTGGTAAACCTCCTCAAATGAATCTCCAATCAATCCCCCAACAACTGAGATCCAAAATCCCTCCAAGTAAACTCCCACAAAAGAGACTCCTCCAATGACTGCATAGTGTAGGGAAGTGCTTAAGCAGTCTCTATGTATATTGGCTGAGAAATGCATAAATTTTTCTACTTTAAGGCTACTACTACTACTACACTCCGGAAATGGGTCCTCACTAAATCATGTAGCTCCTACAATGAATCTTCCATCAACTACACTCCACAATAGAAAAATGGCACCAACCACTACATAGTAGAAGCTCTGGACTACATCCCAATATATTTGGAAAAGCGCAAAACCTGTAGGTACTCATTCCTTCGGTCTCAACACATGGAAAATTACTTCCTTGGGTGGCACACAATGTCCACTGAAGATATTTTGAACTACTCGTCTTGGGAAGTTGCTGGCTCAGCTAAGTAGCTAAGACAATTCAATTTCTTCAATAGGAAAAAGATGCAAGTGGTTCCTCCATCCATTCCTTTTCTAATTGTTTCACATGCATGCTTGTGGTTCCATCCAAAAATTTTATTTCTCCTTAGATAATTAGAATACTATTTTTACCCAAGTGCATAATTCATGTGTGTGAGTGGCCCCCGCAATCCACTAACATGAAAATAATTCCATTTCTCCTATGTTCCCTTCACCAAAACTGCAATGGGCTATTATTAATCAAAATTGATAAATTAATTTAATTGGGGACATTACACACTTTTCAATCAATCATATTTGCCACATATTTTCCATCAATGAAAAAATATTTTCCAATAGGCTCCTTCTTCAAATCATCAAATCTCGATTATAAATCTGGATTGCTTCATATGAATCACACTTTCTAAATATTTTTCTTTCTATAGGTGCACCAGTCGTTTCTTTTACTACGAGTTTGAATTTAACACTATGATTGATCTATGGACTTCCACCTATGGCTGATAGGTAGATCATGATCTCAAAAACATTTGCCAATTTTTGATAAGCTCTAGAATCCTATAGAACCTTCGAACTGGCTACAGAATGCTAGAGGATTTTCATAATATGGAAGATTCGATAGATTATGTCTAAGTAAATAAATTTTGTAAAGAAAAAAAATATAAATTCGAGATCTTAATGGACTTTTAGCTTATTATTGTATCTATACAGCTTAGATATTTTATCTAAAAAATGAAGTATTGTGATATGAAGATAAGTGGTAAAATGAGTGAAAGATAAGAAATAAATTGTCCAAAATAAGACAATTTGAGAGGCTCGATAATATTCATGTAGAAACACTATAACTATTCAGATGTTGAAGAAAATACTTGTTTGAAGGGGAGGGGCATGTTAATCCCCAAGATAAATCTTCATAATAAGCATTAAATCGAATACTCAGTCTCAGATATTGAGTCATTACATTTCTAGAGTTATATTAATTGGCTCGCTAAAGATATTCATTGTAACCTTTCATTAAAAGTGTAACCATATATATATATATATATATATATATATATATATATTACTATTCACTAGTATGTAAACATGGATAAGCTTATCATAAACAATGAAGTGTGTTGTATACCATGATCTAATCCCATTAACCTGATGAGGTATTATGTGCCCATTAGTAAGTTATCTAAGAGCATATGACATATTTGACATAATGAATAGTGATGGTGGTACTTGCTATTACACTTTACGCACTAGGTTATAAGCATATATGAAACATGACCATTATTGTATAGATATTCATATGACTGATGACTAAGAGCTCTATTGGTTCAATTCCAATAGATCAAATACCATTGATAATGAAGATGTTTGATCATCGTCATGAATTCGATCATGACCATAATTACATATATAATATCTCGAATTACTCACATAACTCATTGACCACGGTGACAGAGAGTACCAAAATCTCTCGCATCGAACAACCATGTCGGCTCTCAAAACCGCAACCTCAGGGGACGCATAAGGATAAGGCAACTGGCGTTCAATCAAAAGGTTGGCACGGCGGGAGAATCCCGTGCACTCAAAGGAAGAAGGAGGATCTACTCCTTTCCTGCTGCTCGAGGGAAGCAGTCTGTAAAAGGATAAATCCTCCCTCTCGTGGGGAGGACTCTCATGAATACTTCGGCAAACCCGAGCGGGCTCTGGAGAAAACAGTTGGGGAAGATCGTCATCCTCGGTCAGGTTCGGGGAACCAACCTCCACATATATATATATATATATATATATATATATATATATATATATATATATATATATATATATATATATATATATATATATATATATATGCGAGAAAGTATTAGGATCAAATATTCTTCTATTATGTATTGTTCTCATTATCAAATGAAATTTTCCCCTTTAAGTGCCACATTCACTTACTTTTTATTATTTTTAAGGTGTCTAGTCCCTCACAAAGTAAGGGTGTCCTTCAAAAGTTATGATGTATAATGAAACCCTTAATTAAGATAATGGTAGAAAAATAAAATTGCATGGCTAAAAATAGTGTATAGTATTTACAAAGGAGGAAGAATAAATAAAATTATACATAGACTATATGCAAAATAGGTATAGAATTGACTAGTAAAATTAACATTTTTTAAACCAAAATACATAACTTCTAGATTATTGAAATTGCGATTCACACTTATGGATTCAAACTTTTGAAAATGTACACATTTTTTAACTAATATTCCCACCTTTCGAATCCAATTTTATATTTTAGAAGGATTAATCTTCAGAGATTCAAAAATAAATTCGATAATTTCTTAGTCTAGATACTTGTATATTTAATCGAAAATTTTAAAATATGACATTTTCAATTTTTACATCATGGGCTTAACATTTTATTTTTATTTGAGTTAGCTAATGATATATATTAGGTTACACAACTCATCCAATTTTATGTGCACATTTAGTGAATGTATGAGATTATGGAAGACTATGTCAAAAATTGAGGAATATATTATTTATGAATAAAAACGGAAGATGATTATAATATATAAACAATTTAAGAATAATTTACTTTCTATGTATGGTATGGTTACCCTTAGAGAGAATTTACATAGAGCTATAATTGGTAGTAAATGTCATTGTAACTATTCAATGTAATTTCATAGAGTGTTTGGTTTCTTTTCATTAAAGTAGGTACTTAGGCCATTGGAAATTGTGTTAGAGAAGTAAGATACACATCAGTTTTCAAATTCATTCAAGTGAAATGTGTAACATTTGTAAAATTAAACTTTTGGGTAGATATGCATCATGTATATACCAAGAATAGAATTGGTAAGACATAATGGTGAAGGTGGGCCTATTGTTTAAGTGTGGGACTAAGTAAGATGTGTAATCTCGTATGACCCAACACAACACTATTTGAACATGTTAGGATCACAACTTTAAAATAATTCTAGAACCTTTTATTAGAATTATTATATTAACATAGTTATCATGTTTTTTCTCAAGGGCTAATGATATTATCAAAAATTAATTTGCGAGATATCTCAAACAACATTTTAAAAAATATAACTAAATTGAATTTTGAGTTCATTCGAAAGTTAAAATAAAAAATTCTAAATTACTTATCCATATTAGACTCCCTAACAAATTGTTGTACTAGATACAAGAAAACTTATCTAATGAACACTAATATTTTAAGAAACGTAATAAGTTAGTTAAAAATTAACAATCATATTGGGTATCCGTAAAAGGAACTATGAAAAGTAGGCTTCTTGTATTAGTTCCCATATTTCACCCAAGGTGCAACAAATTGGAATATTTCACAGATTCATGAAAAGTAGGCTTATTGTATTAGTTCCCATATTTCTGCTATGGACTTTCGTTTTGCGACCCATTTTCTTTGTATTTTTTTTTTTGGCCTTCTTGAGCATTTAATGTGTTTTTCATTGCAAACCTTCAGGCTGACTCTCTTACTTCTTCCTACTCTATTCTCCTACCATGATGTACTTGTAGGATCTCTCTCGGTGGAATGAGTTGGTTGAATGGACCTCCGCTACTTATTTCCAATTAATTATCTGTAATGATGTCGTGGCCCTAAATTATCTTCATAACATAATAGTTTTTTCATCCTACACAAACTTTAGAGATTGTATCCCACCGAGTTATTACCTCCAGGTTGGCTTGACCTACTTGGTCCCCATTAGACAATGCGTAGCTGTCGTGTCTCAACCCTATCTGCCTGAGACTTCCCTTTATGCACTAGGGAGATCCTGTGAGGCTAGCTTATGTTGTTCCCTCCACATCTAGCCAATGGGAACTATCCTACTGCTATCGTGTTTTCCACATCATCCCAGTTTCTTAGACATGCGCATCAAGCTTTCTTGTCGGGATGAACCCTCACAGGTAATCCAATCGGGCAAGATGTACTATGGGCTCCACTTACTTTGATCTTGTCCAAATGGAGTTCCTTCCACTTCCAGTTTGGCTTCCATTTCATCCCAAATCTCTCCCTCAGAGGCTCTGCCATTTCTCCTCTATTGTGTTTGGAATTTAGCCAAATTTGGCTAAGTGCAAAATAGTCCTCTACACTCTATTATGGAGAACTTGGGGTAACTATTATTCAATTGGCTCTATCTTTCTATCCAAGAACCCATTTTAGGACATGCATATATTGTTTTAAATCTCCTTCTGAGATATCTCCATTTGTGTGGGTTGCACTTGCACCTGAGATGGTTTATTTCTTAAAAATTGGCTCCAAATATTCTGCACTATACATTTCCCACCAACTATTTCTATGTTTTTCCTTTGCCTTAGCCACCTGTGACATTTCCTTTGTGTTACACATCATTTTTTCACCATGACACTTGATGGTTATTTCCATTGATACGCATGTTTCAATGCACTGCCTTACAAGTAAAAGATCTAAAATCCTTAAATAAATTATGACTATTCAGTAACATGGCCTTTTAACATGTTGGGCATGACTTGCACAGAACTATGCTCTGTCTTCTATTGTAGACTGCGCAGATGACTCATTGAAAAGTAAAAATAAAAAGTAAGTTCTAGAAGCCTTTTTAGGCAAATAGATCCCAACTAGAAGCTTCTTGGTCATATCTATTCAAGCGAAACCCCTTGGAACATGAAGCTAATTCCATTTGATCAAGGAACCCTAATCCCACTATTAATGGATCTCATCCATAATTTTTGGATCTGAAACCTCCTCCATTTGTCCTATAAATTGAGTAGAGGCTATAGGGTTAAGGGAGTTCACAAAAGGTATTCTTATGCCAACAAATTTGGATTGGTAAGCTTATCATCCAAGGAGAGGATTTGAGGCATTTGGGAGGAACCTTATGACATCAAGGCATGGTTGCAAGGATATTATTTTATCTCTGAATTAATACAAATGAATCGTTTTTCTCATTGCATTATCTTACTGGAATGATGAATTATTTATGTTATTTTATGTTTTCATTAACATTATTTCAATTTCTAATCTCCTTGATCATTAGATTAAGATTGTTTTGAATCACTATATTACATATGCCTTTGATCTATTTTATGTTTGTGATTGCAGATCTTATCAGAGAATTAAGGAACTACATCAGGATAAATTAGGGATCTCCATCAAGAATTTCCCAAATAGGTAAGAACACCACTCTCCTTCTCTTTTTTTGATGATTTAAATGAAGTTAGCTTAGGGAAAGGGTTATTCCATTGTCTATTTATTTCTAGTTTTCCTTTAGGAATCTATGGAGATCACTTTTGTCCACAAGAAGTATTTTTCCACGTAACACTTTCTAATATTCCTAATGGAAAATTAACAATGATAAAAAAAAACACACATTTACAAAAACACAAGATTTCTAGAAATTAACACAAGAACCATAAAATATGCACCAACACCATAAAATAGCCAAATTTTATTATATGAAGAGAATTTTGTACAAATAGTTGGATAAAATAAGCGAGGGCTTGCATAAGGCAGGCTACAAGATCTAGGTGATTAGTATAATCAAAACTCATAGCACCAGTAGCAAGCTCCTCGAGAAAACTACGATGATGCACCAAGACGACAATGCTACCTAAATTCAGCCTCTCATTTACCCACTGAAAAATGCTTATAAAATTCTAGGAATTTGGGAAGGTGATCCTTGCCAAAAACCTAAAAAACCCCAGAAAGGGTTTCCTCTAATTCCAAACTTCAAAATATGACCCTTTTGTAGCTTGGCCCTCCTCCAAATTCGATTTCTGTTATTGGAGCTACAATTGTCAATCATTGCCCTTCAAAACCCCAACAAACCTCCTCAAATGAACCTCTAATCAATGATCCATATTTATGCAGGAATGCAATAGAATACACATATAACCATAAAGAAAAATATTCAATGGAAATAACACTTCATTTCATTAATATCAAAGAACCAAAATTTGCTTACAGACAGAATGGAAATAAAGTAGCTAGGGCACTGGTAGCTTATCTCTTAGAAGAGATGTGGTGGCTACAGGCCTCTGAACTATGCTACAATGAGGCTTAAGGGCCTATTTATTATATATAAGCAATAGAAAACCCTAAATATCCAAGAACCGAACCCTAGGAAATGAAGCACCAAAACTATGGGCCTTGTTTGGGTAAATTGGTGTTTCAAATTCCTGGGGTCATAACTTTGGCATACTATCTCTGTTTCACGCACATGATATATTGTTAGAAAGATCTATTCGACTACAACTGATAGCTACAGATATCAATTTTGGAATGAAATCGTATTTTTCGGAGGTGTGATTCCCAAAAAATGTTGTTTAGGGCCTTAAAACAACTCCGGAAGTTCAGGACCCGAAAAATGCTAAAAATAGTAAGTTGTGCTAAAACTGAAAAACTGAAAGAGACTATGGTGGGGCCCCAAGTGGAATAGGTGGGTGGCCATCAATATCCACCTAGATAATTCCTCCTTCCTTAGGAATAAATGGTCCCCATTGTGTCGAGTTCCTCCCTGGGATGAGGAAACTTTTGCTGAACTTGGTCCTTCGTGAACCACTTGCCTTGGTGCTGGAGTTGGCCAACTTTGACAACCCAATATAGTTGGATCTTCTGTTGGCGAGTGTTATTTATTTGCATGTCCATGATAAAACCTGTGGTGGCCTGTTCCATGAAGTATGGGTTTAACTCTATTGGTGTGAGTTGTTCTGCAATTTCAGAGGTGTCCAATAGAGGTGGGAAGTAGGGACAAAGGCTCTCCACATTGAATACTAGGTGCAGACCAAGGAATGGTGGAATAATGAGCTCAAAGGCATTGTTCCCTATAACCTTCGTGATGGCGTACGACACATATCAGAGCCAGAAAAGCTTGCGGTGGGGTCTAGTGAGGCGCTCCTTCTACAAATGTAGCCACACTTTTTCGCCCACCTGGAAGTTGTGTGGCACCCGATCTTGATCATGTTGTTTCTTGTACTTAGCATTGGCTTTGTCCAATATGTCATGAACATATTGGTGGATGTGTTGAATGCACTCGATGAAGATGTTCACTTTGTCAGCTTCAGACTAGAAAAAAGCCGAATTGGCATGAGTAGCTGCAAATGGCATTGCTACATCAATGGGACATAGTGGCTGGAACCCCAAGCCCACCTGAAAGGGGTTGTGGCCAGTTGACCTGTTGAGAGCCCGGTTATAACTATGTTGTACATAGGGGAGGCTCTCCTATGATGTGCATGGATTATTTGAATTGTACATGCGAAAAATGTGTACAATCATCCTGTTGACAACCTTTGTCTGGCCATTAGTTTCAGGATGGAATGTTGTGGACTTGGTGAGATTGGTCTCTAGCATTAATGAGAGGCTGGACCCAAATGTGCTAAGGAACTTGCTATCCCGATCTGATATGATATACTGTGGGATCCAAAAGTGCACCCACACTCGTTCAAAGAAGAGTTTAGCAGTGGCTTCTTCTATGATATTCTTCTTGCAGGCCACCATAATGGCCATCTTCGAGAACTTGTCGACGACCATGAAAACACAGTCATTTCCATGCTTAGTAGAAGGAAGGCCTGACATGTAATCCATGGATATGGATTCCCAAGGTCGATTAGGGGTAGGTGGCAGAGTATAGAGGACTTGCTTCTTTATGGTTGGTTTGGAAATGACGAATAAGTGCAGGACTTGATGTACTTCCCAACATCCTATCGAAGTTTTGGCCAATAGGAATACTTCTGCAGTAATGTCACTATTTTCTCGACCCCAAAATACACAACGACTTGACTGTAGTGTGCTTCCCAAATAATCTTCCCACACTCACTTCAAGGAACACAAAGGTGTCCTAGGCGACATAACAGTGCATCTTTGAGGTGAAAATTGGGAACTTGCATAACCCCCAAGAGTGCCTTGTATGTGTGGCTGAATTCTAGATCACTTTTGTAGAGAAGTAGCCAATCAGAAGTCTCGTGCCCACAAGAGTTCAGAATGGTGGTTAGCACCATAATTGGTGGGAGGTTGAGGCAGTATGAAACATTATTGGTGCTACCCTTCTTGTACTTGATGTTCAAATGAAATTGTTGTAGATATGTGGACAAATTCTGATGGTGATCGTGTTGCAACTTCCCTTGTGTCTGTATGAACTGCAAGGGTCGGTGTTCTGTGTGGATGTTTGTTTCCTTCCTAGAAATGTAATGCTTCCATTGTCAACAAGCCTGCAAAATGGAATACATTTCTTTATCATAAGTGGGATACTTGCGAACTATGTCAGAAAATGTCTCATTGTGATATGCCATTGAATGCCCTTGTTGATTAATAACTGCCCCAATAGCATAGTCATAGGCATCTGTCTCGATCTCAAATGGTTGTTGCAAGTCTGGTAATGTGAGCACTGGGGTAGAGTAGTGGCGATGTTTCAATTCTATGAACACCTTCTGTTGAGATTCTGACCAAAAGAATTTTTCTTTTGCTCCTCCCTTTGTGACTTGACTCAAGGGCCAAATGATATGAGAGAATCCCAACACAGACCTACAGTAGAAATTAGCGATACCTAGAAATATGCGAAGCTCTGTTAGAGTGGTTGGTGCTGGCCAATCTCGAATGACTTGGATATTGGTTGGATCCACATGCACCCCCATTTCATCAATAATGTATCCCAGATATTGAGCCTGGGTCATGCCAAAAGTGCACTTCTCCAAATTGGAACATAACTTGTGTTTTCGCAGTGTTTGGAGGACTTTTCAGATGTGGTGGAGATGCTCTTCCCAAGTCTGGCTAAAGATAAGAATGTCATCCAAGTAAAACACTACAAATGAGTTGGTGAATGGTTGCAAGATGTCATCCATCAACCTCATGAAGGTCGCGGGAGCATTCATCAACCTAAAAGGCATGACCAACCATTCGGAAAGGCCTTCCTTGGCTTTGAAGGCAGTCTTCCATACATCGAAGGGTTCGATTGGTACCTGGTGATACCCAGACTTCAAGTCGATCTTTCTTAAATATTTCTCCCCTTTGAGTTGGTCGAGAAGGTCATCAATTTGTGGGATCGGGTACCTGTCCTGGACAGTGATCTTGTTCAATGCCCGATAGTCCATACAGAGTCTCCAAGTCCTCTCCTTCTTCTGTACCAACACGATCGGGCTCCCACAAGGCAATGAACTTGGCTGGATGTGACCTTTCTGCAACAGCTCCTGAATTTGCCTCTTGATTTCATCATTCTCTAGAACAAAGCATCAATAGATCAGTCCATTGGGTAGCAATGCACCTGGGGTCAGATCAATGCGGTGCTTGACCTGACAGTGCAGAGGAACCCCTGTGGGTGAGGTGAAGATGTCCTTGTACTCCTCCACAACCTTGTCCATTTGTTTTTGTCATACTGATAAGCCATGTCTGAAGGCTGTGGCCACAATATTCTTCTTGACCTGGGGGTGAATAATCATAAAAACAAATTTCTTGGTTTGGGAAATGAGCTTACTGCATTATTTTGCAGTAACCAAAGAGATAAAGGCAGACATTAGTACCTTTGCTATCCTGTACAACTTATTTCCCAAAGTAACAATAACAGCGTGAGGCCGAGACTCATACACAACATGTCACTTCCATAAGTATGGTTGGCCTAATAATACATCAAAAACATAAATAGGAGCAATGTGACATAATACCTCATCCGTGAAGGGCATCATGCTATAGGGAAGGTAGCACTGCTGGCTGACGCGTAGATCTCGTCCTTGGTGAAGCCACTCGATGGTGTATGGATGTGGGTATGTTGTTGTGGTAAAAAATCCCAACCGCTTCATGGTGTCTACTGAAATGAGGTTCTTTTGGCTCCCATTTTCAAAAATAAACTGTAGCGAGGAACCCTTTACCCAAATATGGGAGTGGAAGAGATGCTCCTCCTCCTCTGGATCTTTCGGTTCCTCCTTCTAGATCTTCGCAGTGGCAACAATGGCGTTGGGCTCTACATCAAAAATTTGTCTCCATTTATCGTTCCCCTTGTTAGGTTCTGATTCAAATTTGGAGCATGCATCTGATTCAAAAGCCCTAATCTTGGCCACCAACGACTGCTTGGCCCAACACTCACTTGTGTTGTGAGTGGAGCTCTTATGTAACTCACACCACTTTCCCATGTCCTTCTTTAGCCTCACAGTGTTCTTCTTTTCTTGTGGCTTTGGAAAGTTGACTTGGGAAGCCATGCCCTGGCTTTGTCCTTTATTCTACAGTTTCGCGGCACCTTTCCCTTACTTTTGATTCACAGATCCAAAGTCTTGCTTCTTCTGTTTGAATTTCTGGTCAATCTTGGCAGCATACCGATATGTCGTACTAAGTGAGGAGATGTCAAGGAACTCCATTTCCTCCTGAATTTACCTGTTCAGATAATTGCGATAATTTAGCACCAAATGTTTCTTTGAATCTTTGATACCCAACTTTGTGCGCAAGGTATGGAACAAATTCATCAACTCATAAACATCTTGATCCCTTTGTTGCCACAACGTGGTCCATTGTATGTACATGTCCTCATATCTCCCTATGGGATAATAATGTTCCTTAATGACATTCAGAAATAATTCCAAGTGGGTACGACTAAGAACAAAGAGGGTTCTATCTCATCCTTTTTCTCATAGTAGGTTTCCCACCAGTCCTTGACATGGGGGGTAGCTTTAAGGAGTGAAAAAATAATCTTCTCCCGGTCGAAAAAGTCATGAACCGAGAAATATCCTTCTAACGGAGTCAACCCTCTATCTACGAAATATGCATCTATTTGACCCTCAAATATGTGAATGTCAAATTTTACTTGCACCTTAAAGGGATTCGTGCCTCCAGAGTGGCTATTGGATGTAGATGCACCGTCGGTGGGCATTCATTGAAGAATCTGGGAAACATTATCCATCATGGTGTTCCTTTGTTATTCGAGGGTCTCCTCGAGAAATATTTTGATAGGATATCCTACTCCCTCATATTTCTTTTCGTCCTCCATGGGAGGCCATAGGGGTTTGCAAGGCTAATCTTGTAAAGGTTCAACCAGATCGAGCCCTAACTCCTTATACCCTGACCTCGTTGGGGACATGCAAAGAAGGATCGAGAAAAAGCAGACCGCTCTAATACCACTGATCTAAATTTATGCAGGAATGCAACAGAATACACATATAACCATAAATACAAATATTCAGTGGAAATAACACTTCATTTCATTAATATCAAAGAACTAAAATTTTCTTACAGACAGAATGGAAATAAGCTAGCTAGGGCATTGGTAGCTTATCTCTGAGAAGAGATGTGGCAGCTACAGGCCTCTGAACTATGCTACAATGAGGCTTGAGGGCCTATTTATTATAGAAAAGCAATAGAAAACCCTAAAAATCAAATAAACTAACCCTAGGAGATGAAGCGCCAAAACTAAGGGCATCGTTTGGGTAAATTAGTGTTTCACGTTCCTGGGGTCGTAACTTTGGCATACTATCTCCATTTGACGCACATGACACATCGTCAGAAAGATCTATCTGAAGACTACAACTGCTGCCCACAAATATCAATTTCAAAATGGAATCATATTTTCCAGAGGTGCGATGCCCTAAAAACATCGTTTAGGGCCTCAAAACAGCTCTGGAATTTTAGGACCCAAAAAACTACTAAAAATAGTAAGTTGTGCTGAAACTAAAAAAGTGAAAGAGACAATGGTGGCGCCCCAAGAGGAATAGGTAGCTGGCCACCAATATCCACCTAGATCAATCAATCCCCCAACACCTGAGCTCCAAAATTCCTCCAAGGTAGCTCCCATGAAAGAGAATCCTCCAATGACTACATAGTCCAGGGAAGTGCGTACGTAGTATCTATGTATAATGGCTTAGAACTACGTAAAGGTTGCTCCTTAAAGGCTACTACTTCTTCTACACTCGAAAATTGGGTCCTCAATCACTCATGTAGCTCCTCAAGTGAATATTCCATCAACTGCACTCCACAATAGCAAGATGGAACCAACCATTGCATAGTATAAGCTCTGGATTGCATCCCAATCTCTTCAGAAAAGCGTCCAACTTGTAGGTACTCATTCCTCTAGTCTCAATGAAAGGAAAATGCCTTGCTTCGGTGGGACTCGATGTTCACGAAAGAAATTTTTAGCTTCACTCCTTGAGAATTTATTGGCTTAGCTAGGCAGCTAAGGCAATTCGAATTATTCAATAGGAAAAAGATGCAAATGCCTCCTCCATTCCTTCCTTTTATAATTTTTGTGCATGCATGCTTGTGGGTCCCTCCAAAAATTCAATTTTTCCTTAGGGAATTTGAATTATCTTTTTACCCAAGTGCATAATTCATGTGGGTGAGTGGCCCCCACATTCCAATAACATGCAAATAATTCCATTTATTCTATGTTCCCTCCACCAAAATTGCCTTGGGTTATTATTAATCAAAATTGCAAAATTAATTTAATTGGGGAAATTACACACTTTTCCATCGATCATCTTTGCCATCAACGAAAAAACATTTCCAATAGGTGCCTTCTTCAAATCATTAGATCTCGATTATAAATATGGCTCGCTTGATATGAATCACAGTTGCTTAATATTTTTCTTTCTAAATGTGCACCAATCGTTGCTTTTACTGAGACTTTGGCTTTAACACTATGATTGATCTATGGACTTCCACCTATGGATGATAGGTAGATCATGATCTCAACAACATTTTCCAATTTTTTATAATCTCTAGAATCTTATAAAACCTTCCAATTGGCCGAAGAATGCTAGAGGAGTTGCAAAGTATGGAAGATTCGATAGATTATGTCTAAGTAATCAATTTTGTAAAGACACAAAATATAAATTTGAGATATTAATGGAATTTTACCTTATTATTGTATGTGTATGGCTTAGATATTTTATCTAAAAATGGAGGTATAGTGATATGAAGATAACTGGTAAAATGAGTGCAAGATAAGAAATAAATTGTCCAAAATAACACAATTTGAGAGGCTCGATAATATTAATGTAAAAACACTATAACTATTCAGATGTTGAAGAAATATTTGTTTGAAGGGGAGGGGCATGTTAATACCCAAGATAAATCTTCATAATAAGCATTAAATCCAATATTGAGTCATATATATTGAGTCATTATATTCCTATAGTTATATTAATTGGGTCACTAAAGACTTTCATTGTAACCTTTCATTATAAGTGTAACCTTATCTAATATATATAAAATGAGAAGTAGTCTTATGATCATATCTTCTTCTATTATGTATTGTATTCATTATAAAATGATATTTTCCACTTTAAGTGCCACATTCACTTACCTTTTATTATTTTTAAGGTGTCTAGTCCCTCACAAAGTTAGGGTGTCCTTCAAAAGTTATGATGTATAATGAAACCCTTACTTAAGATAATGGTAGAAAAATAAATTATCACGGATGAAAATAGTGTATAATATTTACAAAGGAGGAATAATAAATAAAATTATACATATAATATATGCAAAATAGTTATAGAATTGAGCAGTAAAATTAACATTTTTTTAATCAAAATACATAACTTCTAGATTATTGGAATTGAGATTCACACTTATGATTTCAAACTTGTGCAAATGTAGACATTTGTTAACTAATATTCCCACCTTTCACATCCAATTTTATAGTTTAGAAGGATTAACCTTCACATATTCAAAATTATATTTGATAATTTCTTATTCTAGATACTTGTATATCTAATCTAAAATTTTAAAATATGACATTTTCAATTTTTACATCACGGGCTTAATTTTTGTTTTTCTTTAGTTAGCTAATGATATATATTAGGTTACATAACACATCCATTTTTATGTGCACATGTAGTGAATGTATAAGATTATGGAAGACTATGTGAAAAATAGAGGAATATATCATTTATGAATACAAAGCGAAGATGATTGTAATAAATAAACAATTTATGAATAATTTACTTTCTATGTATGAGATGGTTACCCTTAGAGAGAATTTACATAGAGCTATAATTCGTAGTAAATGTCAATGTAACCATTCAATGTAATTTCATAGAGTTTTTGGTTGCTTTCCATTAGAGGAGGTACTTAGGCCATTGGAAATTGTGTTGGAGAAGTGAGATACACATCAATTTTCAACTTCATTCAAGTGAAAGGTGTAACATTTTTAAAATTAAATTGTTGGGTAGATATGCATCATGTATATACCAAGAATAGAATTGGTAAGACATAATGGTCAAGGTGGACCTATTGTTTAACTGTGGGAGACTGGGAGTAAGTAAGATGTGTAAGCTTGTATGACCCCACACCACTATTTGAGCATGTTAGGCTCACAACTTTAACACACTTTGAGAACATTTTATTAGAATAATTAGATTAACAAAGTTATCATGTTTTTCTCAAGGGCTAATTATATTATCAAAAGATCATTTGCGAGATATCTCAAACAATATTTTACAAAATATAAATAGATTTAATTTTATGTTCATTCGAAAATTAGCATAAGAAATTCTAAATTACTTATCCATATTAGACTCCCTAAAAAATTGCAGTACTAGATATAAGCACACTTATTTAATGGACACTAATATTTGAAGAAACATAATAATTTAGTTAAAAATTAACAATCATATTGGGTATCCTTAAAAGGAACTATGAGAAGTATGCTTCTTGTATTAGTTCCCATGTTTCACCCAAGGTGTGACAACAATGATGATGGTGCACCATTATAAATGGCCTCCATTTCAATTCATTAGAGGTGACTAGGTGGAATAGGTGTGAATTGGAATGGTGTTGTTAAAATGAGGTAGGTGGCCAAAACCCCTTTTTTGTTAACTTAATTTTCCACCTAGTGAGTTCTTCTCCTGGAATTATGTTTAACCTCCATAACCAAGATGAATGTGAGCTAATGTTTGTAAGCCACACCTTTTTATCACAAGCTTTCTCATAAGTTCCCATTCTAGATGAGATTCCCCGTAAGCATAAGATTAGATGTAACAACATGCATGCAATGGAATGAACTAGACAATTAACTAGGATAGCATCTTCTATTTGAGCATGGAAATGAAGACATGACATTGAATAATTTGAATTGATCCATTATCATTTCTCATATGATTGAGAATGCCATCACTAGCATACCTTGTAAATACTTCAAGGGAATAATTGATGAGCCCGTGGCACCTTAGATCCATACCACCCCATCATCATGGGAGGGGAATGATGTTTTTCTATTCCCCTTTACATCAGACAAAACCAAGCATGGGAACTCTAGTCTTTTGTCCTTGATTTTCATCTTTCATAAACTTGCTTTTCCACTCAAATCTAAAGCATGTCTTAAAGCATGTCTTAAGATGATACATCCTACATTCATTAATGTGTTGACTTGTCAAAAGGGCCCTTATGATGGCAATGGAATCTTCAAACATATTTTGAAACATTACTATGTAATAGATACCATAAACCCAAAATCATAATAGTCCTCCTAAAATAAATAGATCTTCTACTTTATTAGCAATGCCTAGGCTTCGAGTTAACTCTATGAGCTATCTTATATTGAATTATAAATGAGTACCCACACCTACCATCTCAAAATAATCTTAAACTCTTACTAAATTTACATTATGTTTATAATGAATAAAAAATTAAAATATATTCCTAAATTATTCTAGAATACAATTTACTATCCAATCCTCCCTCACTCCGACGAACACCATAAAACAAACATTCCGAATGGCAAAGGCTGTTGCCTTGGACGCGTTGCTCACATTCAAGTGAAAAAAAACGTTTTGGTCGGCAGACGTTGAAGTCGAATGGCAAGAAACTATGTTTTGATATGTATAAATGCACAATCAATATCTATTAAAAATGCATACCGCATCAGTAGAAGATTAAACACATTAATCGCGACATTATTTGTTACTATTCATCAAGACGTTATTCATTTGTATCAACCATGGCAGGAGGTTATCAATTTTGCCTGGATTGCAACAGTGAAATAGAAACCAATGTTGATTCCGTCACAACAAAGATTATGTGCACGGAATGCGGCCTAGTGCTTGACTCCAACCTGCAATGTCAAAATCTTCGACGACAACCATGATGCTCAGAGGAACGAACGCGCCGGGATACAAGGCGGCCTAGCGGCCACACAGATTGCAGGAAGCGGAAATGGAAGTACTGAAGAGCTCCAAGGAGGAAAACACGAGACAGCACTGTTGGAATATTTCAAATTCCAGAATTGATAATGGAGAATAAACTCCCTTTCTAACACAGAGAAAATATAAAAAAAATTGCATACACAGTGACAAATTTTTCAATTCAGAAAATCAAATTTCTATTTAAAAAAAACTGATACAAATTCTTCCTCTCTGCTGAGGGATTTACAATTGTGACTGATGCTGTCACAGTGCACACTTAAGACCTCTGTCTCAATTAAAAAAAATCATGTCTCTGTCTAATACAAAAAAAAAAATCACTGTGTTTTTTTTTTATAAAACATACACCTCTGTGTATTTTTAATTCTGCTCTCTGTTTCAAAAAAAAATACACACTGCTATGTATATTTTAAATCTGCACTCTCTGTCTTTTTCAACGCACTGCTGTGCTTACATTAAAAATAGAACTGCTCTGTTCTATATCTAGCAACTAAAAAAAATTACAATTCTGTTATATATATTTATAGACAAAATATCTAATTTCAATTAATGTCATTTGTTGACAAAATTGCAGAATTATCACCGCTTAAAAAAAACATTAATGGCATTAAAAAATTTTGTCAGCACCATTTAAAAAATTTATGTCAAATTTGATTTGCTGGCAGCGGTGGAAAATTTACGCGGTGGTGGCGGAACGGTGGCGCGCTGGCTGCATGTGGCGGAGCCACCTCAAAGTGGTGTTTACGGGGGGTACATGTCTTCCCGTACACTTCAAATGGGTGACCCCCCGCACTAAATATCAACCGTTGATCGGTTGGTCAACTCACGATTGGGAGTCAACTACGGGGGGTACACTCTTGTTAACTCCCGCGTTGTTTCAGCCCCCGCACTCCGTTGATCACCTGTCAACATGCTGTCGCGATAATCTTCTCCGCCATCAACCTGTTCGACGTCCTGTTCTGCTGGTTCGTTCGGGAAGATGAAATTACCTTCCAACACTCCCCCTTAATTTCAACTGCTGGGTTTTCCTGCATTCCCAAGCATTTTCTGAAATGTTCAAAGCTTTTCTGCGCAAGTGGCTTTGTGAGGATATCTGCAAACTGATCCTCTGTTCTGCAATGATGCAAAACTATTTCACCATTTTTAACCAATTCACGTATGAAGTGAAACTTGGTGTCAATGTGTTTAGTCCTCTTATGAAAAACAGAATTCTTAGACAATTCAATAGCTGAGCTATTATCACAAAAGATCACTGTCCCTTTTACCTGTTCTTGACATAAGCTTCTCAACATTCTCCGCATCCAAACTGCTTGACACGCTGCTGTTGTAGCTGTCACATACTCTGCTTCTGCCGTTGACAATGCTACAATGGGTTGTTTCTTAGAAGCCCATGAAATGGCTCCTGAACCCATGTGAAAAACATAACCGGAAGTGCTCTTCCAATCATCAACACTTCCAGCCCAATCACTGTCTGTGTATCCAACTAAATCTGAACATTCTGAAGTAGTATAAAAAATACCAAACCTTTTAGTACCTTTAACATACCTCAAAATTCTTTTTGCTGCTTGCCAATGTGCATCCTTTGGCTTTTCCATGAACCTGGAAATCAAGCTAACAACATGCATTATGTCCGGCCTAGTTGCAGTCAAATACATAAGGCTGCCAACTATGCTCTTGTATAGACTAGGATCAAAATCCTTGCTGCTGTCCTCTCTGCTGAGCTTTAATCCCATCACTGTGGGAGTGATTGCTGCTTTGCTTTCCTGCATGTTAAATCTTTCAAGAACTTCATTAACATAATTTTCCTGTGAGATAAAAATCCCACTTTCATCTTGTTCTACTTCTATTCCCAAGAAGTATCTCAACAAACCCATGTCATTCATTTCAAAATCTTCTTTCATGACTGTTTTAAAATGTTCAATAAGGCAATCATCATTACCTGTAAAGATAACATCATCAACATATAAGACTACAATCAAGATTTTACCGTCTTTTTCTTTGATGTAGAGGGTGGGTTCTCCCTCACACTTCTCAAAACCATTTTCCAGTAGATATGAATCTATCCTACTGTACCACGCTCTTGGCGCTTGCTTCAGCCCATAAAGAGCCTTCTTCAACTTGCATACCTTGTGCTCTTGGCCTTTCTTCTCATAGCCGAGAGGTTGTTCAATGTAAACCTCTTCCATTAACACTCCATTCAAGAATGCTGACTTCACGTCCATTTGGTAAACTTTCCATTTGTTTTGTGCTGCTATGGACAACACTGCTCTCACGGTTTCCATTCTTGCAACCGGTGCGAAAGTTTCCTCATAATCTATCCCATGTTTTTGCTTATAGCCTTTGACAACAAGCCTTGCCTTGTGTCTCTCTATCTTGCCTTCAGCATTACTCTTGGTCTTGTAGACCCATTTAACACCAATTACATCTTTACCTTTTGGGAGTTCAACCAAATCCCAAGTTTTGTTCCTCTCTATGGCATTTATTTCCTCATCCATAGCTTCTATCCATTTCTCATCCTTGATGGCTTCTTAGAAATGAACAGGATCATCAACATGACAATATAAAGCAAACGAAGAATTGATACCTTCATTTGCAATAACTTTTTCATAAATTTCTTTCAAGCTTCTGAATTTCTTACCTCTTTCAGTAGATGTACAAATGCTTGAAGAAGCACTTGAATTTCCTCCTTGTGGTGTGCTTGGAGAAACACTGTCATTTCTCCTCAAGGGTGTGCTTTGCTGCTCTCTTGTTGGTGTTGTTGTTTGGGGATGTATTTCAGCCAACTCATCTTCATTTTCATCATGAGATAAACAGTGTTTTACATTCACTGTTTTCTATATGCTTCCATCCCAAGCTTCCACTTCAATGAACTGAACGTCTCTGCTTACAATAAACTTCTTGGTAGATGGGTTATATAACCTGTATGCCTTGGATTCCTCACTGTATCCAATGAAAATACATTTCTCCCCCTTGCTGTCCAACTTCTTTCTTAGCTGATCCGGAATGTGTGCATAAGCCACACATCCGAAAACCTTCATGTGTGTGACACTTTGCTTTGTGCCACTCCATGCCTCTTCTGGCACTTTGTTCATAACTGCTTTTGTAGGGCACCTATTCAAAATATACGCTGCACAATGTACAGCTTCAACCCAATAATCATTAGACAGATGCTTTGCCTTTAACATACTTCTCGCCATGTCCATTATGGTTCGGTTCTTCCTTTCGGCTACTCCATTTTGCTGCGGAGTATATCTAGTTGTAAACTGCTTTTGAATACCATTTTCTCTACAAAACCGTAGAAAATATTTAGATATATACTCACCTCCTCTATCAGTCCTTAAGACTTTGATATGCAGCCCACTTTGTTTCTCAACAAGTGCTTTGAAATTGCAAAATTTTTCAAACACTTCACTTTTGTTTCTCAAAAAGTAAACCCAAGTTTTTCTTGTAAAATCATCTATAAATGTTAAGATATAGTGGGTGTTAGCAAGTGATGGAGTTTGAATCGGTCCACATACATCTGAGTGGACAATCTCTAAGGGTGCTTTTGCCCTTATGCTTTTCCCGGAAGGAAAACTTTCTCTGTGTTGTTTCCCAAGAATACAACCTTCACAAAGGTTGTCTGGTTTCTCTATCAATGGTAAACCACTTACCATTCCTTTTCTGTTCAACAAGTTAAGACCTCCAAAGTTGAGATGTCCAAATCTCAAGTGCCATAACCAATTATCATCTTTTGGTTCACTTTGGAAAGTCTCTTGTGCAACTGCTGCTTTCTCTTCACCATTCTTCAAGTCTGCTCTCATTCTTAGAAGGAACATCCTGTTCCTTGTCATCTTCACTTCAGCAATACTGCTTTTTTTCTTCAGGTGGTTTACTTTTATCCATGATGGTACAAACATCATTATCAAAGAAAACATTATACCCCTTATGGACAAATTGTCCAATAGCAGAATTACATTTCAGTTACATTTCATTCTGGAACATAATAAACATCTCTTATGGATTTCTTTGCACCTATTCTTGATAAAACATTTACATCTCCTTTTCCCATAACGAAACTTTGCTACTCGAGTTCCTAGTGTGATTGTGAGTGCACACTCTCATCTAACATAAGCATTGGATTCATGCTAAGTTTCACATCATATGATTACTACAAGCTGAAGTGATTACTACAACCGGAGTCTAGAAACCATAAGTCTTCACTCTTTTCTTCAGCCATATTACAAGCTAAAAACAAATTGTTTTGGCTGATATTTTCTCTAGTGAAATTTGCACTAGTTCCACTTCTCATATCTTGTTTCTTCTTTCTACATTCATTAGCAGAATGACCATATTTCTTACAATTGTAACATTGAACATTGGATTTATCATACCTTTGTCCTTGATCATTCTGCTATCCACTTTGCTGGCTGCCTTGGCCTTGATGCTGATTTGGATTGCTGCCCCTTCCTTGAACATTTGCTGGACTGTTCCTTCCACCTTTGTTTTGGCTTCTGCCTTTTCCTGTTCCTCTGCCTTGCCCTCTTCCTCTTCCGAAAGACATATGGGTCTTAAAGGCATGCTCAAGAGATGAGTTTTCACTCCTACTCAATCTTTGTTCATGGGTCATCAGTGATGCATGTAGCTCATCCACTGAAAACTTTGTGAGATCCTTAATCTCCCTATGGTGGTGACAATCACATCAAATCTTGAGGGTAGACTCCTCAAGAGTTTTTCCACAATCCTCTTGTCTTCAAGGGTTTATCCATGTGATCTAATTTGTGTAACCATTCCAATCACATGAGTGAAGAATGAGTCAATAGTGTCTGACTCTTTCATACAGAGAGTCTCAAATTCTCTCCTCAGCAACTGAAGTTTTGCTGTCTTCACCTTCTCCATGCCCTGATAAGCTGTCTTGAGAGTTTCCCATGCTTCTTGGGATTTCTTAGTTGCTGCTATCCTTGGAAACACACTCTCATGCACTGCTTGATACAAGAAGAAAAGAGCCTTGGCATCTTTCTTCTTATTGTTCTTGATTGGCTCCCTTTACTTTGAAATAAAACATAAAACTACTTGCTTCATTTTATTTTCGCTCTTCAAAGCCATCCTCGACTAATTCCCATAACTCTTGTGAGGTAAATAAAGCTCTCATAGTTATTGAACGATGGTACGTAATTTTTCCATTGAATTGTGGGAGATGGATATTTCTCAAACTCATACCGATTGCTAGAACGTACGTGCGATACAACTTTATGATTCGAAAACCTTGAAAATTTGTGTGTTTAATTTAAATAGCTGATACCTGTGATAACACAAAAGCATATGAAAATACCTTGAATTCTTCTTGTCTGAACAACTACCTCTTTGGAAAAACACACTGACAACGAATTCCCTTTATTGACTTATTTGACCTTCAAATGGCTGAATTGGCATACACGATGACGGTTTTCAACTCGGAAAATCAGAATTTCTGTTAAAAAAACGTGTAAATTCTTCCTCTCTGCTGGCGGTTACAATTGTGACTGTTGCTATCACAGTGCACACTTAAGACCTCTGTCTCAATTAAAAAAAATCATGTCTCTGTCTAATACAAAAAAAAAACTCACTGTGTTTTTTTTTATAAAACATACACCTCTGTGTATTTTTAATTCTGCTCTCTGTTTCAAAAAAAAATACACACTGCTGTGTATATTTTAAATCTGCACTCTCTGTCTTTTTCAACGCAGTGTTGTGCTTACATTAAAAATAGAACTGCTCTGTTCTATATCTAGCAACTAAAAAAAATTACAATTATGTTCTATATATTTATAGACAAAATATCTAATTTCAATTAATGTCATTTGTTGACAAAATTGCAGAACTATCACCGCTTAAAAAAAACATTAATGGCATTAAAGATTTCTGTCAGCACCATTTAAAAAATTTATGTCAAATTTGATTTGCTGGCAGCGGTGGAAAATTTACGCGGTGGTGGCGGAACGGTGGCACGCTGGCTGCATGTGGCAGAGCCACCTCAAAGTGGTGTTTACGGGGGGTACATGTCTTCTCATACACTTCAAATGGGTGACCCCCTGCACTAAATATCAACCGTTGATCGGTTGGTCAACTCACGATCGAGAGTCAACTAGGGGGGGTACACTCTTGTTAACTCCCGCGCTGTTTCAACCCCCGCACTCCGTTGATCACCTGTCAACATGCTGCCACGATAATCTTCTCTGCCATCAACCTGTTCGACGTCTTGTTCTGCTGGTTCGTTCGGGAAGATGAAATTACCTTCCAACAAGCACCGTGAAGCAATGGGTGAGTTGGGTATGAGGTTGAGTGTGAGTCAACCAGTGGTGAAGTGCGCCCTTTACATCTTCGAAAAGTTTTGCAGCTCCAAGGAGGTAGCGTTCAGAGGGAAACACAAAAAGAAGATGGATGCTATACTCGTCTCCTTTATTCATAATGCTGGAAAACAGCTCAGTCAGCAGAAACCCTTGGAAGAATGGTGGCAGGCTATAGACTTAACGTTGAGAGATATATTGCAAGCTGGGAAGACTATTCAACCATTCATTCACGTAGACAACGCCAATTACGTTTCCAACCCGAAGCCCCTGCGAGTTGAAGTTTCCAAGAATTGTGGAAGTGGAGTCCGCGAGAATAGTAGCTTTTCCGATTACTCGACCCAGGGGCTCAAAGCTTTCGTCTCCGCCGCCTGGTCGAATTTGAATTCAGCGAACGAAAAATTTTGGAGGACATGGCGACAGAGGTGGTGAAGTCTATGAACGTGAAGAGGAAACCATCGTCAATAACTGGGGTTATTGTATGTATTTGTGCTCTGCTTCACGGACGGGAACTTGATTTGAAGTTGTTGTCAAAGAATTCTGTGACAGTTAAGGTTTTGCGTGAGACGTACATAGAATTGTTTGCTCACTTGAAATGCTTGGTGCCCACAGGTTGGTTCGGTGAATTGAAGGAGATCGTTACTAAGCTTCGATCATCATAAATTACCCTTCGGTTTAAAGCAGAACCTCTGTGCCCACCGGTTTACATTCAGTAGTATTACTGGTGAGCTGCTTAATTTAATTCTTCCGCAGGACTTTAATATGAGAATGGCTACTTCTACTCCAAGTCCAGAATACGGTGACCTTTTGTGTTGGTAGAATCAGGGTTAAAGTCTTGCCATATTTAACTTAGGATTGGAAGTGTATTCCTTTGATACTTCGATATGTCGATGTGGATTTGTGCATATGTTTTACTTTTAATTTTTTATTTTGATCGATAGCTATTCACTATAAATGATGGTTTTTGATCACTTAGTTGATGAGTTAGTTGTACTTTGATGGTTTTTGATGACTTAGTTGATGAATTAGTTGTAATTTGATGGTTTTTGATGACTTAGTTGATGATTTAGTTGTAATTTGATGGTTTTTGATGGCTTAGTTGATGATTTAGTTGTAATGTGAGCATGGCTTCAAAAAAGGAATTGTTTTACCATGGATTTGAATATAATATAATGATATAGAAAATTGAATTGGTTTTATTGATGATGGATTTTGTAACTTATATGAAACCAAAGCCAAGAGCTATAAAGATCTAGTTGATGCCTTTAGACCATGATTTGTGATTTTCACCTTTTTTCTATGAAAGTACCTCTCCACCTCTGGGTGGGCTCTAACTACTGTTCATGTTTATATTGTCGAATTCTTTCCAAAGCTTTTGTTGCTCACTCCCTTATTCTTTTACATATACTTGATTGTCTTCAACTTAAGGAAGAATGCATCATCTTTCATAGATGTTATCCTTGTTGCATTCATTTTCTTGGTCATGGAAAATAAAGTCTCTACTTGCAAACACTCTTTTCCGGAGGAATTAAACCCAAGTGTACCTTGTAAAATCATTAATAAACAATAGAAAATATTTGGCACCTCCTAGGGATCTCGTCTGCACGGGTCCACAAACATTAGAATGCACAAGTTCTAATACATCCTTCTTATCATATCATAATTAGAGGGGATTTCATCTCTATGAATTCTCCCTAATGCACAACATTCAAAAGAAAAATATTATTTTTTTAACATAAGGAGTCCTTCAACCATACCTATTTTCTGCAAGAACAAGAAATCATGATAATTTATGTGACCAAGCATATGATGCCAAAGGATATATGTTGACATAGTTGTAGAAGTCAGAGCTTTATGGATTTTTCTAGTAACATCAAGCATGTACATGCCTCCAACTCTGATTGTTGAAGAAACATGTTTGTAATGATCTAACAAATCTTTCAAATGCAATGTGCTTTTAAGAACTCAACCTTCAAATTTTATCTATAATTGTAGACACACAGATCAATTATTTTTACCCTAGGCACATACATAGCATTATGAGTGTACCTAAAAATTCCATTTGGAAATGTTACAAGAATATCTCCACATTCCATGATCTGATGTGAGTGATCATCTCCAAGATAGATATTAGCACCAATGCATACCTTGAAATTATCATACCAACTCATGTTACATGTCATATGAATAGAAGCTCCAAAGTCCACAAACCATGTATTCGCATCATTCATTTCAACATCCAACACAATTAGAGATAAACAACTTAAAATTTTTGAGATAAGAGTTTAGGGTTTCTCCTATAAAATTTCGTGATTGTCTTCTATGTTTATACCTAGATTCTGTTGGAATAACGATTGCCGTTAGACCAAAACCCATAGGCCTTAGTCTCTGCTACAATCGCCAGAGTTAGGATCCACGAGAGGCGGTTATTCCATGTCACGAAACACACGGGGAGCGTTGAACCCAATGTCCAACAATCTTCCCCCCAACGCGAGTCGGGTGAGTTTCGAACTCGAGACCTTTCGCTCTAATACCACTTGTTGGAATAATGATTGCCGTTAGAACAAAACCCATAGGCCTTAGTCTCCGCTACAATCGCCAGAGTTAGGATCCACGAGAGGCAGTTAGTCCATGTCACGAAACACACGGGGAGCGTTGAACCCAATGTCCAACAGATTCATGACTTTTATTCTTATAACAATCTCTAGTATGATGCCCACTTCTACCATAGTAAAAAGAATATTTCAGAATCATTTCTAACAGATGACATATCTTGATTTGGTTTTTAAATGGCCATATTTGTGATGTACTTCCACCTTTACTTCCTCCTCCTTGTTTCCCTTTAAAGAAATTCTACTTTTCCATAAATGCTAAGTTCAAATTATGCGGTTTAACATTCTTGCGCCCCTCTTCCTCTTGCATCCATATACCTGTCAATTCCTCAAAATTTGGCACTTCATCCCTTGCTGCAAAACCTGTAATAAACATATGGTAGTTCTATGACATTCCATTTAAAGTGATTGTCACAATATCAGGACTAGCTATTGATTCTCCTATGTCTCCCAGCTTAACTTTCAAGTCTGTGGTTCCTGAAAAAAACACTAATAGATGCATTTTCCTCCATTTTAATATATAGGAGCTTACTTTTTGATGGTATAAGCACCATAGCCTTAGCACCATAATTGAATGGTCTAAGCACCATCGCCTTTGTGATGGTATAAGAGCCATAGCCTTCCAACGGTGTCTGCAACTTGAATTTCCAATTAACATAATTGGATCGATCCAACTTATTGGCCTCCTTCATGTATGTATCTACAAGGTGACTAGCCATATTTACAAAAAATCTGAATTTCTAATAACGCCCAAATTCTTACTTCACAAGAACCACTAGTATATCCATGAATCCATAATCGATAGATCCACCACTCTAATAAAGACCATGCTCTACTAGCGTCAATAGTTGGCGTTATTGTATGGATTTGCGCTCTGCTTCACGGACGAGAAGTTGATTAAAAGTTGTCGTCAAAGAATTTTGTGACAGTTAAGGTTTTGTGTGAGACATACATAGAATTGTTTCCTCACTTGAAATACTTGGTTCCCACAGGTAGGTTCGATGAATTGAAGGAGATCATTATTAGGGTTCGATCACCATAAATTACCCTTCGATTTAAAGATCTTTTTGTCCACCGGTTTACATTCAATAGTATTACTTGTGACCTGATTAATTTAATTCTTCAGCATAACTTTTATTTGAGAACTAATACTTCTACTCTAAGATCGGAATACGGTGACCTTTTTTGTTGGTAGAATCAGGGTAAAAGTATTTCCATATTTAACTTAGGATTGAAGTGTATTCCTTTGGTACTTCGATATGTCGATGTGGATTTGTGTATATGTTTTACTTTTCATTTTTTATTTTGATCGAAAGCTAGTCACTATAAATGATGGTGTAAGTTTTATGGTTTTTTGATGACTTAGTTGATGAGTTAGTTGTACTTTGATGGTTTTTGATGATTTAATTGATGATTTAGTTGTAATGTGAGCATGGCTTCAATAAAGGAATTGTTTTACCATGGATTTGAATGTAATATAATGATGTAGAAAATTGAAATAGTTTTATTGATGATGGATTTTGTAACTTATATGAAACCAAATCCAAGAGCTACAAAGAGCTAGTCCATGCCTTTAGACCATGATTTGTAATTTTCACCTTTTTTTTTCTGTGAAATTACCTCTCCACCTCTGGGTGGGCTTTAACAACTGGTCATGTTCATATCATCAAATTCTTTCCAAAGCTTTTGTTGCTCACTGTCTTATTCTTTTACTTCTACTTTATTGTCTTCAACTTAAGGAAGAACGTGTCATCTTTCATCGATGTTATCCCTGTTGCATTCATTTTATTGGTCATAGAAAATAACGTCTCTACTTGCAAACACTCTTTGAGTAGAGGGATGAAACCTTTTATAAGCTTTAAATTTTGAACTATATCCTACAAAAATGCATTTAATGGCTTTAGAATCAAGCTTGTTTTTGTTCTCCTTCAGAATATGTGCAAAGGGTTTACATCAAACGCCCTTAAATGATGAAATGTTTCTTTAAATCCATTCAAGGCTTCGAATGGGGTCTTCAAATCAAGATACCTTATTGGACTTCTAATCAAGATACCTCATTAAAATAAAAATCAATATACCTAATTAAAATAATCAAGATACTTGATTATTTTAATCAAGATACTTGATTAAAATAAAAAATAAATACTAATGTCTTGTCTCCAAAAAGAATTAGAGAGGTTCTTACCTTTGATCATACTCCATGCACACTCCACCAAGGTTATGATTTTCCTTTCTGCAACACCGTTTTCCTATGGAGTGTAGGGTACTGTAAATGTTTTCACTATTCCATAATCATTGTAGTACTTAATGAATTTCCCTAACCTCTATTTCCCCCTTGATTTGAATGTATAATCTTTATGAACTTCCATGTATAGTTATCTTACATGACTTTGAAGTATTTGAAATACTAAAAACATCACTCTTTTTCCCGAGCAATTAAACCCAAGTGTACCTTGTGAAATCATTAATAAACAATAGAAAATAATTGGCACCTCCTAGGGATTTGGTTTGCATAGGTCCACAAACATTAGAATGCACAAGTTATAATAAATCTCTTCTTATCATATCATAATTAGAGGGGAATTAATCTCTATTAATTCTTCCTAATGCACAAAATTCACAAGCAACATATTCATTTTTTAACATAGAGATTCCTTCAACCATACTTATTTTCTGCAAGAACAAGAAATCATGATAATCTATGTGACCAAGCCTATGATGCCAAATGTTGTGAAACTAGCTTCAAAAATAGAAGAAAAGAGAGATCAACACCTTAGAAATCAGCCACTTCGAGGGGGAAACCTCTAATACATTAGATAAAGTAACAATTCTTAGATGATACAAATGACAAAACCTCCTTTCTATATATAAGACCGAACAATAATAATTTAAGCCAAAATGTAATCCTAGCCGACCGAACAATAATAATTTAAGGGCACAATAATAAAAATATGGGGGTTACAAGGGTACAACAATAACAATAAGGGGGTTACAGTAACAACAATAAGGGACTATACTAGTAATATAAGGACCTAACATGCTCCTCTCCTTCAAAAAAGTGTTGTCCTCAATGCTTGAGTAGCTTTGGCTTCTTTTATATAAAATTCTCATCGTCCCATGTAGAATCTTCAGTAGGTAAGTTCTTCCATTTGATGAGATACTCTGAAATTGATCGATTTCGTAGTTGTCGAGTTCTTATTTCCGTGACTGCTTCAGGTTCCAATATGGTTTTCCTTCCTCATCAAGTTATGGCAATATTTTTTGAACTGTAAGTTTGTCCACCATAACCTTTTTTAAGCATGAAACATGGAAAACTTGATGCCCTTGCGAAGAAGCAGGAATCTCCAATTTGTATGTTATAGTACCAATCTTATGCAAAACCTTGTAAGGACCATATTACTTTCACGAAAATTTATTATCCTTCTTAGCTTTCTTGAGGGAAATTTTTGTATGGTTGTAGCCGTAAAAATACCTAGTCTCCCACATCAAAACTTCTCTCACTGTGATGTTGATCTACCTGTTTTTTCATTCGATTTTGTGCCAAATTTAGGTTATCCTTTAAGAGTTGGAGAACTTCTTGTTCATGCTCGATGTGATCCTCCACTACTTGAATCCTAGCATTTTCCCTTAAATAAGATGTGATGGGTGGTGGATGATATCCATAAAGTGCCATAAAGGGGTCATTTTTGCTGCAATATGGAAGGAAGTGTTATACCACCAATGAGCGAGAGGTAACCACTTGACCCATTGTGCTTGCTTATCAGATACAAAAAAATGAAGATATCCTTCCAAACATTTATTCACTATCTTTGTTTAACCATCAGATTGAGGATGATAAGATGAGCTATGAGCTAGTTGACTACCCAAACAACAAAATAATTCCGTCCAAAAATTTCCTGTAAAAATGGGATCTCTGTCACTTACAATAATCTTCGCGTTTCCATGTAGCTTTTGAATTGTTTCCATAAATGCAGTAGCCATTGTACTCACTTTAAATGGATGAGATAACGAGAAAAAGTGTGCATACTTGGTAATTCTATCAACTACCACCACGATGACACTCCTTCCTTCACACTTAGGTAAACCTGTGATAAAATCCATTGAAATCTCCTCCCAGCATTGACTTGGAATGGATAAAGATTGTAGAAGACTCGGGGTCTTAATTGTCTCAACTTTATTTTACTCGCAAACCAAACATTCCGCCACAAACTTTTGAATATCAGATTTAAGGCCATCCCAAAAAAATTCATTTTTCACCCTATGGTAAGTATTTAAAAATCCTGAGTGTCCTCCTAAAGGAGAAGTGTGCAATTCCAAAACAATCTTTTGTTTTAGTTGGGAATTCTTGAAAATATATAAGCAATATTTGTACCATAAGGAATCATTTTCCCAACTAAATGTGTCAGATGTACTAGGATCTTACTGCAACTTTTGAATGAGAGTCCACACTTTTTCGTCCTTCTTCCATTCATCCCTTGCTTCAATTATCCAATCTCGTTGGATAATTGAAATGGCACAAAGAAACGCTTCCACCTCTTCATCCTTTCTTGAGAGTGCATCCGCAACAACATTTAGCTTCCTTTTTTTGTAGACGATTTCAAAGTCATAACCCAACATCTTTGTGACCCATTTTTGCTGCTCTTCTGAAGATAGTCTTTGTTCCAAAAAGTGTTTAAAACTATCATGATCAGTTTTTTCCTTGAAGTGTCTTCCCATTAGGTAAGGTCTCCATTTCTTTAGTGCATGTAGTATTGCCAACATTTCCTTCTCATAAATAGCCTTTTGTAAATACTTTCATTTCATTTAACAACTTTCAAAACCAATGGGTATTCCTTCTTGCATTAAAACAACACCAATTCCATTTCCTGAGGCATCACATTCCACAATAAAGGCTTTTATGAAGTCTGGCGTAGCTAAGAATGGTGCTAGGAACATTGCTTCTTTAAGATGTTCAAAGGCCTTAGCTACTTCAAGAGTCCATGAAAATGCATCTTTCTTCAATAATGTTGTTAGAGGTGATGCTATTCTCCCATAATTCTTAAAAAACTTGCGATAATACCCATGGAAAATTTTAGGGGCTAATATTCGCAGGTGGGCTAATTTTCCATGCTTTTTCCAAAAAAAAGATTCGCCAATTTCCATTTTTTTTAAAATTGATTCACCCAAATTTTATAGTACAAAAATATTTTACATTAAAAATCGCCAAAAAATTATATATACTAATATAAAATGATTAGAAAACTAAATATGTTTACAAAAATAACATCAAAAATTTTAAAATTTGCATATCAAGGAGTACTAAGATTCGCCAAGTTTTTAAACTTTAAGATAAACGTCCATCCTTAAAATTTTCCCTGATAATACCCTGTTAACTCGAGAAATCCGTGCAACTGCTTTATGGTTGTGGGGACTTTCCATTCCTTAATGTATTTAATTTTGTTAGGGTCTACCTTAACATCCTCATGAGATACAATATGACCCAAATTTTCCACCTCTTATACTCCAAAGAAACATTTGGTTGTTTTTGCATATAATTGTTTCTCCTCCAATAGTTTAAGCACCATGTCAACATGTTCAACATGATCCTTCCAAGACCTGTTGTAGATTAGTATATCATCAAAAAATAATGGCACAAATATTCTGAGGAAGGGTTTGAAAATGGAATTCATCAACCCTTGAAATTTAGAAGGTGCAATGGTAAGGCCAATAAGCATGACCAAAAATTAATAATGACCCTCATGAGTTTGAAATGTTGTTTTCAGAATATCTTCAGTCTTCATTATAATTTGATGATATCCTGAACGAAGATCCAACTTGGTAAAACAAATTGCTCCATGTAATTCATCCAATAATTCATCAATCACCGGAATGGGAAATTTATCTTTAATAGTGAGCTTATTGAAATCCCTATAATCTGGACACATGCGCCATGATCCATCTTTCTTGTGTACCAATACTACTGGAGCAGAGAAAGAACTTTGACTAGGTTGAATTATGCCATCCTCTAACATTTCTGCAATCATACATTCAATTTCGCTCTTTTGGACATAAGGATATCTGTAAGGCTTGATCTTTTGAGGAACACTTCCAAGAATCAAATTAATAACATGATCATGATCACGAATAGGTGGGAGTCCTTTGGGAGTATCAAACACCTTGGAATGATTGTCCAAGGCTTTCTGGAGATCTGGAGAAATAGATGATTTTGATGTTGGTCCTTCTAGTGAGCATAATTGTGCAATTACATCTCGTTGTTATTTCTTCAGAAGCTTTGTCATGAAATTAGAGCTTATTATCTTTCTTGGCTTCCCTGCGATACCCCGTAATTCGATTTCCCTTCCTTTTGAAAAAAATTTCAAGAAAAGTTCTTGAAAATTAAAAGCTAACGTCCCCAAATATTGTAACCATTGTACTCCTAGTACAACATCAACACCTCCCATTGGGATGGAAATAATTGGACTATTTCATACATATTCCCCCATGGCTAGCTTGATATTATGGAATTTTCCAAAGAAATTTATAGTTCCTCCTTTTGCAACCATCACTTGACATTCTAGTTATGGGTATAGGAAATAATTCAATTCTTTGGCTACCTTAAAATGAATAAAATTATGCGTACTACCAGAATCAATCAACACTATTACCTTTTTCTTCTTGATATGTCCTTCTACCTTGAGAGTTTGAGGAGTGGTAATTCCTACCAATGCATTACATTATATGGTCGGGCTCAGTTCTTCTTCTTCTAGGGTTTCTTCCTGGTGTATATTCTCTACTTTTGAAGCTTCTTTTTCATTTTCTTCCTCCTCTTCACAATCTATGTAAAATAATTTCTTCTTAGAGCACTTATGACCTTTAGTGTATTTTCTATCACAACTCGAGCAAAGCCCTTTTTCTCTTTTTTCTTCCAATTGTTGTGGTGTCAACCTTGTAGGTTGTAGAAGTCTATGAGTAGCAACACTTCCATCTTTATAGATGTGAGTGGTAGGCTTCCTTGTTGCCATAATTTTACATTCAATTCTTCTTGCCAACCTCAATGCCTTCTCCAATGAATCAGATTCCCAAACGCAAACTTCATGTTGGATGTTATCCTTTAAAGTCACTATGAAGACATCAATCCTGTGTTCCTCTGGAATATCAGATACCCTTATATTCAATTTTTGGAAGTCCTCAATGTGCTCTGCTACTGAACCCTTTTGTATGAGATTTATCAATTGGCTAAAGAAAGTGTTTCTCTTTGTATCCTCATAATGTGTTATCATTTCCTCCGTAAAAATTGACCAAGTGACAATTTTTTTACAGGAGCAAATCTATCAATACCATAAAAATGTATTTTGTTCTAAATGTAAAGTTTCAATGGGTGCCTTTTGTGTGTTTTGCACATTATTGAGATCAAAATATTGCTCCATCTGTAGTATCCATGTTACGGGATCCTTGCCATCAAACTTCCTAATATCGATCTTTCGAATATGGTGGTTCTTCAATCCAACATTAGAGTTTATGAAATCACTATTAATATTTATTTTGTTCTCATCATGAGTTTCCTCTACTATATTTTCACCATTAGGAATCATTTATTGTATCAACTTTGTCAAACCTTCAATGTCTACTTTTAGATCATTCTTCATTTTTTCCATGTTGTCTTTCATTTTTTCTTCCATGTCCTCCATCTTAGCTTCCACGCCATCCATCTTAGCTTCGACGCCATCCATATTAGCTTCCACGCCTTTCTTCAAACCATCCATATTATTATTCAAACCATCCATCTTTGCTTCCATGCCTTTCTTCAAAACTTACATTTCATTCTTTGTTGCTCTTTGCTAGATCAAAATTTGGTGCACTTTCTCTTGTAATTTTGATAGATCATGTTGCAATTCTTCATATTCATGAGTCATAGTGTTAGGTCTCTGTAATAAGCAAGATTGGTAAAATTCCGATCACAGAGTTAACATCATTTCAACCAACTTTGGGATTCTAGGATCTAGCCCTCCTGAATCCGGAGAGGGATCTCTCCAATGTGTACAAAGATGGATTTGTCTTTGAAGTTTATGGTAATGATATTAGGCTAGTTATGAATTCCAAGGGTTTGTTTGGTTTTTTGGATGGTTGAACATAGTTGCTGTCTGAGGCGAAAAGATCTATATGCAAATAGGTTCAAAAGTGAGAAGTTGCAAGCAAAAAAGAATAAGCTTTGACCAAGAAGAAAGATGATGGCAAGTTTTCAGTCCATTGGGCTATGGAGTCATGATAGGATTTAATTGAAACAATCAGGTTCAAGAGTGGTCTATGGGGCAAGTCATCTATGCCTAAGGATCTCTTTAAATTTTGATTTATGGAATGGAGTGATACATCAAGAAAGGGAAATGATAGATGCAAAACAAAGAGCAGCCCAGGATCTGGTAAGTACTTTGAAACTAGCTAGCCTTTGACCAGGCACTTGAGAAAAACATAGAAGCAAACTAGGATCTGGTAAGTTCTTTGAAACTATCCAGCCTTTGATACACTTCTGATAGAAAAAATATAAAAACGACAGGGAGACACAAAGATAACACATAATGGTATAAGATCTGATAAGTACTTTGAAACTAGTCAGCTTTTAACACATCCTAAGGGAAACAATCAAATAGTTGAGCAAACAAGAAAGGGACTCAGGGCTAACCTTAATTTCCTCAGTTCATATTCACAAAAAATATATTGAAATTAACATTTAAAAATAACATTCAGCTAAGACAAAAAGATGAGGGAACGCCAAAATCCTTGTACTTAAACTAAATTCAATCATTTTCAAATAACACAGTAGAAAGAAAACATTTAAATAAATATTTCTTAGCCAGAGAAGGTTACTGATATATAGTAGGTCATAACCCTTTTTAAACTGTTCTTTATAGTGGAAAATGAAACAAATTGAAAACATAAATAAAATACAAGTTACAGTGAGAATAACATCACCATCAGCATAGACTAGGATCTCATAAATCAGATTGTATTGATGCTTCAAACTAGTTACAATCTTCAGATCCAGTGTTTTAATCCATCTCTCTTCACAACCTAACCTATCTGTTACAAGCAGAGCTCCAAGAGCCAATGAAACCACTATTTACAACAGAAGTATTCGGCTCAATTACATTACATTGCTTCAACAATTTACATTAACAACCAACCCCTCACTCATCTTCTATTGAAGTATTTATAGAAGGATGAGGAGGTGAGATCTGATGAAAATATCTCAAAAACCAATTAATATAGATATTAATGTCTTCTTAGCCATCGAGGGGCTCAATGAAGAACTATACAGGTGTTCCTCTGTATTAAATGATCTACACTCATGAATTAAGCTCGAAGGGAGTTTTTGTTGACCTTTGAGGCTCTGTGTGGTCTTAGGGTTACTTTGCAGACATTCTGTCATTAAATCTGAGGCAAAAGTAACTTCTTTGGCTGTTTCCAGGCAGAAATCTGATCTTGTTTAATAAATTCAGCCTCGAATTGAATCCTTTAAGGCACAGGTGGCGCTGTGGTCGTTGGGAGGAATCAATTCGCCTCCATCTGTGGCAGTGAAGGTTTTCCTGATAAAACACTTTAGATTTTTCTTTAATCTGCATTTTAGATCCAGGGATTAGGCGTTTGATAACTGTATTAGCCTTAATCCCCACAAATCTGTCCACTAATCTACTGTTCTGGTTCATTGTTGTCTTCAATCTCTAATACTCTTTCTCTGCGTTTATTTTCACGGTCTTCTTCGTTGTGCAGGGCTTCGCAAACAGGAAAAAGGCATCAATGCTTGTGGAAACATCGATGAGACGTGAAAATGACTCTGCGAGTGATTCCCTCGGAGAAATCGAAACATAGAGAGTCGTCACCCTCCTGGTCTGAAATTTCCTTAAAAACACGAACAAATGACTTTAAACCCTGCAAAATACCAAAAACACTTTAAAAATCTGATTTTATAGGCCAATCTGCTTTGGGGACTGTGCAGAGGAACGCGGGCCATTTGATGGCATCATCCAACGGCCGAGATCAAATTTGGGTGGTTGAGGAAAGAGTTGTGGAGAAATTAAATTCGGACCGTCGATCTGCAGAGATCGACGGTAGAGATCGGGCAACGGAGAGTCAGCGGGAAGGAGGTTGACCGGGTGATGGAATCAGGAAAATGAATGTGAGTCGTTGATCTGCATAGATCAACGGCGGAGATTGAATCTTGGCTGCGCGGTAGATGAGTTAACGGGCACGCATGTCTGTTAAAGGTCGAGCAGGTGAAGTGATCGGCAACCGTCAGATGGGAGGGCCTAGATCGAATGGTGGAGGTGGATTCCGCTTTGTGGTATTGGTATGAAGATTAACGTGTGAAATTATCTGATAGCGCTGTGGATTTGAAACAGTGTCGGGGACACACGTCGGCCAGCGTATGGAATCGCTGGCCGACGGGAGAAAACCACCTTGGCTCGGAAGGCGGTGCGGAATGGAAACCGACGGTTTTCTGGAAAATGGTGCGGGGGAAGGGGAGTCCACCAGGTGAGACGTGCTCCGCTCCGTCGAATCCGGGGAGCAGATCGACGGCCCAGGTTCATCGCGGAAATCAAACACGTGACTTCAAATATTTCCCGTTAAACTTTATAAAATGGGTTTTTTGGGTTTTTCAAAGGACAATAGATGAAGGAAGGGGGCATTCTTTGGTTTAGCGCCTAAGGACTGAGCAGTGAGTCCCGGCGCTCGGGTATATGGAGAAAAATGGGGGAGGGGCTTAGTCCGCGGGGGCTAAAAAAAACCTTTCACATAAGAATTATGTATTTTTCATGGGTTTTTAAATGATTTTCCAAAGGAATTGAAGTTGCGATAAGGTTAAAAAGTGGGTTTTTAACCTTGGGAAATGAAATTTATGAAGGGATAAGGGAAAAACATATGGTTTTGTGGGGTTTTTATGAATAAAAGGAAAATGGAGAATGAGGTAAGTTGGAAGAAAGGGAGGGGAAAGAAAGGGGGATGTAGCAGTATTTGACTTGGATTTTTGTAGGATATTAGAGGTTTGAAGAAGGAAACAACTATGGAGAGTAACCAGAAATATGAGTTTCATCAAAAAGACTTCAAGCACCAAAAATTTCAGGACTGAATTTGTTTCTTGAAGGCTGCAAAGAATATTTATCCACCAGCTGATATGATAGGAAAAATATGGGTGGCTAACAGCGGCTCCACTTGGGGATGGTGCCTTCTTGAAGGCATCAAGAATTCAGACTTGATTTCTCTGGGATGCTGATTGATGCCTAATCCATTGAATTTCTTTTGCTTTGCTCTAAAAAATAATATCAGTCATGAAAGAAACATGAACTTCATCAATACAACTTCTACCTACCCAATCCTACTGATCTAACATTTTTTCTTCATCAGAGTGCACTTGGATTGGCAAACTCTTTTCACAACATTTTATTCTTCTGAAAGCATAAAAACTAATCTAATTATACTGCTTATTTCTCCTTGAACTCAGATTAAACAGTTGAGCTCAAAATTATTCTCTACCTAATCTACTGTCTGTTGGGATTAAACTATCCAACAGGCTTTCATTCTCTAAATTCTAAAGCAGAAATTTAAAAATAGTCAAGTCAAGATTAAGCTGTTTGACTTGCTGTGATCTATGGCATAAAAACAAGCTGCACATAGATTATTATTTGCAGAAAAATAAAAACAAAATGGAAGGCTTAATATCTGAAAGTTGAGCCCTTCCTTTATCCTTTTCATAGCTCTTCTTTTTGCTTTTTCTTTGAGCTGTCTTTGCTTTTCTACTGATTCAGATTTTGGGCAAATAAGAACCAGTGTTTATCTTTTATGACTCACATAAGGAAACATAGTTTTGAGTCATCATCTATTTGGAAAATTTGGTTCAGATTTTGAGTTTATTTGAACCTTCACTTCTAACCTAATCTATCTACTGATAAGCCAAGATTGAACAGTCTGGAAAATAAAATTCACTATCCTATCAGCAGTAAATTCAAAAGCTACTTAGTCAAGATTAGGCTGCTTGACTAATTAGAAGTGTGTTTTGTAGGAGTAGCATTTGAGCTTGCACACTTTCAGATTTGTTTCTCTTTTTTGGCATTGGGCTTTGCCTTTCTTGTTTTCAATTATGCCCTCTTTTCTTTCTTTTCTTTGTTTTTGTATTTTTTGATTTTTCATAACTTTGAATGCAATGGGGGATGGATTATTCATAATGGAAAAAGATAAAAAATGCTTCAAAACATAAAATGGATCAAGAGAAGTAATTCTTAAGCATCCTGCCATTGACATGACCCCCAAACAATTCTGTTCCATCCAGTTCTTGTAAGAAAAATGCATTGTTTCCAGCAACTGAATGAATAGAGTAAGGACCAAGCCATAGATGATCAAATTTTCCATGCTTTCCCTTATCTTCCCTCCTTGAGTCCCACTTTAAAACTTTGTCCCCAATCTTGAAATTGTTGGCCTTTGTTCTTCTATCAAATATCTTCTTGATACTGTCTTATTTCTGTAATGCTTTGTTATACACTTCCTCCCTGGTCTGCTGAAGCTGAATGGTTTGATTTATTCTTCTGGTCATGTCATTTTCTTCAGTCTGCAACTCTTGAATTAACTTCATAACTGGTACACCAAGGCTGTTAGGAAAAATTGCATCTGTACCATACACAAGATGGAAGGGTGACATACAAATAGATTTCTTCAAAGTTAATCTGTCAGCCCAAAGTGCATGGATCAGCTTTGTGTGCCAAGACTTTTTATTGTCCTCCAACATTTTCTTGATTATGTTCATTAAGCTTTTGTTGGAAGATTCTGCAAGTCCATTACTTTGAGGGTAATAGGCTGTGGAGTGTCCCAGTGTTATCTGATACTTGTGACAGAATTCAACCATTCTCTTTGATCCAAATGCTGCTGCATTATCTGTGATGACCTTGTTAGGACAGCCAAATCTGGAGAGGATGTTAGTCTCCATAAATTTTATGATAACTGAATCATTGGCCTGACTACAAGGAATGGCTTCTATCCACTTAGTGAAGTAGTCTGTGCAGTAAGAATCCACCTATGCTGAGCAGAAGATGGTGGATGGATTTATCCTATGAAGTCAAGTCCCCACTGTTGAAAAGGGGCTTCAACAGTGATTGGATGCAAAGGCAGGGGTAGTAATTTTCTCTTGCCTTCAAATAGTTGGCATTTATGGCAAGTAGTGGTCATTTTGTGTACATCAGGAAAAAGAGTGGGCCAATAGAAACCAGCCCTCAAAATTTTGTTGGCTGTTGAATTCCAGTACAAATGGCCTCCACACTCTCCTTCATGGAATTCCTGCTTAATATTTTCTGCATCAAACTCAGGCAAACATTTAAGCAATATACCACTTGCATTTTCCAATAAAGACATTTATCAATAATGCAAAATTTTACAGCTTTTAACTTTAGGAATCTTGCCTTTGTTTTTGATAAACCAGGGGGTGTATTCAGATTAAGCAAAAAATAAACAATATCAGTATACCAAGGAGAATTCACAAAATGGTCTTCAATAATGGGAACTAAGAATTCTTCTAGGTCATCCAAAGCATTAATCGTATTAATATCAAGAACTTCACAATTTGATTCAGCGATTAATTTAGCTAGACCTTAGCCTTTGATGAGCTTAGTGGGTTTTATCTCCAAATCATATTCAAGAATAACGGCAATCCACTTACCTCTCTTACCATCTGGGTCCTGTGTTAGAATGTCTTTAACAACTGAATTTGGGACAAAGGCAATAATGTGTGAGTGAAGGATGTATACCCTGAAGCTTTTCAAAGCCTTTACCAAAGCAAAAGCCTGCTTCTCCATAATTTTATACTTCAGAGGGGCATCCCTTAATGCCTTGCTAAAGAATGCAATAGGCTGCTCTTGTCCTCGTGGATTTTTTTGTAAAAGGACAACAGCTATGGTATGTTCTGATGCAAATGAGAAGATATAAAAATCTTTTGAAAAATCAAGACTTATGAGAACCGGTGTTTTGGTTAATGCTTGTTTCACCAGCGCAAAGGATGTCTTTGCTTCCACGGTCCATTTCACCCCTTGCTCCTTCTTCAACATATTAGTGATATTCCTAAGGAGCTCAGCCAATTTGGGGATGAACCTTCTCAAAAAGTTGATCTTTCTAATGAAAGACTGCAACTCCTTGATGTTTCGAGGATGAGAGATTTGCAAAATGGCCTCAATCCTCTTTGTATCTATCTTTATACCCTCTTCGGAAATGATGTGCCCAAGAATTTTACCTTCTTGGAGACCAAATAAAGTCTTCTTATGGTTCAAAGATATTCCAAACTTCCTGCATTTCTCGAAAACTTTTTGTAAGTGTTCTAAGTGTTCTTCATCTGTTTTTGAAAACACAGTTACATCATCAAGATAGATAATGATGAAGAAACCCAATTCTTCCGAGAATGCTATGTCCATGGCTCTTTGAAAGGTTGCTCTGGCATTCATTAGACCAAAAGGCATTTTCACATACATGAAAGTACCCCATGGTGTAGTAAAATTTGTCTTTAATTGATCATCAGGGTGGACTAAAACTTGATTATACCCTGAATAGCCATGTAGCAAAGAAATTCTTTTAGACCCCACCACCCTTTGTAAAATATGATCCATCTTGGGCAAAGGGTAGTTGTCTTTTAATGAAGCTTTGTTTAAATTTCTGAAGTCTATACAAAGCCTAATTTCTCCAGTATTTTTCCTAACTGACACCAGATTAGATACCCACTCAGAATATCTAATAGGGACAATAATGCCAGCATCGTCCATCTTCATGATTTCCTTCTTAACCAATGGTAACTGGACAGGGTTTATTCTGCACAGTTTTTGTTTCAATGGTTTTTGGTTTTCTTTAAGAGGGATTTTGTGCTGTATTATTTCAGTGTCATAGGACTTAAGATCTTCGTAACTCCATGCAAAAACATCAGAAAATTCTTTGAACAACTCTATGTATTTGAGTTTAATGTGAGCTGGCAAAGTTTTGGACAGTTTGATCATTTTCGGTTTTTCCTCACTTCCTATATTACATTCCTCCACTTCAATTTCTACAGGTTCTAGTTTATGTTTATTGGCCACATCATTAAAATAAAACAATTCTTCTAGAGGGGCCAAACCCTTGGGCAAACTATCATCCTTGGAATGCAGAGTCTCCAACTCCTCTGTTTCAGATTATGTACTCAACTCTGTTTGGTTTGTAAGTTTGTTGGTCTGAAGGTTAATATCTACAAGCTCAGGAGACGGTTCTTCTTCACCAAGAAAATTTTCTTCGCTGCAGTCTGTATCATAGTCTGAATCTGAGCTATGGAGTTCAAACTCATTTCTGAATTGCATGAAGTCTTCTATTTGTTTATCTCCATCAAACACCTGCCAATATTTCTTGTTATCCGGGACAGCTGGTCTGAATTTTATCTGAGATGTGTCATCATATAGCATTGGATAGGCTCTAGCAGCATAGGCCAAATTGTGGGCCATAAGATTTCTTTTCCTCGGGACAAAACTTAAGTTGGATTCCTCAAATGTTTTTAAAAGATCCATGACATCATTCCTATAGGCCCTAAGTCTGGGATGATTTGCATTATACTCCCCATTGAATTGCCTAATGATTAACTCAGAATCCCCATATACATTGATTCTCTTGGCACCTAGCTTTTTCAAGAGATGCAAGCCTAAGAGAAGGGATTCATATTCTGCTATGTTGTTGGAACACTGAAAGTTTAATTTACATGAAATACATTCTGTATGATTGTTTTCAGTGTTAGTGATCCAGACACCTGCACCAGCATTTGTTTTAGTGCATGACCCATCAAAATACATAGTCCAGAGAGGATCATTTTCAGTTTTATCAGTTTGGTGCATGACCTTTGTATGATTTGACTCCTCAAGTTTTTCATCGGGTTGAGGATTGCTCTCTTGACTATCAAGCTTTAAGTTTAATGGATTGATGATTCGTAGTTCAAGACCTGCGTTTGCTTTGCTAGTATTTTCAGATATAGTAAACTGTCTTGACAGTTCAGCGTTGTACTCCTCTTCCTCCGTTTCAGCTATTAACCCTGGTAAAGTGATTTGTTCTGTGAGGGTTTCATCATTAAACATGATAAAAGAATCAAGGTTCGTACTTACAGCGTACAGAGGAGAGTTTTGAGGCCTGTCTTGACTTGTCACTGTGTATTGCATGTGGGACTCCCTGTAAAGTCTTATAGTCTGATTGAAAACAGGGATAGTTGCATAGGTCATGTCCATTTGCATGGTCCCCTGTTACTTAGCCCCCCAAGATCTTGATAAAAGCATTCCATACTTTGGGGGTACATCAGCCACAACAACATCCATGACCAAACACTTGGCTGGAATTTGGGCTAAATTAACACAGAGGTCCTTGATCAATCCTAGACATTTAACTCTGCTTGAGTCAAAGGAGTACAGATCTTTGTAAGGTCTGGTAATTTCAAGACCCAGGATTTCCATTACAGCTTTTGGCATCAAATTATGGGAAGCGCCTGAGTCATGCATAGCATTGTGTAGAATTTTGTCATGAATAGTTAAACTTACATAGAAGGGAGGGGCAGGTCCCTCTTGAAACTTACCTTCAATCTTTGGACCAAAAATAAGCTCTGGCTGGTCGTCATTAAGATTGAGTGTATCCTCATTTTCTTCTATGTTCAAAGCCTTCAAAATTTTGGACCTATATACATGTTGGGCAGCTAACTCAGTCAAAGGAACATAAATTTTGATCTTTGAGATTTCCTGTTCCAGACTGAGAGGAATTTGATTCTTTAAGGTGCTGGTTTCAGCCTTGTTTACTGCCACTTTATCAGCAACAACAACTTGCTGATCTATTTTATCTACAGTTGACACAACGGTTGAAAAAGGAGTACTAGCTGAAGTGTTAGTACTACTGATGTTTGCACTCTGTTTTTCAATATTTTGAGTGTCTTTCTCTTTACCTTTACCAGAATTATCAGCCACTGTTTTGTCTTTTTGTTTGACTGTTTTAGGCTTGGTTGCAGTGCTATTTTGAGAAGGTTTGTTAGAGGTTTTGTTGTTGGGGGTTTGTTGATTAGATTTACTTCTGAGTTCATATTCCTTTGAAGGCTCTATGACAGCATTTTCCATGTTTTGATAATAATTTTCATTATCATCTCTTTTGTCGTCGTAAGGTGTATAAAGACCTTGTTTCCTATCATAATGAACCTCGAAGCTATCATCATCTACCCCAAATAAGTTTATATCATCGTCCTCTGTTATTTGATCCGCTTCCTCAACCTCACTTACATAGTTTTGATGAAAGGGAGGAGTGATCTGTTGATCATCTTCCCTGGGTCTGTTTGGAGGTTGATTCCTTCTAACATTCTGATTTTGGTTTTGGTTTCTGTTTTGAGGAGCGTTTTGATTTAGACTTGCTTGCGCTCTCTCAAGAATGCTCATTTTCTTCATCATGTCTTCCATCATTCTTTCCATCTTTGAATTTGAAGTGGAAGGTGTGGATTCCTCCCCAAAGGATACTCTCTTCTCTTTCTTCATCCTTGCTCTTTTCTCCATTAAGTTTACTTCCACAGAGAGAGCACCTCTTTGCATATCTTCAAGGGTTGCAAAATCTCTTTCTCTGAGTGAATAGGTCATGTCAGCATCAAACCCTTCAAGAAATTTTTTTATAGCTGAGCCCTGTGGAGGTTTTAGTTCAGGAGAAAGTGCATTATACACACTGTTAAATCTGGTACAATAAGCCTGTACACTTTCCCCTGGGTTTCTATGGAGATTGTTATAGTCAGCAAGAACTTGGAGAGGGTTCTTCTTTACTTCCCATTTGTTTAAGAATGTTTGATGGAAACCTTGAAGATCATTAATACTATGGGGGGCTAAGCCTTTGAACCATTTTCTTGCTTCTCCCCCCAGACTTTGAGCAAATAGTCTAAGCTTGACAGAATCATCATCAATTTCATTTCTGTCAAAGTAGTCATTCATCTTGTCCACATGTTGTGATGTTGTTGTAGTATTGCTAGCATCATATAATGGAATTTTGGACTGATAGTCCTGTGGAAGATTGACTAATGGTACAGGAAGGACTAAGGGAGCATACCATGCTGCCATGATAGGTGGTGGGGGTGGATTGACAAGAGGTGGGGTGGGTTGAAATGAAGTGGTTTGAACAGTGGATGAAGGATGAACAGAAGTGGTTGGGACAGCAGTAGATTGTTGAGCTGATCTTGGATGAGAGACACCTAAGTTAAGAAGAAAATGTAAATCAGGAGGTGTTGATTCTCTATTCCCAAGGTGTTCACTTGTTTTAGGAGGTGAAAGTGAAGTCTCAGAATCTAGCTGATCTGAATCACCAAATGACCTAGTCCTAAATGGGTTCAATAAGTCAGTTTGTGATTTCTGTAGAGCTGAAAGATTTTCAGGGACTGAATTGGCTCTTATGTGATATCTGAAAATAGTTGAGGATTCTATCTTAGGAGACTTCCTAAGGATACTTTCTGGGTTGTCAACTATCTCAGGTGGATCAGGGTCAGGATCGGCTCTAGTGTGAATCTTTCTAGGAGCCACTATGCTATGTTTTTAGACCCAAATAAACAGGAAAATTTCAACCAGATATGACAGTCTTTGAGAGGTTGACTAATCTGTTTTCACAATTTAAATCCTACAGCCTTCTAACTGAGTTTGAAGGATATTACAATGATAAGGGTTCTTCTCAGTGGAGTCTTAAGGTCTGTTTAGGATTGTGGAGTCGCCAGGTGGAAAGTTTAGAGTGTTTTCAAAGAAGTACATTGTCCACCACAGTGTTTGTGAAACATTCCTTTTCAAGGATATCTCAAAACACAACAAACTCTAACCAGAGATTGACTGGGAGGGCATTCACCAGATATGTCACCTCAAAAAGAGGATGAGATCCGGAGGCTACCTGGCCCTTTCCAAACTTTGTCTTAAGAGTATAGAGTAAAACACATCAAAAATGTAAACAAGATATCAAAAACTAGTGTTTTACTACCAATCTGAAATGTTTTTGGTATTTTATGAATTGTTTTTATTTGTGGTTTAAAAGAATGTCCCGACTTTGCCTCAAAACTTAGCTACGGTTATGAAACAAAGACAGTCTATCCTTATGGCTAAGCTAGTTGATTTCCCAAGGTTAGATAGAAAACTTAAAGAATCCTAGGGTTGACCTAGTTTGTCACTGATTCAAACAAGTCTCATCATGATTACCATTTCTTGGTAGTGCTTGAAAAAAGCTACTTTTTACTCTCAAGGTCTTATGAAGTTTCTAGGTAAGGAGTTCCCCAGCGGAGTCGCCAGAAATGTTAGGTCTCTGTAATAAGCAAGATTGGCAAAGTCCGATCACAGAGTTAACATCATTTCAACCAACTTTGGGATTCTAGGATCTAGCCCTCCTGAATCCGGAGAGGGATCTCTCTAATATATACAAAGATGGATTTGTCTTTGAAGTTTGGGGTAACGATATTAGGCTAGTTATGAAGACCAAGGGTTTGTTTGGTTTTTTGGATGGTTGAACATAGTTGCTGTCTGAGGCGGAAAGATCTATATGCAAATAGGTTCAAAAGTGAGAAGTTGCAAGTAAAAAGAGTAAGCTTCGGTGAAGAGGAAAGATGATAGCAGGTTTTCAGTCCATTGGGCTATGGAGTCATAAGAGGATTTAATTGAAACAATCAGGTCCAAGAGTGGTCTATGGGGCAAGTCATCTATGCCTAAGGATCTCTTTAAATTTTGATTTATGGAATGGAGTGATACAATAAGAAAGGGAAATGACAGATGCAGAACAAAGAGTAGCCCAGGATCTGGTAAGTACTTTGAAACTAGCCAGCCTTTGACCAGGCACTTGAGAAAAACATAGAAGCAAACTAGGATCTGGTAAGTGCTTTGAAACTATCCAGCCTTTGATACACTTCTGATAGAAAACAGATAAAAATGAAAGGGAGACACAAAGATAATACAAAATGGTCTAAGATCTGATAAGTACTTTGAAACTAGTCAGCTTTTAACACATCCTAAGGGAAACAATCAAATAGTTGAGCAAACAAGAAAGGGACTCAGGGCTAACCTTAATTTCCTCAGTTCATATTCACAAAAAATATATTGAAAGTAACATTTAAAAATAACATTCAACTAAGACAAAAAGATGAGGGAACGCCAGCATCCCTGTACTTAAACTAAATTCAATCATTTTCAAATAACATAGTAGAAGGAAAACATTTAAATAAATATTTCTCAGCCAGAGAAGGTTACTGATATACAGTAGGTCCTAACCCTTGTTAAAATGTTCTTTATAGTGGAAAATGAAACAAATTGAAAAAAGAAATAAAATACAAGTTACAGTGAGAATAACATCACCATCAGCATAGACCAGGATCTCATAAATCAGCTTGTATTGATGCTTCAAACCAATTACAATCTTCAGATCCAGTGTTTTAATACATCTCTCTTCACAACCTAACCTCTCTGTTACAAGCAGAGCTCCAAGAGCCAATGAAACCACTATTTACAACAGAAGTATTCGGCTCAATTACATTACAGTGCTTCAGCAATTTACATTAACAACCAACCCCTCACTCATATTCTATTGAAGTATTTATAGAAGGATGAGGAGTTGAGATCTGATGAAAAGATCTCAAAAACAAATTAATATAGATATTAATGTCTTCTTAGCCATCGAGGGGCTCAATGAAGAACTATACAGGTGTTCCTCTGTATTAAATGATCTACACTCATGAATTAAGCTCGAAGGGAGCTTTTGTTGACCTTTGAGGCTCTGTGTGGTCTTAGGGTTACTTTGCAGACATTATGTCATTAAATCTGAGGCAGAAGTAACTTCTTTGGCTGTTTCGAGGCAGAAATCTGATCTTGTTTAATAAATTCAGCCTCGAATTGAATCCTTTGAGGCACAGGTGGCGCTGTGGTCGTTGGGAGGAATCAATTCACCTCCATCTGTGGCGGTGAAGGTTTTCCTGATAAAACACTTTATATTTTTCTTTAATCTACGTTTTAGATTCGGGGATTAGGTGTTTGATAACCGTCTTAGCCTTAATCCCCACAAATCTGTCCACTAATCTGTTGTTCTGGTTCATTGTTGTCTTCAATCTCTGATACTCTTTCTCTGCATTTATTTTCACGGTCTTCTTCGTTGTGCAGGGCTGCGCAGACAAGAAAAAGGCATCAATTCTTGTGGAAACATCGATTAGACGTGAAACTGACTCTGTGAGTGATTCCCTCGGAGAAATCGAAACATAGAGAGTCGTCACCCTCCTGGTCTGAAATTTCCTTAAAAACACGAACAAATGACTTTAAACCCTGCAAAATACCAAAAACATGTTGAAAATCTGGTTTTATAGGCCAATCTGCTTTGGGGACTGTGCAGAGGAATGCGGGCCGTTGGATGGCATCATCCAACGGTTGAGATCAAATCTGGGCGGTCGAGGAAAGAGTTGTGGAGAAATTAAATCCAGACCGTCGATCTGCAGAGATCAACGGCAAAGATTGAATCTTGGCTGCGCAGTAGATGAGTTAATGGGCGTGCATGTCCGTTAAAGGTCGAGTAGGTGAAGTGATCGGCAACCATCAGATGGGAGGGCCCAGATCGGACGGTGGAGGTGGATTCCACTGCGTGGTCTTGGTACGAATATTAACGCATGAAATTATCTAATAGCGCGGTGGATTTGAAACAGTGTCGGGGACACGCGTCGGCCAGCGTATGGAATCGCTGGCCGACGGGAGAAAACCACCTTGGCTCGGAAGGCGGTACGGAATGGAAACTGGCGGTTTTCTGGAAAATGGTGCGGGGGAAGGGGGGTCCACCAAGTGAGACGTGCTCCGCTCCGTCGGATCTGGGGAGCAGATCGACGACCCAGGTTCATCGCAGCAATCAAACACGTGAATTCAAATATTTCCCGTTAAACTTTATAAAATGGGTTTTTCGGGTTTTTCAAAGGAAAATAGATGAAGGAAGGGGGAATTCTTTGGTTTAGCACCTAAGGACTGAGCAGTGAGTCCCGGCGCTCGGGTATATGGAGAAAAACGGGGGAGGGACTTAGTCCGCGGGGGCTAAAAAAAACCTTTCACATAAGAATTATGTATTTTTCATGGGTTTTTCAATGATTTTCCAAAGGAATTGAAGTTTCGATAAGGTTAAAAAGTGGGTTTTTAACCTTGGGAAATGAAATTTATGAAGGGATAAGGGAAAAACATATGGTTTTGCGGGGTTTTTATGAATAAAAGGAAAATGGAGAATGAGGTAAGTTGGAAGAAAGGGAGGGGAAAGAAAGGGGGATGTAGCAGTATTTGACTTGGATTTTTGTAGGATATCAGAGGTTTGAAGAAGGAAACAACTACGGAGAGTAACCAGAAATATGAGTTTCATCAAAAATACTTCAAGCACCAACAATTTCAGGACTGAATTTGTTTCTTGAAGGCTGCAAAGAATATTTAGCCACCAGCTGATATGATAGGAAAAATATGGGTGGCTAACACATAGTAGAGTATTATGAGGGATTAAGGGGTGTTGAATTCTTTTTAGGAAGCATTTCAGAACCCAATACTAAAATATATGCTCAATAGGCCCTTGGAATCACTTCAAACTAAATTTTTACACAAGAATTATGCAATTCGGAAACAAATACACACCTTTTTATTCCTTTTGAGGAGCTCGATATTGAAACTGAATTATCTCTGTGATTTCGTATCTTCAATATCTGAAATTTGGCCCTGAGGTAGCCCTCTGAATCCTCTTTGAAATGCCACAGGTATAACCTGATTTGGATTCTTCAAGGAAAATTTATGCCCAATCCCCCACAATGACCTAATTGTGGATTGGTTCAGTAGAAATAACTTGTACGACTTGCCACGTGTTACTATTTCTTCCTTCAGCTTTTAAATTGATAGAAAATAAACTACAGTCCGTGTCCTTGTGGCCACTTTTTACAGCATTTCAATCTGATGCTCAGAGAGAGAGCTATAAATATTTTCCCATGATCACCTCTTTGAGATGAAATTTGGGAGCCTAAAAAATACCTAACTTCCACAGACCATATCTTCGAAAATATTGCGAACCAAGATCTAAAAATTTTCGACGATGTTCCTCAGGATATTGGCTTCGTGCTCTAAACATTTCAGCTTCTGAACCTTCGTAGAAAAAGTGTTATAGCAAAAATTCCACGATGACCTATTTGGAGCAGAGAAACCCTAGAATCCAAATCTCTGATACAAAATTTTGTGAAACCAACTCCAAAAATAGAAGAAAAGAGAGATCAACACCTTAGAAATCAACCACTTTGAGGGGGTAACCTCCAATACATTACATAAATGAAAAATTCTTGGATGATACAAATGACAAAACCTCCTTTCTATATATAGGAGTCCATGGGGCCCTAATGTAATCCTAGTGGGGCGACAATGTAATCCTACCCAACCTAAAAAAAATAATTTAAGGACACAATAATAAAAATATGGGGGTTACAGGGGTACAAAAATGACAATAAGGGGGTTACACTAACAACAATAACAAACTATACTAGTAATATAAGGACCTAACACCAAAGGATTTTTGTTGACATAGTTGTAGAAGTCAGAGCTTGATGGATTTTTCTAGTAACATAAAGCTTGTACATGCCTCCAAATCTTATTTTTGAAGCAACATATCTACAGTGATCCAAAAATTATTTCACATGCAATGTTTTTCCAAGAACTCAACCTTCAAATTTTATCTATAATTGTAGACACACAGATCATTTTTCTCTTGATCCTAGGCACATACATAACATTATGAGTGTACCTAAAAATTCCGTTTGGAAATGTTACAAGAATATCCCCACATTCCATGATCTAATGTGGGTGATCATCTCTAAGATAGATATTAGCACCAATTCATACCTCGAAATTATCATACCAAATCATGTTACATGTCATATGAATAGAAGCTCCAAAGTCCACAAACCATGTATTCACATCATTCATTTTAGTATCCAACACAAAATTAGAGATAAACAACTTAAAATTATTGAGATAATAATTCAGGTTTTCTCCTATAAAATTTCATGATTGTCTTCTATTTTAATACCTATATTCATGACTTTTATTCTTATAACAATCACTGGTATGATGCCCACTTCTACCATAGTAAAAAAAATATTTCGGAATCATTTACAATAGATGACATACCCTGATTTGGTTTTATAAATGGCCATTTCTGAGATATACCTCCACCATTACTTCCTCCTCCTTGTTTCCCTTCAAATAAATTCTACTTTTCCATAAGTGTTAAGTTCAAATTATGTGGCTTAACATTCTTGCGCCTCTCTTCCTCTTGCATCAGTATACCTGTTAGTTCCTCAAAATTTGGCACTTCATCCCTTGCTACAAGACCTATAATAAACATATGGTAGTCCTATGAAATTCCATTTAAAGTTATTGTCACAATATCAGGACTATATATTGATTCTCCTATGTCTCCCAACTTATCTTTTGAGTCTTTGGTTCTTGAAAAAAACCACTAACAGATGCATTTTCCTCCATTTTAATATGCAAGAGCTTAATTTTTAGAAAGAGGACTCAATTTGTATTTTTACTCTCATACAGATCTTTAAGTGTAGTCCATGTTTCACTAGAATTTTTGCACTGACGAATGTGAGAGATTATATTATCTTTAACGGAAATTCTTAATAGTACCTTTGGTTTATTCTACTGCTTCTCTGAGTCCTGAATTGATGTCGTTGTCGCACCTACAACATATTTTTATTCTTCACTCTTTGTGATGGTCTAAGCACCATAGCCTTCCAACGCTGTCTGCAACTTGAATTTCCAGTTAACATAATTGGATCGATCCAACTTATTGGACTCATTCATATATCTATCTACAAGGGGATTATTGATATTGACAAAAAATCTCAATTTCTGATACTTCACAAGAACCACTAGTATCTCCATGAATCCATGATCGACAGATCCACAATCCAATAACGACCATTCTCTACAGATTCAAAAAAAAATCCAAATGAAGCTCAACTAATTTATAAATTCCATAATTCATTATCTATGCACTTTTCCTTAATAAATTTTGGAGAAATATGTGCACTTTTTCTTCATAAAAATTGCGTAAATTGCACACTTTTCCTTGCTAGAACCTTCGTAAATTGGCTAACTTTTTCTTAAGAAAAGTTTCTCAATCTTCCAAATCCACACATTGTATAATTGAGTAAGGGTGTGCATGTTAGCTATGAAATTTATTTTCCTAATAAATCGTAACTTGGCTCACCTCCACTGGTCCACATTAAAGGTCCACTACACTCCATGTAAAACAAGATAGTGATTAGATCCTCAAAGGAACAATGCAATATTCCAATATGAGTACGCTGCTCCATGCATAAATATGGCAGATTTTGACTCTACCAAAAAATATTCACACCTACACTCACTAACAGAGGACGCTCCATGCTCACCAGTTTATCTCAACCACAAAGGCTCATTGCATCAATCTTAGCAACAACGGCTCAACTCAACCATGACACTTTGATACCAACTAGCATAATAGGAATAGAAATCAAATTGAGAATCAAATCTATAGATCTCAAGTGAAAAGCACATGAGGCTGCCACAATGCTGCATTCGTTAATAAAACAATAACACATACACAAATATAATGGTTACATTATGTTTGGGAGATCACAACAATATCCTAGAAAATAGGATCTAAATATAATATTAGGAAACAATCAAAAAAAAAATTCTCCATTATTTCTAAGTGTAGAGAATGAAATTATCTATGAAAGATATAGTAGCCATGAAATTATACCTTTATCCTTTGAGTTCTTTGGACAAGCTGCATGCAAAAAACCAATAGTTATAAGTGGGAAAGCATGTGAGAAGTAACAAGTGATGAAGTAGCTCTGAATAAAAAGAGGTGTGTGGGGTAGGAGATGTGTGTAGAATAAAGGATGAGCATAGGAGAGGGTATATGTGGTAGAACATGTATCTAGAGGGAAAATCAAGGAACACAAACTTTCTTCAACACAAATGAAATTTGGCTTAGGTTATATAGATTGTGTCACTAGTAAATTTGCAAGAGGGATGATTTATATTTTCTTAAAAGGTTCAATGCGAGTCATTTTTGAATATATGTCCAAACCACCTATAAAAAATTGAAAATGTAGTGTATCACCTAGTTTTCTATCTTGGTTTATGATAACCCCGGTAATTTTCATTTTAAATGCATGGCTATTTTTATATTATTATGGTTATTATTTAAACTAAACAATGTGGAGGATAGAATGATGGATTATGAAATTATATTTTATATTATGAACAAATGTCATGTTTGGGAAGTGTATGGGAAAGAGCGCATAGAGTAAATAGAGGCTTATCGTTATTCAAGAAAGTTGTAAAGTGGTGAAGTTCATATTTTGGGCCTTCTCAAACCTTCCTCATAAAAATACGAGGAGAAATTAAGTATGAAATCTTATGCTAAGTTAATATTAAGAAAACAACATAATGAGAAAGAAGTATTATGTTAAATCTTAGATAGAGAGAAATGATATATTGGGTGAAAAGTAAAAGAAATCACAGTGGCAGATAAACATGTGCTTTAAAGGAAAAATAAAATTATGTTTCATAGTAAACAATATCATATGTAATTATACACTGTAGACCCTAAATGAGAGGTGTTTCTAAGAAAAAATCTGCTGGCAAGAATTATAAAAAATAATACTAAGGAAAACATAAGAGTTGTTATTAATGTAGGTAAGAAGTTTGAGCATAGGGGGAATTGTTAGTGGAGGCTAGTTGATTGGTTGGAACATGCTCTCTTCCATAATATTCCCAACAAACTATTATGGTCATAATTTTCAATTGTGTTATTAAATATATGTGAAAAATTTATGATATATTTTAACATTATGTGTGCATGTATCATTAAGTATAAGTTTGTGTTTGGTTGAAACCAAAAAAACAATATATGTGTTTGAAAATAACAATAATATTTTATATTTATATACAATAGAGATGTTAATGGACATATGCATAAAAATGTGACTAGAAATTCTACATAAAGCACACAGATTTACTGCCTATGCATCATAGTTATATTCAATATGTTATATTAGAAGAAGTGTTATTGAGAAAGAATATATTTGTAGTTATGTATGTCACTCATATACAAGAAGAAGTATATAACAAAAGGAAAGAATAAAATATACTATTGATCGAAATGAAAAGATCTACATAGACTACATAAATGTTGAAGAGACACTAACATTTGGACTAAAATTTGTAGTAGAATACATTATGGATATGTAAGAGTGACTTACTCAAAATCAAGTGGAGCTAAGCATTATGAATTATAGATACACAAATAATTCATTTAGTGATGATAAAGGAAATATGGATTAGAAATAGATTTTTAGTTAGAATTAAAAATTTCATGTAAATAGTATGAGGGGGTTTTCTATATACCTTATTAATACACCGGTAAGTTTGTTAAGAAAGGTAAAGTATCACTAATGTGAGTGTATATATTAAAGAATGAGTTGAAAATAATTACACCAAATTGGTTACGGTAGGTATTGTCTACCTTTTTCATCTACAATTGAATTTTGTCTATTTGTTTTTTTGAAATGGGTGAAATTTTTCATATTTGCTTGGCATTGCTTTTAACTATAGTAATAATGATTTTGTGATGATTCTTGTCATTGTATAGATCATTAAATGCACATCCCTCCCATATTCCCCTCTCTTGTTGCTCATAATTCCTTTTTAGTTGTTTATCTTCGCTTAAATTATAGTATTCTTCGGGAAGTTTTGAAAACTTGTGTTCAACTCCCAATTTATCAAGAAATTTACTGTTATTATTCCATCCATGAGGTAATTATTTTAGAAAGCTAACAAATGGAGGCATTTTGTGACAATCAAAATGTGCTACCATAGAAGAAAGTAGAGGGCACCCACAGTCTGAATTGTCTCACTACTTATATCCAAGGGTTGAGAGTGCTTATATAAGTTCATTGGTTTGCACCTTCCCTATGAAGGTCGACCAATACATTAATGGTTTTGTCTAGAGAGGTGACTAGATTCTCCAAATTTTTCATTGTGTCAAGGCTTTTGTGATAATAATTCTCTATTGATAGAGTAACATTAAATGAAACTTAGTAGTGGTGACTACATACTTTAAAAAGTGTGTTTCAACTTAGACCAAAAGTTGCACATTATTATAGTAAACCATACAAAAATTACAAATGCAATAAAAAATTATACTGTGGCAAAAAACAAGTAATATTATTAAGCATTCAAATAAATGAAACTGACCATCTATAAAATGATAGGGAAAAACACTACAAACACACTAAAATTGAAAGAACTTGAAGGAGGGAATTCATATTTTGCACTCAGATGCTCGACCAGATTAGTAATACGGATTTTCTCATATTCCATATTTTTTTTGGACCCTATTTGAATACAACTACCAAAGCAGAAGCTAGGCACAACATATTCAAATTTTCAGCAAATGATTTTGTGAGCAAATTTCTAGCATCCAACTCCCGCAGCCAATGCCATTTAAAGTTCAGTATTTTCATCTCAAGCACTTTTTACAATCGGTCTCTTAACTATAGTAGAAGAAAATTCATATTTATTAATCCCATGCATGGTGGTCAAGAGATGTTAATTTACTCCCAAAATCATAACCTATTTTTGGTGCAAAAAAATAGCTACATTTAAAACAAAATCATATGAAAATTCTTGATTACAATAGAATAGAAAATTATCAATTGTCTTTCGATGTCAATATCACCTCAAGAAGAGTCAAAACACAGAAAAATCATGCACGCCATATCACCATCATAGATTCATATTAACCCCATATTTATTAACACATAGTGAGATTAAAAATAAACTAGGGTCCAAACCTCCTAGTGCTTAAAATATCTGTGGTTGAATATAGATATATGATATTATTCATTATTGTTATATATTGTTTTAATTAAATATTGTTAATTATTAGAAATTGCGGGGAACTAATGGTTTGAAATTTTCCTTCTTTATACATTAAACCACTTCACCCTGACTATCACATGCCAAGTTCAGTAATATTTTTTTTTAAATTGTTGAGTTATTATCTAAACTTGGGGTTGGTTAAACTGGAGATCATAACTTGTAGGAAACCATTGAACCAGAATATGGTGAGAAAAAGAATATTGTCTCTTGGACTTCATGAAAAATATGTTGGAGGCTTTGTTAGTGATGTATTAGATCTCTATCCACGATTCATTACTTGCTTGTGAATCAAATTAAAGAAAGATCTAAAACATTCTTAGAAGAGGTGTTGTTATTGTGATCATCTCTCGACTTCAAAAGGCCTTACAAAAAACATGTACACTCTCCAAGTTCCATCCTCATAATCATAATGAACAAGCAACAACAGATGTTAGAGTAGACTTCAAACTCATCATGATTTTATAGTAAATACACAACCAACATTTGTAGCAAGCAAGTAGAATTTGTTAGGTTGCGAAACACAATTGAGATGCTCCCAGTTCTTATCTATGTGAGACAATTTCTACAGGAAATTTGTCTTGATCATTCTTTCAACATAGGCTTGATCAGTTTTGATGCTAGAAAATCAAATAGTGCCTTCATCAATCTAGTGCACAACATGTGGAAATTCCTTGTTCAAACCTAGTGACAACAAGGCTAAAAATTAAGCCACACGGTATGGTAATAAAGTTAAGGTTGAGGGACAATCAATAGGGGTTACTAGTTAGTGTACCTGATGAGCACAAAAACTAAGAGACTAAAAATTCTCAAAGGCAGACTAATTGTTGTTATAATTTGGAAATGAGAAAAAATAAAAGGGGACCAAAATGTTGATACAAAACTTTGGATTATGTGTTGTTAGAGGAGCTTCCTCAACCCAGAGAAGGATGGCCAAGAAGAAGATTGAGAAGGGAAGCTAAAAATCAAATTTATTTTGTCTTGTTTGTTAACAAAGTTTTCATAAAATCATATTGATGAACAGGATGGGTGGGAGAAATCCCTTGGGGACGATGATGAAAAAGTTACTTCTACAAATAATTAGGACCTATCTAGGAAACAATGGGAATTTAGTTTGGTTTTTGCAGCATAAAAATGAAAAGAGTGTCGAACTTTGGCTACAAAAGGTGTTGTGCACAAGTTGGACTTTTTATAGGTCATATCAGTGTGAACAAATATAGCTCCAATGACATGACCTATATATTAGGTCAATGTCTGTGTGTTGTGAAAAATACTTGATGCATTCTCATATTTTAAATTATGAATGTCCTAGTTTTCCTTTCCTGAAGTTATCACTATAAGCATTTAATCCAAATATATAGACATGGGTAAAAGATCCTAGATACACTCTCATATAATAAATATGAAAATGTGCCAACAATGTGTTTGAGACCAGAATAATAAATCCTTCCCCCTCCTGCAACATATTGAGGAAGCGTGTCCACTATATCTTCCTTCATCTCTCGCATTTCTAGAGCAAGTATTGTTGTATTGTCAAACTGAACCACATATAAAGAATCACCATTACTATTTCTAAGTCGAGTAGAAATGAATCGAATAATACCCTCATAGACAGAACCCAAATGACAATTGTGTTTAGGCATAAACTTTGCCATAATTGGTTTTATATCCAGACTAGACATTGAACCAGACTTGTCAATAAAAAAAACTACATGATGTGGTATGTTCTTTGAATGGTTGCAGAAAAAAAAATGTCCATGTGTTGTTGTGTGGCTATTAGAGAATGTCATTGAGGCACTTATTTTCTTTGGAACATGCAATAATTTCTCTGTGCAGTAATACTTTGTGGAACTTCCATCAATATCATTATGCTCCTCAGAGCTGCAAAGGTGATTACATAGGGAAAAATATGTCTTATCCTTGTGAGTATAAGGATCTTGAAACCACATTTTCTTCCAGTAAGTCTCAATCTGTGTAAGTTCATATTTTGGCACATCCTCATTAGGGCCATATTTTCTTGTCTCATGTCGAGATCCATCATACATAGGCCTTATGTAATTATCATACATAGGACAATGAACTGAGATGAATGTGACCCAAACCTTTGGCTTTACAATGCATGTTACACATATATGCCACAACAGATCCCCCCCATGCATATTTCCTACCCTGGATATCAAATTCTTCATGTTCCAAATAAAAATAACATTCCTCATGTTCCCATGAACCATATGATGTAAACCAGAATGATTAATTTGTTTCTAACAAAAATATCCACAAGCTTGGCATCTTACCTTACAATAATGCACTACATCTAGATTTGGTGTGTGTAGATGCTCACCATCATGTTATATTTTAAAAGGTGGAATGGAAATGAAAAAATCCTTCCCCACACCATTTTTTTTAGGAACCTCTTCTACCCTAAAATGTCAAGATCATTCATTCTTTGGTTTCTTCTCTCTTTTTAATAAAATAACATTGAAGCAGTGGATATTTATACATTTTTGTGATGGAATCTCTTAGTTGTTTACCTTCATTTTTGAAATAAACAATGTTAGTGTGTTATTCTCACCAGAAATATGAAAATATGTAGTATTTTCTGGTCAAAGTCTCTAGCATTCAATATTGCTCACGAGACTTGACCTAAAGCCACATAAGAATCAGTAAGTGGTTCTCCAAATGTGTTGGGTTTCCATGTGGCACAAATGGATAGGAAGAAGTCTTTAGGGTCCAAATGGTTTAAAAGTACAATAATATATTATATTTAAAAATATTCAAATCTATGTAAGGGTGGATATCTATAATTTTTCTACACTTTCACCTGAGGTTTAAAATCACTTGATTGCATGTATATAGGAGATTGCCTGGAAACAAACCTTTTACGATATTACTTTGCTTTGTAGAAATTTGGAGCACAATAGATCTTGGTTTAGGATGATTCAAAAAGTTTGGGTTATTCCTCTCGAGCCTTGGAATTATTTTGTAACATCTTATTATTTAATGAATAAGTCATTCCTTGAAAATATACACTTTGTCAAAGTCAATAAGTTAGATTTGAAAAATGGCAATGGAATTTCAATCATTTTCAAACATCATTTTTCCTTTTTATTACGTTTTCAGTGTGGAGGCAAATATCTTTTCTTGCATGCACAATTTGAGTTGTGACCATTAGGTACATATTGAGTAAATGATTGCAGAGACCAAAGCATAAGACACAGACTAGTTTGCATCTAGAGTAAATGATTACAGAGACCAAAGCATAAGACGCAGACCAGTTTGCATCTAAAATTCAAGCAGGATGTTCGATAAATGACGAATTAGGTAATTGACTTAAAGAAGCCACATTCGCTTAGAATTGAACTTGTCTATTCCCAATTATCTCACATGTATGTTGATGCTGTTAGTGAGCCCTTATGAAGAGGACATAATTTTTTGGTTCATTTTAACATCTGATATACACATTTGTCAAGGGTGATGTTTTCTTTTACAAGATGAACTGAACATGGACATCAAGCATCATGTCAATTGTTGGAAATGGGATTAAGATTACATCTTCGGTGAGAGTTTCTAGTGTACTTAATGGATTTAGTGTATTGTGAGGGAATGATCTGCAATGAAGTTGTGTTGTCTATAGTTGAGTGATTTCTCTTTTTGTATCCATGCTAACTCCCAATAGTGGCCTTTTATGAGTCGAAGTATTCAATGGTTTTTTATATATTTTTTCATTTCCAGCCTGGGTGCCATCATTAATTCTCACCTATTGCATGAAATTGTTCTTATAATGCATAATTTTCATGAATTTGGGATCCAGTTATAGTTTTTCGAAGTAAGCCCTATGCTTGTATAAATATATTTGAATATATGTAGGAACCATTTGATTTTATTGCAATGGAAATAGATGTTTTTGTGCAAAGCAAAGGTGATGGTTTCCAGGCTCCTTCAAAAGTATAATCGAAAATTGGGTTTAATTTCTCGTTTCCAATGAAGAAGTTTTCCATTTCTGTAGGCATACTCATAAAATGGACAAAATTATTTCAAATAAAAGACACGGTGAGTTTTACCCCTTAATCCTTAAAGAAATGGTTCATAGTATGGTTTCTAGACTTTTATTTTTTTTATTTTTTTAATTAGGAAGAATCAACTTGGTGCATAGGCATGGGGAAATTTTTTCCACCTCTAATATATGATATTACATGAATAATATTAAAATGAATCTTGGATCAATAATTAACATGATGCCTATATATTTTTTCCTAGAGTGTGCCTTGAACATGCCTCAAGGAAGTCTAAAAGTGTTTTTCATCTATACTGTGCAGATAAATATGAAGCATGATCTTTTTTCTTTGGTTTCTACTCTCTTTTTAATAAATAATGACTGATCTTGACATTTTATAGAATATTTCTTCAAGTACAACTATTAATAAACAACATGTTGCATAGATAATTTAAAATGAGAAAGCATTATGTCTGGTTTCCACTCATCACACTGCACTCCGGGATAATGAAGAAGAATCTGCCTACTTCATCAATGAGAAGGAAAGAGTTCAGTTAACTAATATAATGAGAGTGCTGAAAGATAGAATGGAAATAGTAACTTCTTAACTAGACCAAAACCTAGCAAAGGATAAAAAATTGAACTCACAAAAGGTTCTACTCATTAGTTTAATAAAATTATTGTAAGAATGGTAGAATATTATACTATACTTTAAGTTTATAACAATGACCTTGAAATTGGGAAGAAACATCATCAGAGTAAAGTTGCAACATTGGGTTTGAGACTAGTGGCTAAATTTTCAAAGCTTCATGCGAATTTCACTTCATCAAGACGATGCTGGAAAGACCCATTCCCAGTTCCTACCATCTTCCCCAAAATAAAATTACAACTATATGATATCTTTGATGCATTATTGTATGAAATCTTGCCCCTGGTTTTAGCTTCTTCAACCTCTTCAAAAAGTGAACAAGATATTTTCCATCATTATTTCCATCGTCACTCAAAAATATCATTGTTGGCTTCTTCGTATCCATATTAGGATTATTAAAACCCTGATAACTTACTTCCTCTGCTAGATCAATACTAGAAGAATAATTTGTTCCCCCTCATGCAAAATATTGAAGAACCCTCCTTCATCTCTTGCATTTCTAGAGCTAGTATTGTTGTATCGTCAAAACAGAACTAAAAATAAATAATCACCACTAGTAATTCTAAGTCGAGTAGCAAATAATCAAAAAATACCCTCATAGACACAACCCAACCTACAATTGTGTTTAGGCATAAATTAGGCCATGGTTTGTTTTATATCCGGACTGAACATTGAACCAAAATTGTCAGTAACAGAAACACATGATGTGGTATGTTCTTTGAATGGTTTCAGACAAAAACATGACCATATGTAGTTGTGTGGCTAGTAGCTAATGCCATTGAGGAACTTATTTTCATTGGAACATGCAATAAATACTCTGCGAAGTAATACTTTGTCGAACTTCCATCAATAGCATTATGCTCCTCAGACCTGCAATGATTATTACATAGAGAAAACTTTATCTTATCATTGTAAGTACAAGGATATTGAAACTGCATTTGCTTCCAGTAAGTCTCATGGGTAAGTTCATATTTTGGCACGTCCACTTTGGGGCCATCTTTTCTTGTCTCATGTCAAGAGCCATCATACATAGGCCTTGTGAAATTATCATACATAGGAGAGTGAATCAAATAAATGTGGCCCCAACCTTGGGCTTTACAATGCACGTTACACATCTCTGCCACACCAGATTCCCCCCAAGTATATTTCCTACCATGGATATCAAATTCTTCATGTTATACAGAAAAAATGACATTCCTCATGGGTGAAAATGTGAAGTTGGGTTACACTTTTTGCCCTTTTTTGAGAAAAAACTTTCATTTTTTTTGGTTCTTCAATTTTCTACAAGCTAAAACAATTTTTTTGTTTAGAATTTCATTTTGCGATAGAAATAAAACTTGTCAGAAATTTTGTTATCTTTCTATTACTTATTTTTTCGAATTTTTTTATACACATTTGATATGTCAACTTAGTGTTTCTTTGAGTGTGTGTTTTTTAACAATCAAAGGATTCATAAGAAGTCATGTTAATACGCAATGTTGTATTCTTTGAAAATTTGTGTTTTTGAGAAAACAAAATGTGTTACAACAATCTAGACAGAGTCTACTTCGGTTTCGTCATATTTACAAAGCCAATGGATGCATATCATAATTACTAGAATTTTTTGAACTAGTCCAATATGAAAAACTACATATTTTGAATATGTTTCGCGACGCAAGAAATTTCTTAACATATAAGTTATAAACTAAAAATCTAAAAGCTACCCATTAGAGACGACGGACCAATGTAATGTACCATAATTTTTTCAATTTTTTTTACAATGTATTTTGGAAGATACAAAATTTTGATTTCACTGAATCACAATGACCTTCAGAAATTGTTTGCACCCATTTTATTACAAAATTAATTAAAATTAGTAAATATTTATGAAATTCCATAAGAGTTATATTTCCTAAAAGTAGATTCAATTCTGAAAATGCTTGTCTTGGTTCCGACATCAGTCCAAAGTTGCAGATACGTATTCAAATCTTGGTTCTGCGTAACTGGTGACGCGTTAGTTCGGTCGAACTCTTAAACACAGTTCGACCAAACTGTTTTTTGCGCCGACGACTCGTTAAGTCTAATGACATAAAAGTTTGGCCAAACTTTTTCCCGACTTTTCGTTGGCCGGAAAATACCACAGAGCCCCTCCAAAAAAACATTTCGTGGCAATATAAATTGCTGCGAAATCATTCATTGTTTTCGCATATTTTCGCACATTTGGGCTGATTTTACAAAGGTCTTGGTCTAATTTTGCAAAAAAATGTTTTGGGTTTAAGGACTTTTCTTGGAGGTACATTCAAAGGACATTTCTTGGAGGCATTCATTATTTTCGCATATTTTCATACATTTGGTTTGATTTTTCAAAGAAATGTTTTGGTTTTAAGGAATTTTCTTAGAGGTACATTCAAAGAACATTTTTGAAGACTTTTCTTGGAGGTACATTCAAAGGACATTTCTTGGAGGTATGTGATACAGTTTTTTGGATGTTTTTTGGGCTTCAATTTTTTTGAAAGTATGGATTTGGGCTTAATTTTCATTATTTTTGAAGGTATGGATTTGGGCTTAATTTCGAAAGGAAATTTTTTGGACATTTTTTGGAAGTATTTTTTAAAGTGATATTTTTTGAAGTATTTATTAAAGTGGCGTTTTTTATGAAGTTGGAATTAATTTTCAATGGACATTTTTTCGAGGCATATTTTGAAGTGACATTTTTTTAGAGTACTTGTTTTGGGTTGAAGTAAATATTTTATAATGATTTTTTAAAATGAGTTTTTGTCTAACTTTTTAAATGAATTTTTTTTGTAGGACTTGGAAGGAAATATTTTGAGCTTCATTTCATTTTTATAAGACATTTTTTTCTTGAATTTTTTAAAGTAAGTGTTTTGGATTGGAGTATGTATTTTTTGCAAAATTTTTAAAATGAGTTTTTTTTAAATTAAATCTTTTGTGATGTTTTTTTTAATTGAGTTTTTGTCTAAATTTTTGAAGGAAATTTTTTGAACTTCATACTCTATTATCATGGGAAATCAAAGGAATTGTACGAGAAAATATGATCGAAAAAGAGACCCTGAGGAACGTAGAGAAGAGATGAGACAATCTCGCAAAAGAAAGATAGAAGCACTCTCAAATATTGAAGGGGAAAATCAACCTCAACTAGAAGTTGAAACATGTATGTAAATGTAAATATTATGATTTTGATATATTTAAAATTTTCCTAGTGTAAAATGTGAAGCTTAATTTTTATTTGATGAACTAATTTGAAAAATATTTTGCAATGTAAACAGAGAGATATATTCCTCAAAACATTGATGATGAGATACAAAATTTTGAAAGAGAAAGTGAAAGAGAGATTGAACGAATGATTGAAGACGGTGAAAATGTTGAAAGAAATTCAAGTGAAGAAATTGAATCACAAGGTGTGTACATATATATATATATATATATATATATATATATATATATTTGAACACATGCATGTATTATTGAAATTATACATATATTTATTTATTTAGTTATTTATTGAATATGTAAACTTATTATGTACTATTCATTCGAATATGTACAGATGAAATCAATGTCGATGATGAGATGTTAGAAAATGTTGACACTCACACATATGGAGATAAAAAAGCTGACCATTATATACAGTATCATGTTAAATGCATTTTTTAGAAGTATTTCATAAAGGAAAAGGTGACAGTCCAAGCCCAAATGTTGAAAGGTATCCTATCATTAAGGAAATTAAAAGAAGCTATGACTTTAAACATTTAACATTATATCACATGCCAAATGTAGATCAACCATCCAAAACTTAATTTTAATTTAACAAAAAATTATAGATCGTGCAACATTACTTCACATGTCAAATGTACTTCAACCATCCAAAACTTGAGTTTTAAAATTTTTTTGATTATATCAAAACATTACTTCACATTTCATGCCAATTGTAGTTCAACTATCCAATAAAAACATTTAACATTATATCACATACCAAATGTAGATCAACCATCCAAAACTTAACTTTTTTAATTTAACAGAAATTTATAGATCACAACATTATTTCACATGCCAAATGTACTTCAACCATCCAAAACTTGTGTTTTAAAAACTTTTTGATTATATATCAAAACACTACTTCACATGTCATGCCAATTGTAGTTCAACTATCCAATAAAAACATTTAACATTATATCACATCTGCCAAATGTAGACCAACCATCCAAAACTTAACTTTTAATTTAACAAAAACTTATAGATCACAACATTACTTCACGTGCCAAATTTACTTCAACCATCCAAAACTTGAGTTATAAAAACTTTTTGATTATATATCAAAACATTACTTCACATGTCATGCCAATTGTAGTTCAACTATCCAATAAAAACATTTAACAATATATCACATGTGCCAAATGTAGATCAGCCATCCAAAACTTAAATTTTAATTTAACAAAAAATTATAGATCACAACATTACTTCACATGCAAAATGTACTTCAACCATCCAGAACTTGGGTTTAAAAAAAAATTGATTATATCACAACATTACTTCACATGCCATGCCAATTGTAGTTCAACTATCCAATAAAAACATTTAACATTATATCACATGCCAAATGTAGATTGAAAGTATCCAAAACTTAACTTTTAATTTAACAAAATATAGATCACAACATTACTTCACATGCCAAAACTTAAGTTTTAAAAACCAAACAGAATATATAACAACATTACTTCACATTCACATGCCAAAATTACTTCATCCATCCAAAACTTAACTTTTAAAAACAAAACAAATTATATTAACACAATAAAATATATGTCCAAAAATTGTAGATCTCACAAGTATCAAGTTATATATATATATATATATATATATATATATATTCAACTGTGCATCTAGATAATATATAAAAAAGTAAATTTAAGACTAGAAATCTCAATCAAATCTATAAATCATGTCCATCAAATACAGATGGATGTAGTGTCTTTCTTAGCAAAGTCTCAATTCGCGCGCTATCTTGCGAAGTGTGGGGAACCTGTACACAATGCACGTACAAAAATTAAAATTTGATGTTTTAAAAATGAGTGAGAATATATAGAACTTCATGTAAAAAGCAAACAAAAAAAAAAGCATGCAATACCTCATGAGGTTCCCTCTCCATTTGTTACTCGCCTGCTACAACTTCCCCCATGGGAACATCTCCAACAGTAAATTGTACATTATACATGTACAGTTATATATATATATATATTAAAAATTGTCAAATGAAAATGCATGTATATATAAACTTATTTTCAATAATATTAAAAAAAAAGTTAGATAACTTGTTCAAATGGTTGAAATGGTGTGGATGTTCATATCTCTGTTGCTAGAGTCCGTGGATTAAATAAATATTCTATAGAAACCTAAAATTCAAAATTTTAAAATTATAAAATAACTCAAGATAAAAATCTCAATTTATAATAAAACTTTTAAACTTTGAAATTTATAAATTATAACTTTTAAAAAAACATATATATTTAAAAGAGAAAAATTGAATACTTCTGCAGGTGAATTTGGGACATTTCCTAAGAGAGGCTCCAAAAGAAAATCTCCAAAAACCTAAAATTCAAAAGAAAATAATTCAAGATATAGATATATCTCATTTTTTAATGGAACTTTTTGAGGTGGAATATATATTTAACTTAAAAACATAGATTTTAAAAGTGAAAAACTGTCCATACTTGTTGTGGATCTGGCACATCTCCTAAGGAAGTAGAAGGTACACCTCCCAAGGAAGAAGAAGGTACCTCCATCCCAAAAACATCGGACGGAATCAGAATCTGTTAAAACATTTTATTATTATATACATGTACATGTACATGTGTGCAAAATTATTTATTTTAAAAATATCACTTAAAAAACACTAACATTTGTCAACATATCTTGATGGTGAGACCCATCTTGATTGTTTGAACCAAAGGCTCTCAACGTGATATTAACATTTTCGTCATTCATCATGCGTGACAACTGCAAATGGTGTTTTAACATATAATGATACATTTTTGTTAGATTAATGTACATACAAATAAATGTATACATATACATGTGTATTTATTACAAATTGTATATGTATGTGTTAAAATAATTGAACCCTAACCATTAACACATACCGTTCCCATGCCCTCTTCCTCATGAAGAATTAGGTCTTGCCAACCATTGCGAAAATTCTTTGCATATATTTTGAGATCTTCAACACTCATGTTGTCAATCTTTTCATGTTTACAATACACCAAATTGGTGCGTGCATTCTCATGTTCTCTTTGTCGTTTCAAACAAACATCGACTCCACCCAATCCACTATGAACATTATCGATGATGGCATCCCTTGCTTCTCGACTAATTTGAGAAGTGGCATCCATCTCTGACCACAAAGTTTCGACCTGAAAAGGTCGACTAACCAATGGTGGCTCAGGGCAAGGCAACTCAACATCACACGTAGCGCCCCTATGGTCACACAATCGACCTTTCCCAAGACCAAAAAATTCAGACGGAGGGTCATTGTAATTGGGTTTCATTTCCAAAAATAATTCTTCATAAAACAATTTTTCAAAATAAAGAGGAACCTCATCGTTCCATGGGATTCTTCCATAGGCCGCAAGGTTTCTATCGTACAAATAATGAGCTATATTGGGGTGCTTAAAATATTTCACCTTCACCATCTTTATTTTCGGCCCTTCTTTGAAATTAAACATTGACTTCACCATTTATTTTGTAACCCATTAATGTTTCTTTTCTTTTTCTCATGACTTCTACAAATGTATCAGTCGTTAGCCCAAAATTTTGGTACACAGCTACTAATTCGCCTAAAGAATGTGTAACTATTTCCAAGTTTTGTCAATTCTCAGCAAGTAGAGTCAAAGCCACGAGATCTCTCTGCAGTTTTTCATGAAGTTGTTGACACATTTCTAAGGTGCATTGCACCATGTTTCTTTCCCAAGGTATATCAGAAATTTCGGCCGGATAAGTTGTGGTGTGTGGACAACCTTCTTCTTGAATGTAGCATTCTGCCCTGCGTCTTTTTTGACCAACATTTGGAGCATTTTAAGCCTATGCATCAATATATAAAATTTTGTATATTATAAAAAACACATGTAAACAAATTTGTACAAATTGAATGAAAAAAATATTGAAATTGATGGCAACCTCGATGTGGTTGGCTAGCATCTTCTCCACCCTAAAACTGTTGAGAACCAGAACGACCCTGCTGAGAACCAGCACCACCAGTCATTGATTGGCCTCTAGGAGAATAAATATCACCACCTTCACACAACCTGCTAGCACTTATTGATGGCCCTCTAAGGGGATTTGAACTTCTGGCCTCTCAAGACAAGAAAGAAGCATAAAATAAAAAATAAAACTGTTAAGAGCTAATTATAACTCACAAATTTGATAAAAAATCAATTCCATATGTACACACATGTACAAATTTAGAATTATATTTAAAAATACCATGAACATCAATGATCCACGATCCCCCCTCTCATAGAGATATGGGATTAAATTAACCTTCGTCGTTCATCCTCCATGATATATATATATACGCATTGGACATTTACAATTATTTTTTAAATAACTAATTTAAAATAAATTCAAAATAAATTTCAGAAAATTAATGTAATTTAGTGTAAACAAATTATGTAAAACAAAACTTTCAAAACACGAATTGATGTGTGAAACTCAATTTAAGAAAAAAAATTATAAAAATGATAATTTCACCAAATTGTGCTTTACATGGTGGGAGCACACTTGGTATAAAAAGGAAAAAAACACATTGTCATTAAAAAAGAAGTGAAACTCCATTTAAACAAAAAATTGTTGAATTTCCCGCATTTTAATTTTATAAAAATGTGAAGTTTACCACTTGTTGCAAATGTGAAGTTCACCAAGTTGTGCTTTACATGGTGTGGTGGGAGCACACTTGGTATATAATTGAAAAAAACACATAATCAATAAAAAAGACACATTTATAAGTACACAACACACACATATCCAAGATATGTTACAATGTCCATCAATAAATTTTGAAGGAGAGTGTCTCAACACTAATTCATCTTTAAGAGATGAATATTGAATTTTTTAAGAAGAGCATCTCAAAACTAATTCATCTTTGAGAGATGAATCTTAAATTTTTGAAGAAGAGAGTCTCAAAACCAATTCATGTTTGAGAGATGAATCTTGCATTGGCATTGCCCCGTATAATTCTAATTCATATATTAATTCATCTTTGATAGATGAATCCTGAATTGGCATTGCCCAATGTAATAGATCAGCAGACATCTTATTCACATTTGTACAATGCCTTATGCTAAAAAATTGAAATTGGCTAACAATATTGTTTGCTATTCCATGCAGTTCTTTTAGCCTCTCGTTCTTAACTTGGTACACGCCATTCATCCAGTTGCACACAAGTTCATAATTGGTGAAAAATACAATTCCATATGATCCATACTCCATAGATGTTCCCAAGCCTTCTATCAATTCAATATAATATGCCTCGTTTTTTGTTGTTCTTCTCAGTATATTCATTTTCCTTTGGACGGCTTTGCTAGTCACAATATTGAAAAGCACATATGTAATCATTGATTTCCATGGATTGGGATAGCAAGAAACTTCTATGCATAATTCCCATTTTTCAACCATATTTAATGGTTTTCTTATCCCTAGAAAAAAAAAATAATAATAAATAAAAAATTCAATAAAAAATATATATTAAATTGACATTTATTGCTAATGCATGGGAGAAATGACACAAGATCATGAGATAAATGACATATGAATGGTTTATTTTAAAATTTGACTTAAAAAGTTTATGGTAGAATTCACATCTAGAATTAATGGGAGGAAGCCTTTAGTTTGTGGGAGAAATGACACATTTACACAATTTACCTTAAAGTGGTTGTATTTTATGGATACTAAAATGAAGAACTTCTATTTGGATCTATTCTAGAGATTGACTGTAGGGGCATTTACTAGATATGTCACCTTTCATAAAAGGTGAGATCTAGAGGCTACCTAGCCCTTTACAGACTCTGCCTATAGAACTTGTAGAAGCTAGTTCACTACCTGTCCCAATTATACCCTATGAAGAGTGTAGAGGACCCGTGGAATCACTCACACTACTTTACATAGACATAACGGTGTATAAGAATGCATTTGTTTTACATTGGATATTAAAATGAAGAACTTCTATTTAGATCTATTCCAGAGATTGACTGTAGAGGCATTTACTAGATATGTCACCTTTCATAAAAGATGACATCAGGAGGCTGAGGCCCTTTACGGACTACTTGCCTATGAGGGGAACTTGTAGAGTTAACTACCAGTCCAAATTATGCCCTATCAAGGGTATAGAGGACTGATAAATTATTCACTACTTTACGTAGACATAAGGGCGTATAAAGATACATTTTGTTTTACATTGAATATTTTTCATTTTAAATTTAGAATCTATTTCAAACAATTACCTATTTAAGGTTAAAACCTATGTTTTGTATCAAATCACTTTTGGTTTCAATGGGAAACTTTTATGGCTTTAATATGTTTCTCTCAAAATGTGATGTACCCCATTAAAATCAGAGATATATATCGAAATGATTCCTATGGTGTAATAAAATATAGATGCATAAATTCAATGAGCATATTTTTGAGATATAAATGTCCAAAATGGAAGAGTTGTTTGTCAACAAATATCAATGCCACCATGGATATAGGTCTGCTTCATTAAAAGGGATTTTTCTAGAAGGATGTCCACTAAGTTGGAAGAAGGGAAAATATCAGAATTATATGTTAATGCATGTGTTTTACATTCAACATTTTTCATTTTATTAAAAATCTATTTGAAACATTAAACTATATATAAGGTTAAAACCTAGATGTTTTGTATCAAATTACTTATGGTTTCAATGGAAAACTTTTATGGCTAATGTGTTTTCCTCGAAATGTGATACATCCTATTAAAATGGGAGATATATCAAAATGAATCCTATGGTGTAATAAAATAGTTTCAAGTCGTTTAAAAATATAGATGCATAAATTCAATGAGCATAGTTTTGAGATATAAAAGTCCAAAATGGAATAGTTGTTTGTGAACATATATCAATGGATCACTATGCATATCACTATGGATATATTTGCTTCATTAAAAGTGATTTTTCTAAAAGTATGTCCACTAAGTTTGGAAGAAGGGAAAGTTTCACAAAATTATATATATGTTAATGCATGTGTTTTACATTGAATATTTTTTATTTTAAATTTAGAATCTATTTCAAACAATTACCTATATAAGGTTAAAACCTATGTTTTGTAGAAAATTGAACTTTTGGTTTCAATGGGAAACTTTTATGGCCAATGTGTCCTTTTTCGAAATGTGATATAGCCCATTAAAATGGGAGACATGTCGAAATGATTCCTATGGCGAAATAAAATAGTTTCAAGTAGTTTAAAGATATATATGCATATATTCAATGAGCATAGTTTTGAGATATATAAGTCCAAAATGGAATAGCTGTTTGTAAACAAATATCAGTGAATCACTATGGATATATTTGCTTCATTAAAAGGGATATTTCTAGAAGGATGGACTTAAGTTGGAAATAAGGGAAATATCACAATTATATGTTAATGTGCATGTGTTTTACATTGAATATTTTTCATCTTTTTGAGAATCTATTTTCAAAATATTTAAAACTATATACTTGGTTAAAACCTATGTTTTGTATCAAATCACTTTTCGTTTCTAAATACTATACATGTTTTAGATCGAATATTTTTAATAAATTTTTCATTTTATTAAAAATCTACTTGAAACAATTAAACTATATAAGGTTAAAACCTATGTTTTGTATCAAATCACTTTTGGTTTCAATGGGAAACATTTATGGCTAATTTGTGCATTTCTCGAAATGTGATACACCCATTAAAATGATAGATATATATGGGAATGATTCGTACGGTGTAATAAAATAGTTTCAAGTAATTTAAAGATATATAGATGAATAAATTCAAAGAGCATAGTTTTGAGATATAAAAGTCCAAAATGGAATAGTTGTTGATGAACAAATATCAGTGGATCAATATGTATATATCTACCTCATTAAAAGGATTTTTCTAGAAGGATGGACTAAGTTGGAAAGGAAAAATATGACAATTACATGTTAATTTGCATGTGTTTTGTGCAGATATTTTTCATTTTATTTAAAAAACGATTTTCAAACAATTAACTATATAAGGTTATAAGCTATGTTTGTATCAAATCACTTTTGGTTTCAATGGGAAACTTTTATGGCTATTGTGTTTTCACAAAGTAGTTCCTATGGTGTAATAAAATAGTTTCAAGTAGTTTAAAGATGTAGATGCGAGAAATTAAATGAGCATAGTTTTGAGATATAAAAGTCCAAAATGGAATAGTTGTTGATGAACAAATATCAGTGGATCACTATGGATATATCTGCCTCGTTAAAAGGGATTTTTCTAGAAGGATGGACTAAGCTAGAAAGGAAAATTATCAAAATTATATGTTAATTTTCATGTGTGTTTTACATTGAATATAAAAGGTATTTTCTCTCTCTCATTGGTTGAGACCATGGATATGAAAATGAAAAACTTGAATTTAGATCTATTTCAAAGATTGAATGTAGGGGAATTTACTAGATATGTCACCTTTCATAAAAGATGAGATCTAGAGGCTACCTAGCCCTTTACAGACTCCGCCTATAGAACTTGTAGAAGTTAACACTACATGTCCCAATTATACCCATGAAGGGTGTGGAGGACCCATGGAATCACTCAAACTACTTTACGTAGACATAAGGGTGTATAAGAATGCACATGGGTTTTACATTGAATATTTTTCATTTGAAATTAAAAGAATCTATTTGAAACAAAAGTTACCTATATAAGGTTAAAACCTATGTTTTGTATCAAAACACTTTTGGTTTGAATACAGGAAACTTTTATGGCTAATTTGTGTGTTTTTCTCGAAATGTGATACACCCATTAAAATGGGAGATATATATGGGAATGATTCCTATGGTGTAATAAAATAGTTTCAAGTATTTTAAAGATATAGATGCATAAATTCAATGAGCATAGTTTTGAGATATATAAGTCCAAAATGGAATAATTGTTGGTGAACAAATATCAGTGGATAACTATGGATATATTTGCTTCATTAAAAGGGATATTTCTAGAAGGATGGACTAAGTTGGAAATCAGGGAAAATATCACATTTATATGTTAATATGCATGTGTTTTACATTGAATATTTTTCATTCTATTAAGAATATATTTTCAAAACAATTAACATAGTATAAGGTTAAAACCTATGTTTTGTATCAAATTGCTTTTTGTTTCTAAATACTATGTGTTTTACATTGAATATTATTCATTTTATTAAAAATCTATTTGAAACAATTAAACTATATAAGGTTATAACCTATGTTTTGTATAAAATCACTTTTGGTTTCAATGGGAAACCATTATGGCTAACGTGTTTTTCTCGAAATGTGATACAACCCATTAAAATGGGAGATATATCGAAATGATTCCTATGGTCTAATAAAATAGTTTCAAGTAGTTTAAAAATAAAGATGCGTAAATTCAATGAGTATAGTTTTGAGATATAAAAGTCCAAAATGGAAGAGTTTTTTGTGAACAAATATCAGTGGATCACTATGGATATATTTGCTTCATTAAAAGGGATTTTTCTAGAAGGATGACCACTAATTTGGAAAGAAAGGAAAATAACACAGTTATATGTTAATGTGTGCATGTGTTTTACATTGAATATTTTTTATTTTATTAAAAATCTATTTGAAACAATTAACTATATAAGGTAAAAACCTATGTTTTGTATCAAATCACTTTTGGTTTCAATGGGAAAATTTTATGGCTAATGTGTTTTTCTCGAAATGGTTCCTATGGTGTAATAAAATAGTTTCAAGTAGTTTAAAGATATAGATGCATAAATTCAATGAGCATAGTTTTGAGATATAAAAGTCCAAAATGGAATAGCTGTTGGTGAACAAATATCATTGGATCAATATGGATATATCTCCTTCATTAAAAGGGATTTTTCTAGAAGGATGGACTAAGTTGGAAAGAAGGGAAAATATCACAATTATTTGAGTCCTGATCTTATAAAAGGTTTCCACTAAATCCATCCCTATTACTTTTCATGTGAATCACATTCCCAAACCCACACATCTATGTACCTAAGAGCCAAGCCAAGTGTAAAAAGGTCTTATTTCATATTTTACTTTAACACATATGTGTGATTAATTATCGTTAGAATTTATATGGTTGAAATACATATAAAGAGTAATCCTTAGTATAGATCTATTTTGACTATAAGGAATAAAGTGAAGTTTCTTAGAAAGTTTATCTTAGGAGGTAGAACTAAACCTTCTATAACCCACAAAAGAAACATGGCCCATGAGCATCACATGCAAACACAAGTTACTCCCATGTTTGAAACACCACCTCACATCATCATAAGGGTTCAAAACCACTAAGCAACCCATACTAAGTTCCCTAGAAGGGATGACTATCATATTTAATGATTGGGTTTATCTCCAAGGTCAAAAGGAAAATCAAAGCTAGGAAAGGCAATTAGAATAGAAATTTAGTGTAAGACCATGACCTTTTACCCAATATTGAACGAAGGTGAGCAACCATATATATCATGAAGGAAGTTCAAGAAATATTATGATATAAGAAATATAAAACGAAAATCAAAGTTAGGAAATTAGGAAAGGGAATTAGAATAGAAATTAAGGTAAGACCATGACCTTGTACCCAATATTGAAAAAAGGAAAAGTTAGGGAAGGGAATTAGAATAGAAATTAAGGTAAGACCATGACCTTTTACCCAATATTGAAAAAATATGAGAAACCATATATATCATGAAGTTCAAGAAATATTATGATAAGAAATATTAAATGAAAATCAAAGTTAGGAAGTTAGGAAAGGGAATTAGAATAGAAATTAAGGTAAGACCATGACCTTTTACCCAATATTGAATGAAGGTGAGAAACCAAATATATCATGAAGGAAGTTCAAGAAATATTATGATAAAAAATATTAAATGAAAATCAAAGTTAGGAAGTTAGGTAAGGGAATTAGAATAGAAATTAAGGTAATACCATGACCTTTAAACCAATATTGAACGAAGGTGAGCAACCATAGATATCATGAAGGAAGTTCAAGAAATATTATGATAAGAAATATTAAATGATAATCAAAGTTAGGATAGGGAATTAGAATAGAAATTAAGGTAAGACGATGACCTTTTACCCAAAATTGAACGAAGGTGAGCAACCATAGATATCATGACGGAATTTCAAGAAATATTATGGTAAGAAATATTAAATGAAAATCAAAGTTAGGAAAAGGAATTATAATAGAAATTAAGGTAAGACCATGACCTTTTACCCAATATTGAACGAAGGTGAGCAACCATAGATATCATGAAGGAAGTTCAAGAAATATTATGATAAGAAATATTAATTAAGGGAATTAGAATAGAAATTAAGGTAAGATCGTGACCTTTTACCCAATATTGAATGAAGGTGAACAACCATAGATATCATGAAGGGAGTTCAAGAAATATTATGATAAGAAATATTAAATATTTTTTGCAGAGGCTTAAATTATGAGTAAATTTAATTTAATTACTTTTAATATGAGATATGAACAATTAATTCTTAGCAGAAGCAATGAGCCTTAATGATGTCTACAGGTCTAATAACTCCAATAATAGCATGTTGAAAGACCATTGATCCCAGTATTGTGATTACATAACTAACATAAATTGTTACCTATTCTAACAAAGGTTGTAGATATTCCATAAGGTTGAATACACTGTAACCACTTGCATGATACTATAAGCTCTCATTACACTAGTTAACACAGGGAATAAAACACATAGACTAGTGTAGATTACATAAATAGTATTGGCTATTCTCCAAGCTATCAAGAAATAAATTGGCTATTCTTTAATATTGAACGAAGGTGAGAAACCATAGATATCATGAAGGAATTTCAAGAAATATTATGATAAGAAATATTAAATCTTTTACAGAATTAAAATCAAATTAAAAAAAATATTTCTTAATATTAATATTAAATATTAAAACTAAATTAAAATCAAATTTAAAAAAAAAAACAACAACAATTTTTTTTTTACAGAAAATAACAAAATTAGCAGAACTTACCTCCTCGGCATGGCACAAATCAACAAAACTCCCGCAGTGTACCACCAAATCAACTAAATTCACACGGGGAAAATACCAAATCAACTAAATTCACGCAGACACAACACCAAATCAACTAAATTCACGCGGAAAGATGTGATCGCAACACAAAATCATATACAATCGCGCAAGACAGATGTGAACAAGAAGTCCAGAACAGTTTGCGCGTGATATATTTATAAAATAATAGTTCAACCAAATTAATAGTTTGGCCAAACTTTGTTTGTCGGTTTTCCAATCTTTGGTGAAAAATCTGTTTTCCATTGCCGTCAGTACGCCGTCAATGTAAACGGCAAACAAATTTCGGCCGAACTAATTTCAAAATTTCAGCCGAACTCCTGAATAGTTTGGCCGAACTTTGACAAATGTTCAGCTAAACTATGGAGGAAAAAAAAATTTCGCCCCGAATTCTCACAAAAGTGTTACCCATCTTCACATTTTCACCCTTATATCATTTTAATGATTAATTTAATTAGGGTAGTTAACCACTTATTTGATAATGTAAGTGTCACATTATGAAATGAAGCAACATCATAAGAATGGAACAAAAGAAAAACACATCATTGAACACGATAGACCCTGGAATCCTCGTAGGGAAAAAGAACAAACATTTAATTTTTTATTAAAATCTCGTGAGGGTGGTCACCCCTCACTCAATGACTATTAGGGAGTCAATCCCTTGACCATTTTCATTAAATATTAAAATGAAATATCATCGTAAATACAACATAACTAGCTAGAAGCTATTACAATAATCATGATATCATTTACCCGCAAATCCTCGAACATTATGTCTTTATGGCCTAGTTTGTCCCATCATTAGATTATCATATAGTTGACATTCCTTCAATCTACATAGACCACTAGTTCTTTTTCTTCCATAATATTACCCATAATTTTTTCTTTACATAACTCACCATCCTTCTATGTCATTGTTATGATCAACACATTTGGATATCATGTCAATAAATAATCTTTAGTAGTGATGTTCCAAACATATTTTCATGTTCATATATTTTTTTTTTATGTAGAGGGTTAGGGTGCATTTTATTTTTAAGAGAAATAACATTCCTAACCTATCTTGTTATATGCATGAACTAAGAAAATATTTTTTTAGAACATATATATCCCTACAATATTTTTAACACAAAAGAACTTTGCGATATTTACCAAAGAAATTATCAAAATTAATTATACTTCTATGCACCAAAATAAAGAATTCATTTCAAAGAAAACTAGGATGATTAGCCATACCTTTATTTACACAAGAATAAATAAACTTTCCAAGAAGTTAACTTATCTCCCTTCAAACTACAACACTTCGAGTGTTCATCTGCATGGGTAGTCATAAAAAAGCTACACAAGAATGCTAAAATTTAGAAAAACACTCTGCATTCGCTTGAGAAGTCGAGCTTGGAATAGAGACATCATTCATTCTATTAAGATTTCAAATCTTGCAAAAATCTACGCAAATACATCAAATTTCAAGTAAAGAGACCTTTAAAAGAGGAAAAAATATACCCTACCTTTGCAAATCTTGAAGGAATGACCACCAACGTTCAATTTACCTTAAATACAGAAATAAAACATTACTTACTAAGTACCAACGAGTGAAGGCGGGATAATAGCACAATAGTCTGCATAGGAATTGACAAGTTTGCATTCAGGTATCTGCAAATATGTCAATTCCATGACATTCCATATTTTGTCATCACTCTCGCCAAATTCACATCAATTATCAACCAATAAAAGGCATCAAAAAATTGGTGGTTGTAAACCGAGATTTTAACTAAATCATCATGGTAACTCTTTGTTAACAAAGTTTTCAGGGATATTACAATATATCTACAATAATTGTTTTCTAAATTTAACCCATTCATGATATTATTAAATTCATAATATCTTCGTTTTGTAAATATATTAAGTTTTTATGAAAGTTATGGTAGAGATTTTTTTTTTCTAAGTTGGACTAATCTATTAATATGGAACATAGTTTACAGAGTGGGACATACCTCTGAAGCTACATAGCTATCCAATTTCGAAGGGAGTCTTAAGAAAAAAGAAAAAAAAAAGAGACTGCCCCTAACGGGGAAACTAGCCCAAAGGATGCTGCTCATGGATGGGAAACCATCAATCATAGAGTTATGCAAAAAACTAGCATTTACAACCACAACATTTACAATCATATTGTCCCAAAAATATAGCCAAGCAGTAGAAAAGACCAAAAAAATATAAGGAGACCTGTCAAAGCCTTGAAATCCCATCAGGCTAGCTATCGAGGTGTGAAGGAGGAGTCTCCTCCACAATGGGACATATGTACCCTTCATCAGAATATTCTTCGTCTCCCTTGGATTGCTGAGAAGTGTTCTTAGGAGAGGAAGTTGAGCGGATTTTCTTTAGATGCCTGCATGAATGCTCAGAATTCCCGTTTCCATTTCCCGTGGTGTTAGAGGACTGCGAACCGGATTTGGTGAGTAGGACAGCAGATTTTTTGGAGTCCTGAGGAGGCACCGTGGAGATGGTGGATTTCCTCAAATGATTTCTGGAGCTTGAAGCAGTGTCGCCATGCTGCACATCCTGAAACACAACAAAGATAGTGGCTGTAATTCTTGGATTATCCAAGATGTTGTCGAAGTGGAATTGAACAACATTGTTGGCCGGAGGCATGGTGCTGCAAGAATTGTGGATGGAAAGGGGAGGGCAAGAGCCTGCACCTCTGCCGCCACCACACCTACACCTCATATGGTGCCTTCGCGACATGATGGGGATGGAGGCGGAATGAGGAGACTGAGAGGGAAAACCGGAGGGCAAGTGCGAAGGAAAACACTGCGAATTCTCACAATGGCCAGACCGGAAGGAGGGCGAGTGCAAAGGAGAGGCGAGAGGTCTACCTCGGCAAGGGGATGATTGCAGTGGAGAGGCAAGGGACGAATGACACACTGATCAGACGGAGGGATAACAGATCTAGTCGACTGTTTGGAAAGTCGAAGAAAAAAATGGAGCGGAGATATGGAGTTCTAGAGCCAAGCCGAGGTGAATGACAAAGCCAAAGAATGATGGGCATAAGTAGCAGTGAAGGAGATGTGACGCGGCTCCATTGGTGTGTGGGCCGAGCAAGTTGCAGAGTAATGGTAGAGAGTTGGAGCTTTAAATGTCGAACGTGGTTCACTGTGGGGCTTTAATGCCTTGGTATTGTCCTCCGGGGTGGGCAAGTGGCCTGGCCAGGTGTAACGCCTTGCGCCATCCACCGCATAATTCTTATGGCTCACTCGCATCTGAGAAGTTATGGTAGATATATTACATGCTTCATGAGACTATATTATATAAATATAATAATACTATATGCAATGTGAAATTTATTTAATGGTTATATAAAATATAATAATGTTATATGTAATGTGAAATTAATTAATTAATTGGTTACAATTTGGTTGTTTTATACCTCTAGGTCTATGTCCCTCGGACTCCAGGTCACAACCGAATGATTTGAACATTAGATCTCTTGGTTTTCACATATTTAACACTACTTCAATCACCAATTGAGTTATCCTCCTAGGACATTAAAATAAATTAACTTTAAAAAAATATATATAACACAATTAAAGAAAAAATAAAAATTACATATAAGATTATTAAAATAAATTAACTTTAAAAAAAACACATAAAACAATTAAAGAAATAAGTAATATTTTGACTAAGAAGATTCAATAGAAATATGGGATTTTTTTTATTAAGACATGATTTTTAAAAATAAAATTTTCCATTCAAAAAAAAATAATCATAATAAGTATGATATCATTGCAATTATTAAAAACTTATATTTGAAATGAAATAGAATTTAAAACCTAAATTATACTTATCTATTGTTTTCTTGGTGTTTTTAAATGGTTTTATTGGTGGTTTTATATGGTTTTTGTATGGTGGGTTTTCCTTTAAAATTATTTTTTTTATTTGCAAGAAAAAATTGAAATAAGAAAAAAATGGTATAAAACCTACCTTAACATCCAAAGATTGGGCTCCTCGGCCACTGGGTAGAGCTTTTGGCATGTTGGTCAAGATGTTGGGGGGTTGGATAGGGATGGGAAGTGAATAGGGTGAAAAATCACTGTGTAACAGATTCCCCCTAAAGCATGAAGGCAGAACATGGAGTGACGGTTGAAATGCTTTACGAACCAAGGCAAGGACTCAGAGAAACGGCCAGGAAACCTACCAAATCAAACAAAATAAAATATATGACATCTCTCACTATGAATATGTTGAATAACATATCTCTGAATAGGCATCAAATAACACATGAAACCACGACATGGTCCCAGCAATCCATCTAAAGGAGATTATGGAAATGGATCCACGGTATGGTGACAACCATCCGTATAGAAAGGATCATGTGTACAATCATGAATACTCAATAAATCCACGGAGCCTGTATAAATAACAAATGTTTTCAAGGGTCTTTGTCGCGATATCTATCTACCCAATGTACGAATCGAACCATGTGAATATATGTGTTGATGTCAAACATGGTAGAAACCACCTAATTACTGGTCAATGATGAAAATCGTTAACAGGAACGAGAGATACCAACAATATTGAAAATGGCCCTCAAGGTACAACAACACAATGTACAAGCATGAATAAATGTGTTGAAGTAAAACACTTGCAGAATCATTTGATCGAAGGCCAATGAGGTGAACCTGTTTTCAAACATGAAGAACTTTTCATTGAGGCATGCAAGCTCCAAGGTACTAAAAAGGAGTTTCTAAATCATCTTCCCGGATAATGAGTTGAAGTCGACGAGAAGTGATTTGTCAAAGGCGGGCCATGATGCTTCCCACATCATCAACACAAAAAAAAGGATTTCTCAAGATAAAGGAGTGATTCAGGACTGTTGTAAAGAAGATCAGATAAGCAGAGGATGTTTCACTTTGACAAAAAGGACTTCTCTTGAACATATTGGCAACACGACTCCGGAGCATGGTAAAATTTGACTCAAAATTGGGCTAGAGGTCATGATGAAAGAAATGATGATCGAATAAGAGGCAAATGGAATTCCCAAACCCATGAAGGCGACTGACAAATGAAGGATATCAAAAATCTAACATGAAATGAAGATGATTGTCATGTTCAAGAGCAACATGTTGCCTAATAAAAGGACGTTCCACTTCCAATTTTCCCCCGTTATTTGTAATGAGTACCTCTTTATTTTTTATAGCTAGTGTGAAGAGGATAGCATATTCTGAGTGTGTAAGTTCATTCTTTGATTGAGTCCATCCTAGTAATTTTAATGATCCCTAAGAAGGAGGAACCTGGTCCTGTAATGGTGACAAGTCTTTCGTTGTTTAATTTTTTACGAGTCTGACAGAAGAATAACTCAATTTATTTTTTATCTTTAGGGAGTTTGAAAAAGAAATGAAAAATAAAACCCCATCATGTCCATTTTCGTATATCATCCCTTGAATCTGAAAAGGTAGAAAACAATATCTAAGGCAATCTCTTGACCATGTTCGATCAAGGTATTCATTTTTTATAAATAGTTAATCTCAACCTGAAAAAGGGGTAAACGTATACTAATACCACATCAATTAATTTACTTTAACGAGTTCAAAATGATAAGTACTCGACAATATTTTCCTATTTTTGGATTCCGTAAAGAGATGAAAGAGGACTCCTCCTGGAGGAACGAGTGGTATAAAGAGTGGAAACTGGTTTCGGTGATTATGGAACTACTCAAAACATGGAAAGGTAAAGATACTGGCAAACAAAACCACTCATCACAGAATTTCCCTAGACAAGGGTAAAAAAACCAAGTGAGAGTGTATGATCGGCCAAACTGATGACGATGATGGAATGACAAAAAAAAGGCTCATCTAGAAAAAATAGGCTGATAACATGGAAATCACGAGAGGTGTATAGGAATGGTTTCATTTTTTAGAAGCTTGAAACATGAGAAAATATGCTTGAGTCTAGTTTCATTTTTACACAAGCTTGAAACATGGGAAACTATTCTTGATTCTAGTTTCATTTTTACATAAGGTTGAAACATGTGGAAAAACTATTCTTGAAACTGGTTTCATTTTTATACAAGCTTCAAATAGAGAGAAAATATGCTTGGAATAAGTTTGCATGCCCCCAGCATAATGACTTAATTCCAGGTACATGCCCCTCGAGCTTCATTTAATTCACCTAAGTAGACTACCAGTTACTAACATGTGGATGGAATGAAGGTTCATTTACGAGATCAAGTGAAAGACTCGACTGGGAATTGACGATATCTAATCAAATAATTGAATTGAAAGGGGATTTGTTTCATTTTTTAATGAGATTAACAAAGTAAAATAACCAGGCTCATGACACCTTGTTTCATTTTTAAAGGAGATTTACACATGAGAAGTAACTCTACTATGTAGAACTTGTTTCATTTTTTAAGGAGCTTGACACAAGAGAAGGAAATTTCCTCTGTAGAGCTTGATCATGACCCATAGGAGGTCATAGCTTCCAAGAGGTTCTCATCATACGAAAGAACAACACTCTGGAAATCATGGTCCAATGCCCCTATTATATGACGCACTATATCATTGATCGGATCATCAGTAGACGTGAGCATGGAACATGTAGCCACATAATTAACCTGTGGTGGGGAAGACACCACTTGCATGTAAGGTCCATTAAGGGATGACGGTTGATTGGGAGCCAGATTTAGACCAATGAACGAAAGTTGATTGATGGTTACAATTCTCCAACACTTTATACGCTTATCCATATAAGGACAAAGGTAAATGAGATTATTTCCTTCACATAACCTACAGGGAAATTTAACTTCACCCTATTTCCCATGGGCCTTATTATCACTAGCTAAATACTTGTCACCAACATGATCTCCAGAGGTCAATGACAAGGGATGATTCAGGTTGGTAGACCATGTTTCTAACACCCTAGGAACACCAGGAAAATCTCTAAGAAGGTGGTCACAATTACATAACTTGTAAGGGAATTTGAGTTTATGGGATTGATTGGAATGTTTTTAAACATCAGTTGCAAAAATAACGATGGTCGCTTGGTTTCCCCCTTGCTTATTTTGCTTCTTCTTCTTCTTCATCATCTTCGTCTTATTCTTAGATTCCTAGTTACTAGAATTCAGACTTTCATGAGGCGAAGAGGAAGAACATGGTGAAGAAACAGGTGAAGAAGGCAAGGGTTCAGCTTTAGGATCAACATGAGGTTGACACTGTTAAGGTGAACACGAACTTGGTTGAGAAGAAGCTTGGACATTTAGAACCATGGGGGATGAAAATAACCAAATTTGAAAACCAATGATAAATCCCAGGAGGGACAATGTTTCCATATAGGGAGCGCCAACATTTCCAAAAGAAGGAAAAGGACCAGGATTCCCATCTGAGGGGATTCCTTGTTTGGTAAACTCAGGAATTGTTTCCATCAGTCTCACCCTAAGATATACTAAGGAGTTGCGCATGGGTAAAATGTTATTCTGTGGGAAATAAATTTTAGAAATTAAACACAAAATAAATCAAAAAGGGTGAACTAGGCATAAAGGATTACTAGGTATCCGTGAACTATAATATACACATTAGAAAATAAATTTACCAAGGACTTAACGTATTGCAGCCAATCTCTCCGAATGTTTTGTTTAGTGTATCATGTATACAAGGTGACCGACTTGGTTACCTATGGCAGGTTTGCAACCTGGTGGGGTCTCCTAATATATACTCGATGGTACGTGGGAGTGCATTTCGTAGTAGCGTTGTCTAATCTGTAACCATATGATGAGAGCGTCCCATTATAATTTGCATACGTGGGGCATAGCCCTATATACTTCCATACGTGGGATGAGATATCACCCCCAGAATGTAACACAGACTGTTAGCGACATCTGCTACACTTAACGATGCCATAACACATCTCTAGCCTAGACCTCTAGATGTGTGAGTTAATTTCAAATGTCCTTAAGGTTTATTGAATAAATTTTAAGGTTGATCTTGATTAAATTTTCAATTTCAAGGCTCAAAACGATGTCACCTGAATACCTATAATGCAACTAGCATGAGAAAATGATCCTTTCAATTCAATGAATGTTATCTAGTCCAGTGAAGAATTTCATACAATGATGCAACAAACAAATCTTTCCTAACTAGATCACTTTCACTATCCGAGTTTAATTCAAAAATGAAAACTGTGCAAATGTAATCTATGCACAATTATTTTTTGAAAACTATGCAACTATAATCTATGCACAATTTCCCTTTTTCTTTTTGATGAATAAGAATGCATTCAATGCACTTTTCGATGGAATGAGAATCTACTTAATGCACTTTGAAATAAATACAATCAATGAACCTTTTAGTTTTTAAACCACCAAACAATGCAATCAATGTATGATAATAATAAAAATGACTTTTCAAATGCAATGTAATCTAATGCACTTTTTACGAAAAGTAAATTTTTGAGATAAAAAACTAAATGAATGCAAAAGCTCAATTTCTTTCATGCAATGAAAATGATGCTTAATGATTAGCAAAGCAATATTTTTTCCAAACATACAAGTAGAAAACAATGGATTAATGGAATCAAAGAATCAAATATTCGACCAAAATTTCACTTTTACCACTTCAAGTATTGGATGTGATTTTGCACACCACAAAGAAACTAAGAAAAAAAAACAAGGTTTGATACAAACAAAGAAAGAGGATGACCTTAGAGATCAGGACACACTAGGATTTTGCAAAAACCCAAAAAATGATCAAATTTAAGGACCATAGCAAAAATTGTGCTAACAGGGTCTTCAACGCTACTTTAGACCCCCAAACACGTGCTAGTAGCACTACTTTGCATAGAAAAAATGATACTAGTATATGAAACTGTACCAGCGCAAGGAGATAGTGGAAGACAAGGTTTTCAGTGTGATTGTACTTATAAAAAGTCATGTTGTTAGTGTGAATGTGTCCGAAAAAATATGCGTTGATCAAAGAATGTTTAGGAAAATCAATCCAAAATGAATCAAGAACCTAGACCTAATATTCTAATGAAAAAATAAAGCACTATGCATACCTATAGAGACCTAAATAGAATTAGATCTCAATGATCGGTCAAATTGATCAAAACCCAAATCAGAAAAGGGAAGGCAAAGAGGCTAAAGCTCCCTAGTGGAGTCACCAATTTTATTGTGAATATAATCGCCTTTGCGGACAGAGGCAATCTATCTAGCCATAGAGTGGGTCTAGAAACTTCCAAGACTATCTAATGGATGCTTTCTTAATTAACATTAAAAGCAGGATGAGAAAGGGAAAAGGTCCTACCTCTTCCTGATTTTATGCTATTATGGTCTGCGAAACCAAAGATTCTGGGTTCGATCCCCAGTGGAGTCACCAATTTTATTGTGAATAAAACATCCTCTATGGACAGAGGCAATCTGTATAGTCCTAAAGTGGGTCTAGCAACTTACGAGACTATCTAATGAATGCTTTCTTAATTAATATTCAAAGCAAGATGAGAAAGGGAAAAGGTCCCACCTCTTCTTGATGTTAACCTCAACTCTATGGTGAAGGCCTTAATCCATAATCCTTCAGGCTCAATCCTCACTCCTAGTAGCATTCGAATACCTGCAGGTGATCAAGAGAACACAACAAACGTGATCCAATAAAAAACATACATTGAACATTAATTACCTAATAGATCAAGGAGCATTAGGCTACTTGTATGAATATTCAAACAAATATAGAATGTGGAACATCATATGTATTTATTAATAATTTAAAAGAGGAATCCTAAAACGATGATCTTGATGTTGGAGGCCTCCCTTTGGTGTAATCTGAGTCCAAACCGAGGCTCTTAAGCAATCCTTCTCCTGAATGGAAGATTAAACATTAACACAACATAAGGATGCAAAGGATGAATGATCAAACCAACCCAACAATGACCAACCAGTAGTGGAGGGATGGGGATCAATTTATAGGAAGTGATAGGGAGTTAGGATCCCATGAAAGAAGGATGAAGGTCCACTTTTAAAGGGATAATCCCCCATTGATAAGATCAAGAGCTCCAAATGAGAGAGCTTGACCCTATCTCCACCGAACAAGATCCAACTCGTCGTCTTGGAAACTTCTAGAGGTCGAAGCTTCTCCTACATTTGACGAAACATTGCCAGAAATGGTTCAACGTGGTTTTTCCAGTTAGTCAGAAGAGTGAAGGTATTTTATTCACTCTCTTGTATGTATTATGAATCTCATGAAGCATCAATATGAAGCTTCATCTATGAGTTGTCTCATCACAACATCCTCAACAACATTGGTCTTTTTAGTGGTTGGTGTATCTATGCTTCTACACTTGAAAAACATTTGCCATCATTCTCTTATACTAAAGAATATTTCTTTGGTTTACGGAAGTATCTATTAGCATAACTCACTTTTAAAATGCACCTTCCAACGTGTTTCCTTTATAATATTGTTATGATCTATTTTTTTAATAAGACTAAATTAATACATGAACATTTTAATATTTTAATGAGCCTATTTTTTTCAATAAAATAAAATTCAATCTCGATTTTTTTTCAACATTTCAAAAATTTTAATTATTTAAATATTAAAAATACATAAAAATAAAATTTCCATCCACTAATATATATATATATATATATGTTAAAAAACTCATAAACAGGCTATTCCTCTCTTCTCATATATCTATATATATATATATATATATATATATATATATATATATATATATATATATATATATATATATATATATATATATATATATATATATATATATATATATATATATATATATATATATATATATACACATATACATATACATATACATATACATATACATATATTAAAAATTTAATTTTTTTATTTCCTTAAATATATTATATAATTAAATATTCTTAATAAAATATAATGAAATATTTTTTTTTTCTAATTTTAGATTTTTAAAGTTAATATTTTGTTCAAGTAATTAAAATTTTAAAATAAATTACTATATTTATTATTAAAAATTTATTTAAAATATAAAATAATTTAATTTAAAAAAAAAAAAATCTTATTTGATAAATAGAGGTTCACCATAAGCAACCATATTCATTATCTCAATATTAAGCTTCTAATGACTTTACAACCATATCCATTATCTCAATCTTAATCTTCTAATGAGTTTAGTTGTCACGATTTCTAATCCAATAAACTAAATAAACCTGATTCTAAGTTGAGTGATGCCATTGCTTTCGATATTCATCTAATTTTGGATAAAATTATTAAGAATTTTAAGTGAGCATAACAAATAAATCTTATGGTAAATTCATTAAACACCTTCATATTGATGCTTCATGAGATTCATAATACATACGAGAGAGTGAAATTCAAGATTCTCTGAAAGTTGTGGAAAAGTATTTATCCAAACTGAGAAATGAAAATATATCAAAGATAAATAAGAATTGAAAATATCTCAAAGATGGATAATTAAATGGCTAAATAAAAGTTGATGAAAAACTAAACCTTACATAGCTAGATTAAATTTGTGATCATCTAATGCTTGAACATTATTAAATCTATGTTGTCCATTTCAATAAAATTCCTAAGAAGTTAGGATTGTTGTTAATTGTAGAGAGTGAGATTAAGAATAGTTTTAATGGTATTATAGGGTTATTTTGTTTGGTTAAGAGATTATTTATCTTCAATTTAATGAAATAGGCTAATAGAAGGAAACATAAAATAGTTTAAAATTTGTTTGATTCGAAATGATATTAAGAATACCATGGCCACATGAAATTTTTTATCCATGGTAAATGCTTTTAAAGTTTGTTGAATTTTTTTCTATTAAAAATATTTAGTATACATGTTTTTGGGTGAATGAGCTTGAAACATCATATTCAATTTTATTTATTTTAACATCCCTCAATAAACATTGTGTAAAAGTGCATAGAATTAGATTTTTCTTACAAATTTACTAGCATTTAACATTATGAATTACTTATTTCATGTTTCTTTGTTGACCATTAGATTAAATCTTCATCATTACAGAGAGTAACTTTAGGAATGAAATAAAAATTACATAACCATTAACAATCACTGTTGCAGTATATTAACATAAGCTTCATGTCATAAAATTGTATCATTTTCATCATTCATTTTATTAGGCTAGTTGTTGGGCCTCCAATTTGTCATGATTTTGCTAATCAAACCATCCATTTTTGTATCATTCCACTCACCCATTTTCATCATTCTTAACCATATTTCTTCATAAACGCACCAAATTCCGACATGAATGTTTACATGGTTTATTATTATTATTTACATTATTTTTAATGAATTAAGGAGAATTGTGCATGGTTTTACTAGTGATAGTTTTTCTAGTGCAAGTTTCTACAGTTTAGCCAAGTTTCTACAGCTGTCTCCATGGTTGAGGTAGTATAACCACTCTAGAAGGAAATATAACACATGGAAATTGTTTATAAAGGTTCCAATATGGATTTTCATTGGTAAAAATCCACCCATATCGCATGTGTGGACCTCCATCATCAAATCAAGGGAGAAGCGCAACAATTTTGACCACCCAACTTAAAACGTGTTTTCTGAGCAAATGAAAACGAATTTCGGGAAACAAAAACATGATTTTTGCTAAGCAAGGGCCTAATTAAGTTGTAAATGAGAATTTTTCTCAAATTCATTACCATTTGAGAGATTTACGAAGATAGTTGGATCCTTATTTTTCATGTTACATGGATTAGCAGTTTTTCAATTTGTCATTTAATGCATAGTCACAAAAAGGACATAACGAGTTGTTCTTTGGAAAATTCGTGGCATTGAGATAATTTTGATCAGATATGCGTTGATCTTTGATCCAAAAATCCATGAAATTTTATTTTATTTTATCTATAAAGATCCCATGACTAGAATTGTAGCAATACAACTCTAAGTCTATAGTTGCTTCAATGATCTGTAAATTTCAATCCCTTTGATGAAGGGAGGGAGGAATGATTGTTCCAAAAACTTTGTTTTTGTTTCATTCCTTTATTTTCAGGGAAAATTTTAAGGATGGAAATATATTTTAAAGTTTAGAAACCTTGGCTAATCTCACTAGTACATAATATGCCATTTTAAAATGCTTGGCAATGTCTTTATAAAAGAATTCAAATTTATAGTAATTTTATATAGTTTCTATTTAAAAATTTGGTGATTTTTAAGGTAAAACAATTGTATACTATAAAATTTGGGCGAATAATTTTTAGAAAAAATGGAAATTAACGAATCTTGTTTTTTGAAAGAACATGGAAAATTAGCCCACTTGCAAATATTAGCCCCTAAAATTTTCCATGTTTGTTGTGCATGGTATCAATGTGTATTTAGTATTGTAGAGGAGTTGTGCTATTTCCTACATCTCACAGGAGGGCCCCCACGAGTTGTAAAGTTTTCATTAATTGTAGATACCATTTCAATTCTCTGTTTTGATGTAGCATTTCATTAGTTTATTTAAATGCTTAGTTTTTATTTTCGAATGAATGCTTAGGATTTTTTTAATAATATTTCTTAATAATTTTGCTATAGAGTGAAGTGAAGTTGATATAGAATTGTAGTATAGTTTTTTTAGTAGGATTTTAATTTAGAGTTAATCTATTTTTAGAAATTTGAATTTAGTTTCATTGTCAAGTGTGATTTCATTTCAATCAAGTGTGATTTATTTCAACCAAATTTGATTTATTTCAAGAAATAATGAAGCAAGTGTGATTTTATTTTGAGCAAGAGTGATATTTATTTGTGCAAAGTGTGATCTTTATTTTGAGCAAGTGTGATAATTTTATGGTGATTTTAGTTTGAAATTAATTATTTTAAGCAAGTGTGATCATTTTGATTTTTAGAGTAACATATTCATTTTCATAGTTAACATGGGCATTTTTATATCTCAATTTAGGAATTTATTTAATAATAAATACTTCTAGCACATACATTGCACATACACTTCACCAACATACTATCCCTGGTTGACAATTTATGTAAGTAATTTAACATCATTTAAATTACTAAAAATTTTGGCGTCGTTGTTGGGGAAGTGTATATAGGAGTATTTTTGTTTTCATTAAAAAAAATTAAAATTAAAAAAACACCTACCACCCATACTATATCATGTGGTGCAGTAAGATCCACACATCCACATCATGAATTCCTAGTTTTCCAGGTAGAAGAAGATGTGATGAAGGAGGTAGAAGAAATGGTTGGAGATGATCACAATGAGGAAGATCCTTTTAGATTTCACATTCAAGAAACTAATATCAATGGTCATATGAAGAATACCCCTCCATCCGTACTTCCTAACTTCGAAGGTATGAGATCATATGACCCAAAAAAATTTATTTTTGAATTTGAAATTATTTGTAGATCTTATGGATACTCATTACACATTCAAAAATTGGTTTATTTTTATTTTTTAAATTTTTTTTCTGAAAAAATTGAAGGATAGAGCTCTTAAATGGTTCATGAATTTAGGAACAAATTCTATAAGGACATGGGATGACATAAAAAGAGCAATTTTGGAAAAATATAAAAATTATTGCATACACCATGACCTTAGAAATCAAGTCTTTAAGATGAACCAAAAAGTGGATGAATTCCTAGAAGATTTAATGGAGAGATTTACTTATAATTCCAAAATATCTAAATTTCATAATTTAGGATCAGACACATTAAAAAATCTCCTACTAAATGCTATAAGGGATGAATGTATTGATATTCTTAACCTGGTGGGAAAAGGATATGTCTCTCAATTGTAATTTCAAGAGATTTGTGAACTATGCAAAAACATATCAAGAGGAAAAGCAAAGTATGGAAGATCCACTCAGGATCTAGTTATGGAAAGAGTAAGTAAGTCAGCACCAGGATTGGTAAGTCAAACTAAACTTAAAAATTTTCTAGACATTCTTGGTAATTTAAATGAACAATTTGATATGCTAAGAATGAAAAACCAGCAAAAAATTGAGAATGCTACTTCATTTATATGTTTTCCTAAATGTAGAAAGAAACATGATTTACATGAATTTCCACTCGATAACAATAAAATTCGCGAAATATGTGCAGGATCAAATACTACTAAAGATTTCCCATCATTACCAGGGTTAAAGGAAATTTACCAAGGAGAAAATCGAACACTGGAACAATCCTTTTATGTAGCTCCAAGAAGAAAATGGAAGCCTCATCAACCTAGTATGATGCTAGATATTAATTCTCAATTCAAGGGTTATGTATAACAATCTAAAATTAATTTGAAAACACCCTTGCCTTGGCAACCTTGGACATCTCAATCCCAACCTCAAAACCAAACTTGACAACCTTGGTCATCTCAATCCCAACCTCCAAAAAAATCTTGGAAACAAGGTTGGCAAGATCGTTATAGAGGAAATCCACCATATCCTCAATTTTTTCATCATTATTCTCAATACCAATATCAATTTTATTCATATCATTCACCTCCACCACAACATCAGTTTCAACCTCAATTGACCTCAATTCAACCTTTCCCATTACCACCCACACAAGCACCCAAAAGATTCATTCCCACTCCTTTACCTGCATAACCATTTCATATCCCCAACAATAAAACACCCCAATCCGCTTACAATGTTGAGGTATTTCAAAATGATTCTCCATTGAAGAATAACAACCAGAAGAATAAGATTCAGATAGGGTCCAAGAATCATGGATGCTCATTAATAAAGAGTAGTTTTTGGAACCTAATATTGAAATTTTTCTTGCATGCCTATCACCAGATTATATGAATGAATACTACATCTCTGAATACTTGCATGGCATGATAGTAGTAAGCCAAATAAGACAATATTACATTGAATCTTGGTTCAAGATAATCATTGGATCCCAATACTCCATTCTTCAGTATCTTCTGACATCATCTCAATCAAGGGATTTGGTCTCTCATACACTGGTACATATCAAAGAGTATCTTTCAAACCTGCATATGAGATTATTTATCATTGTGTTATACACATGGTTCCATTGGAATTATTCGTATACTTGAATGATATTTCTTTTCAAGTAGAGTAGGACATATAAAAAAATAAAAAAAATTAAAGAGAAAAATAATTCCTATTGTGAAAACTAGGTTGCTGCCGCAATTGGACATGAGTTTTTCTTGAAAACCAGGCAACTGACGAGAAAAATTCACAATAATTTTTGCAATTTTATGATGGTTTCAATATTTTATTATGGTTCTTCAAATAATTTTTGGTTATATGCTCAAGTTGGCTGATTAGGGATTCCTTAAGGCCTACCTTTCAATATATATTGTCCCATCGACCTCAACACCTTATATGGGATCAAGATAAGAGATTATTTTGAGTGCCTTGGAACTTGCATACATCAATGGAAAGCCTCCTCATTGACAAAAATGTCTCTTAATTGTCAAATATTGTAGGTGACTTCACTTCAACACATTCATTCATCCTTGTCAAGATGCACTCAAGTACCTTGACACTTATTTACATTATTGGTGAGTTTCTCACATTGGTTAACGATTTTAATCGTTGATTGGTAATCCAATGATTTATTCCCATTCTAGACATCGACACGTTCATTCGCATGGTAATAATTGTACCGTGAATTTTGGTTTTGATGAAGACTATATGGTGTTATGGAATCAATAACAACTTGTATAAGTACATTTTATTGGTTTCTTGTAGTAGCATGTTCATATTTTTTTCATTCAACAACAACATGAAGACACCATTACAACTTTTTTTCATTCATTTCATTTTCAAGAAAAACAATAAAATTGGGCCTATTTCAGTCAATATACATTATGTTTCATGGTTTCTGCTTCAACATGCAGTACATAATCAAAACCAACAGTTCAAACTTGGAGAAAATAACTTTCTACAAAAATTGACATTTTTTGCAACAACTACGGAAAGTTGCAGTCTCTGCAGCTATTGTTGTAACAACATGTTTTTGTTGTAGAAGCTTGTTCCAGAGGCAATTTTGGAATATATATATATATATATATATATATATATATATATATATATATATATATATATATATATATATATATATATATATATCCGAGTTTCCCATAATATGGTAAATTGAGTAAGACGTGGGCAAAATTCCAAAAAAATGCAATTTTCCAGGACTTTTCTGCGGGTTTTTAAGGTAGATTTTCATTTTTCACCATTGTGGACAAATTAGGCCAGATTTCGGTATTTTTGCAAAACAATGTATTTTCTTCTTCAAAATGGGATTTTGAAGGCATGTGCAATAAAAAAGGTAAAAGCACACCATTTCCCTTTTGAAGCACCCAATTTGGTCTTAAAATGAATCTGTGGCATATGTTTGTGTGCAACATTGGATGATATGAAAATTCATTTTTAGAATTTTCAAAAGATCAAGATTCAAGAATTTATTTTTTGGTAGAATGGTTATATTCCAACCTCTACAACCCATACTTCAACATTTCAAGTTCTTCAAAAGGTAAACTTGAGGTAAAACTAGCATAGATTTTTTAAAATTTGTTAAAAACAAAAAAAAAAGTTGTAATAAGAAAGCTATTGAAAACATTTGATCTATGTATTTCACCCTATCATATTCACATTCTTCAAACCATTTTTTTCAATCCTTCATCCTTATTCTATTATTTTCAGCCCTCATACCTTATTGGATGCTCTACCAATGTTGTTATGACTGAGCCCCATACTATGGTTGCATAATCTTTTCATGAGATCTTATGAACTTTAAATTTTCTCTTCTTGCTGCCATATAAATTAATTCATGATGTTTCGATGAAAAATTTGACTGTTTGACCTTCATGTGGGAATAATTCATGCTTTCCTTAACAATCCATCAACATGAAGTTCTTGAGAAAAAAATTTACTTTACAGATTCAACAAGCTTGACTTCATGGTAAATGTTTGTAGCACATGATCAAAGGGTGGTGGTTTGTTTACATACAACATTCATGGTGCACATGGATATCATTCATTATTTTGGTTGGAAAACACATGGATGTAATGAGAGTCTTATTGATGCATTCCTCACAGTATGGCATGTTGGATATTATACCAGGGATTAAAAAAAATTGTGCACAATTAGGTAAGTGAAAAAAACTTCATAAATTGTTTATAAGATTTAATTTGCAAAGGTTTTAACAACAATGACAAGCACTTGGATATGCTAATTTATGGACACCCTTATCTTTCACACAAGTTGTATATCATAATGTGCAGGGGATTAATAAGTAATGCAGAGATGTTTGTTTTATTAAAGAAGAACAAATCAACAAGCATAATATCATTCATCGTTAGCATACTATGGCAAGAATTTCAACAAGAGGATGGATAACTCTTCATTTTCATTTTGAAACTATCAAGAAAAAAGTGTGGAAACAAAGATTTGTGTTACCAGATGTGAAGTTTTGTAGAATGAATTCATTGGTTCACTGAAAAAGAGAGAAAAACAAATCTTACCAAGATAGATGATCTACACCAATCCCTTGGAGATTTGGTCAAGAATTTAGTTGCAATGAAGAAATGAAGGATTACTGAGAACTAGTTGAATTATGAAATTTTGCAAAGCTTTGTTTGTTTGTGGGGGAATGGTGGACCTCTAATTTGTCATGATTTTACTAATCAAACATCCATTTTTGCATCATTCCACTCACCCATTGTCATCATTGTTAACCGTATTTCTTCATAAACGCACCAAATTCTGACATACATGTTTAAATGGTTTATTATTATTATTTCCATTATTTTTAATGAATTAAGGAGAATTATGCATGGTTTTACTAATGATAGTTTTTCTAGTGCAATTTTCTATTGTTTAGCCAAGTTTCCGCAGTTGTCTCCATGGTTGAGGTCATAGAACCACTCTAGAAGGAAATTTGACACATGGAAAGTTTTGTTTCTAAAGGTTCCAATATGTATTTTAATTGGTCAAAATCCACCCATCTCGCACGTATGGATCTCCAACATCAAATCAGGGGAAAAACACAATAGTTTTTACCAATCAACTTAAAACGTGTTTTCTGAGAAAATTGAAATGAAATGCAGGAAACGAAAACATGGGTTTTGTTCATGACGGGCCCAATTAGGTTGGGATGGAGCCATTTTCTCAAATTCATTACCATTTTAGATATTTTCGAAGATATTTGGAGCCTTATTTTGCAGATTATGTGGGTAGGCAGTTTTTCAATTTGTCATTTAATGCATAGTAAACAAAAATCCAGAACGAATTGATCTTTGGAAATTTCATGGCATAAAGATAAGTTTGATCAGATCTGGGCTGATCTTTGATCCAAAAATCCATGAAATTTTATTTCATTTTATCTATAAAGATCCCATGGCTATAATTGTCGCAATAAAACTCTAATTCTGTTGTTGCTTCAAAGATCTATAAATTTCAATCCCTTTGATGAGAACAGGGAAGAGATGATCATTTGAAAAAAACTATTTTTGCAAGTAAAAATGATTTCTTTGTTTCATTCATTTGTTGTGCATGGTATCGATGCATATTTAGTCTTGTAGAGGAGTTGTGATATTTCCTACATATCATAGGAGGCCCCCCTTGAGTTGTAATATTTTCATTAGCTGTAGATAGCATTTCAATTCTCTGTTTTGTTGTAGTATCTCATTAGCTTGTTTAAATTCTTAGTTTTGATTTTCGAATGAACTCTTAGGATTGTTTTATTAAGATTTCTTAATCATTTTTCTGTAGAGTGAAGTGAGATTGATATATTATTGTAGTATAGTTGTGTGAGTAGGATTTTAATTTAGAGTTAATTTATTTTTAGCAATTTGAATTTAGCTTCATTTCAAGTTTTATTTCATTTAAAGAAAGTGTGATTTATTTCAAGAAAATGTGATTTATTTCAAACAAGAATAAAGCAAGTGTGATTTTCTTTTGAGAAAGTGTGATATTTATTTGTGCAAAGTGTGATCTCTATTTTGAGGAAGTGTGATAATTTTACAGTGATTTTAGTTTTGAATTAATTATTTTAAGCAAGTTTGATCATTTTTATTTTTATAGTAACATATTTATTTTCATAGTTAACATGTGCATTTTGATATCTCAATTTAGGAATTGCTTGAATAATAAAGACTTCCAACACATATAGTGCACATACATTTTATCACTGTACTAGCCCTGGTTGAAAATTTATGTAAGTAATTTAACATCAATTAAATTATAAGTAATTTAGCATGAATTAAATTACCAAACACTAGTTAACCACTTATTTGATAATGTAAGTGTCACGTCATGAAAGGAAGAAACATCATAAGAATGGAACAAAATAAAAACACATCATTGAACACAATATACCCTAGAATCCCCATAGGGTAAACCAACAAAAAAATATTTTTTTATGAAAAGCTCGTGAGGGTGTTCACTCCTCACTCAATGGCTATTAGGAAGTCCGTCCCTTGACCATTGTCATAAAATATTACAAATAAGTATCATCGTAAATACAACATAACTAGATAAAAGCTATTACAATAATCATGATATAATTTACCCACAAATCCTCAAAAATTATGCGTTTATGTCCTTGTTCTTCCCATCATTGGATTATCCTGCAGTGGACATTCCTTCAATATATATAGACCACTAGTTCTTTGCCTTCTATAATATTATACATAATCTATCATTTGCATTATTCACCATCCTTTTGTGCCATTGTTACAATAAAAAAACTTGTATATCATGATTAGATAAAATATTCAAGTCAATAAATAATATTTACTAGTGATGTTTCAATTATCTTTCCATGTTCATAAATAAATATGAAACAAAGTATTGAGACTTGCTTCTTTTCCTAACGCTACACATGCATTAATTAAAACACATAACTACCAAAACACATGTGCTCACTAATGCATGCATATGGTTATAAACCTTTCCTAACCATTCAAATCATACATTCATAAGGTAAACCACATAAAGATCACCAAAGAATGCTCATTTATCTGCTCTTCATGTGCATTATAAGAAAAGCAGTAATTACATTTTACCTCTGCCCACTAGAGTACGCTAATATTAAAATATTGTCCATGGTTATCATGGTAACATTCAAATATTGCCATAGTTATCAATGTCTCTTTTCCCAAGAAGAGATAAAATATTCCTAAAAGATATACATCATAACTATTGCTATTTTATTGACAAAAGAACACATTCTTTTTCAAATGGAAAACCACCAACACTTACTCATAATTTGTGCATATTATTTTCCAAAAGAAACTAAACAATGGTTATTATATAAACAAACACATATTCTTTCTCAAGAAACCTAATACAATACATATTATTTATGTGCATATAAACACTTGTTTCTTCAAGCACTAAATAAAATAGATAAATTTTTATGTGTATAAACACATATTTCAAGAAGTCTAACCCAATGGTTGTTCTTCCCATTCATGCAAATACATATTTTTTTCAAAAAATATAACAAATTTAGTTATTCTTTTTATGCATGAAAATGCATATTTCTTTTTCAAGAACTAACAAAACAATTTATTTCAAGAAATAAAGTATAATCGATATTATTATTATGCACATAAAAACATATTTTCATTAAGAGTCTGATGTTTCTCTTTAGGAATATAATGCATAGGCATCATGTGAATATCTCCTGCGATCTCTTTTTTTCTTAATGAAATAACTCAGTTTTGCTTTTCATAAGCAAAGTTCACATGCATTCTTTTTCATGAAAAATATCATGACTTCTTAAATATTTTTGTGTGCAGGGTTAGGGTGCATTTTATTTTTAAGAGAAACAACATTCCTAACTTATCTTATTATATGCATGAACCAAGCAAACATTTTTAAAAACACATATATCCCTACAATAATTTTAACACACAAGAACTTTGCAAGATTTCCCAAAAAATAAATAAATAAATAATTCATTTCAAAGAATACTAGCATGATTAGCCATACCTTTCTTTACACAAGAACAAAGAAATTTTCGAAGAAGTTAATTTATCTCTCTTCAAACTGCAACACTTCGACTTTTCATCTGCATGGGTAGTCATAACAAATCTCTACAAGATTCTTAAATTTAAGAAAAACACTTCATTCCCCTGAGAAGTCGAGCCTTGCATAGAGAGGCCGTCCATTCTATAAGATTTCAAATCTTGCAAACATCTACACAAAGACATAAAATTTCAAGTAAAGATACCTTTCAATATATACCCTCTACCTTTGCAAATCTTGAAGGAAAGACCACCAACATTCAATTTACCTCAAATGCAGAAATAAAACATTACCAAGTACCAACGAGTGAAGGTGGGCTAATAGCACGATAGTCTGCAAAGGAATTGATGGCTTTGCATTCAAGTAGCCGCAAAGCTGTCAATGCCATCACATTTCATGTCTTGTCATCACTCGCTCCAAATTCACATCAATTATCAACCTTCAACAAACTCGTGGTTGTTAACCGAGCTTTTAACTGAATCTTCATTGTAACTCTTTGTTAACAGCGTGCTTAGGGATATTACAATAGATCTACAGTAAAAAAATTCAATTTAACCCATTCGTGATACTATTAAATTCATAATATCTTCATTTTGTAAAAATATTAAGCTTTTACGAAAGTTATGGTAGAGATATTACATGCTTCATCGGAGTATATTATATAAATATAATAACGTTATATGCAATGTGAAATTTATTTATGGGTTATATATAGTATAATAATGTTATAGGTAATGTGAAATTAATTAATTAATTAATTAATTGGTTATAATTTGGTTGTTATATGTTTTGGAGTGTTTTTGACATATTTTTGGTCAAATTTGTTTTAAATTTTACAAGGATGTGTTAGAATCATAAGTTTGAATTGTGAACTTTTCTCAATCCATTTATCCATTTAAAATACATTTTAAATAACAAAAAATCAAAATCGAGTGAAATTTTATTAAATTCCTAAGAAAAAACTTCAAAACCTAAAATAATTCGAAAATGAAAAATGCTTTTAAGAAAATATTAAATTTATTTATTGAAACAAAACAATAATGGGGTCTATGTCCCGTCCTCCTCTCCATAAACCAGGTTGCAACCGGAGGACTTGAACCTTGGTTCTCTTAGTTTTCACAGATTTAACATTACTTCAATCATCAATTGAACCATCCCCTCTGACATTAAAATAAATTAACATTAAAAACAAATATTTAACATAATTAAATAAAAAAATAAAAAATACATATAACATTATATATATATATATATATATATATATATATATATATATATATATATATATATATATATATATATATATATATATATATATATAGATAGATAGATATTGTAAGCTTGGTAGTGTCTTCATTTTTTCATTGATTAAACAACAAGTTACAACCAGTTTAGAGATAATTAGGTGGCCTCAACTTGCCCTAAGGGAAACCAAGTCTGTTGGCCACCTAACAACACGGTATGCCATCAAAAAGCAGTAATTTTTAAGTCTTTCTATCCAATCTATGTATGATTGAATGTCTTTGCATTTCCTGCCAGTTATCTACCTAGTGGAAAGAATGTATATATACTGAAATTTAAAAGCTACCCGCATACTTACGAAAAAAATAAAAAACCAAACATCTAGAAAACTATTATGCTTCATCGGCTACCAGAGACGGGTCCTTTGCAACGGAACCTGGGAACTCTGTCCGAGGGAGGACGAAAGTTAGGTGGTTTTCAATTCGCCGGAGGTGGCCATCCTGTTTCCGCATCTGAAGTTGTAGCTTCTGGAAGACCTATTTGTAATCCTGGAAGTCTTGAATTATTGCAGCCATGCTCACAGAAATCTGCTCAGGGTCCTTTCCCAATATACCTTCCATTCACCAATAAAGGAAAAGGGTTTGTTTGAACTGTGTGACGTAACTTGAGGTATTACTAGGGCCAGGAATTAAGGTTCTCCAATCCTCTACATCAATTTCCATTGAGCCCGCATGGCGGTTCAGATCCGCCTCCTATTCCTCGATTAATTTCCTTATTTCCTCGGCAGTACCGTCAGTGTAAGCAGTCACAACGTCATTGATAATGCTAGTTACAATATATGTGCCTCTTGTTTTACCTCCAGATGTGTTGGGTTGCCCCGCCAACTCGGTGCCCCTACTTTTCCTGTCTCAGCCCCTCGGGGTTGGGCTTCTAGTTCTGGCTGCTACTCGAGCCATGTCTACAATCTTACAAGCTATCCGAGTAAGAGATGACAAAGTTCTCGTAGGAGGTAGACCGAGTCGAGAGATTCTTGGCTTGTAAATTTCGTTACCATCCTGCTCACATGTTAATGCATCAACAAAATTAAACCATAAATCTAGAACACAAGTCTGGGATGTCTCCCTTTCTTCCCATAATTTGTGAAAAACTTCCCTCGACACAAACAGGGAACCCATCACCATATAAACCAACCAAGAATTATGATAGACCAGACTTTTAACAAAGACCCTACTGGGTTGTCGACCAACATATTAGACCTTATGTTCAAAATGCAGATGAGACACAATGAGACTCACAGAGGGAAGGAAGAGGGGGTTGTAGCCTCATAACTCATACAAGGATAGCCTGTAAGCTGCTTTTCCCCTCAGCACCAGAATATACACCATCAACCTATCCCAACTAGACTCAAAATAAAAAAATCCACTAGCAAAAGACCAAGTAAAATGTCCCCAAAGTCATGATGGGTCCAACTAAACCGTAATAGAGGCCCTGGGATCAATACCAAGAGTGAAATGTGGTATAACCCCATTTGGGGCAAACAAATTCGAAACAAGACTAATAAATAAACCATTCAAGTAAAATTGTCATGGTTTAGCAAGAAAACAAGCACATGCATCACCAGGAAGGTATTCATACCCTCAAACCCCATCATTTTCGAACCAGAAAAACCCAATTCCCTTAACTAGGAAACTTGCTGCATGGAAGAAATGGAGGAGTAACAGGCTACATACTAGGTATCCAATGAAAAACATTGGCGAGGGCTACTGTTATAGCTTCCTAGACTAACTGTGGCACCATGCACCGACCACCAGCTCACTGCAATCCAAAACCAGAGGCTTAACACCAACACACCACATGCAAGCATTCAAATTCCAAAGACATAAATGGATATTTTTTCCACCACCCACGATGGTATTTACTACCATCATGCACAAACCCACCATGTCAACCTTTCCAAGCATGTGGAGGGTGGTGGGATTGTCCTTTGAGGCACCCATCATTAAATGGGGTTGATATGACTTGGATCTGGTTCACACCCTAAGCGGGGGAAAATAAATTAACTTTAAAAACAAATACATAAAAGAATTAAATAAATAAGTAATATTTTGACTAAAAAGATTCAATAGAATCTGAGATCTTTTTTATTAAGACATGATTTTAAAAAATATTTTTTTACCATTCAAAATCACAAAAAAATAATAATAAGTATGTTATCATTGCAATTATTAAAAACTTATATTTGAAATGAAATAAAATTTAAAAGCTAAATTATACTTATTTATGGTTTTCTTGTTGGTTTTCAATGGTTTTCTTGGTGGTATTTTGTGGTTTTCTGTGGGTTTTGTATGATGGGTTTTCATTTAAAATTATTATTTTTATTTGCAATAAAAAAATTGAAAAAAGCAAAAAATGGTATAAAAGCTACCTTAACATCTAAAGGTTGGGCTCCTCGGTGACTGGGTTGAGCTTTTGGCACATTGGTTGAGATTTTGGATGGTTGATCGAGCTCCTAAAACTCTCGGTCGAGTTTCCAAATTCGCAATCTACGCAAAATGGCTTGGATAGACCACGAATGGGGTCCATTGGTGGGAAATTTGAAAAATATGCTTGATCGAGCCTAAAGATTGATCGAGATCCTAACATTAGGTTACAAAAGAGCTCAATCAAGGGTTTTTTAATTTCTCGATCGAGAAATATTTAATCCCTCAAATAGCTTTATCGACAGATAAAATATTTCTCGATCGAGTGCTTAAAAAGCGCCATATCAAGCTGGTTTTCTTCACCCCAAAGCACCCTTTATTTCCAAAAAGTCTAAATGAACTTCATGGATAGACCCTGTTGGTTGCAGATCAATGAAAAAATTGGCGTTCAATCAATGACTCAGACCTGAGGATATTTTTGGTATGTGGTGAGGATCCATGTTTAAGGATCTACAATCAAGGGAGTTTTTTTGAAATAACTATGGTAAAAAATTCCATGTAATAAATTTAATAAAGGAAAAATAATAGACATGGTTTTAGGACATGTATTCCAAGTTCAATGTTGGGAAAAAATCCTAGTATGGGTGTTCATTTGGTTTATTATGGCTAAAGGAAATTTGCAAAGAATTTGGAAAGGCATGAGGGATTAATTAAAATTTTATTTATGAAAAAGAATGGAAAATAGGAGAACAGGAAGGTGAAAGGTCACATGTTGGATGTGAGGAGGAAAATGAAGGAAAATAATGGAAAATTAAAGAAAATAGAGGCCTCATTAATAACACATATTCTGAGGATCATTTGGTACCTTTTATCAGTTTAGTTTTTGGGCTCTCATATTTTTGGACACAGAGAATTCTTGGACCATTCTAGCATTGGATCAAGTAAAACAAATTAATGAAAAAGGAGGAAAATGGAATCAAATACCATGAAAGGAAGAAAATAATCAAGCAACTGCAATGAGATTACTTGCAGGTATCAATTTGCATGTGTGATTTCCTTGCCAGATTTGGCATGCATGGTACATGGATGTGTGTATTTGGTTCTCTTTCTTTCATTGGCATGAGCTTTTCTAGGTGTGACAGTGGTTTTCATCCTTTCCTTTCCATTTATGGATATCCATGGTGTGATGGGTTCTCTTTTATTTGGTTGATCTGAATTTCCGGATGGTTTCAAAATTGAGTGAGGTGGTCTCTGAAAGAAAAAAAACACATGACCTAGGAATCTCTGGACTGGAGAAGGTGGGATTATAGTAAAGAAAGATTTTGGTGTTCCTTAGTAGGCCTATGAATTCTTGACCGGTGAATGGAGGGATATACGATAAATCCTAAATGTGTGTGCCCTCGATCAGGCCTAGGAATCCTCGATCGATGAATGAAGGGATATACAGTAAAACCTAGAGGTTGGAGTCTAGATTAGGCCTAAGAATCCTCGACCGATGAATGACAAGATATATGGTAAATCCTAGAGACTAGGAGGTAGGAAAATTCCTTATTTTGTAGGTGGAGAAATACGGTGGCATCTACGCTTCTTTAGGGCATAGTGATCTGGTGGGTGTCACAGAAAATCTTGAGGAAACCTATGTTGTTTTGGATTTAATTCCCACATTCATGTTTGGAATATGACATGAGGGTGATTGGATGAAAGAAATATTTGGTTCAGCCAATCTACAGTTAGGTGGTTCGTGGAAGTCCCATATCTGGTTGGCCTTTTCATTCATTAATAAGAGCTTCTTCTCCTTGGTATTTCATATGTAAATGTATTGGCTTATATGTGGATTTTATGGTTTTTATATCCTTTTTATTTTTGTTGGTTATGAGTTTGTTTTATGTTATACTTGATGTATGGCTTCCATCATGTTTTAATTAGCAAATGCTTGTATAATTAATATATGACCTGATAGTTGATAACAAAACTATTGTGATATGGAAACAATGCTTCTTTACCAATATGAGATAAGTATGAGACCCTTGTGCTTAGAACTATTTTGATAACCTGTAGATTGTATATTTGTGACATGTTTGGTGAAATTCGTGTCATGGCTAGTAAGGGTCAGATCAAGTACTTGTATCAGTGATTGCATTAGTAGCTTTATTCCATTATTTTTATTCCTTTATGAAGGTTTCATGGAATTATGGACATTTTCCTAAGACCTAGCCCTAAAAAAGTGGTTCATAATCTGAGGTTGTTGGCACAAAACTGCCTAAAGATTTCCATAGTCGCCAGCATGCCTTGCTGTGGGAGTTACTAAAAGGACTCATTTTCATGCATGGCTTCTCATGGGAGTGGATGAGGTTCCAGATAAAGGAAATGACAAGTTGTATTAGGGGTTGGCCACCTGGAAGGGTTGCTTGGCTTCTAAAGGTTCTGTAGTATGTTTGGAAGGCCAGTTTGTTTTCAGTATGTTGGTTCCACTTCCTTAAATGTACATGGGGAGTCGAATCACATCATGGTAGCCTCTCATCACAAGTTTTCCCCAGTGGACCGGTTAGCTTAGGTAAATGTGGGAGGAGGGTATTATAGAGTGGTACCAGAGCATGGTTCACCCCATGGACTAGATGGATAGTGTATTTGTCTTGCATACATGTTAGTTGAATATGTGTTATTTATGCTTGTTGTCTAGGTGTTTTTTGCATATGCATGGTGATGGTCATTGCTTTAGTTTTGTCTCCATGTGAAAGTTTATGGTGTTGCTTTTGGATTTATTTGTCATGAGTGTATGTCAGCTATGCATCGATTATGCATGTTAGTGTTTATATGTTGTTATGCATACACTAACATGGTGATAGTTGTCCTGGAGGAGGTCATCGTATGTGGTCGGTATGGTCATGCATTGATTACTGGACAATGGTTGAAATGATGTTTATGTACTGACATGATTATGATTATACATGTATTGGGCTCATATGGTTGATCTTGCAGACAAGATATCCTCCCCTGAACTATACTGAGGTATGTTGATTAGGTTATGTTTTTCTTTTAGCCGACATGGTACACTTGTAGGAAAGAGATAAAAAATGACTAGCAAGATGGTATACTAAAATTCACACAATTCTACCTATGGATCATATGAGTAACATGGTGGTGGGAATTCTTCCAGCTCAGCAAACACATTGAGAAGCTTGAAGGCAAAAATAAGGAGTTGCAAAGCAGATAATGACAGAATCATTAGGCACGTGAAAAAGAAAGCAGAAGTCAATGAAATAATCCTTCAGAGTTTGTCAAAAATATAGAGACAAAGAATTATTCTAATCAACCATGGGTAGGATGATGGGACTAATGGGGCATATGGATGTAGATATCATGGTGGGCACAGGTAAAATAGAGATGAAATGATCAAATATGGTAGGATCTTGGATACTCTAGATAGGATAGTTGATGGACACATGCTCTATTATATTTCTCGTTCTGATAGGAACTATGATCGTCATTGTCATCATCCTTATAGGAGGAATGGAAAGGGATATTTTCTATAATAGTTAAATAAAGCTAATCTGCCTACCTTTGATGGGGATTTGAAGAAAATGGAAGATGTATAAACATGTTTACTTGGGATGAAGAAATTCTTTGTGTTGCATGAGTACACAAAGAATTGTTGATCAGTGGTCATCATTGATGTCAACCCAAGCAGTACCATGGGCTACCCCAATATTACATAGGAATTTTGGCTTGAAAAATTACTCTATTCTGAGTCAAGGATATTTCTTATGGATTATACCCATCGAGAGGTTTTTGTTGATATATGTCGCGCCACATAATTCTTCACGGTTTGAGAGATATTCGTGTTTTAAGCTAGTAACCATTGTTAGTGGGATAAAACCCCATGGGGTTGTGGAATGATACTCATCACTGGTTTTGGTCATTGAATATTCAATAATTAATAATGTTTTAAGCTCCTAAAATCCCTCCAACTTTCACTTTTTGAAGGCCTTCTCAACCTAAGCATTCATATAAATTGTGACCCTCGTATCCTCCTCATGCAAGGATTTCGCTGCTTCAAGCAAGTCATCGTGGGAATTTGACTATAAATTTTTGTATACAAAGCTTCAGGACTTGAACTTAAAAAAAATTGAGCCAAAATCTTGATGAACCTTGTGACAAAATTTCAGAACTTGGTTCGCTATATTTTCAGAGATATGATCTGAGGAATTTAGGGTTTTGTAGGCTCCCAAATTCCATGTAAAATAACTGACCGTGGGGAAATCATCATAAATTTATCTCTAAGCAGCGGATTAAAATTTCATAAGAATTTATAGGAAGAGGATGAAATTTAGTTTTTTGGGTATCGTTTTCAGGACTAAAGGTCGAAACAATGACATGTGGAACTTTGTACAAGTTTTCTCTATTGAACCAATCTATAATCAGATCATCATGGATGATTGGGCATAACACTTTATTGAAGAATCAAATATTGATCAGACCTATTGGGTTGGAAAGAGGACTGAGAGGGATACCACAAGACAAAATTTCAGACCTTGGAGATCCCAAATTACATAGATATAGCAGATTTAATATCGAGCTTCTAGAAGGAAAGAAAAAGTATGCATTCAAGGATCACTGTAGTAAGGACCACACAACAATAGTCAAGGGTAAGTGTGCTACAATAAGGTGTGTATGATTAGTGTTTGCATTGGAATTTTAATTTCATCTCTTAAATGTGTTTTTGTAGTACAATGTAAATATTTTGTATGTATTTTTGTTAGGGTATTGTTAATAAATGTTGAACATATTTACATTAGAATTTTGAATATTTATCTAACATATGTTTTGTAGGATAGTGTAATTATTTTGATATATACAAAAAAAGACCCAAAAAAATTCTCCACATCCAAGAAGACTTATAAGGATAAGCATACTTCGAAAGAGAAAACTTGTAGTTGTAAGGAAGAAGAAAAGGAAGAATATGAAGAATAATTTTAGGTAAAGAATTTTCCTACTTCACACGAAAAATGAGAACAGGTACGATGAAATTCAAAGGTAAACTTTCATTAATATGTTTTGATTATGGTGAGGTTGGGCATTTTGTAGCCAGGTGTCCTCAAAAAAATGAGTTCGTTACGAAAGGAAAGAAAGGTATGAGGAAGTTCAACAACAAAGACAAGAATAAATGGTTTAAGAAGGGTTTCTTCTCCAAATTAGAGATTTCCTCACCTGATGAGGATAGTGATAAGGAAGAATAAATCAACAGAAGAGTATTCTTTATGGCCAAGCACAATAAGCAAGAGGCGTCTAATGAAGGAGACGAAGAAGAAGATATGACTGAGGTTTAATTTCAAAACAAAGTGATCAGAGTTATCGAAGGGCTCAAGGCCGAGAGGAAGAATGTCAACACTCTTGAAGACGAATTAAATATAGAAATGGAACAGGTCCTAAATCTTAAAATCAACATTGAAGAATACAAAAAAGTTTAAAAATCGCTCAGGATGGAAGTAAAGGAAAGAAACAAGGAAAGAGAAGCATTTGAAGCTGAAATAGTTTCTCTACGAAAGCATGTAAAAAATGGAAAAAACTGTTCAAAACTACGCCAACAACTCAATGGAATTAGAAGAAATCATCAGCAATCAACGATCAAATAGTGAAAGGATTGTTCTTGGTTAGAAGGAAAAATGTGAAAAGGAGCCAAGTATTTCTATGACATCAAAATAATATGGATATGCAAAATATAACAAGCAGGTCGGACCTCCTAGCCAACTTCAAGAGATCAGGACTTGCGGGAAGAACCATGGAAGGAAGTTCCTCGAAGAACATTTCCTCCCATGTATTAATCTATCTTCTATGGTCATTCTTATTCATGTGGAAGGTTTGGACATAGATCTATAGAATGCCGCACATATGTTTGGAATAAATAAAGTTTTAGGAGATCTTTCAAAAATGGATATTTCAGAACTCAACAGAATATTAATAGATTTTATCATTTGAGAGATGATGTCAAATGTTACAAATGTAACAATTTTGGACACCTGGCTAAAGATTGCAGACTTGGAAGTTCTTCAAATCAATTTTCACAAAATCAGAATGAAAAATATGGAAAAGGGAGACTAAAGAATGTTTTATCGCTCTCAAGGCTCAAAGAAACATAAATGTTTGGTATGTTGATAGTGGTTTCTCAACTGATATGACTGTAGATAGGAATAAGTTCATGTCCTTGAAGGAAAATATGGATGGAACAATGTATTTTGGAAATGACGAATCTTCAAATGTCATAAGAGCAGGTATGGACATACTTGGAAGCAAGAATAATTTAGCAAAGGATATGTTGTTGGTTGAAAATATGAATCACAATTTTCTCAGTGTTGGATAGATTTGCAATCAAGGACACACGATGTTATTTAAATCTAAGAAATGTGAAATCAAGAAAGGAAAGTTCGGTAAAATTGTGGCTACAACAAGTAGAGCTCCAAATACATATATATTTTAGATGAGACATCTAAAGGGTGCTTTTTCGTGAAATAAAATGAAAGTTGGTTATGGCACAAATGAATGGGACATATAAATTTCGACAATTTGGTCAGGATCGGCAAGAAGGATGTAGTAAGAGAACGCCTAAAATTTCAAAACCTACCACTACGATATGTGAATCTTGCCGGCACAGAAAGTAGACAAAATAACACTTTACATCACGTCCATCGGAATTAGTACATACTGATCTATGTGGTCCTATGATAACAAAAGGTTTAGATGGAGAATTATATTTTGTGCTAATGATAGATGATTACACCATAATGACAACAATCGACTTCTTAAAGAAAAAGTCTGAGGTGTTAAAGTGTTTTAGAATCTACAAGGAAGTGGTCGAAAATGTAAGTGATTTGAAGATCAAATTTCCGAGATTAGATAATGGCGGAGAATTCACTTCCAAGATATTTCAGCAGTACTGTGACAAAAATGGAATAAACAGGAAATTCTCAAGACCACAAAAAAATGGAGTTGCTGAAAGAAAAAACTGAACCATACAGGAAATGGCTAGAAAAATGTTAAATGACTCAAAACTAGATGATAAATTTTGGGTTCAAGCAATCGATACAGTTGTATTCATTACAAACATAGGTCTGCTAAGGAAAAATTGTAACATGACTCCATATGAACTATGGAAAGGAAGACCAAATAACGTCAAATACTTCAAACTATTTGGAAGCAAATGCTACATCAAAAGCGAAGATAAAAATTTGGGCAAGTTTGATTCCCGTGTCGATGAAGGTATTTTTGTTGGCTATTCACACAAAGAATGCATATAGATGCTACAACCTAAGGTGAAAACAAATAGTGGAAAGCATAACTGTTACTTTTGATGAAGATTGTGTTACAAAGGATGACGATGAGATTGTCCCTTCAAGAAAATCTAAGGGATCTAAGGGATAATTTGTGAAGGATGAAGAAGAAGCTCTAGAACAAGAACAATCAAATAAGGGACAACAGTCAACCAAGAGGAAATAAGAAATGA